>CM053594.1:228096542-228129377 GCA_028646575.1 Pseudocheirus occidentalis | reverse complement strand
CCATCCCGTCTTGCCTTGTAAGCAACAAGAGTTCAGGCCCTCTGTCCATATAGGAGACAGAGCTTGCACCTTCCATACTTAGCCCTAAGTTACATAGGGCTAATTATCCACTAAATTGATTACTGTTACATCATCTTGAACTCAATATCTTGGTGGCAATGCATACTCATCACATCATAAACAAAACTCTTTACTTTTCCCTTCTAGACCCTCCTCTCTTCTGAACTTCCCTATTAATATCCTAGATAGTACCATTCTCCCATTCACCTAGACTTTCATCCTTGCATTTTCCATATTATTCTTGACTCTTCAGGCTCACTCAGCTCACATATCTAAATGTTGCTCTCATATTCAATGGCTCTTTTATGTGTTTTCTCTATGAATACAGCAATGGTCTTTGTTCATATCTTCATTATCTTTTTCTTGGCTTATTGAAATAGTCTTCTAATTGACATCCCTGTCCAAATTCTCTCCTCATTCTGATGCAGTCTCCACTCAGCTACCAAAGTAATCTTCCTAAAGCACAGATTTGACCATGCTATCCTTACTAATCCCCACTCAATAAACTTTAGGAGCTTCATATTATCTCCAAGATCAAATAAAAATTACTCTGTTTGACATTAAGATGAGTTCTCTGGTATAAAAGGAATTGCTGTTCACATTAAGAGATAACACTTTTAAATTTCATACGTTAAGTTGAAATTGTTTGTAAATTCTGTGTTTGACCATCTAAATCTAAGAGAGGAGGATTTGCCCATCTGAAATGTGGTGCAGATCCATAGCTGAGCACGGCACAAAGATGCAGTTTCCTGTGGTGCTTGTGTTCCTGAAAGGGACTATATCAAAGTATGCAGTCCTGCGTTGTTAATTATCCCGAACAAATGAGTTTCTCTATCTCATGTGCTTGCCTCACAAGTTCTGGTAGGTGTGTATCGACTTTGTACCATAAATATTCAATGCATTTGTTTGAAAACATGACTCAGGTTTATATGTGTATTATAATACATTTTATTATTTATGCATTGACTTTAATATGTAGTGACACCAATGCTAACTTTATGGCTATGATTAAGATCTAAATATTATTATAGCAAGTGGCTGATTATACGAAAAAGACACACCTAAGATGGAGATTCACAGGCTAGTGTGGTGAGAAGAAATGTATTTCCTTTCAATTGGATTATACCTAGGACTCTGTGAGAGTTTGAGTGAAACCATGAAGCCATGTGGTGGTGGTTCTGGAAACAACTGTCAGAATTAGCACAGGTTGGAGTAAGTCAAGTCAGAGAGTAGTAAGTATTAATCAAAATGTTCCATTTGAGTGGTGGTATGGTATGTAAATTGTGTTACAGTGGTGGTTACCTATTCCATATTACATCATACCTTCCACCAATAATATGACACCTGTTATATTTGAGGACCTATGAGTATGAGAATACACTTTTTGTATATCTTACTCATAGCTCATACATGCATCAAACATATAAACTCCCCTTTCCCTAATCATAGACCCCCCCTCATAAATACATACATTTTATACATATGTGTATTCATTACTAAATATATAAATAGACTTTGTAAGGACCTCAGAAGCCATCTTGTTCATCTCAAAACTAAACAGGAATATTATGCATAATAATCATAACAAGTGGTCATAGAGTGTCTGTTAACAAACCTCCAATAAAGAAGAACCTGCTTCCTCCTTGGAGGTCCTGGTCCACTTTCATATAGCTCTTCTTGCCAGAAAGAAGTTGCATGTTAGAAGTATAAATTAATATTCTATTGTGAATGCTGACAAGATAGAATTAAGTGAATATAAAATGTTCTAGAGCATAAAAAGTTTAAGATTTATAAGACATATAATCTCACTTAAAATTCTCATTTGAAAGATCTTGTAAATGTTAGAGACGGGACTGAAAGACATATCTTACCTCACTCTACCTCCACACTCTTCCCACTACAACATTTATCTCTCCAGTGATGAAGAAGCAAGGTCTAGTCAACAGATTCCAAAATCATATCATCTTTTTTGATACAGATGGCAAGTTTCATAGAAAGGACAGACAAACTTTGATCTGGGAGTGAAAAGACTTCAATTTGAAACATGGCTTTACCACATACTATTACTTCTCCTTTTTAGTCCTCGTTTGTCTCAGATGTAAAATGATCAGACTGCATTACAGGTCATAATACTTTTAAGAAAGTCAAAATTAGAAAGACCACATGTATTCTAATGTATTCATAGTGGTACCTTCTGTTGCAGGGAAAAAAAACTGAAGACAATATAAGTGGCTATTGATTAGTCAGTGATTGAAACTAGTCCTTTATGAATGTAATGAAATCATATTTTAAGATAAGAAAGGACACCGTGAGGAATGTAGTACAAAGGAAGTCCCATTTGAACTGATGCAAAGTGAATTAGGGGCCTAAGAACAGTGGCTACAATAATTTAAATAAAAATAATACTAAAAGTCAGCCAAAACCTGGTTGTCTACAATAACTTTTCTTGGTTGCTGGGATGATGTGATGGAAAACATCTCTTGTCTCTGGGTAGAGAAATGAGCTATTAAATAATCAATGTGTTTATTTTATTTAACTGGTTTTCAGTTACTTTACAGCTATGTCCCAATTAGTGCCAATAACGGATTTCTAAGACGTCTGCATTATCCAAATTTACCCAACATATTTCCATCAAACCAAAATTAATGTTCATATTTTATATAAATATGACTTCACATAGTGTGAATTTGAATATATGCAATTCCTTCAGGGGATTTGTTATATAATCTAATTGTGACTTAACTACATATAGTGAAATATTATGTAAGGAATTAAATATAATGTAAGGAAATAACCTTACATTAAAAGCCACAAGTAAACTTTTTGTGTACTTTGTTCCATTTTTAAAATTGTTTTCATTTTTTCTGAATGACTTGGATGGCATTATCTCTTTGTTCCGTCATTCCATTTCTAAATCCATGATCCTATCATAACATGTACACTACTTGAGGGCAGGGTTTTTTTTATATTTTGGTTTTGTATCCTTAGTGTCAATCACAGCTACTGGCATACAGTAAGTACTTAAATGTTAGTTGGCGGATCAATTAATGCAAATCAGTTTACTTATCTAAACATTGCTTGCATAGAACATTTTCTGCTCTGACTGCCACAAAGTATGGGGTGGGGGGAGAGCTGATGCACTTCATAGCTTTTATTTTCCAAAAACATGTACTATCTCTGAATAAAATGCATTCTGAAGGTGTAATGCATCAGCATAGAAGGCTTAATTCTCATTCTGTCATTCACAATAGCCAGTTAGAAAATAGTAAAGACCCCTGTCCTACACAGCGACCTTGTGTACATTAGCAACCTTCTGCATGTAACAACTTCTGACGTCACTGAAGAGCTGCAATACTTTTATAGATAAGATGAATTTTGAAAAGTCTGCAAAAAGTCTACAAACAGAAAAACATCTGCTTGGTGAGGATTTTAAGATACCTGAATGTTTTACCATTAAAAACGACCAATTCAAATCAAGGAAATGGACAGAAGGCATGATGAGGATCGGCGCTACCAACAGCATGAACATAACTGACATTTAAATAACCTTAAGATTTTCAAAGCACTTTCCATATTGTACTTCATTTCATCGGAGCCTCAAAACAACTCTGTGAGTCAGATATGAAAGATATTATTGTTTCTGTTATACTAATGTGGTAATTGAGGCTAAGGAAAGTTAAATGACTTGTCCATGGGAACTCATGCATTAGAGGAAGAACTTGAATCCAGGCCTACCTAACTTCAAGTCTAGCCCTCTATGAACTGTGTGTCACTGCTGCCAATATGTTAACTGTGAGCTTGCCACACTGAATCACTGGAATATAGTATCATATGATTAGATTAGTCTATCACCAAAGCAAGAACTATAGGAAATGGAGGGGGGATACATTTTGATTAAGGAATGTACAAATCAGCCTGCCAAAAAGATTTGATGCTTTTTCTGTGGTCTTTGCCTATTAATTTAACCTTGTTACCTCACTTTCCCATTATCACTGGCTATATTATTTGTCACTCTTAGAGACCTGTCCTGAACATTAAGTAGTTTGCGCTTATAAAAAACAAAAAACACAGCAATTGACAAGTGGAATTATTTACTACTTTAAGTGAAGGGGAGAGAGAGAGAGAGAGAGAGAGAGAGAGAGAGAGAGAGAGAGAGAGAGAGAGAGAGAGAGAGAGCTGAAACGGCTTACTATAAAGCAGATGGTTGTCTTATAAAGTACATATGAGAGAAGACAAAAACTTTTTAGTGCTGGCCAGGTCACAAAATTATAAGATTGTGGTAAATCAGGAAAAAATGTTACTGAACCCAACTTGTAATGAAAAGAGATTTTTTTTAGTTGTTTTTTTTTTAGCCAAAACTTTGCAATATTTCAATCCAATCCTGAAAGATGAAGGATCAAATCCTAAGGTATGGTGCTGAAAAAATGTCAAGCTGTTTCCATATGAAAGTTTTTATCGCCATGTAGCACATTCTACATGGTCCTTTATAGAAGTGGGTTGGATTACTGTATTAAACTCTGCCCCATAAATAACAACAATTTATAAGAAATTGATTTTTTTATTTCATCTTAAAAGAGAATTTGACTGCACTTTTCAGCTGACTTTGCTCAGGTTTCTGAAAGAGCTCAGCTCTCAAGAATACTTCAAAAAGGAAATGAATACTTTTAGCAGGGTGTATTTTGGTGACTCAGCACAAATGTTGCTGAGTTGATGACACCTCCTGGTGTCGAAATCCAGCACTTAATGAAGTTTTCTCTAATCTTGTGGCAAGGGAGAGGATAACTGGATACTCTCATAAGCTAGTGTACTATGAAATAGATGAGGATGTGGACTTTATTTGAGTATTATGTCTGCTTAAGTATGCTCATATTTTTGCTTCTACATATCTTACTCCAGGATTACAGCATATTAGAGGAATGAACTTTAAAGATGTTCTAGAATAAACTCCTCATTTTTTAGATGTGAGAAAACTGAGGCCCCAAAAAGAGATAAAATGACTTGTCCAACTTAGGAATTGCATTTGAACTCATGTCTTTTGATTACTGTCTAACTAGCTTCTTTAAGGATTTACAAACGGCATATACATTTCCTATGTACAAACATCACTCCACCATAATACCATTTTTAAACATTCATAATAGTAAGGAATGATATGCTTAAAATATAGGTAAACAATAAAAAATCCACTATTTGTTTTATATCATTGCAGAAGTTTTTATCAATGATAACAGGTACAGTAAGATTCCTGAATTTAAGGGGCATGCACTTATTCTGTATAATTCTGATAATACTATGAACACAGATTTCAAAGGAATCAGTATGGTTTAGTGGAAGAACTTCTGAGTTTGGGATCAGAGGATCTAAATTGGAATACTTATTCTATTCTATATGTGTGCATAACTTTAGGAAAATCATTTTTACTAATTTATGCTTCTGATTATTTATCTCTAGAAAGAGACGGTTAGAAAATTTCCCTCATATGCCCTTCAGTTCTAAAATTAGAATCTTAAGAAGTTATAATGATAATCACATGCTGCTAAAATTATGTAAACAATTTATTTCTATTTGCACGCTTTTGTTTGATGATCATGGCAATAATTATCATGATCTTCATCATTACTACTATCAATCAATCTAGACACACATAACACAAGTGTGATAATGTACATACACGTGTGTGCATATATCACACATGCATTGTATACACATGCAAGCACATGGGTGTGTGCATGTATATGTCTGCACATGCATGTGTGTATATATGTAATATAATATATATAATATATATGCACATACATGTGTGTGTATATGTGTGTATATATATATATATATGCT
The DNA here is from genome assembly GCA_028646575.1 of Pseudocheirus occidentalis. Lineage (NCBI taxonomy): Eukaryota > Metazoa > Chordata > Mammalia > Diprotodontia > Pseudocheiridae > Pseudocheirus > Pseudocheirus occidentalis. Next base: position 228,123,482 of record CM053594.1, on the reverse strand, counting down.
TGTAGTAACAAATGTGAACTTTGCCTGTGTACAAAATTTTTTAAAGGGTATGTTGAAGAATTAATTATAAATTTCATGTATGCTGTAGAAATTAATGAACTTCACCTAAGAGCATTCACATTTCTTTAAAACCAAGTTTTTGTTCATGGTTTCAATCCTTTGTTTATCTTTATGTCAATAAACTATAACGATGTATTTTCATTTTTGTATAGCTGTGTTTAAAATTATCACAATAATGGAAGCCTCCTTAGACTTTGAGTTAGGAGCCTAAGGCTTCAGTTCAAACTCTGTCATAAATTCATTGCAAGACTGAATGCATCAATTAATGTCTATGGATCTCTACTTATTATTTAGAATTCTAAAATTTTATTAGACAATAGTCATAATAACTAATATATATATATATATATATATATATAGTATTTGCTTTCCTTGGACCACTCCTAAATTCAGCACAGTGGTTGAATCTGGAAGGCATAATTATTCACAAGGTATGTATTGAGTACTCACTATGTGCTAGTCACTTTGCTAAAAGCTGAGGATACAAAGGAAAAAAATGAAAAAGCAGTACTGATTGTTAAGGAGGTAATACTCTTAATTTCTGGGCAGCTAGGTAGCACAGTAGCTAAAGTGCTGGGCCTGGAGTCAGGGGAGCTTATCTGCCTGAGTTCAGTTTTGGACTCAGACACATACTAGCTGTGTGACCCTGGGCAAGTAATTCACTTAACCCTGTGGTCCTCAGTTTATCAATCTGTAAAATAATCTGGAGAAGGTAGTAGCAAATCATTCAAGTATCTTGGCCAAGAGAGCCCCATATGTGGTTACAAAGAGTAGGACTAAACTGAAAAAATGACTTAACAAAAGTAATGCAGAACCTTATATATCTTAATTCTCAATATAAGAAAATTTCTTAAGGGAAGGATTATTCCATTTTTGTTTGTTTTCTTGTTTTTGTATTTGTATCAGGCAACTAATAAGGTGCCAGACATAAAGTAAGCATTTAAGAGATGCTCAATGTATAATTTTGGTGTGGTGGGGGAGTGGGAAGCGTCAACTTAGCAAAAAGGTCTTTAATACTTCAAGAGTGCATCATTTCACCAGAATAATGATTCTTTCCCCTCCCTCATATACTTTCTTCATTACTTAGGGAAATAGCTTTCAAGGATTTCAAATATTCAGTTGTAGCTTAAAAGCATAACTTGGAATTGAAGAAGATAATACACCACTTTCAATATATGCCCTTTTACCCTGACCATATTTGATGTCATTTAAACTTGGAAAGACCTGGAGCTCGGTTGGCATGATGTGAAAGAGCAGATCACTTTGCAACATGATGAGGCTTCAGAGAAAGACCTTTAATGCAATGATGAAATAATGGCAGTCACTCTCCATTTCATTGTCAGTGGTTAAATACACCCTATTGATGGGGAAAACAAAAGTAACCAATATTATTAACAACAACAACCAACAGAGAGAAGACTGGATAGAAGAGGAGTCTCTATTTTTTTTCTTTCATTATGTTGTTTAATTTGATAGTGTTACCTAGTCATGTGCCTTAATTTTACAAATATAGAAACCAAGTGGAAATAATGGTATGATGTTCCTTTTCTAGGAAAATTTGTGTCATTCTCAATTCATTCATTGTGCCCATTCATATCAGAAGCACTGGAACTAAAATACATGAATCACATTAAAGAGCCCAAAAATCACTAACCCTGATCATATATGGAAATAAAACTACAATTCAGAGGCTTCAGTCATTTTTGTGCCATAATTTTTTTTTGAGAATCTGGTGAAGTCTATGGACCATTTCTGAGAATAATATCTTAAATATGTTTATACATATATATTAAAGAGTACAAAAGAATTCAATATAACTTCTGTTGAAATACTATTATTTCTTAAAATTTCATTGGTTTCAGATTAAGAACACCTGACCTAACTAATTCCCCCTCTCCTCTCCTCTTGTCCATTCTTCTCTCTAATACCTCCTCATCCTTCCTCTGCCCCAAAGGAGAGAGAAAAGAATTGTTTCCAATGGCATGATATGGCAGTTCTAATTTATGGTTTCTGGTCACATTCCAATGATAGAGACTAAACTTTAGTGTGGGGATTTACAACATACCATATCTTGAGAACATTTACGAGAAATTAGAGAGCCTCTCACACCTTAAAAAAAACTGACAGAATGGTTTTGGCTAGCACTCTGCTACCTTTTTACAAATTATGGCCTTTTCTAGATTTTCTGAGTAAAAATGACACGAAAGCTAAATCACAGGAGTGTACCAAGTAATGGCATCAATATTTTGGAACAAAATATTTTATTATATTCCACAGAGAAAGGGGAGATGAATCCATATGACTAATTGGCAGTTAGAGAGACATTTCAACAAGAAAGTGATGATTTTTCATGCCTAAAAGAAAAATTAGAGTTAAGAATAGAGAATGTGAAACTTCAAGAAATCTGTCTAGTGAAGAAAACTCTTTGCTTGTAATCAAGAGACTTCATCCCTAGTTTGATTTGGGAGCTTAATGGTTAGTGAAGGCAAATAATTCTGTGTCCCTGAGTCTCAGTATTCTTGTTTGTAAAGTGGAAATAGTGAATTAACTTTGGAATGATGAAAAGGTGAGTTTAAGCCCTACCTTTTCTATGTAATGGCTGTGTGATCCTCTGCAAGCGACTTAGTCTCTCCTTTGCCTCATCAAATGCAATAAGCTTCTAAATTGCACACTGAGCACTAAACTTTACTGGTACAAGGAATTTCTGACCAAGAGCTCCCTGCAGTTATGGAATCAGAAGTCTAATAAAACAAATGAAAACAATTTGTGATAATTTATCTGTATCTGTACTGATATGTGTAGAAGTAGATAGATAGTATGTATGTATGTGTGAACGTGTGTGTACATGTGCATGTATACATTTACATACATCCACACACCTAAATGTACACTTTATACCTAATAGCATTGTTCAAAGAGAAAATTTTTTTCTAAATTACAAAGTATTACATCAAAGTGAATTTGGTAGCTTTAGGCAAGTCGTTTAAGCTTTGTGAGTCCTGCTTTCTTCAACTGTAAAGTGAAGAATTTGGACTATGTATGATCTCTAAAGTCACTTTCTGCTAAAAAGTGAGATTTCTAAGAGAAATCAGAAAAGTTGAACAAATGGTCAATGCAGGGAAGGAACTTTAAGTGTCATAGGGACAAAATTGGTATCCTAAACTCTTAGACAATTAGCAATGGCTATGTGATAGAAAGGCAGCCTTCAAGAAGATCTAGATTCAAGTCCCATCTCTGATACATGCTAGATATGTGACCTCGGGCAAATCAATTAACATTTCAATGCCTGGTAACTTTTTATGTAGGAGGAAGAAATTTATATATGTAAAGGGCAAGGGTAAATGCTGAAAGCTTTGCTCAATTATTTGAAGGGTTGATCTTTTGAAAAGGTATTCCATTTGATTTGCTTTATTCCAAGAGGTAAAACTAAGAACAAAGGGTAACAGATACTCAAAGGTAGATTTTAATTGAATGTTAAGGGGAAAAAAACACTTTGTAACAATTATAACTATCCCAAAGAAGGATGGGCTGTCTTCAGAAGCTTATAAGTTTCTTATCACTCTAGCTGTTTGGTCAGTGGCAGCATGACCATTTGTCATACTTATATCCTCTGCCATCCTGCTGCACTGGCTTTGAACTTCTGTCTTTTCCACCATCCTCTTTCCTCCTCCACTTTTTAGATTGCATATATTATTTTCACTTATTAAATTATAATTTCCTTGAGAGTAGGGACTATCTTTTTTATATTTGAATCCTTAGGGCTTAGTACAATACTTGTTATATAAGTAGCAGTTAATAAATGTTTATTGAATTGAAATTGAAAAATACTCTTATTCAGATTAAAAAGGCAAACCATTTAAAGCTTGGTTAGATCACAAAACAATGGTTTTATGAAAAGATAGTGCATCATTATTAAATATTCAATAAATTCTTTTCCATTCCATCATAAATGTATCTTAGTTCATAGAAATATAGGCTGATTTGGAAGGGGCCAATAATAATAATAATTTACAATTGTAGTACTGTAAAGTTTGCATAATGCTTTACATATATCAACAATTTGATCTTCATAACAATCTTGTAAAGTAAATGTTCTATTTATCCCCATTTTATGGGGTAACTTAGGTTTTTGAAGTTAGATGGCTTGCCCAGGGTCACATAGTCAGTAAATGAGTCGGTATTCGACATCAGATCCTCTTGACTGCAAGCCTGGCAGTCTATCCAATGTATTGCCAAGAATGTTTCCTGAATTTCGTGATGAGACCTGAGTTGTGGTGATAATCACATAGCTTCACTGGATCTCAGGTTCTTCACATATAAAACAAAAGGTTTGGATTAGTTTATCTTTGAAGTTTCTTTCATTTCTAATTCCAATGACTTCAATAGTTACATAGTTTGCCAAGGAACATCACTAATTGGAGACGACAACACATGGAATGAATCTGGAAAGGGGAATATGGGGGGATCTTAAGGAATATCTAACTTATGGATATCTAGTCTGGAGTTCAAACCCAGCAGCACTGCAGGTGAAAATGGAGAATGAAGTACAAAGTCCCAGTCTCACCCTCTATAAAGGAAAGCTTTACATCTAATGAAAGAATACATTGAGGGGCAGCTAGGTGGCACAGTGAATAGGGCATGGGTCCTGGAGTCAGGAGGACCTGAGCTCAAATCCAGCTTCAGACACTTGACAAAGAAACTAGCCATGTGACTTTGGGCAAGTCACTTAACCCCAACTGCCCTCGAAGAAGAAAAAAAAAGAGATAATTCAGTCAAATAACCAAAAAAAAAAAGAAACAAAAAAGAAAGAATACATTGAAATATAAAGCATACAGATTTTGGATTCATGCATGGAGCAAGGATTCTGGACAAGTCACTGAAAACTTTAAAAAAATTTTGTCAAATCTATACATTTTATAAGTTTGGGAAAAATGGCTATACTTCTTTAATGTTCATAAATTTGCTGTAGTTTTAGAAAGTTTGGCAACTCCTGCTAGATATTTTTTTCTAATTTCTCTTTTTTGGCAGAAGAACATAGCTTTTTTTTCTTTTAAAGTCAGAACTCTCCAAATGGAGCTTATATTTAAAAATACATCACTATTTTCAATCATTCACTTTTTTTCTCCAAAGATAATGGAAAAAATATGCAAGTTTCATTTTGTGGGGAAAAGTCTTTATACCACTCTGATTCATGATTGACTTATAATGAATGGTGAGCACAGATTAAATTGGTATTTCCTAACATGAGCTGACTGAGAGTTATTTTAAAAATGAATTGGGCTCACTTTGTCTCCCCATGTCACCTATTTATGTCAAAAAATATTTTTGTAATATTTCCTGTGCACACTAGAATCTAAACTTGATTCTTGTGACTCCATCTGAAGGCAAAATCTGCTGAACTGTTTGAATAACTGCGTTTTACATTATTTCCCAGAGTCTTTAAACTTAAATGAGACAATATGATAAACTCTCTACTTAAAATTGAATTTTTGCTCTCAATTTCTGTGGTTACTTGATTCAAATCAATGAAATTTAATCAAGTGGATAGAAAATGATCTGGATAAGCAGATTCCTTTCCAATTCACTGTCCTCTCATTTTCCTAGAAGATGAAGGAATTTCTATTCTTTCATCTGAGGTAATTAAAGTAATGAGTGGCTTCTCTATTAAAAATCAAATAACTTCAATTATGTGTATGAAATATAAACAAAAATATATAAATTCCCACATTCTTGTAGGAACAGAGAGGTACTTATCTGATATATTAACTTATTTTGATTAATATAGAAAATAAACAGTTCTTTACTTCTATTTGGCATTTCCTACATACTGCATTAATAATGGCTTTTATATATATACATATAGATATTGGGGGAAATTTAAAAAATATGAAAAAAAATCTCAAAGATTCCATATAAGTTGAATGTGTTAGAAAAGCATCTGTACTTAAGAGACATAAAAAAAGATGTGATATAGGATTAACCTTGCAGAGATTTAAATGAACTAATTCTACTTTAGAGAAGAACAAATTTTAATTTAGGGGTTATTTTAAAATATAATTAGAAAATAAACTTAACTGAGAAAATAACTCATTTTAATAGGTACTACCAAGGACAGCTTGAGCATGTTGATAAGGTAGGATTATTTAGTTACCTTTCTCTTTAACACAAATACTGACATGAATTTTTGTGGTTCTACATAGAAACTCCAGGTATTAGGGACATTTATATGTGATCCACCAAGGAAATAAGGCCCCTTCCCAAAACACTAGCCATGTTCTTGTCTAATGTAGCTATTTTAGGGACTTCAAGGCAGCTATAAAAGATGCGGACAAACAAATGATAATACAGGCAAAAATCCTTCATTAAGTGCATGTAAGTCACACATGAGAAGGCTTGCTAGTGCCCTTAGTTTAGGCATTCATGGGACATCAGTGGAAAGTAAAATTATGGAAAGAACTATATTGAAGTCACTGGAGAGACAAGGATATAAATAAATTGGTCAGGGGAGTGGGTGGGTGGAAAATCATCAGCTACTTAGGTTCCAGGAGCTATCAAATGTAAAATGATCTTTAGGCTATGGCAGAGGAAAGGAAATCAGTGATCCATTAAGAAATAACCCTTTGAACCTATTCTCTAGACAATCACTTTCTATCTCAGTTTGCTGTGGGTACACTTGATTTGTCCCATACAAAAGGGTTACTCATATATGTGGAAAGGTCAATGATCTTATAAGAAGGCTGAAAATTTCTATGGTTGTAGAATCAAGATATAGGAGAGAAGGAATTAGGAAAAGGGTGGAGGCATCAGGCAAAAAGAAGGGAAAAGTCTAGAGGAGAGAGTCTATTAAAAAACAAGAAAAGTAAAAAGTGAAAGGGGACAGGCCCCTGATCCCAGCTTTTACTACCATGCTTTAAGTGATGCTGAAGCAATTTTATATGTTGAAGAATCTGGGGATTGTGCTTCTGGGATAGTCATGCTAATGGATAATGAAAATGTATGGAGATATTTGGAACATTTTGGATGTGGTTCTAATCCACTACCTGGAGGAAGGGGAAAAAAGAGAATGAACACTTTTACTATTGTCTATAATGTTCCAAGTATCGTACTAAGTACTTTACAAATATTTACTAATTTATTCAAATGAGTTATTAGTAAAGCACTACCACACTAAGTTGCCTTATATTTCCCTGCATATGGAATGATTCTGTTCACACAGCAATATCTCTACTTCTACAATTGTTTAAAGTTTATTTCAAATTCCTTCTCCTTTTGGAAGTCTTCCCTAATTTCCCCAAGACAGAATTAATACTTCCTTCCTTATGAACCTTTTTTTCTATACTACACTTATGTATGTATATTCAACTTTGTTCTGCAAAGGATTTGTCTGTGTTGCTCCTTATACTGGGCAATTTGTCGTAATAATCTTTACTCTCTCTTTGTTTTTCTGGTGGTATTTACTTAGTAAGCATACCTAAAGATATTGAAAGATAATACATAGGGAAGAGAAGCGTGGAGGAAGAAAAAAAATTTACATGATGTTTGCTGTATATTTAAAAGGAAAAAAAAATTCACCAAAGTCAACCAAAATCATTGACTGTAATAACACATAACATTTATGCCTGTAGTCTCCCATGTCTTTAGAATACGGATTATAGATCAAGCATTGGAAACAATTTTACAAGTCATATAGAGAAGAAGGTACATTTTGTATTTCATCTTGGGGACAAGTTTACATATTATAATTATGTAGCAACCAGCAATTATTTTGGCAAGACACCTGAAAAAAAGTAGAGAAAATGAACCTTCCTCTATTTTTGCAGATTTAGGGAACTATGGGTATGAAATATTGCATACGCTGTGAGACTTAGTTGATGTTTTGGTTAGTTTTATTCAATTACATTGAATTTTATTGAAGTGTAATTCCTTCCTTCCTCCCTGCCTTCCTTTCTTCTTTTTTCCCCCAGGATCATAGTATGGAAAATATCCATCCATCTGTCAATCTCTTTAGTTCTTTTTCTGGAATAATGATTTTAGGCTGTAAGTAATAGACTGAAGGCTACCTTGCAATCAGTGGGTAAGTCAAAAAGCATATAAGTGTCAGGCACCGAGCTAAGCATTAGGTCCACAAAAAAGACAAAAGCAAACTATCCTCAAGAAGCTTCCATTTCCGTTGTGGTAAACAACATTAGCATCTGTTTGTAATAATATCACAATGCTTTATCATGGATGGAAAGTGAATGTCACAGATAGCTATGCTAGAAAAATAAGGAAATACATGATTTTGAAAAAGATACCAAAAGTGTTATATGAACTGAGGCAGGGTGAAATAAGCTCATTTAGTCCTATATCACAGTGGTATTCCATCACAATTAAATACCACAACTTATTCAGCCATTTTTCCATTGGTGGACATCTCTGCAATTTGCAGTTCTTTGCCACCACAAAGATACTGTGACTTATGTAAAATATGTAACTTGGCCTTTAAAAATCTTTATAATTGTTAGTTTTTATCTTATTAATGTCACAGTATAAATTGTTAGAAGGAATTTGCAAACATAGAGGACATGGGTGTCAGCTGATCAAAGTTAAAATAATCCTCTCCCTCCACCCTATAGATGATTATCATTACACACACACATATGTTCGTATGTATGTAAAATTACACTATGCAAACTTCTATTTATCAGCTCTTTCTCTGGATACAGATAGTATCTTTCTACATATGTCCTTAAAAGTAAATTTGGATATTTATAATTGTCAAAATGACTTATTGATCCAATTAAGTAATATTACTGTTATTGTATGCAATGTTCTTTTGGTTCTTCTCATTTTGCTCTTCATTATTTCATGCAAGTCTTTTCATGATTAGGCCCTACTTTTGTAGCAGAGATGTTTGATTTTTTTTCTTTTATGAAGTGTGTTTAGTAGTTTATTGAAACATTTGGGTTAAGTATTTGGACGTATGTTAACTTAAAAAAAATTTGCCTAGTTTCTGGCACATGAATACATCTTGAGAAGGGTTGTTTAATTATACTGAATAACTAAGCAACTTAGGATAACATTAGCTAATTGAATAATTTAAGGAGCATTGGTTTTTAGATAGGAGATGCATGGTATGATCTGTGAGGTCTCTTCCTGTTCTTACATTCTGTGGTGTTTTGAGAGTAGAGTATTTGTTTGGAGGCACAAAATAATTCAGCAATGTTGAAGCATAGAGGGAAATAATATGAGATAAGATTGAAAACGTGCTAGATTATGAATGGCAAACATTTCTAGGGAAATTTGAGGTTTTCTTCTCAGGCAATAGGGATTCACTGAAGGCATGTGAGCAAAGTAGTTACATAAAGAGCCCCAATAATGAGAAGCATTATCCTGTCAGCAATTTAAAATACAAATTGGAGAAAGCTGAGAAGAAAAGAGAATATCTTTTAAGAAGACTCTTTTGCATTAGTCCATTAGTGGCAGTGGGAGTAGAGAGGTAGGATCAGTTTCAAAAGAGCTTATAAATGGGAGGGAAAGAATATATACTTATTAAGAGTCTTATTTATTGGATATTAGAAAAGGAGAAAAAAAGGCAATGAAAACTCTAAAGTTTATAATAAGTGATTCAAGGTGAATGGTACTGTCACAAATAGAGATGGCAAAGGAGTAATTGATTTAGTAAGAAAGACAAAAAACTTAACTGTGTATAGTTTGTAAACATAAAAGAAACAAAATCAAAACTAAAATTAAACAAAAGAAAACTGATACAAAACCTTATAACTGCAAGGTAGATATAGTCTAAGTGGAACCCAGGATTCAGAGACAAATCAAAAGAGTTCCATGCCAAAGAAGCTTACTGGGGAGGAGAGGTGATTATTCCCACAAAAAAAAAATACAAAGACATTTTTTGATGAAAACATAATTTAGAAATTGAGAGCTGCAAGGCTAAAATAAAGGAGAAATGTCAGGACTAGAGATATGTACCACTAAATGTGTAATTAAGAGATATTGCAGTAAATAGATTGCTGAGAATACATTGAGAGGAAAGCTGTGCAACCCTCAGAAGCTGACATTAAGGAATAAGAAGATGATGAAGAATTGGTGAAGGAAATAGAGAAAGGTGAAAGACAATTGGAAAAATGAAGGTAAGAATGTCAAGAAAAAAATCAATGAATAGGAAATAACCCATACTGTTAGAGACCACAGAAAAATCAAAGGGATTAAAAATTCTCTCTCTCTCTCTCTCTCTCTCTCTCTCTCTCTCTCTCTCTGTCTGTCTGTCTCTCTCTCTCTCACTCTCTATCTCTCTCTCTTTCTTTCTCTTTTCCCTCCCCTCCTTCCTTTTTGCTCCATTTATGGATGGATACATACACATATACAGACATACATGCATGTATATATAGCATTACACACATACATACATATATGCATATACATATCATTTATGCGTGTATGTATGTGTGTGTGTATTGTGAAAATTTATTGTGAATTCTCAAATTTGAATATCCTGCATTTCATTTGAGCTATTTCAATTCTCCTTTGCTCATAGAAGCACCTTCTTTGATCTGTACATGACATTCTGTGCAATCCTATGACAGTTTCTCTCATATCATACAATCGGTTCCAAAGTTCTGAGACAGACCTTGAGAATGTCCTTGTATCATTTTTTTCTGACCAACGCGTGAGCACTTACCCTGTGTGAATTCTCCATAAAATTGTTTTTTTTGGCAGGCCAGCATTTTGTATTTGCCTGACATGACCAATTTCTCAGAGTTTTGCTCTCTGAAGTAGAGTTTGAATACTTGGCAGGTTACTTAGTGTAAGGACCTCAGTGTCTGGTACCTGATCTTGCAAGGTGATCTTCAGACTCTTCCTAAGATAATTCAAATGGAAGTGATTCAGTTTCCTGACATGGCACTGGTAGACTGTCCAGGTTTCAAAGGCATAAAACAATAAGGTTAGTGCAATAGCTCTGTAGACCTGCAATCAGCTAGGCTCTCTAATTCCTCTTTTCTCCCATGCTTTCCTTCTGAGCCTCTGTAAAGCCGAGCACAAGCAGCTTTCCAGAGGACTGCTGCTGTGAACAGCTTTAAGGTTCTGATTATGTGATATAGTGAACTCTCTATTCAGCAGTAAATTAAAGCAAAACACTATCAGAAACCAAAGTACCACATTCACAATATTATAGCATAGCAAATTATCATGACAGTTGACACAGATTTTTCACCAAAGTGGTCACGTAGTTTAAAAAAAATATATCATTCAGTAAGTCCTTAACTCAATCATCCTTAAGGGGCTGGCCTCCTTAAGGGACACAAAGCACAAAAGTCAAATTTCTCTACCCCTCAGTAAGGTCTCAGTAAATCATGATCTTACCAATCAATACACAGTATACAAGTAAAGTCTGCTTTTGTCTTGACTTGAGGCTGGCTCTTAGCATCCATGATTCCTCTTCCATGGCCTCAGCTAGAGCCTGAATCTATCCAACTATCACTTGGATTCAAAGGCAGGCAGCTCTCAGCTCCCTGCCCAGTTCCTTTTCCAGTTTTCATTCCACTTTGAAGTTCACAAGGTGCAGTCAACTTCAAGTACTTCACAGCTCCTGTTTCTGGGAAGACAAAGCTTAACAGAGCCACAATAACATTCATTCACTTTGCTGGCATCATCAATTCAGTATTTGCCTGTGATCCACAACTAAGGTCTAAGAAGTCAACACAAACCATCAGTAAAGTCCCAGGACCTCTGAAACCCTCTTCCAGGACTTGTGTGAAGATACTACCAGAAAATCCTCTTTCAGGACTTCCAGAAGGTCCCAGGGTTTCTCTATGAAGTATCACACGCAGACCTCAACACAGACAGAACAGACAAACATAGATACCAGGATACTACAAGTTTTCTCCTTCTCAACTCTGCCACCACAAGAGTTCTCTTTTCGGTTCTGCTCGTTATCAGTTCTTCTCTCTTCTGCCTGGCCCTCTCCTTATATATGGTTATTAGTTCCTCTGCTTCCTGTTGCATCAGGAACAGGAGTTCACAAGTTCTAGGTTTCACAAGTTGTTGGGTTCATGATTTCTGCTTCTCAATGGAGACTTTATACAATCTCGGGCAAAAACCTGAAACAAAAATCAGCTAAATAGCTGAAACAAGGTGTTAACTACTTCTTTGTTTGACATTACAGACTTCCAGATGCTGAGTTAGTTCTTTCAATGTGTGCATCACGCTCATTTTCAATGTGTACAACTCTGGAAAGTACAGTTAGTAAGTGAACTCATCCACAGCATTCAAAACTTCTGTATTTGTTATAACCAATGGTTTCATGTATTGATGATGTGATGGTGGCTGATGGAGTACCTGTGTCTTCTTGGCATTAACTGTTAAGCCAAAATTAGCACAAGCATCAAAGAACTGATCCGTACTTTGTTGCATCTCAACTTCAAAGGGTACATTGAGAACACAATCACCTACAAACAAAAAATCCTGCACCTCAACATTCTCTTCACTTTGGCCTTGGCTTGTAACCTTTTTCAGTTGAACGATTTACCTTCTGTGTGGTAGCAGACTTTGATGCTGCATTCTACCTCATTGAAAGAGTTTGGCAACATGGCTGAAAAAAATATATATATACACACATACACACACATATACACAAACACCCACTCACATCCACATACACTAATACATAACATATATATATATACACATACACACATATAGTATGTGTGTACACATATGCATATGTATGTACATATGAATGTGCATACAAGTATATGCATGTATATGAATATGCACGTGAATACAAATATATATATATATACTTATGCATACGTATATATGCATATGTGAATGTATTTTTATCCATATACATAGATACATACATACATACACACATACATGTATATGCACATATATAATACTATTTCACAGCAGATGGCCAGCACGGCCATGAAAATTTAAAAAAAACAAAGAAGACTTGCTTTTTGGAAGGAAGTTATGGCAACTCTGGAAAGCATATTAAAACGCCAAGATATCACTGTGCCAAAAAAGTCTATACAGTCAAAGTGATGTTTTTTTTTTCCAGTAGCAATGTATAACTGTCAGATTTGGACTAAAAGGAAAACTGAGTGCCTCAGAATCAAATGGACAACAAGGAGATCAAATCAGTCAATGCAGAAAGAAATGAATTCAGACTATTCAGTGGAAGGTCAAATACTGCAGTTGACGCTTAAATGCTTTGGTCACATAATGAGAAGACAGGATGCATTAGAAAAGACCTTGCTATTTGAAAAGAATGAAAGTAAAAGAAGGGAATGACAGAGGATGAAATTGATAAATAATGCTTGATAGATGGTGTCATGTAAGCAAAGAACATGAGATTGGACAGATTTGGGGACAGTAATGGAGTATAGAAAATACTGGCATGTTATGGTTGATGGGGTCACAAAGAGTCAGAGATGACTGGACACCTGAACAACATCCCTAAGATCAAGATTATTTGTAGCTGTTGCAATGAAATGGTGAAAGGTTGAGGAATGACTAAATGGTGAACTAGACCCTGTATAGCCCACTTTTTCAAGAAATTAAGAAGTAGAAGGAATGAGAGAAATGAGAGAAAAACTTAAAGTCCAAATGAAGTCTGCTTTATGACTAGGGAGATATCCTTGATTCACTTTAAATTAATTCATAAGCGCCTTGCAAGATTTTGCTGAATCCAAGTTTTTTGCAATATCTGTTAGTGCAGTAATATTCCTTCACATAACAAAGTAGGTTCAATCACATCTCAATTCATGGACACCTTTGTTTTCAAAGTTTTCTATAACAAAAGAAGTGCTGAAATTTAGATATAACATTATGGACATTTTCATTTGGGGATCTCTTCTTTTAATTTCTATTATACCTCTGGTTCCAGGGTAACAGGAAAATTCTTTACATTACTCAAATATGACATTGAGGTTCTTCTTTTGACCATGGCTTTCAGGTGTTTTAATAATTTTTAATTCTTCTTGATCTATTTTCTAAGTCATTTGTTTTTTTCAGTAGGATATTTCACATTTTCTCCTACTTTTTTCAGTCTTTTGACTTTTTTATTTCTTGATGTCTTGTGGAATCATTAGCTTCCTCTTCCCTGATTTTAGTTTTTAAGGAATTTATTTTCTTCAGTGGGCTTTTTTGTTCCTTTATTCTAACTTTTCCAATTCTGCTTTTTAAGGTACTTGATATTTTTTGTGCTTATTTTAACAATCTTTTCCATAATTTTCTTGCATATCTTCCATTTCTTTTCCCATTTTCCCCCTCTACCACTTTGATATTTAAAATAATTTTAGCTCTTCCAGAAATTCTCATTGGGCTTTTGTCCCATTCACATTTTTCCTTTGAGGCTTTTGTTATGGTAGCTTTTGACATTCTTGAATACTGCTGAGGTTGCATCTTGATCTTCTTTCTCATCATAGTAACTTTTTATTATCAGGTACATTTTATGTAGTTTACTCATTTTTTTCCAACCTATTTCTTGACATTGAACTTTATATGTTTAGGTTGGGCTCTCTGCTAAGAGTAGGGTGGGTGATGGGGTGGGGGAACTGCTCTAACCTTCAGGCTTTTTATACTTCTGTTTTCAGAGCTTTTTCTAGGATTTTGGAAGGTTTTGGTGCCACTCAGGTCTGGGGAGAGGTGTGGTCACCACTCTACTGGTCTCTGGGCTGGTCCTTGCCCAGGACAGGCCTCTGATCTCTTGTAGCTATCTTCAAAAACTATTGCTCCTCAGGGGCACTTCTCCCTTGGGACAACAAACAATATTGTACTTAGGGCACCCTGTTCCATTGGGACCAAAAGCACTACCATGATTCAGGCTGTTGTTACTAAAAGTATTCCTTTCCACCTTAGAACTATCATCTGGACCTTGGTGTAGGCAATGTACTTGCTAAACTGCATCTCATCTTTTACCCAGTGATAGCACAGGGGTCCTCCCTTAATAGCTGTCTAATACTATCTATTATCTTATTATCTATGACTTGAGAGCTCCCAAAGCTGCTGCTGCTGCACTTACTGCTGCTGACAGAGTTTGTCTTTCTGCCTTATGCGTTCTCAGTCATCCCCTAACTCAGTGTCATGGACCTATCCTTCTGTCCTCCTAAGTTATCTTGGGCTAAAAAAATGCCTCATTCCGACCTTTTATTGCCTCTGCCACCCCGGAGGTTTATTTAAAATGTCATTTTAGAGTCATTAGAAGTGGAATGTAGGGAGATCTCTGCTACTGTGCTTCCTCTGTTCTGACGTCTTAGCTCCGCCTTGAAGGGTTGTCAAGGACTGTCTTTCTGCTTTTGTTCATATTCGTGGTCCTTAGCCTAGTTCCTGGAACATAAGAAGATATCAATACATGTTTGTTGACTGGATTAGACTAGACTAGACTTGAAGACAAGGAGATTTCCTTGTGAAACAACTGAGGAGTCAATTGCAGGGTCAAGAATTGAGCATTGAAGGAAATGAATCAGGTGTGGATATGGCTTTGGGGCATAGGGATGGATCTAAGTAACAAAGGTACTATAAAGGATGATAACTAAGTATAATATGAGCAAGAAAGTGAAGATAACAGGAGTTTGTGTGCTGTGAGTGCAATTCTATACTTCTATATTCTTGGTATGGTGTTACTCTGAGAAATTATGTTATAAAATTTGAGCATGATGGTATACAGGTAAAGTAGAGCACAGGAAGTAATCGTGGGAACTAAAGATGGAGAGAGGAAAATGGGGAATTCGGTGGTAAGAAGAGATATAATTTTGTGAGGGGATTGTAGCTGTTAGCACAACATTTAATACATATATACATACTAAGATGCATTTCACAGTTGCTAGAAGTAGTTGCAAATTATATGCATATATATTTCAGAAAGAGCAGAGTTTTATTTATACTGTTAGGATTGGCCCATTGGTAGGCCCCATCTGACAGAAATGAAAACATGGTTGTCACCGATTGACCTTTTTATATTCCAGGAAATTACTATTTACCCCATAACTAGATTGATCAGCTTCATTCAGGATTAGGAATCAGGTTAGCAAACTATTATTTTAGCAAACTTTGTATAATCCCACAATGTAAAGTTAGTAACCTTACTAAGGAGAGTGAACTTATAATTGATAAAGATTAGGGGGAGGGCAGTCAATGTCCACTGATTGAATGCCCTCAAAGTTTCCCTTCCACTCAGTTCTCATGAGCCTGTCTAGCAACAACAAGCAGATATAAGTCCAGAGACTGAGAAGATCTAGGCTCTCTATTAGGTTATGTGTAACTCTCTATTTCCAAGTCAGGTTTTTGTTCCAGGACTATAGCCTAAGATGGTCATATATGATTGCATATGATATTGCCTGTGATTAATAAACTGACTCCTGAATTTTGAGTGTTTAGGTTCTTTCTCAGTACCTCCTCACATATACATGTATTTCTCTGCTCTTTTGGAGTGTAAAATTATGTATAGAATTTTGATTGTAAATGCAGAGCTTAGGTGGGAGAGTGTACTATTTAAATTACTTCTGGTTTTTTAACCCCAAACCAGAGTCAAAATGTACCTTATAATAGATACTGTTATGACTTTTCTGACATTATGGCATTACATCTTCCTTCCAGCTGTGCTGAAAATTCCATGAGAACATTCTGTGAGATGAGATGTAATTAGTAATGCCAGGAACTTTTCTACATAGAGACAGCATAGATTATAGTTAGACAGAGATGGGCCAGTAATACTTTAGCGGTGTGCCCCCATTTAGGCCTCAGGGATATCAGGAAATTTGAGAATTTCATGCATGACTAAGTTATGAAGAGAACTTACAGTGTTATAACTACAAACTTTAAAATTAAAAGATTGAAAGGCAGGTATAGGGTTTTCTCACCTAAATTTCTAAGATCCTTATGTATTCAGTTAAAACTATTACCAAAATCTTCAAGATTTCGGTCACACCTGAGTGGATGGAGTGCTGAATATTGAGACAAGGAAGTTCGGGTTAAAGCATTATCCAAGACCTGTGTGACCACAGGTAAACCGCAGTCTCCATTTCTTCATATATAAGATGGGAATAATAATATCTGTAGACTCTTAAGGGTCATTTTGAGGTACAGATGAGATCATGTAGATAAACAAGTCACACATTTTAAAGAATTGTGTGCTTATCAGTCACTATGATGTTGTCAAGTGTTCTCATATCACTATGACAGAGCCATATAAATGAACCTGAGTTAAACCTAGGTAGGCAAGCTTGCATCAAAACTGTGGTGGGAAGATCACTGGATAGGAATTCAGGAGACCTGGGCTCTACTCTTAAGTTTCTCCACTGCTCTGTTATTTTCCCTAGTTGGGTCCTGTATTAATTTCCTCATCTCTAATATGAGACATCTAAGGTGAGTCATTTCACCTAAGTAGGCCTCTTTAAAAAGTTTAACCTTTTTGAAACAAGGGAGCTGACATGATTAGTAAAGTCTTTCAATCATATGACTGTGATCCTACAATGACTACTTAACCTTTAAGGGTCTTTCCTTTTCTAAAACTGTGTCTCAACGCTCCCCAAATTGCCATGGAAAACTAAGGTATCTGTATTTCACAATATTCCTAAGAAAAAGTACACCAGGCATTTAAAGATTTTTAAATCTTATATATCATTTCTACATTTCCCATTTAATTCTAATTTTATTTTTTTCTCAATTGGATGTAAATGAAAATTTTAATTTTTTTAATTTGATTTTTAAATTCCCCTCCTAACTTCCTTCCTCACCAAACCCTCCTTGAAAGTCAAGCAATTTGACCCAATTTATACATATGAAGTCATTTGAAACATTTCCATATTAGGCATGGTGCAAAAGAAAATACAGATAAAAAAATGAAGTTTTTAAAAAGCATATTTTCCATCTGTGTTCAGAAGCCATCAGTTCTTTATCTGTAAGTGGATAGTATTTTTCATCATAAATTCTTCAGGATTGTTTTGGATCATTACATTGCTGATAGAGCTAAGTCATTCACAGCTGATCGTCATATAATGTTGTTACTATGTTTGATGTTCTGATCCTGCTCCCTTCACTTTGCATTAGTTGATCTAAGTCTTCATGTAAGCTCATGTAAGGTTTTTTTTTAAACATCCTGCTGGTCATTTCTCACTGCATGATAGTATTCCATCACAATTATATACCATAACGTTGTTCAGTCATTCCTCAATTAATGTGCATTGCCTTGATTTTTAATTCTTTGCCACAACAAAGAGAGCTGCTGAAAATATTTTTGTACATGTGGGTCCTTCACCTTTTCATTTGATATTTTTGGGATACTGAAGTAGTAGTGATATTGCTGATCAAAGGTTATGTGCAGTTTTACAGCCCTTTGGGCACAGTTCCAAATTGCTCTTCAGAATGGTTTGACAAGTTTTCAATTCCATTAACAGTGCATGAGCATCCCAATTTTTCCATAACCCTCCAAAATTTGCCATGTTTTTGTTTCATGTTAGCCAATCTGATATATATGAGGTAGTACTTTAGAGTTGTTTTAACAGGTATTTGTTTAATCAAGAGTGATTTAGAGCATTTTTTCATATGACAATACATAGTTTTGATTTCTTCTTCTGAAAACTGTTCATTCATATCTTTGACCATTTAACAATTGGGGAATGGTTCGTATTCTTATACATTTGACTTAAAAATTTATCTTTGTGTTTGATAAATGGGACTTTAATCAGAGAAACTTTGTGTAAATCCCCCCAACCCCAGTTTCTGCTTTCCTTATAACCTTGGTTGTGTTGTTTGTACATGTATGTATGTGTGTGCAAATTATTAATTTGATTTATCAAAATAATCCTTTCTATACCCATAATGTTCTCAATCTCTTATTTGGTCATAAATTCTTCCTGTATCAACAAATCTGAAAGGTAAAATACTTCATTCTCTACTTTATATTACCCTTTATGCCCAAATTATGCACCCATTTTGACCTTATTTTGATATATGGTATGAGATGTTGGTCTATATCTATTTTCTGCTGGACTGATTTCCAGTTTTCTTGGGAATTTTTTATCCAATAATGGTTTCTTGTTCTAAAATCTTGGGTTTGGGGGTTTGTCAAAAACTACATTACAATGGTCATTTACTACTGTGTATTGTATACCAAATATATTCCACTCATCTACCACTACATTTCTCAGCCAATACCAGATTGTTTTGATGATTACCATTTTTAATATGGCTTTAAAACTAATACGTCTACATTTTTAATGATGCTCAAACATCTACTTATATTGTTGTGTTTTGTAATGAACTTAAAACAGATAACATTTGGGCAGCTAGGTGATAAAGTGCATAGAACACTGGGCTTGAAATCAGAAACACTTCTCTTCATGAATTCAAATCCGGTCTCAGACATTTACTAATCTTGTAACCCTGGGCAAGTCACTTAATCCTGTTTGCCTCAGTTTCTTGTCTATAAAATGAATTGGTGAAAGACCTGAGAAACCATTTTAGCATCTTTGCCAAGAAAATGCCCAAAATGGAATAAGGAAGGGTTGCATATGACTAAAACAACTCAAGAAAAACTAAACAATATTTGAAAATCAGGGGAATATTCAGAATCTAGGCACTGTCATATGAAATATACAACTAAATTCTTTCATTTTTTGATCCTCCAAAGAAAATACTACAGTTTTATTGAACATAGGCTCACTGGGCTGAACGTATTGTAAAGTTCCCCTATTTAATAAACTTGTACTCCTTTTTCCTTACCTGTAATCTGTAGTTTCTTTATTTACAGAAGATAGAAAACTAAACAGTAATCTCAAATTAAACCGTTGGAGGAAACTATTTCCTTCTAGTTGCTTTTCTGCTCAAGCGTCAATTCCTTCTTCATTGCTCTCTCCTCTTTTGACATAAATCTCTCATTTATTCAATAGGTGCCACTTTAGTTGCACTTTTAAATTGTGCAAGTAATACTAATGCTCTAGCAAATAAGATCTGTACATTGATGAGTTAGATGAATGATGTTCTCTTTTCACCAAATGCTTTAAGCTACAAATTCTGTGACAATATTAGCATAGATCCTAAAACTTTTCTCCAGTTGTCTATGATTAATCCTTTTTATACATTGTCCCTTATTCATCTTATTCCATATCCTCAGGAGTATCATTCATTCATGAAACACCTTTAGACAATTTTATATTTGTAAGTAGAAGAAATGCATGTAATTTAATTGGGATTGGTAAAATTAAACCACTGGATGTCTAGAGCTGAATGAGACTCTAGAGATAATCCAGTCCAACCATTCCTGGGAAAGATGAGACAATTCAGTTCAGAGTGGAGGAGGTAAATGGCCTCCCCAAGGTCATACTGCTAGTTACTAGAAAACTGAAGACTACAAGTCAGGTCTCTTGACTTCCAGAACAGTGTTCTTTCTCTCATGTATCTACATCTCAAGAATTGGATACATTTCTGTGAAAACTCAAGTTTCCATTAATAAAACTGGAATTGATTAATTATTTGAAATATGATCCAAAAAGGGCAGAATTTGTAAACAGTTTGGTCTTAGAAAATTTGGGTCCATATTTTAACTTTGCTTACTGAGAAAAATATTTTCTCAGCATGAAGACTATAGTTCCCTTCTCCCTCTCATCCACACCCCAAAGCCTCATTCAACATTTCCATCTTTTCAGGTGTCCCTTACATTTTTACTCTACTTTCAAAGAAGATACCAAGGGGGTTATTGTATCCCACCTTCAAGTAGGCAGGCATTTATGCCTCCAATTTAGCAAGAGGTCATAGATAAAAGACACACTCAGTTCTCTTGAGTAGGGAAGAGAAATGTCTTTCCTTATTGCATAATTCTCTGGATGACTTTATTCAGCAGACATAGTCAAGTCAGGTCTTCAAGTGACAGGGCAGGGAATTGTGCTTGTCTATCAGAACCAGGTCAGTCTGCCTTTCTCCGGTTCTCATTGCTGATATGCATAATTGTCTTTCTTAGAGTTAAATAGAGTTTTCCCCCAGATTTGGTTTAAATAATATAACCAATATGAATCAGTATTTAGCTTGCTGTAGAAAGGAGCCCAATTGTTCTATTGGTGCTTAGTAATTTTTTTTTCTCCTTGTGATTTAGCTACATTTCCATATGCCAGTCAGAATGTTTAATTAGGAGAACAAACAGTATTCATAATTTGAACAATCTTTGAAATAGTTTCATTTGGGACTAAAAATGTAAATTGTCCTGCTGAGCAGTATATTTCTTGCCATTTTATAATAAACAGGTTATGTGCTAAAAAAGAGAAAATTCACTGGAGATTGACCTTCCTTGGAAAAAGTAGCTTTGAGTATACAAAACATTGAATTGTACCGTATAATTTTATGGAAATTTGATACAAGACTTTATTTAATTTATACACTAAGTTATGATAACTCTAGGCTTTCTCCTCTGATTTATGCTAGAGGAACTGTGGGAAAAGAGAACGTTATTTTGTGGTCATGCCCAGTAATTGCTACATGCTGTAAAGATTGTACTATAGCAAATCGAAATAATTATGAAGATATCTGTACAATATGACATGCTTTTTTTTACTATTGGAATAGTGCACCAGATCAGAAATCTTGAAAACTTCACTTAAGCAGATATTATCTCACCAATTAATTGTTAAATGTGTGATCACTGGACAACAGAGAACACTTGAAGCGGAGAGAAGCTACTCTATCCCAGATTGTGAAGCAAATGATGGATGAGGAAAGACTCACCTTGGCTGGCATAGAAAAGAGAGATAACAGTGAGGAAATATGGGAAGCCGTCATGCTGCCTTTTATATTAACTGATATGCAATGTAAGTGTCTCTGGAGGAGCTTCAAAAATGAATGGTAAAATTGGGAGAGACATTGCCAAGTCCATGTATGACAGCTAATAAGAAAGGAGTCATTCTGATGTTCTTGCCCATTCATCTAATTTGATGGGTGAGATGAAATGAATATATCTGTATGTGTTTTAGGCAAAATACTTGAAGTCATATTTTCATAATCAAAGATTTTTCATCTTATTAAAAACACACATATACATGTACACTGAGGAACTGACCACCACGGCTAACTGTAGAATAGTTGACATCCAATATGACCCTAAATGATAAGTCTTTTTCTCAATAATAGGTATTTGAGGAAATTCTGAGCTCATTTTTTATTTTGTTTTGATCTGATAATAGGGAATTGTTTGGTGGACTTTAAAAAACAATTACACGATTTACACCGTAGTCCTTTTCTGAAATTTTCTTGTGATGTTCATTTGATCCCGTTTTCTCCAAGGCTTCTATTGCTGAGCACAAACATTTACAGATCCTATTAAGTCAGATATGTTTCAAGTAGGAAGTCAGTGACAGATTGTCATGTAAAAACAAGCCTGCCTGGTCTGGTGTTCATAGTATCATAGATTTAGAGGGGTAGAGGACCTTAGAGATTATCTTGCCCAAATTCCATTTTTAAAAAAAGAGAAAATTGAAGGTTAGAAAGGATCCTAACTTTTCCTCAGGAAAGATCTAACTAAGTCTTATCTAATCTAATTCCTTCATTTTAAAGATGAACAAATGGGACTGGAGAAGTTAATTACTTATCTGACATCACAAAGATACTGAGTGATCCCAGAGTTGGGATTTGAAGCCAACTCATCTGATATTAAATCCATTTTGAATATCTGCATGATGAGTATCCACAAAAATGAAATCACTGTTTTTTCTTCATACATTGAAGCATTTCAGTATCTCTATATCAAGTCATTATTGTAATATATAGATAGGTAAGTAGGTAGGTGATAAAATGGATAAAGTGTACGATTTGGAATCAGGAAGATTTGACTTCAAATTTTGCCTTAAATAGTTACTAGCTATGTAACCCTGGAAAATCACATAGCCTTCCTATGCTTCTCCTTTCTTTTCTGTAAAATGAGCATAATAATAGCATCCATGTCCCAGGGCTGTTAGGGGGATCAACTGTTGTTAAGCATTTTGCAAACCTTAAAGCCCCATATAAACATTGGCTGTTCTTATTAGTATTATTACAATTGTTGTTATTGTCATGGAGAGGATGATGATGATATTTATGATAAGAATGACATTTATGGAGCTATTTTTATATAAAAGGAGAAGCATATTGAATAAAACCCTTTAATTCCCTTCCCATTCCTCTACTGTCTCTGTCTCCAAATGGTGGTTAGGGCCATTTGTGAAGTTCTTTAAACTCCTGGCTAAAAATATTTTATTTGATACAAGGAGCAACAGGCAAACACTGAATTTTTTTTTAGCAGTGTTAAAACTTTCTTGAGCAGATAAAGAGAACAAAAGCGCCCCCGTGCTTTATATACTTCCTTTCATACTAGTTGAAACTTGGTACAGTGTCAGATCAATGGTTCTGAAATGACTCAGGAGGAGAGCACAGATTGTCTCATTGTCCATCTCTATACATAAAATAGCTAACAAAGCATTTTGTACATATCAGGTATTTAATGTTTGCTGAATTGAACGGAATTTTTAAAAACTCAGAAGAAAGAGGCTAATTTAACAGTTCAAAGTCCACATGGAATGTTTATATTGGAAGTTTAGCTATATCCTAAGATTTATATGTGTGTGCTTATATATATATATATATATATATATATATGTTGAAGGTATATACATTCACACATAAATATATACTGTATATATTATGAACATACACACACATATGTGTGTATGCATATGACTAGGTGGAAGTTAAGGTAACAAAGCACAGACAATTCAATATATTGAAAATGAAGTTCAGTTTCAAGTAACTTTCTATTTCTGCTTTTCAGGGTTCTTTATACAATTGGGAATAGATACGTCAATGTCAGTCAAGCCAAAGTAAGTATCACATGGTGTTTCCCTGCCCATAATATAAGGGAATCAGAACATGTTCTTTTTTCACAGAGGAAGGAAGAATAGGTGGAAAGGATTAGCTAGAAAATTTGATGTATTCCTGAAATGCCTAAAGGAACCCTATCCACCCTATGTGCTCCTCTCCTTATCTAGTTTACACATAACTACTCTATTTCCAAAGGTATCCAGAGTTTGTTAACACATTTGATAAAGGCTTCAAAGGCATGTGTCTGCCCATGTATAAAATAGTCCTATGCCTAGCTGCCAAGACCCTGTCAACCTAGCCTAAATTCTTTGTGGTTACTGTTGTCTTTGCTGATTATGTTTCTTTTCTTTTCAGCAGTCATGATTAGTGTAGGTGAGAGAGTTGGGATTTTGAATCAAGACATTAGCAACTATGGGGGAACAAGGAGGCACAATAGATAGAGTGCCAGTCCTGGAGTCAGTAAGATTAATCTTTTTTAAAAATTCAACCTAAGGAGGTGGCTAAGTGGCACAGTGAATAGAACACCAGCCCTGGAGTGAGAAGGACCTGAGTTCAAATCTGCCCTAAGACACTTAACACCAAAACTAACTGTGTAACCTTGAGCAAGTCACTTAAACCCAATTGCCCTCCAAAAAGCAATAAAATAAAATAAAATAAAATTCAAATTAAGCATCAGACACTTACCAGTTATGTGATCCTGGACAATCACTTAATCCTTTTTGTCTAAGGTGTTTTATCTCTAAAGGAGCCAGAGAATAAAAGGGTGAACCACTGCAATATCTTTGCCAAGAAAACTCCAAATGCGATTATGAAGAATAGGACACAACTGAAAAATAACTTAGCAACAATTGAATTAATAACTATGGGACATGCTTCCTCTCTTTCACCCTGTTCATTCTGCCTCTTTCTGTTACTAGCTAGGACACTCACCACCATGTTCTCTTGGTTACCTTGTTCAATTACTTCCAATCATGGTGGCCTATCCTCTGTCTCCCTCCACCTATATCCATTCTACATTTTAGCACCTAGAATAGATAGAATGAAAATTTGGCTCAGAAAACCAATTACAATTCCTAGCATCCTTAGAGTATAACACTTATGGTTTGTATTCACAAGCCCCATGGAGTGAACATTGTTGGCATGGGGCTCTCTCTTTCACTCCTTTTAGATCTAGATGTGGACTAATTTACTAACTAAAAAGATAGATCAGAGAAAAATGTCAACCAAGAAAGAAAGTATCTGGAGATTTTCAAAACTGAATTTACGTAACATAGTCTATCTTCTTGTATCAGAAAACAGAGAAGTGGGAACCAGGGAATTTGGGTTCTATTGCTTCCCTGTCAGTCATTTATTGGGAGACATGGGACACTCCTCTGACTTAATCATCTCTAACAAACTTGTGGTGAAATCTTTATCTAGTCTTTGAAAAACGTTGGTCTAAGCATTAGCGTTGTAGAGGGAAATGCACAGGCCTTTTTGTTAAGAAGTTTAAAAACTGATTTCTCCATTTAGCTGTAATATCTGTTCCCTAATTTTCACATTCAAATGCTTTGAGGACTAATTTAATTGCTATTAAAATGATTCAACAAGTCAGAGTCCTTGGAGATAGTCACTATATAAATACTCTCTATTATTAGCCATATTAAAAACCAAAGCTGTGAGCCATGCCTTTCTTGTCTCCATAGAAGTATATAATTAATTATTTTCATTATTATTTTTTTATATTAAGAACATAATTTCTCTAAGGGAGTCAAAAACTTTCTCAAGATTTTTGATGATTGAGTATACCACAGCAAAACATTCCTAAATATAATCCTCAGGTCCAGTTAATTAGAGAGTTGCAAAGAAAATGAGGGTAGGATCTTAGCAATTCAGACAATAGAAAGATAGTGAATATATTTGGACTCCTCTTTCTGTCACCTTGTGGTATAGTTTTTTATAAGAAATGGGTAGCAGTGAAACTCTAACCAAGGCCATATTAGGGTCTGTGGTGCAAAGTATTCTAGTATAACAGAATTGCCCATGAATATTTTTAGAAAAAAATAGGCTAGCCTAATTAGGTATTTGTGGTCACTTCACTTCACATCTCTCTATCTCAGTTTCCTCATCTGAACTATAGGGATATTATGTATACCCATTTCATATATTTTTGTTTCTGTTGTTGAATTATTTTATTTATTTTCTTTTTTGCATCATTCAGTTCCATGAGATTTTTGAGTTAAAATTTTTCTCCCTGTCTTTTCCCTATCCACAACACCAAAACAGCAATCCCAGTGTAAAGCCCCTCCCCTAACCTCCTCTCTCCTATGTCCTCCTCCTTCACCTCTCTAATTTTCTGGTAGGGCAGGATGGGTCTCCCTATCTCAGTGCCTGTATATCTTAATTCCCAGTTGCATGTAGTTAATAATAATAATAATATGCATATATATTTTTTATTTTTGATTACATAACTTTGAATTCTAGATTCTTTTTGGTTCCTCCCACGTCACCCACCCCCACTGGAAGGACAAGCAATTCAATACAGATTACACATGTGTAATTATGCAGAACATCTCCACAGTGGACATATTGTGAGAGACTGATTATATGCCCCTGCTTCCTATCCCGCCACTCCCTTGTTCTATTCTCTACCCTGTCCCTGTCCCTTTACAGAAGTCTGTGCTTCCAGCAATGCTCCCTGCAATTCTCCCCTCCTCTCTATCATCCCACCTCTCATGCCCATACCCCCACTCTCCTGTGAGGAAAGATATCCAGTTTAGACTTTGTCATTCCTTCCCAAAGCCAAATTCAATGAGAGTAAAGTTGACCCTTTCCCTTTTGCCTTCCTTGTTCTTCCCCTCCATTGTAACAGTTATCCCTTGCCTCTTCTATATGAGATGATTAACCCCATTCTGTCTCTCCCTGTCTCCTCTCATTCTTATCATCTCACACCTCAGAATTTCACCTTTTAAAGTATCATCCTTTTCTATTCAATGGATCCTGTGCCCTCTATGAACTCATATACACATCCTCAGATACGTATTTATATGCATATATATC
>CM053594.1:228063968-228087228 GCA_028646575.1 Pseudocheirus occidentalis | reverse complement strand
AGCCATGTGACCTTGGGAAAGTCACTTAACCCCAACTGCCCTCCAAAAAAAGCAAAAAAAAAAAAAGAAAAGGCCTCCCCTTGGACTAAACTGAGGTTTGTTGGAAATCAAGGGGTGGAAAGATTGTGTGGTTTTCTAAGAACTTTATTTGGAAACTAAAGTTAATGGTTGCCCCATGAGTAAAAGATCAGTATATTGTGAATTGTTGATTGAATCAACTCTTTCTTAGGGAAATTAGGTGATTCCTTTTGTTAATTGATTGATTGGATCTTTAACTTGATTGAATCTTTAAATGTGAAGCTGGTTCCCCCCTTAGGGAAACCAAGTGATTCTTGTTCCTTGTTACTTTCTGTAATAAGATATAATATTGAGACTTTCCTTGTTCTAAATATTGTATATAATATTGTGAATTGTTGATACTGTGAACATTGTACTGAATCTTGATTTGTAATGGAATAAACAGAGTGTTTCCTAATACTGTGTAATCCGAATCTTAAAAGCTGTTCATAGTGGCATTCTTTTGGGAATCTACCGTTGCTTGGCTTTACAGATACCCAATTGTAATGCCAAGCAAAGGCAACTTCCAAGGTTCAGATTACCAGCATAGAAAACTCCATTTATTCAGCCAACATTCACAGAACAGAGAAAGTCAAAATACAGTATAACTCCAACATTTCACTAGTAAGTTCTTCATTCAGTCCAGGTACTACTCCATCCCTAGAGGGTACATGCTTTTAGTCAAAGTCCCTTCTCAAATGGAAATCAGACTACTCCACCCCTAGAGGGTGCATTCATTTAAGTCTCTTCTCAAATGGATATCAGACTACTCCACCCCTAGAAAGTACAGTCTTTTAGTCAGTAAAAATCTCTTCTCAAATGGAGAGAGTTCTTCTCAAATGGAGATCAGGTTCCAATCATAAACAAAGTACACTCACAAAAAGGCCAAAGGTTTCCTACCCCTGGACTCAAAGTAATTACAATACCATCCATTAACATTAAGTACTTTCTCAAAAAGGAGAGCACAAAAGGCCATCCACCCTTAAACCATAACAAGGTCAAGATAACATCTCAGCATGGAAAGGCCAAGGAAGGGCCCTTCTTTCATCTTCACTTGAGGCAAGCCCTCAGCAATCTCAGTTCCTGGGGAGACAAGGCTCAGCAAAGCCAGTGTCCTCAAGTCACACTCTGTCTGTAGAATAGTCCCAGAACCCCTGAAAGTATCAGCAAGCCCCCCTTCCAGGATTTCTGTGAACATACAACAAGAAAGTTCTTCTTGAGGGCTTCTGCACCAACAGCCAGGTTCCAAGACCTCTACAACAGCAGCACTGCCCACCATCAGGTGAATCTGGAAAAACAACATCAAAGTAGACAGACAGAATACCAGCATCACAGCCATGCCTCCTCAGTTCTCAGCAGCTCCAGGTGGCAGTCCTCAAAAGTCCTTGGCAGCTCCAATGGTCTCTCAACAGCAGCTTGGGCTTCATGATGCTGGACACTGCTCTCCCAAAAGTACTTCTTCCTCTGACTTTCTCTGGGCTTCAGCCTTCCTTTCCATTCGTGGCTCCTCCCACATCAGCCCCCTCTCTTCACATCAACAAGTCCATCCCACAAGTTGGATTCACAAGCTCTGGGTCTTAATGCTCAACCCAAAAGCCAACTCAATTCAGGGGCATCTCCAAATTACATTACCATTACACTAATTGAGTGTGTGTGTTATTTCCTCTTAAGCCAAATTCTATGACAGTAAGGTTGTCCCAATCCCTTTCACCTTCCTGCTCTTACCCTCCAGTGTAACAGTTTTCTCTTGCTTCATTTATAGGAAATATTTTACCCTAATCTCTCTCTCCTTTTCTCCTTCTCCCAATAAATTCCTCTCTCACCTCTTAATTTTATTGTTTAGATATCATCCCTTCATATTCAAGTCATCCTTTTCCCTCTATGCATACATGAACATTCATATGCCTACACTCAAATATATATTTATATACACCTATACCATCCTATACATACATGTATGTATGTATGCATGTGGATACACACACACACATACACACATATTCCCTTCAACTATCCTCATACTGAGAAAAGTCTTATGAGTTACAAATTTTGTATTTCCATGTAGGAATGTGAATATTTTAACTTTAATAAGATACTTATGATTTCTTTTTCCTGTTGACCAACTTATGCTTCTCTTGCTTCCTGCATCTGAAAGTCAAACTTTCTGTTCAGCTGTTTTTTCATTACGAATGCTTGAAAATCCTCTATTTCATTGAATCACCATATTTTCTCCTGAAGCATTATACTCAGTTTTTCTGGGTAGGTGATTCTTGGTTTTAGACCTCTGGAATATCATAGTCCAAGTCCTGTGATCCCTTAATGTAGAAGCTGCTAGGTCTTGTGTTATCTTGATTGTGTTTCCACAGTACTCAAATTGTTTTTTTCTGACTGCTTGCACTATTTTCTCCTTGACCTGGGAACTCTGGAATTTGGTTATAATATTCTTAGAAGTTTTCTTTTGGGGATATTTTTCGAGTGACAATCAGTCAATTCTTTCCATTTATATTTTGCATTCTGGTTCTAGAATATCAGGGCAATTTTGCTAGATAGTTTCTTGAAAGATGGTGTCTAGGTGCTCTTTTGGATTATGGCTTTCAGGTTGTCTTGTAATGTTTAAAATTTTCTCTCCTGGATCCATTTTCTATGCCAATGATTTTTCCAATGATGTATTACACATTACTTTCTATTTTTTTCATTTGTTTGGATCTCTTTTATAGTATCTTGATTTCTCCTAAAGTCATTAGCTTCCAGTTGCACCAATCTGATTTTTAAGGAGTTATTGTCTTCAGTAAATTTTTGGATTTCTTTTTCCATCTGGCAAATGTGACTTTTTAGGACATTCTTCTCCTTGGCTTTATGGGCCTCTTTTGCCCTTTGATTTAGTCTATTTTTAAGGTGTCATTTTCTTCAATGTATTTTTAAGTCTCTTTTATCATACTGTTGACTCGTTTTTTATGATCTTCCTGCATCATTCTCATTTATATTCCCAATTTTTCCTCCACTTTTCTTACTTGATTTTCAGAATCCTTTTTCAACTCCTCCATGGCCTGTAACCAATTCATATTTTTCTTGGAGTCTTTTGATGCAGAAGTTCTTACATTACTATTTTGCTCCCACTCCATCCCTTCATCCGTTTTGTCCCTAAAAAAGGATTCTGTCATCTGTTTGTGCTTCCTGTGCTTGCTCATATTGCCAGCCAATTTCTTGCCCCTTGAGCTCTTTGGCATGATAGAACTCTGAATCCAGAATGGAGTGAGATTCATCCCAAATTGCTGGGGTTTTCACAGCTGCTGGAGCTATTAGGAAAGCACCATCTATAAATTCCCCCAAGTTCTGGCTCACTGGACACACAACTCAGGACCAACAATCAGGATTGTGATCCAGATCCAAGCAGGTTAAAGCAAGAGTGATTACTCTCTGAATGGTCACTTGGTCCCCCTACAATCTGCATGCCAGAAGCTTCTGAGGCAGCCACTCAGTGCAGCCAGCACACCTCTGCCAAATCTCACCCTAGTGGCAGCAGGCAGACAATGCTCTTCTGTCCACCCCTGTTCCAACAAAGTTCTACACTGACCTTTTACTTTGGCATTGATGGGTTGAGAAGTCTGGAAGTTGCCACAGCTGCAAGTTATTCACTCTCTTGAAGTCTACTCTGGCTGCTGCTGATCAGGGCCTCCCATGGGCTGGAACCATGCAGCTCCTGAGGGACTGTGCCTGGCTCCCTGAACACTGTGATAGACACTTCCTGTTGGCCTACCAGCTGTCTTCAGCAACAGATTTGTTTCTCTCTGTCCCTTTGTGGATTCTGTAGCTTTAAAATTTATTTAGAGGTTTTTTTACGGGTATTGAAACTGTTTGGAGCTGCAACCCATGCCAAATTTGTGCTTCTTGTCTGCTATCTTGGCTCTGCCAGGAAATGTATTTTTAAACAAACAAGAGGTAAAGGTAATTACAAAAGATATAATTGATAAATGTGATTAAATGAACCTGAAAAGCTTCTGTACAGACAAAATTAATGCTCCAAGGATAAGACAGGAAGTAGTTGAAAAGAGAAAAACAAAACAGAACTGCATATCAATTTTTCTCTAACAATGTCAAATCAATGTCAAAGATATTTAAACAATTACTTGTCTGTTTGGATATATATGTACATTTTAAAAATTAAGAGCCATTACCAATAGTTCAAGTGCTGTGAACATTTCTCAAAAGAAAAATTGCATAGTGTTCACAAACACATGAACGAATGCTATGAGTCACTAATCATAAAAAAGAAAATCAAGACCAATCTGAATTTTCACTTCACATCTGCAAATAAGCAATGGATAAAGTAGCAACAATCTTTTTTGGAGGCTTTGTTAAAAGCTAAGAACACTGACATATTGTTGGTATAATTGTGAAATGGCATAATTTTGATAAGCAGTTTGGAATTATGCAAAAAAGTGACTAAAATGTTTATACCCTTTGAACTAGAGACTGCATTCCTGGGCTAATACACCAAGGAAACCATCAATAGGAATAAAATCCAAAATATTTATAGTAGTATTTTTTTTTTACAAAAAAAAATTGTAAAGAAAGTAAATACTCATTGATTGGGGAAATGACTAAACAAATTGGTAGTGCATGAAAATAGCAGAATATTATGCTTTGTAAGAAATTATAAATGTGATGAATGTGGAGAAGCATGGAAAGATAAACTGATGCATAGTGAAATAAGCCAAGCCAAGAAAACAATACATACATCTCCTATTACTCAGATGCCTTCTGCAACTTTCTTCTCCCTCACCTCTACTTCACTTAATGAATGGCCTTATTCTTTAACAAAGCCAATTCATCTACTTGTTCAAGTGATTCTATTTTATTATATTTCCTTCAACAGTGCACTCCCTCTGTCATCCCCATTCTTTCACTTTTTTTCAATCTTTCCCTGTCTACTGTCTCATTCCTCACTATTTGTAAATATGCCAATGTCTCCTTTATTCCGAGAGCAAAATCCTTGCTTAATGCTTCCCTCTCTGCTATCATCCTATATTTCTTCTGCACTTTGTACCTAAACTCAAAATCATCATGCACATACCCTGAGAGGAACCACAGCCCAAATTATCATACAGAGAAGGAAATTTAGATGTGTTCTATCAGGGCTGAGGGGGTCCATGCACCAGCATCCCCCTTCTACAAGTTGGTGGAAACACAGGGCAGGGCTTCAGTTTACTGAACTTTGGGATACAGACCATGTAGCAGCCTTGATTGACCAGAACCTTTGATCAGTCACCCTTTGAGGTGGACCTTTGAGCCGCTGGCCCTTGAGAGGCCCCTGAAGACTGGTTGAGCCACAGACCAGGATTTCATTTCTTTTTCCAAGGGCAGCGTAGGCCAATTCAGGGTTGGGCTATCCCTGAAGCAGGTACAGGTTTGGGGAGAGCTTGTTGATGACAAGTAAGTAGCAGTTCCCCTTCTCAATAGCTACCTCTGATTCCCTCTCTACTTCATTGGGGCATGGACGTGGACCAGATAAGATCCTTAGCTTTTTGCCTACCTCAGATTTCTTTCCAGCCCTAATGGGGCAATGAGGGGAAGCTAAGGAAACCTGATCTACCCTGAACCCGAGCCAAGGTTTAAAAATCGGGCTTTTCCCACAATCTTCCTCTTGTCTTCCACTTGTCCTTTAGCACTTGAATCTTCTAAGAACTGGGTGGAATGGGAAGGAAAAGGTGTGTCATCATGACCCCTCCCTGCCCCCCAAGCTAATTCAGCCATTATTGAGGGTACCTAAATACCCACAGACAGAGAGTCCATCAGCCTAACCAGTTCATGGTTTTCAGCCAAATAAATAATATTTAAAGTTAAAAAAGTGTCATCCACAATAGGTGCCTTCACTTTGTCTCCTACTATGCTCTTTTAAAATCCTTATAATCTGGCTTCCAATCTCATCATTCCATCAAAATCACTACCTCCGGAGTTATTTATTATTGCTTAGTTTCCAAACCCAATGACATTTTTTTCTATTCTCTCCCCCCTTGACCTCTTTATAGTGTTCGAAGCAGTTTATTGCTCTTTCTTTCTAGGCATTTGGGGGAAAAAAAAACAACTTTTCCTGGGTTTCCTCCTGCCTATCTGATTGCTTCATCTCCGCATCCTTTAATGGATATTCTTCCAGGTAATATCCTCTAACTGTCCATACCCCTCAGGTTTCTGTCCTGGACCCTTTTCTTTTTTCCCTCTATACTACTTACCCTGGTGAACTCATTTGCTCTCATGATTTAATTATCATTTTTATGCTGATGATACTTAAATCTACGTTTCCTACCCAATCTCTTTACTGATTTCCAAACTTAAATTTGCAACTACTAGACATTTCTTACTGGATGACCAGTAAATATCTTAAACTCAGAATATTCAAAACAAAGTTCATTGTTTTTTTCCCTCTAAACCCTTTTCACTTCCTATTTTGTAATTTTGTCCTTATTACTGTAGAGTGCAATCCCTTCCTCCCAGTCAATAAGGCTCAAATTTGGAAGTTATCCTGAATTCCCTCATTGTTTCTCATTCTCCCTCCATATCTCTTAAATAAATTTCTTTCTCTTCTCTGATATTCCCACCTCTCTAGTTCAGGTCCTTATTTCATACCTGGATTATTGCAATAGCCTGCGGGGGGGTTGCATCAAGTCTTTCAAATTTAACCCATTCTCCATTTAGCTACTAAAGTGATTTTCCTGAAATTCACTTCCTATTAGGTCATCCCCTACTTAATAAACTCCAGTGGTTTTCTGTTGCTTCCATAATCAAATACAAAATACTCAATTTAACATTCAAAACCCTTCATAAACTAGTCCACTCCTACATTTCTTTTTTATTTTTTTTAAATTAAATTTTATGTTTGTTTTTAGTTTACAACATTCATTTCTGCAAGATGTTAAGTTACAAATTTTCTATCCATCTGTCCTCTATCAACCACCCAAAAACTGCGATCACACTGGATACCCCCTCCCCTAATCTGCTGTTTCCTATATCCTCCTCCATAGTGTCTTTGACTTTCCAGTAGGGCAAGATGGATCTCCATATCCCAGTGCCTGTATGTCTTATTTCCCAGTTGCATGTAAACAAAGTAATGATCATGACAATAATGATAATGATAATGATGATGATCATGACAATAACAATAATATATCTTTTAAACATTTGATTTTAAAACTTCGAATTACAGATTCTTTCTCTCCTTCCCTCATCACCCACCCTTACTGGGAAGATGAGCAATTCTATATAAGTTGTACATGTGTAGTTACACAAAACATTTCCATAGTGGATGTACTGTGAAAGACTGAGTTTATTTCCCTCCATCCTATCCAGCCCCCCATTGTTCTATTTTCTGATTGTGTTTCCACCATATTCAAATTATTTCCTCTTGGCTGCTGGTAATATATTCTCCTTGATCTGTAGACTCTGGAATCTAGCTATAATATTACTAGGAGTTTTATTTTTGTAATCTTTTTTCAAGAGGTGATTGGTGAATTCTTTCAATTTCTATTTTGCCCTCTGGTTCTAAAATATCAGGGCAATTTTTCTGGAGAATTTCTTGAAGCATGATTTCTAGTTTCTGTTTTTGATCATGGCTTTCAGGTAGTCCCATAATTTAAAAAAAAACTTAAAATTTTAATTTTTCTCTCCTGGATCTATTTTTCCAGCTCTGTGGTTTTTCCAATGAGATATTTCACATTGCGTTCTATTTTTTCCACTTGTTTGGATCTGTTTGATTTCTCATAAAGTCGTTACCTCCCATTTGCTCCAATCTAATTCTGAAGGAATTATTCTCTTAAGTGAGCTTTTGAAATGCTTTTTCTATCTGACAAATTAAACATTTTTTAGGCATTCTTCTACTCATTGGCTTTTTGGGCCTCTTTTGCTCTTTCAGCTAATCCATTTTTAAGGTATTATTTTTTTTTTCAGTTAGGTTGTTGACTTGTTTTTCATTATTTTCTTGCATCATTCTCATTTTTCTTCCCAAATTTTTCCTCCACTTCTCTTACCTGATTTTCAAAATCCTTCCTGAGCTCCTCCATGGCTTGTAATTATTTCACATTTTTCTTGGAAGCTTTTGATTCAGGAGTTCTGACTTTGTTTTCTTTTCCTCATTACATGCTTTCATCCTTTTTGTCCCTAAACAAGGAATTTAAGGTTTCATTGCTGTGCTTGCTTTGCTTCCTTTGCTTGGTCATATTGCCACTCAGTTACTTGACTTTTGAGATCTTTGCCACTGTAGAACTCTGCTTCCAGAGAGGAGA
Organism: Pseudocheirus occidentalis; assembly: GCA_028646575.1. Lineage (NCBI taxonomy): Eukaryota > Metazoa > Chordata > Mammalia > Diprotodontia > Pseudocheiridae > Pseudocheirus > Pseudocheirus occidentalis. Next base: position 228,078,895 of record CM053594.1, on the reverse strand, counting down.
GCTTTGTTCCAAATTGCTGGGTTTTCACAGCTTCCAGAACTATTAGTTGGGTGCCCCCTCTATTGCTCCACATGCTCTGGTTCACTGGTCATATACCCTAGGACCTCTACCCAAGACAGAGGTCAAGATCCAAGCAGGCTACAGTAAGTGTTTACTCTCTGAATGGTCGTTTGGTCCCCCTGTGATCTGTAGGCCATGTTCTCTGAAGCAGCCATATGGAAGTGGCTCACAGCCATAGGGCCTCCTCCTCTTCTCATGTTTTCACCCGGGGTGCAGTAGCCAGATCACACTCTTGGTCCCCCTGTTCCCACAATGTCCACACTGACCTTTTACTTTGTCTTTGGCATTTCTGGGTTTATAATTCTAGAAATCCCCACTACTGTTGGAGATCCACTCTCTTGAATGCTGCTCTAGTGGGGCCACCATGGGGCTAAAACCTCAAGCTCACATAGTCCTAGGCTCAGCTCCCAGTACACTGTGATGGATCCTTCCTGTAGACCTGCTAGGATGCCTTCAGAAGGAGATTTGTTTTTCTCTGTTACTTTGTGTGTTCTGTATCTCTAAAATTTGTCTTGAGTCATATTTTATAGTTATTTAAGGCAGTTATAGGGACAGTTCATGGAGTTTTCCTACTTCTGTGCTGCCTTATTGGCTCTTCCCTTCCCTCCCCCCAACCTTTCTTTTACCTTAATTTTATCAGTAAAATTGGACATCTGGCTGTTCTACAAGCAAGACTCTGTCTCAGTTCCTGGCATTTTCTCTGGGTGTCCCTCTTTCCTAGAAGAATTTCCTTCCTTCATTTCAACCACTGAATTCTTTTATTTCTGTTAAGAGCCAGCTAAAATTACGACTTCTATAGAATACACTTTCTAAACCCTTTCAATGTCAATGCTTTCCCCCTGTTATTAAATCCTTTTCCAATATTTATTTCATTTATTATATGCTTGTTTTCATGAGATGGTAAATTCCTTGAGCGCAGGGTCTGTCTTTGCATTTCTTTGTATATTCAGTGTTAAGCACATTGCCTGGGACATAGTAGGCATGCGATAAATGCTTATTTATTGATTGATTGATTGGATAACCACACATCAAAACATCCTGATTATAAATGAAATTATATATATATATATATATATATATATATATGTATATCAAGAACAATCTGAATGAAGAAAAGTGAGTATAAATTCAACCTATGACTGTATGCATATGAGAGTCAGAGTTGTTAAACACTGCACAAAGCTTTTGAACTGATATAATTTGGGGACTTTTTCCATTTTTAGGGTTGTTTTTTATCAGTTGTGATGATTTTATTTTCTATCAAAAATAATGACTCCTATGGAAATAATGTCTTACATGATTACACATGTATCACCTATATCAAATTGCTTACCATCTGGAGGAACTCATCATCCATAGGAAATTTTGCTTTCATTGAATATTCTGTACAACATCCTTTATGAAAGTGGCAAACACTTTTGTAAGTCTTGAATTATTTTTATATCTTCATGCTATAAAATAAATTAAAAAGTAATAAAAAATTACCTTGGAAGAAGAAACACATAAAGTAAGCATCTGGAGACTTGGGAAAAGGAAAAAAAAATATAAATTGGGACAGGTAAGGGGAAGGATTTAAACACTTGTTTAGTCATTGACTCAAAATGCCCTTAGTGACCACCATATGCTTACCATTGTGATATGAGGATGTCTGAGATGAACTCAACCTTTAAACTGCTAACAATTTCAAGACTTACACACTATTATCACAAGTATCTGGTGAATAGTCCAATGTAATGGCAACCAAAGAAGTACTTAGTTTCTTGTTACAGCTATTTAATTATTTAGCACCTTGTTTCAGTTCAAGTATATTTTGAGGCTTACCCATGCTTGAATCAAGTTTTGTTAAGAAACAGAACTTGTGAAACCCACAGTGGGAGGAACTTGATGATGCAACTGGAAGGGGTGGAACAGGGAGGGGAAAATGACCATGCATAAGGAGACGCCCAAGATGGGAAAGAGGAGAACTGAGAAGGGAATGCTTGTGGTGGCAGAGTTTAGAAGAACAAAAGTCGTGACATTCCTGCACTCTATCTCTTCTGTCTGTGTTGATTTTTTGGTAATACTTTGTACACAAGCTCTGGGACCTTATTGGAAGCCCTGAAAGAGGATTTTCTTGTTGTCTGTTTACAGAAGTCCTGGAGGAGGGGTTCAGATGTCCTGGGATGATACTGATGATTTGTGTTGAGTCCTCAGACTTTGTGGGTCTGTATTGATTTCACAGACAGAAAGTGAAATGATGATGGTCCCAGCAGAGTGTATGAGTGTTGTTTTGACTCTGTTCAGCTTTGTCTTCCCAGAACCAAAAACTGTGAAGGATTTGAGGTAGACTGGGCACTGTGAGCTTCAATATGGAATTGGAACTGGATGAGGAACTGAATGAGGAGTTAATAGCTGCTTACCTTTGAATCCAAGCGACAGTTGAGTAAATTCAGGCAAAACTGAGACCATGGAAGAGGAACCAAGAAATCTGGGAGCCAGTCTCAAGTCAAGATGAAAAGACCTTTCCTTGGGTACTTAGGCATAACTGAGAAAATCATGATTTACTGTGGCCTAGGGGTAGGAGGACTTCACACTCTGTACCTTGTACCTCTTAAGGATGGTGGAGTTAAGGATGTTTGGAAACTAATCTCCAATCAAGAAGAAAGAAGAGTTTTTGACTGAGAGATTAAGGCAATGTTACATAGGGGTGGGTAACTTTGACCTCTATACTTTGTGTCTTTTAAGGACACTTGTTCCTTAAGGATGACTGAGACAATGACTTAATCAGTGATATCTTTTGTTTAAACTTTATGGCCACTGGTGAAAACTTTTTGGCCACTTTATTTATAAGTTGTTGCTATAATATTGTGAATGCTGTACTTTGGTTCCTGTGAATGTATTACTTTAGTTTACTGCTGAATAAATAGAGAGTCCACTATACTGTGTGACTAGAATTGTAAAGCTGTTCAGAGAAGCAGGACTCTGGAAATCTGCTCATGCTTGACCTTATATCCAAGTGGAGGGCATAGAAATTTAGAAGAAGAAAATTTTCACTCTAGCTTGTTTGGTCACAAAAGACTTTCTGAAGAAGATCGAATAATGAATCAGACTTGAATAGGCAGAGGAGGTTACGTAACCTATTCCATGTAGGAAAAAAGTCATGTGGAAAGAGAAGAGTAGAGCTTGTTCAAGGTGTCAAAATATGTTCCGTTAGATACTTTTGGTGTACTTTCCATGGATGAATAGTAACAGATACCATTAAAAAAGACAAGCAAACATGTATTAAGCACTGACTGTGGTGGCAATGTGGGTGTAAAATTTTATATTAGAGAGTCAAAATCTCTACCCTCACAGAGTAGACCAAACCACCAAATGCACAATATATTACTTTACTAATTGGAAACCTTGACGAAGGAGATTAAAGAATATGTAGGTATCTGAAAATAAGTGCCTTTAAGATTTACAAAAAAAATAGTGTTCAGGGAAGAACAAGAGGGAATGTCACTATTGTCTGAAGAAGCTGGAAGGAATCTTGGAAGAGGTAGTATTGTTTGGGCTTTTACTAGGTGTATGTATTTTAGACCAAAGAGAAAAAAAGATAGCTAATTTATAACATAAGTAGTGACAATGATCTTCGATCTAGACAGTGAAAGACCTCAGGAGTTTCTAGCCTAACTCTGTAAGTAAGTTAACTGAGGATGAAAGACCATAAATGATTTGTCCAAGGTGACATGTGGTTTAAGCATCAGAGAGGCAGGATTTTATGTCAGTTACTCTGACTCTAGAGGCAGGTTTCTTTCTGCTTTGCCACAGTATTTCCTTTGAGAATTGTTTCAGATAATGGAGGACTGTGATGATTAAAATGGATGTTGGTAAATAAGATGGAAACATATTTAACATGATTGTCCATGTATAACCTATATGATATTCCTTGGTGTCTTCAGGAAGGGAAAGGAAGAGAAGGAGGGAATACACTGGAACTCAACATTTTACAAAAACAAATGTTAAAAACTACCTTTATATGTAAAATGAAAAAAATACTATAAAGTAAAAACAAAGAATGTTGTGCCTTATTCTATAAGGCTATTGAATCCATCTGTATATGTTAAGTGTTTACTATTGAGGTTTTTGTTTTTAGCAAGTGAGTGCCATGAACAATGCCACATTTTGAGGAAATTTGGGAGGTGATAAGTTATGTGAGTAGATGCTGAAATTCTGATTTGTGTTCATTTAGGAAAAGTACTCTCTTGGTCCCTGGAGACTCTGCATTTTGTGAAATACAACAGATTGGGGTTAATTTGTGGAGAGTTGGAGCTTTCACTTACTGTTGATTGTTAAATTTTCATCAGATTTTGTTTTTGTTATGTTGTTTAAGTGTTTTTTTTGGTTCTTCATGACCCCATTTGGGGTTTTCTTAGCAAAAATACTGGAGTATTTTACTATTTCCTTCTCCAGCTCATTTTAAAGATGAAAAAATTGAAGTGAATAGGCATTAATGAGTTGCCTAGTCAAAGAGTTAGTGTCTGAGAATAGGTTTCAATTCAGGTCTTCCTGGCTCCAGGCTCAGCACACACACACACACACACACACACACACACACACACACACACAGACAGACAGAGAGACAGACAGAGAGAGAGAGAGAGAGAGAGAGAGAGAGAAAACCAACACTGATGTAAAGAAATATTTCCTACACAACTAATACCAAGACATTTTTAATGGTTTTATCACTATGACTAACTGTTTAATGAAAGATAGTATCACTTAAAGCCATCTTAATTGCAGGGTTAGAATGCAGGGCCTTGTAGCCAAGCCTCTGATGCCTTCTATGTCATCATAGGCAAGTTATTGAACCTTCCTGGGATTAAGACAACTCTAGAAGCTTGTAAATTTCTGAAAAGTTGCTAAACTGAACTATTGAGTTTCTAAGATTGGTAAATCATTATAGTGAGATTATAGGTCCAGATTATAGATCCAGAGACAGCTCCACTCTTTTGTGCCTTTTCCCAATAAACAAAAATAATGGTAATAAGCAAGCTCACAGGACAACCTAACACAACAAAATAAAATTAAAAAAAATACCTAGATCTCAATTTTTAAGGTGTAACTCAAGATTTTCTTATCTGGAGGTTTTTTAGATTAAATTCTTTCCAAATTAGATCATTTGATTACTACGATTTGTTTTAGGACTTATGTAAATATATGTATATATATATATATATATATATATATATATATCTCCCCTTCAAAGTCCTACTCTAGCATTCCCTTGTATTATAGAGGTTATGATGAGATTTCAGAGCAGAGTTAAAACTCTAGTAGATTTTACTAAGTTGGAAACCTCAAATTCAAATCCAGGCTAGATTGTTTGCCTAAGATACAAGCTAAGCTTGAAAAGACTGTTGCCAAGATAGTTTCCTAGCCACTCAAAAAAGCACCTACTAAGCTGATATAGGTTAGTTGACATAATGTATTCATGGCAAGGAACTGAGAGATTCATAAGATGGTATGAATATATCATAATCATATTCACATAATGCATGGTACATATGTATGTATGTATGCATATATGTATACATATATACATATTCACATATGACTATATGTCCAGGTTAATGTAGAGAATAACACAATACACTTATCATTGTATGGCTACATACATATACATACACATGTACACAATGCATTCTAAATGTGTAGTCATAAAATTATTTATTGAAAATTTCATTAAACTTTCTCTAATTCCATGTTTTATCTTTTAGGGAACAGTGACTACATTTTATATTTTGTTTGTATCCTTCAGTGTCTAGCATAACTTAGGATCCATAATTGGTTTAATAAATGTTTAAATTAAATGAGTTTGGTGCTCAAGCCAACAGAAGATCCATCAAGAATAGAAATAAAACATTCCTCAAATTTGAACATAGTAAATGGGAAAATATAGATTTATGTAAATTTAATTTACACATAAGCTTTGAAGCTTTCATGCATGTTTTAAAGACAAATTAGCATCATTTGTAAAGCATTTCAAAATTAAAAAGTACAATGTTTATGCTGGATGAGAAAATATACCTGAACCAATGATAAGCATGAGTAGATGATTCTCTCATTTTTCCTGAATTTCCCTGATTTCATCAGGTATTTTATAGCAGGTGCACATTTGAGTCCCACCTTTGAGTGAATCTCAATGGCAGATATATATGCAAGATGGAAAAAGGAAGTGTGACTTTTGGATAGAAAGCTAGATTTGAAATCAGTAAAACAGAGTTTCATATTCTAGCTCAGGCATTTACTATATGGGTGAATCTAAGCAAGTCGTGTGGCCTCTCTGATCGTTTCCTCAACCATAAAAATTAGTTCGACTCAACCATTTATGAGCCCTTCCAGGTTTAAATCTATAATTTCTGTTCCTATTTGCTATTCACTTTCTTTGTCATCCTTATCCAGATGTATATAAACAAATTCTAGGAAGATCTTTTAATTGGGATGTAAAAGTTTAAAAATGCATAATATCGAGAAATGTAGAAATATGAGTATAGAAATCAAAGCATAGGAATTAGATGAGTAAAATTTAAAAAATTAACAAATTTATTCTTATCATAATCATAAGATTCATCTCAATAAATGCAATAATTTCCTGGACACTTGGAACTCAATGAGTCCTCCTCAGTTTTACAGGTAATGGTGTCTTTACCAAAGACACAGTAGCAGGGGAGGCATTTTGGGAGTACTGAGATTTCCTGGAGAGTTATATACATGAAACAGACATGTTATTGCCTGATAAGGCAGGGTCTGGATAAGGCCATTACTAAATCTGTGTCCTAGTAATAGGAGTAGAAGCAAAAATTATACTTCTCAGCACAGTGTCGGATTTTAGCCTTCTCATAGGAGACGCATTTCTTTTGGAGTATGAACTTCAGGAGTTTCATAAAAAAAAAATTCGTATACAAGAACTTTGCTTATCAAAGTAAAGAAAAAAAGAACTGTTAATTTGTCTCTGCATTTTGGGTGGACAACTGATGAATTACCAAAGCCACAAAATCAAGAAACAAAACATTTCAACTTTATTCCACAACTCTTCTGAGGCGTGGGAAGGTCATGGGACAAAGAGGGTTTCCTAATGTATTTCCTTTCTGAGAAGAGTCCCAAAACAGGATGGTACTGCAAATCTGAAGTATTTTGGATACTCTACCTAGAACAGTTTCTCACATATTATGTATATGTAAATACATATTATACATATATGTATATACACACATATACATACATATACACACATGCATATGTGTATGTGTATATACACACATATATGTCATATCATTTGCAGCATCATTTTGACACTGAGTCTGGAACTGATCAATAAGATTCCATTGCCTACGTTTGTCTACAATTTTTGATACATGACTTTTTGCCTTCATCCTTTTTTTAATAATGGATTTCAACTAAATTGTTAATTCCACAAATCTAAAAGAAAATTAGAGATAAAATTTTCTTCATTAAACTATTGAACTCATATATTCAGAAGTAGTGCAATATATTTAAATATTTAAATGTACTGCGTTTTCCGTGGTTCAATCTAATAGAAAAGTAATTGCTTCTTTTTTTTTTGCCTTTAGTGTTTACAAACCCTCTAGCTAATGTACTTTCCTTTTACAAATTACTTTGTTCATTGTTCACCTGCATTGCATTTGTTTAGTAACCATTCAACAATCACCATAAGATTCTTTTTATAATCTTTTGTTCAAGGTTAATCTCTCCCTTTCTCTGTCTCACTGAACATTCCAATATTTCTGGAGCTCTCTTGGAACAACTATGTATTGTTGCATGATCCATATTAAAATATATATTTACATTAAGATTGAAGAATTGAAGCAACTCTCTTGTTTACTTTGGGACAAAAAATATTTTGATGGTTTGAATGGATAATTCTATCTCTTCCTAAGATGTGGAAAAAAAGACTAAAAGACAACAAAAATAAGGAGATCACATGATTGATATGTATTCATGAATGTGTCTATTCTGAGATAATTCTAAATAACAGCAGTAGAGCTGTATGAGTCACTAAATATTTTATCTGAGTCAAGATGTCCTCACTGGCAAATTAAAAAGACTATTTGTCACATGCATTAATAAGGAATATGTTTTCTTATTATCTTGAAATCTTCCCAATTTTACATGGATTATGTTTAACAATGTTACTAATTAAAAGATGGAAGTCATTAAGAAGCCTGCTTGAAAAAGTCATTAAACACAGATACAAAAATTAATGAGAAAGTACTAACTGTACGTATTCTTAATACAACCTCCACCCTATTACTAGTCATTATATTAATAATCTTAGCAAACACATGTATCTGAAGAGAAAACTATCTTAATACATATTACCAATATGAGGCATGTTTGAATTAAATTAAATCTGATGCCTGCAGGTTTTACAATCTCGGTCCATGGGTTCAGCTCATTAAAATATGGGGCTAATGAACCCAAGGTCAAAATGCAATCTCCATATGAAATAGCTACTCTACAACAAAGAAAAAAATATATTTTCTAGGATTATAGCCTGTTCTGCAATCTTAACCTGATGCCTTGCAAATTTATGCCAGCGGTCACAGGGGGAAATTTAAAAAAAAAGATGATTGCCTTTGCAAAAATTAAATTCAAGGGGCAGGTAGGTGGGACAGTGAATAGAGCACTAGCCCTGGAGTTAGGAGGAATTGAGTTCAAATCTGACTTCAGACACTTGACATTTAACTAACTGTGTGAACTTGGGCACATCATTTAACTCCCCCAAAATTTTTAATTAAATTTGACTAATGTTTTTAATTTACCATCCATGTTTAATGCTCAGCTTAAGAGTAATAATCTTCACATGGCATTTCTCGGTTTCCCTCAGTGGTAAATGTCTCTTCCCCTGTACTTACTTGATGTGTGTAATTTATATTTACCCTCTTAGCATGGAAGAACCTTAAGGAGAAGAACCGCATTTTTATCTTTCATCATTAACATCTGGCACAATACCTTACTCGCAGTTGATGCTTTAAAATATTTATTGGTTGAACATAAGGAACTATAGTTATGATGATGAAACAAAGATGAAATTACACACACACATACACACAACATACACATATATGTATAAGCATATATACACATATGTGTGCATTCATGTATACATGTACAGTTATCCCTTTCACATTGTGACTGTCCCTATCATGGTTTCAACATATCATGGTTTGGCATAAGAAATAAAATGGGAATTTTGGGGGAGTTTTGCAGGAACCACAAATGATGTGTGAAGGTTAGGAGACAACACAGAGCCTATGACCAAATACTTAACCCAAATTTAACAGTTAAGTTCTGTAAATAATCTATAAAAGAAAAAATGTAAAGAAATTCAGACTTCTACTGTGGTACATAGGAGGGCCAAGAAATTTACACAGATTTTCTAGATTGCAGGAGTGTTGTACCCCTAACCCCTGAAATATGCAATGGGTAACTGTTTGTATATATGCATGCATGTATACATATATGTAGTTTGTGCTGTAATAATTATATATGTATGTATTATACATGTATTTATATATGCAGGCATGTGTATGTGTGTATATCCATCCATCCGCACACATATTTTCCTCTGTCCCAAAGGAGCTCACATCTTACCAATTTTAATGGATGAAGTACATGTACTTTTGTGCATATTATGTAACACAAAATACACATATATGTACATATATGTGTATATAAATACATACATGCAAATATAGATGCATGTACAAGCACACATGTGTACGTGTAGTTTAAGAGACAGGTAAAAAACTAAAAAAAAAAGGTTTATGGGCATCTATTTGCTCATCGGTAATTGCTCCCTTTGCTCTGGCTACCTCTTTCCTTCTTGCAAACGTGTCAGTTTCTCCCCCAACTTCAAAAACTTTCACTTCATCTATCAATCCCACTAGCTAACATCCTTGGTTTTTCCTACCTTTTGCTACTAAACACCTTGAGAAGACTGCCTCCAAATGTGACCTTCATTTTCTTCCCTTTATTCTCTTCATAACTCTTTGATGTCTGGGTTCCTACCTCATTATTCAACTGAAACTGCATTATCTAAAGTTACTTATTATCAAACTCAGCTGACTGAATCTGACCTTGTCTCCTTTCCTAGAACCAGGAATTGCCCACCCTCTGACTAATTTTGTAAATGCCCCAAGCTCTACCCTCCAGAGATTTCCAAGGTTTTTCTATGGATTTTTGCTTGTTATGCAAAACATACCTTGTGAAACTATCTGGCATCCTTAATGCCTACCACCTGCAGTCTGGCCATTCCCTCTAGTAAGCCTTCATCAGTCCTACTGGATTTATTTATTACTGCAAAATGTGGTTCTATTGTGTAATTTTTGTTTCTGTCTTTTACTTTCAGCTGAGGTCCTTAAATGAGGAAGTATCTTTTCCTCGTGGAAGACTAGGGTCAGACAAGTTATTTCTATTTGAAGCCCATATAGTTTTCCCTTATTTTCAGATTTTCAGACTGCTTTTTTCCCTCCATATACTATTAGAATGCAAATGACTTGAACATTCTCAGCCCTTGGTTTAAAATAAATTCTTCCTGGTTTTGTCTGCATTTGTGCTTTGGTGGAAAGTGTGTTTGTAGGGGAGACTTTTGGCTTTTCTTCCTCAATGAATAGCTAGTTTTGTTCCCCGAAAAAGACAGTTTCATAGTTCATAGGTAGCCACTGGATTTTATTGAATAAAAGGGTGATGTGGTCAGACTTGCACTTCAGAAAGATCAATGCGACTCTTGAGTGAAGGATGGATTTTATCAAGGAGATACTTGACTCAAGGTGACCAATAAGCAGGCTATTTTTATAGCCTAGGACAGAAGTGATAAGGGCATGTATCAATGTTATTTCAGTTTTAGAGGTAGAAGGGTCATAGAAATGATGGCATTTCACAATTAACTGTTTGAATATGGGAGTGAAAAGTGAGGAGTCAATGATGATATCTTAAGTTGAAAGCCTTGGTGACATAGTAGATAGTGGTAACCTTTACAACAATAAGGCATTTACCAAGAGGGAAGGATTTGGAGGGGAAACATAATGAGTTCAGTTTGGAACATATTGCATTTAAGACATCTATGAGATTTTGGTGAGAATAATTTGCTTATTGACTTGGCATAACTAATATGATTTTGTTAAGTTACCATTGTGTGATGAAATATTTTGATATTCTTTTTTTCATTACGTGCTTTCTAGTATGAAGAAAGATATATTGTATTAATAGTTTTGTAAGCAATATATATGCATCATAAATAACTGGTAAACATATGGGAGCCTCAGATAGGACAGAACACTAATAAGAACATTTGGTAAATAATTTTGTTGAATTATATTATCAAGCACCATTACCACTAATTAATAAACAACTTAGGTCTTCCAAACAAGAATTTGGCTACAACTGGCTAAAACCCATCACAAAAACTATGAAAATCCACCACAGACCCCTTGCCTTTAGCCTGACTTTTGGTTACAATGTAGCCTGTTTCCTCCCTTCCCTGCTATTGAGACTCAAGCATTCCCTGTGTTTTCTTGAGGGCAGTACTAATTAACTAACTGAGCATTGATGACTTTTGAGTCTAGGAAGCAAACATATGGCCTGCAATTGACCATAGAGGGGAACTTTTCATTGTTTACAGCTATAAGACAGGCATATTGGAAAGCCCTAGGAAATGATGTTGGTAGTTTGTCCCTACTGGGTTTAATTTTATAAAGTAAATAATATAAACTTAATGTTTACATGCAGTTAATTAATAAAGTTTAACTGGTAGCATTGACAAGGCATGCCTAATTAGTGTTTCCATTGAATTAGTTACACAAGTAATGGTAAATCTGTTTTTTCTATGACATATATGTCACAGGAAAATCAAATCTGATATGTCTAATAGGCCTTTGGAAATATGAGCCTGTAAAATAGAGCTAAGCATAGCGTTTAAGTCTGCACAAGTATATTTGAAAATCATAAGCATATGATGACAATTGAATCCATAGGAGTGGATGAGATCACCAAGTAAGCAGAAACAACTTGCATGAAGACATGTCAAAGGAGATGGAGAAGGCGTACTTAGACTGGTATGAGGTGAACCAGTAGAAGTAAGAATCACAAAAATTAACAGAGAAGAGAGCATCAAGAAGTGAATGATCAACAGTGTCAAAGATGTGGAGAAGTCAAGAAAGATGAGCATTGAGAATATGTCATGGGGGCAGAGTCAAGATGGTGAAGTAAAAGGAGGGATTAGTTTGAGATCTCCCCCAAATCTCTCCAAATACCTGTAAAAATGACATCAAACAAATACTATAGCAGCAGAACCATCAAAAAGACCAAGTGAAACACATTTCAAGCCCAAGGCAACCTGGGTGGCCAAAGGGAAAGGTTTGTTGTGCCAGGCTAGGAAAGGCATAATCAAAGATGGCTCAAAAAAGCCATAGCCAGTGTCCTCATCAAGTCACTCTCTGCCTGTAAAACAGTCCCAGTATCCCTGAAAATATCAGCAAGGCCCTCTTCTAGGATTTCTGTGAACATACAACAAGAGAATCCTTCTTCAGGGCTTCTGAACCAACAACCAGGTTCCAGGACTTCTACAAGAGCAGCACTGTCCACCATGAGGTGAATCTAGAAAAACAACATCAAAACAAACAGACAAAATGCTGGCCTCACAGCCATGTCTCCTCAGTTCTCAGTAGCTCTGGGTGGCAGTTTTCAAAAGTCCTGGACAGCTCCAATGGGCTCTCAGAAGTCTCTCTCAGCAACTCAGGCTCCACAACACTGGATACTGCTCTCCCAAAAGTCTTTCTTCTGGCCTTCTCTGGACTTGAGCCCTTCTTTCAATTCATGGCTTCTCCCAGTTCATCCCCCTCTCTTCACGTCAACAAGGTCATCCCACAAGTGGGATTCACAAGCTCTAGGTTTAGGACTCAACCCCAAAGCCAAGCCAGTTCAGGGGCATCTACAAATTCCACTACCATTGCATATCTATGTAGACAGAGGGCACAATGTGAGTTGAATATGAAGGGATGATATGTAAAAAATAAAATGAAGGGGTGAGAGAAGAATGTAGTGGGAGAAGGAGAAAGGGAGAGGTAGAATAGGGTAAATTATATTACATAAAAGAGGCAAGAAAAAGTTTTTTCCAGCTAAGGGGAAAAAGAGGAGGTAAGAGAGAATGACTGAATCTTACTCTCAATGGATTTGGCTTAAGGAAGGAATAATGTACACACTCATTTGGGTATGAAAATCTATTTTACCCTACAAGAAAGTAAGGGGAAAAGGGGTAAGAGAGGGAGTGGTGAGAGAAGAGAGATCAGATTGGGTGAAGAGGTAATCAGAATGTCATGGGTTGAAGGGAGGGAAGAGATGGGGAGAAAATTTGGAACTTAAAATCTTGTGGAAGTGAATGTTGAAAAGTAAAATAAATAAATTGAAAAAAATAGCAAATATGAAAAAAATGGATGAATTGGATTCAAAAGAAAACAGCTGATACACCAAAATTGAGGTCCTTAATCAGGGCAAGTGAGTTCCAGCTTGAGGTGTCTGACAACAATTTCTGGAGTACCCAATGAAAGAGTTGGCAAGAGGGTTTTTATAGGGTACTCAACTAGGGAAATTGCCAATTTGCAGGTAGGAGGGGTGAGGGAAGGACTGGCCAAGCTGTAGTTAGGAGAAGGTAGGCAGAGGGAAGGGAAAGGTAGGATGGAGATATGTTATGAAAAACTTTAAATACCAGCCAGCTGTGTCCATGGGAACAGTGAAACATGATGAATAACAACACAAGACCAGATGGAAGCAATGCCTGGAAAAGACTACGAAACCAAAGGAGTCTAATTTCCAAACACCACTCCTGGGGAGCAGGCTCAGGGAGAGCAACAAGGTAATGTTATTGAACCCAGAGAAGACATCAGTTGTCCCCAAAAGTGATAAGTATGAGTTGTCCCTTTTTGGGTGTACCACAATCACATCATATATATATATATATATATATATATGTCCACATTTCCCAAAGGAAGAGTGGTATTATACTAGAGATATTATATTCTTTGAAATGATAATAAATTTAAATTTCACAGATCCTTGACTAAAGAAATAAAACTATATATAAATGAAGGAAAAGAAAAAGAAACAATTGTGGCTTCTATCCATATTTGTTGTTCGATATCTGAATCTTCCGACTTAATGTTGAGGCCTTTCCATTACCTGTGGGAAGAGAAAGAAACAAATGACATATATTTTTTTAATTTTAATTTATTTTCTTGGTTACATCATTCATTTCCACAAGGTTTTGAGTTACAAATTTTCTCCCCTTCTTACCCCTACCCCCCAGCCCAAAACATTGACCACACTGTAAAGCCCCTCCCACAATCTGTTCCCTTTTATGTCCTCCTCCAATGCTCCTCCAGCTTTCTAGTAGGGCAGGGAGGGGCTCCATGCCCCCATCCCTGTATGTCTTATTTCCCAGTTGCATTTGATTGTATAGCTTTAAATTCAAGATTCTTGCAATTCCTCCCTTGTCACCCACTCCCGCTGCAAGGAGCAGTAATTCAATACAGGCTGTACATGTGTAATTACACAGGACATCTCCATGGTGGGCAAATTGTGAGAGGTTGATTGAATGTCCCTCCTTCCTATCCTGCACCCCAGCCCTTGTTTTCTTCTCTACCCAGTCCCTGTCCCTTTACTGAGGTGTGTGCTTCCCGCAACCCTCCCCCCACCCCGCACTTCCCTCCATCACCCCCCCTCTCTTCCCCATCCCCCCTATTCTCCTATGTTTCAAGATACTCAGTATAGAGTTTATGTCATTCCTTCCCTAAGCCAAATTTAAAGAGAGTAAATGAAAGTAAAGT
>CM053594.1:228045283-228063468 GCA_028646575.1 Pseudocheirus occidentalis | reverse complement strand
AGGATGCTTTCCAAGTTCTTGTTCTGGTCATGGGTTTCAGGTAGACCAATAATTTTCAAATTGTCTCTCCTGGGTCTTTTTTCCATGTCAGTGTTTTTTCCACGGGGATATTTCACATTGCTTTCTATTTTTCATTTTTTTGTAACAGTTTAATAGTATCTTGGTTTCTCATAAAGTCGTTAGCTTCTACATGCTCCACTCTAATTCTGAAGGAATTATTCTCTTCAGAATGCTTTTAAGACTCTTTCTCCATCTGACTAATTCGACTTTTTAAGGCATTCTTCTCTTCTTTGGCTTTCTGGGTCTCCTTTGCCATCTGAGTTAATTTACTCTTTAAGGTATAGTTTTCTTCAGTCAGGTTGTTGAATCTCTTTTCATGGTTTTCTCGCATCATTCTCATTTCTCTTTCCAATTTTTCCTCCACTTCTCTTATTTGGTTTTCAAAGTCCTTTCTAAGTCGATCCATAGCTAGTAGGCATTCTTCCATTGTCTTGGAAGCATTTGGTGAGGGAGTTCTGACTGAGTTGTCTTCCTCCCGCTCCTTGCTTTGGTCTTTTTTTTCCACCAAAAAGGATTCTAAAGTTTTACTGGTGTTCTTACTTTGCCTCCTTTTCCTCATGTTGGCCAGTCTATTAATTGCTTTGTTTTTTAGCTCTGTGGAACTCTGTTTCCTGGAGGGGAAAAGCTCTGTCCCTAATTGCTGGGGCCTTCACAGCTGCCGGAGCTATTAGTGGGATGCTGCAGTCCCCCCTCCTGCTTTGGCTCACTGAACGCGCATCCCAGGACCCCCACTCAAGACTCCTATCCAGATCCAGGCCGCTCAAAGCAAGATCCCTTAGCCCTGATCAGTTGCCTCAGCCTCCCTTCTATCTGCAGGCCGAGGGCTCTGAAGCAGCCCAGTGGAGGCTGCTGCTGCTCTCAGCTGTTCCTGCTGCTACAGCCGGCTCCCACTGCATCCTTGCCCTGGGAGCAGTTTGGCCAGACCCGCTCTTCTCCTCCCAATTTAGCAAAATCCATTGACCTTTCTCTTAGAATTTTTTTCTTCTGGCCTGATAAATGTGGTAACTGTGCTTCCAGTGCAGCCAATATGCTCTCCTATAGACTCGGCTCTGCCCAACTGCTCCAGGGCCTGACCTGGCTGGGGGTTGCAGCCCCAGCTCCCAGACTGTTGAAGAGCCCTACCTGCTGAGCTACCTGTGCTTTCTCTCTTTTGGAGAGTTTTGGAGCTTGAAAATCTGTTTAGAGTCCCTTTTTACGAGTTTTTAGCCTGTTTTTGTGGGAGCTGTGGTGTTTTGCCGCTTCTACGCCGCCATCTTGGCTCCGCTCCCCCCAACAAATGACATCTTAAAATTCCAACTTGAAATCAACAGAATCACAGGGTAAGGAGAAGGGAATGGTTAAAGTACATATTATTGGGAATTAATTCTCCAAAGAAGCAAACAAGCCTAAATAACTTGGACTGTGTACCTAAATCATAACTGGGATAGAAATAAGAACATATTCCTTAACTGGTCCTATTCTAGTGGCATAGTAGAAAAGGCTTTAAATTTAAAGCTCGGACATGTGGATTCAGTTCCAGACTGCCATTTACCAGCTTTGTGAATACAGTCCAGTAACTTAATCTTTCTGTGGCACAGTTTCTTCATCTTGGAAATGAGTATAATCATACCAGCACTACCTATCTCAAAAGACTATTTGTAGGCAAGGTCTTTTGTAAACCCTAAGGCACTGTTTAAATGGGAGTTGTTAGAGTCAGTATACAACAGTGAGTTAGAAAAAAGGAAGTTTAAAAGAACTCTTAACTTTTTAATACAGCTCATGACAAAAGATTCCCAGTTGTTTTTGTGGTATCTCACCTCAAGGTGAACTTGAATTGAGGATCCCATTTTTTTTACATTGCTACTATTCAGGGATAGGCATCAAGGTACAGGAAGTTTAAAGGAGATGGGTAATCAATACAGCAGAAAAGCATTATCAAGTCCCAGCATGAGGAGACAGAAGGAAAGAAAAGCAAGAGTTTTTCTAATTGGTATGTGTGGAAGCTACCTCCAGAGAGGAAATTTTGTTGGAAACCTCCAAAAGGAAGCTTCATTTCTTATGCTTTTGTTTAAATCTTAAGAATGAACAGACCTCTCTCTCTCTTTCTCTCCCTCCCTCCCCCCCTCTCTCTCTTTCTCCCTCACTCTCACTCTTTCTCCATTCATCTAGTTTGGATAACTATCATTTTTATCAAATGTTAATGATAGCAAATATTTAAATGTCATTAATAGAATAAATATTCAACTAGATAACAAAATAGCTAGCTTTTATTTCTATCATGTCTATGCATAAGTAGTATAAATAAATGGATAGATACTTATTTGAAGTAGATTTAATTGCAGTTGGGATTTCCCTTTCTTGTTATCCTTTTGACACAAAGGGGGAAACCTGTGAAACTATTACCTTTCTTATTCCACCTCTCACTTGTTTGTTGTCATTCCTTCGACTTTTTACTCTACCCTGACACATCAACATCATTCTAAATCTGTTTTTATTATGATTATATTTTAATCTAAGTATGCACTTCTTATGAAACTCTGATTAATGTGTTCTAAGCTACTGTAGCTATTTTTCAAAAGGAAAATAATCTATAAAATATACAATTACATTTAATTTTTTTTAAATCTTAGCTTTTCTTTTTGTAGTCCAGGGAATACTTCCTCCTCAACATTTTCTATACTTTCAGGAAAAGGCTTATGACATTTTAAAAAAATTCCCAAGGTGAGCAGAGTTATATCATGATATATTTTTTTTCTACAGTCATATATGCTAGGTACATACTTCATTCCACTAAAGGGGAAAATAATATCATAAAATCAGCCTTTACAAAAAGGAGGAAAAGGAAATAATCATATTCAGTGTTTAACTTGAATTTATTGCCTAATGAAGTTCTGGTTACCAAGTGCTGGAGACCACTAAACTCTAGCCATTGGCTTGGATGTGGGTGGCTTATGAAAGAATGATACTGAAGAGCTATTGACTATGGATCACAGGTTTGTCATATATGGGAATATATATGACATGTATATGTACATCTACATATATGCATATACACATACACACCTATACATACGTACATACATACATATATACATATATACATAAATGACATAAGTGGACTGGATGAAAGCACGAGGGAGAAAACACACAAATACCTATTCCTGCTTTTAAAACTACTTCATTTGGGAGTTATTTTTCAATTAATTGGATAAAAATTAATTTCCTTGGAAATTAGGATTTTGAGTCTACATGCATCCCAACTATCTCAAGTAGCTGTAGCAGTAATGCTACTCTGACTCACTTTCTCTTTTTCCTGCACAGTCATAATATGCAATGTTCTTCTGGAAAGGAGAAAATCTCCCAAATGTTAAGTAGGAAGACACACACACACACATACACGCACACACACATACACCACATTGCTTAGTAATTTTTTTCTTTGTGTTCAACTCTTTGTGACCCCATTTGCAGTTTTCTTGGAAAGGATACTGAGCTAGTTTGCCATTTCCTTCTCCAATTCATTTTTACAGATGAGGAAACTGAGGCAAACAGAATTAAGTGACTTACTAAGGGTGACATAGCTATTAAGTTTCTGAGGCCAATTTTTAACTCACAAAGATAAGTCTTTCTGACTTCAGGCTTATTGCTCTATCCATTGTGCCACCTAACTGCCTTTTCTCTGACTGTCTCTATGTATGTATGTATGTATGTATGTAAGCATGTATAATGATGTAACCATTTTCACAGTTTCCTCTTTGGGTCAGAAGGATAACATAAAAGGGGAAACATCACCTACAATCGCACATATTCAAAATTAATATTTATTCATTCATTTGTATTGCTTCCTGATGAATATACATAATGGAAGCATCAATATAGCTCATTTTATCTAGATTAATATTTATGCTCTCCATTAATGAAATTAAATAGTTATTATTTTCATTATCAATGTGGGAATATATATTATATATGAACATATACATATTTCATGTCTCAATCACATCTGTTGCTCTCTCTTTCTCTTTCTCTGTCCTTATATCATAGCCCTTATATTCTTTGGTTCTAATTCATTTGAGAGCTGGCTGCTTGGTCACCTGAATGCAAACTGTACTTTCTGGTGACTGGAGGCAGATATGGGTTCACAAAGGTGATGCTTCTGTAGTTCAAGTTCTGGTACATTTAACTACTCTAAAATGTCTTAAAGTAAATTCCTGGCAATTAGCTTTGTCTGTGTAAGAATCACTCTTGAGAAATAAACAGAATCTCATTCGTCTGGTTGAGTGTTACAATATAAATTATTTTTCAGCCACATAGACTCATGAAAATATCTTAGATGTAAAGAGATTAGAGTAGGTGAGAGATGTATTTTGTTTATTTTATGGAAATATTTTAATGTTTTTGAGGACTAGAAACATGTCTTCATTGAGTTAATTTAAAATTTTTTGCCCTGATTTTCACACAATGAATGTGTTTGTTTATGGATTTAATGTTATGTTATCCATGTAGAAACTCAAGATGAATAGCAGGTGGCACTGGTGTCAACCAGACTGTATACATACATACATGCATACATACATATACATATACATATTGATGAAATTAATAAGATAATTGGAAAATCTATACTTCACTTTTTTCTTTGTAGACAAGGACTAAACATAAACTTATATGAAATGAATGAAATGAGCCTGTGTAATCAAATATGCCCAAATCAATTTGTGAAAGACTGTTTATCCTGAGTTGCATGTAAAGGTAGAGGAACAGTATAAATTCTTCGTGAAAAATTTGTTAAAGAAAGAATTATCAACATTTCAACCCTTGTGCTAGCATCAGTCTGACTGTATTTGGAATCAAAGGACCTGGGTTCAAATTCCACCTCATACACTACATGTATGTCCTTGATCAAGTCACTTAACTTTTCTGATGGATTTATTTATTGGTAAAATGAGAAGATTGGGTTGTTACCTATTTCCTATTGTAACCATGATCATATGAATTAGCAAAATTTAGAGCTAGAGCATATAATCATTATAGAAATCATCTAAACCCAAAACTTCAGAGAACCCTAGATCTTCCAAATAGTAAGGTATCTCTCAAACAATCCCTGAACAAGAATTCTATCATTTTACATATGATGAAATCAAGGGCATATGAGATGAAACAGTTTGTCCATAATCAAACAGCTGGTGTCAGAGCTCAAAAGAAGTGGAATGAACTTGGGAGGTAGTGGTTCCTCCCTCAACAGATGACATGAAGCAATAAAACATGTTGAATATAAGGGTCAGACACCTTGTATTCAAATCCCAGCTCTCCAACTGAATACATATCTAATACAATTAAGTATCTGTTGAATGAATAAATTCAAAGCACGATGCTGGGTAGTTGGACATGTTTCTTAATCTCGCTTCCCATAATTTTTCTAGAGAGAATTGGACCCAGTGACTTCTAATGTCCCTTCCTAGGAAAAGGATTAGGAATTTTAAAGATAGAAGTTACATTAGAGATAGGTTATCTATAGAAATACACTGCTAGACTCGTTATTCTTTATGTATTTTCAGTAATGTATAACTCTTCGTGACCCCTTTTTGAGTTTTCTTGGCAAAGACACTGGAGTGGTTTGTTATTTTCTTCTCCAGCTCATTTTATAAATGCGAAAACCAAGGTGAACAGATTAAGTGACTTGTTCAGGGCAACACAGCTTATAAAGTATCTAAGGTCAAATTTCAATTCAAGTCTTTCTGACTTTAGAGCTAACACTGTATTTGCTGTGCTACCTAGCCCTTAGACTACATCAAAACTCCTCATGTTGTGAGTCAATAAATTGAAGCTCAGAGAGACCATGACTTGCTCAAAGTCATACAGATAGTAACAGAGTAAGGCTTTAAACACATGTTCTCCTCTTTCCCAACTTACAATGTAGTGATTTTCCCATTGTGCCACACCATTGCTCCACAAATCTGTCCATATAGGTCCCTCTTCTCTTCTCCCCTTATGTCATTTCACTTAATGATCTAATCAGCTGCCATACATTTAATTATAATCTCTGTATGACTCAGATCTATTTATCCAAATCTAAACTCTCCCTTTACCTATCTATTGGTTAGCATCTCCAATTTCCTATTGGACATCTTGAACTATATGTTCCATAAGTATCCTAAACTCAGCATGCCTAAATCTGAACTCCCTCCCCTTATCCCAACTTTTCTTGTGACTCTTAAGGGTACCATATCAACTTGGCAAGCCTTGAAAGTTAACTGTCACGCTTGATTCCTTATTCTCTCCTCCATGTACAGTTAGTGACCAAGTTCTGTTGATTCTACTTTTGAACATCTCTCATATAAGCACTTCTCTTTTATCTGACAGTGACACAGTGGTGCAGGTCCTTATCAGTTCATTTCTTGAAAAAGAAAAAGGTAATTAGATAATACTAATATGTAACATTTATATAACACTTAATACATGCCAGGGATTATGCTAAGCACTTAATTATTATTATCTCATTTGATCCTCAAAACAACCCTAGAAGGTAGGCACTATTATTATTCCCATTTCACAGATAAAGAAGTTGAGCAATACAAAGGTTAAATGATGTGCCCAAGTTCACAGAGCTAGTTAGTGTTAGAGGCTAGATTTGACCTTAGTTCATACTGACTCTGTGTATGCCCAGCACTCAATCCACTTGGGAACATAGCTAGGCACTGTGAGATCATCCTGCACCAAAGCCAAAGGAATGAGGAGGTGCATAGGATCTGAGAATTTGACGTCAAAGGGAGATTTATGTATGTGTTAGGGGGAGGAATGTGGGAATCTGATCTGAGGTATTTTTGGTATAGAGAATGCTCATGGAGGAAGCTCTCTCTATTAATTCAGATCATAATTTTATATATGATTCATAGTCCAAAAGAGTGGCTTGGAACACTGCCAGGTTAAGTAACTTGCCAAGGGCCTCACAAACAGTATATTTCAAAGGAAGGACTTGAACTCAGGTTTTCCTAACTCCAACATGAGCTCCCTATCATACCACACAGTCTCAGAGGGAGATTAAGAGGCCAAAATATAAGAACAATCAGGAGGTTGAGGTTTTATTCAACTTTATTCGGATCCCCAAAGCTTGTGTCCTTATACTGTTATTTATGTGCCCCACCCTAGGCTAATATACTGCTTAGTTATGGGAGTGGCCTCCATCTGGCTCAGAAACTGTGGTTGAAATATGTAGGCCCATATGGGAGCCATGCTGGGTCAGGGAATTAAATAGATTTAAAGTCATGGTGCCTCAAGGCAGGGGTTCAGGGATTAGATAAAGCTTAGAAAACAGTAAAGCTGAAATCCTAGGCTCAAAGGCAAAGATTCTTGGCCTGATTCTGAGAAGGATGCAGAATCCCCTTGAAGCTGATCAAAGTCAGTGAGGCATAAGGCCTCAGTCACTAACGATGACTGGATTTTCACAGAGCCTAGTTGCTCTGAATAGACAGCAAGCAAAAGAAAGTAAGTATTCCCCAAAGCACTTAGAATGAATTGCACTATTTATCTAATTATCCATCTATCTGCTGTATACCTCTATCATTATCTATGTATGTATACAAATATGTATATGTATATCTATATACACATAAATATAAGTATATATGTATTTGTACATATTTGCAAAATTGAAGAATACATGAAGTCCTAAAAGCCCAACAAACTTTTTTTTTAATTAGGAGTAGAGAATTTTACTGGTCAAATTGTCACTGACTTGAGATAAGGAATATTTCAAAGTATAGAGAAACCACTAGAATAAAAAGAATCATTTGGGAAAAGCTTTATAGTACACACAAAAATTTAAAACTATATTTGGTCATTTGAAACTCTAAAGCAAATTTTTAAAGTAAAGTTTGGGGGGGAAGAGAGAGAGAGAGAGAGAAAGAGAGAGAGAGAGAGAGAGAGAGAGAGAGAGAGAGAGAGAGAGAGAGAGAGAGTGAGAGAGAGAGAGAATTCAGAACCAAAAGCCTAAATGTTTTAGCTGCAAATTGCTTTGGTTGGGTTTTTTCACTCTGGGTCCCTGGAGTAACTGTTATACCAGCAAAAAAGAATGGTGGAGATGAACGTCCCTACCTAAAGCTGAGCTGGGATGAAAAGTGGTAATGCAATGCAGTATACATTGTGAAATGAGATCTTTTCCAGTTATCACCAAAAGACAGAAACAAATTCCTTCCTCACCCTGAAGATCGCATTCATCCCAGAAAAAGCACAAACAGTCTTTAGAAAAATAGGGAGATCACAGCATTTAACTTGTCTGTGGAAAGTATGATACAAAAAACCAGGACGCTATGTTCTGTTACCATCTTTTTTTTTTATTAGAATCAAAAATGAAACTATCCAGGCCTTTGCCAGATCCCCTAAAAGAACTAAGGAAATGAAGATCTCACACTCGACATCCATTTCCATAATTTTTCTGCTAAAAGTGTACATTAAGTTCTGAATACTTCCCTCTGGAATACTTTTTATAATCTTGATAAAATGATTTGAATGGTCCCACAGCGATGATGTGAGATTCACTATAAAACAGGTTAACATGGCTACAACAATATAGCTCAGCTTCCTCTAATAGTGTGAGTATGACCAATATATTTTTATCTCAATTATTTAATTTCTTTAGGCCTGACTTAACTCCTCCTTGCCTTGAGGGGTGAATGCTGATGCTGATGCTCAATGCAAATGAAAAAGGAAAAAATGAGAGGAGAAAAACTCCCTTTGACCTTGTATTTTACACTTTGATTCTAAAGATGTTTATCAGAGACTCAGGCTGTCATAAGTTTTATTTAGATTTAGAACCAAGAAGAATGCTAGAGGCCAACAAATTTGAACCCATTAATTTACAGATGAGGAAATTGAGGGTCAGTGAGATTACGGGACTTACCTTGGGTTTTATAGCTATTAAGTATTGGAGGCAGTACTTGAAACTGGTTCTTTCCATCTTTAGGCATCAAATGGCCTAATGATATTACTTATTTTGTAATGTTTTCTCCCTTTGCTACTTGACATACATGGTATACCACAACTGATTTGGAGGTAAAAAAATATGTTAAATACAAAATACTACTAATCTGAGTGGCACATAGCATGCTCAGTTGATCTTGGACCCTTCACAAAAATAATTCTTCATTTGTTTCCTAAAAACAGAAATTGGGGGCAGCTAGGTGGCACAATAAGTAGAGCACTGGCCCTGGAGTGAGGAGGACCTGAGTTCAAATCTGGTCTCAGACAGTTAACACAAACAACTAGCCATGTGACCTTGGGCAAGTAACTTAACCCCATTTGGCCTACCTTTTCCCCTCAAAAAAAGACAGAATTTGGGACTCTCAATAAAAGATCCCTTCTTCCCAAAATAACTTTTATGCAATTGCAAAGAGAAAGAACTGATCTCAAAGATAAACCAAATATAAGCTAAAATTCCAGTGATTTGTTTTCCCTTTTGGAAGCATTTGAAAGCTGGTCAGTTCAGTGCCACCAAAATTTAATAGAGTTCTTGATCCCTCTTCTAAAGGGCCTGTTTTCAAGAAGATGGTACGTATTTATTTTAGGAAAATGTATTCCAAAGGTAAGTGTGTTGTACCAAGATATATTAAATACAGCATGATATAATACATAGATAAAATGAAGACCAGAGAGCCTAGGTTTGAAACTCTTCTATAATATTTCAATGCTGAGTGACCCTAAGCAAGTAATATCCTTCTGAACCTCAGTTTGAAAAATGGGGATTGAAACAATACCTATTTCATTGGATTGCCATAATAAGGTAATATATGGGGGGGCAGAGTCAAGATGGTAACATAGAAACTGATGAACTCCATGACCACAACCATAACTACCTCAAATGCCTATAAAATATGACTCCAAAGAAATTTTAGAGCTCCAGTACTCATAAAATGATAGAGAAACAAGGCTCCTGGGGAAGGCAGCCTGCAGACAAAAGGAAAGGTCTCATCACAGCATCCTGGGAGCAGAGGCTAGCCCTCTGTGGTTTTAGCACCAGGATCTCCAGGAGAAACCCCAGCTGGAGCTTTCAGGAGAGCCGATCATCAGCACTTGTGTTATTTTCTAAATTACAAACCCATAAGATCCAAGGACAAAGGGAAAAGGTCAGTGGATCTCAGCTTAATTTGGGGGAGAAGGTCTGGCTGACTACCTCCAGAGCTAGAAGCAGTCTGAAGTAGCGGACCTGCAGCTAACCACATGTGGCTGCTGCAGAGCTCACACCTGCAGATTGCAGGGGAGCCAAGCAATCATTCAGGGGCTAAGTGCTGTTGCTTTGAGCTGCCTGGATCAGGATCATAGCCTTGGAGGGTGGTGGTCCTGAGGTGCGTTTTCAGTGAGCCAAAGCTGGTGGGGGCTGAAGAGACTATGGCTGGCCTCCTAATTGCTCTGGCAGCTGCATAACCCCCAGAAATTTGGAAAATACCTCTCCCCTCAGAAAGTAGAGTTCTACAGAGCCCAAAACTCAAGTAACTGACTGGAAAAATGAGCAGACAAAGGAAGCAAAGGAAGCTCAGCAATCTGGTTCCTATTTTGGGGGACAAAAAGGATCAAAGCATGGAATGGGAAGAAGACAACACAGTCAGAACTCCCACATCAAAAGTTTTCAAGAAAAATGTAGACTGGTTAAAATCCATAGAAGAGCTTAAGAAGGATTTTGGAAACCAAATGAGAGAAGTGGTGGAAAAATTGAGGAGAAAAATGAAACTGATGCAAGAAAATCACGATAAACGAGTCAACAACCTGACTGAAGAAAATAACAACTTAAAAAAACAGACTAATTAAAATGGTAAAAGAGGCCCAAAAAGCTAATGAGGAGAAGAATGCCTTAAAAAGCCAAATTTGCCAAATGGAAAAAGACCCTCAAAAGCTCAGTGAAGAGAATAATTCCTTCAGAATTAGAGTGGAGCAAATGGAAGCAAATGACTTTATGAGAAATCAAGATACTATTAAACAGATATAATAAATGAGAAAATAGAAGGCAATGTGAAATATCTCCTTGAAAAAACCACTGACCTGGAAAATAGATACAGGAGAGACAATTTAAAAATTATTAGACTACCTGAAAGCCGTGATCAGAAAAAGAAGCTAGAAATCATCTTTCAGGAAATTCTCAAGGAAAATTGCCCTGATATTTTAGAACCAGAGGGAAAAATGGAACTTAGAAGAATTCACCAATCCCCTCTTGAAAAAGATCACAAAAAGAAAACTCCTAGGAATGTTATAGCCAGGTTCTGGAGTTCACAGATCAAGAAGCAAATATTACAAGCTGCCAAGAAGAAATAATTTGAATACTGTGGAAACACAATCATGATAACCCAGGATCTAGCAGCTTCTACGTGAAGGGATGAAAGGACCTGGAATGTGACATTCCAGAGATCAAGTGAGCTAGGATTAAAACCAAGAATCACCTACAAACCACCTACAAAACTGAGTATAATTTTTCAGGGGGAAATATAGTCATTTAATGAGGTGGAAGACTTTAAAGTATTCGTGAGGAAAAAATACAGAACTGAATAGAAAATTTGACATTCAAACACAAGAAGCATGAGAAGGTAAACATGGAAAAGAAACCATAAGGAACTTATCAAAGTTGAACTGTTTACATGGCAACATGAAAAAATGATAATTGTAACTTATGAAACTTTTTTTCAGCATGAGGATAAGGTGAAGGGAATATAAATGTGTGTGTATGTGAATGTATATGTGTGTATATGCACACACATCTGTATGTATATATGTATATGTTTATGTATATGCATGTGTATGTGTATATGTATATATACACATACGCCTATATAGGAAATTATATATGCATATGAATATGGATGGGACTATGTGTATATATGTGTACATAGACAGAGGGCACAGGATTAATTGAATAGGAAGGGATGTTATTTTAAAAGGTGAAATTAAGAGGTGGGAGAAGAATAGAATGAGAGGAGACAGAGAGAAAGAATGGGGTAAATCATTTCATATAGAAGAGGTAAGGGATAACTGTTATAATGGAGGGGAAGAACAGGAAGACAAAAAGGGAATGGGTCAACCTTACTGTCATTGAATTTGGCTTAGGGAGTGAATGATAAACACTCTAAATTGGGTATCTTGCCCTGCAGGAGAGTAGGGGACAAGGGGATGAGAGGGGGGCTGGTTGAGAGGAGAGCATATTGGGGGGGAAGTTGTTAGAAGGACACAATTCTGTAAAGGGAGAGGGATAAAGTAGAGAATACAACAAGGGGAAGGTGGGATAGAAAGGAAGGAAATGTTGTCAGTATTATACAATATGTCCATTGCTGAGATGCTCTGTACATACCCATGTACATCCTGTATGGAACTGCTTGTCTTTCCAATGGGGGTGGGTGACAAGGGAGGAAGAGAAAGAATCTAGCATTTAAAGTTCTAAAATCCTATGTTAACATATATTATTATTTTTATTATTATCATCATTATTATTATTTACATGTAATTGGGAAATAAGATATACAGGTACTGGGATAGGGAGATACATCTTGCTCCACCAGAAAGTCAGTGGGATAATGGGGGAGGATATAGGAGATTGGGGGAGGGGGTGTACTGTGAGATTGCTGTTTTAGAGGGGTTGGTAGGGGAAATATGGGGAGAAAATATGCAACTCAAAATCTTGTGGAAATCAATGATGTAAACTAAAAATTAAAAAAGTTATTTAAAAAAATAATGTAATATATTTAAAGCACATTGCAAACTTTAAAACACCATATAAAAACTGAGCGATAATAATAATAGTAGTAGTTATGTTTCTGTTCATTATTATTTTGTTTAGGGCCAAATGACAAAGATTTAAACTGTATGTCTTGCTCATTAGCTATATTTGTTTGAGATATACCTTAACTTCACAGACTCAATTCCTTCATCTAGAAAGTCAGCACAATGGTATTTAGAATGTGCCTGAACGTTGAATAAGAGACCTGGGTTCAAAAGCTATCTCTGATATTTACTATGTGTGTGGCCCTAGGTAAGTCTGTCAATCGTTCTGGGCCTCATTTTTCCCATCTGAATGAGAGGGTTGGATAAACACTAAAATCTTTTCCAGCTATATGAGATATTGGCCTTCTCTGGAGACATTGTCTTGTCTATTTTGTATCTCTCCCAGCATCATTCAATTGTATCATAGTCATAGGTGGCATTTAACGAGATTTATTATTTCACTAAATATTGGAATTTCCTATTTCAGAAAGGCTGATATTAAGACCATATCATCCAGTAAGATTGGACTTCCCTTACTGGATGAATATAACAAAATGCTTTGTTATCTGGATATGCCATAGAAACATAAACTATTATTTATCTATTCTGTAGAAATTCAAGGTCATATTCATTTATTTATTGATTCATTCTAGGTGTTCTATGGAGGAAGCAGTAGCTTATATTTTTAAAATGAAAGCACAATTCAGAAGGTTCATACATTTTCCAGGGTTTTCATCAACTTCACAACCTCCTTCTTGACCTAGAAAATACCCTGAAAGTTTTCCATCTAGGTATGTCTCTGATCAGAATATCTCTAACCTCCAGGATCTGCCAAAGTCCTAATGGATGTTCAAACCACACAATAATGGCATAAACATCTCACAATGGGAGAAAGTTGTCTTGACTGCTTAATGCCTCTTATCTAAATGTACTTGTCCAAAGATGCTGTTCTTTTCCATCAAATCCAGAAGTACCGTACCCCCTTTCCCCTTTTCCTTTCTGCTTCTTTGTTGTTTGCTTAGTATCACTGAATGTATTGTTAAATCATTGAACAGTTTTTTGTTAAGTACTTGGAGAGATGTCTCAGAATGATAAAGCACTGTACAAGTGGAAGAGGTTGTTGATTCTGTTGCCTGCCTCCTGCCTTTTCTCTGACATGATAGAATAGCTGGCTTGAAGCTGACAGTTATCCATACCAATCATCATCCTTCATGTATCTGTGACTGCTTCCAGTCAGATCTGTGGATGGCAGTTACAGTGGTACTTGTAAAAAAATCTCTCTGAGGTCTGACTTGTAATTGTCATTCATTTTTCTTTGAGGACTCCACTGTAAAAACCTGTAAAAAAAAGAACTCTCAGATTGTAGATTTGTAATAAATGCTTGGTTACTGCATGTGGTGATGCTTTCATATCATATCTGGTCCATTTCAGGAACCTGTTTTTAGATTGGACTTCCATTACTGGATGAAATTTTAAGTTTACTGCAAAAATGTCTAAGCGATCTTTCCTGCAGCAACTTTTTCTGCCACTTCTAACAAAACATTTCTATGAGTGATAAGAAGAAGGTGAGTAAAATTTGCTCATCATTTCAGACTGATCAAGTTTTACCTCTGTTCACTTTGCTCTTTCTTTCATATAACTTCTAAAATAAATGTAACCTTGAATAATAAGTTGGACACTTAATCATACTCCTTTGAAATTAGCTTACTCACTCTTAAATACAGCAGACATTTTGACTTCACATTAAAATTGCTAAATTTTTCTTGTATCTTGAATACCCTCCTTCATTAATTACATATGTAACTGTTACTGCAAATGTTTTCTCTCACTCCACTCACTGTCTATTCCTCATTCCAATGCCTCCTCAAAATAAATGGTGTTCCTGAGGGAGGATTTGTAGAACATACTGTTTTCATTACAAAATAATCAAGTTCTCCTCACCCTCTAATTTAGTTATGACTTCTAACTAGTAAGGCTACTTAATACTTTTGGTTGATTTGAATCATCCCATTTAGTTCAGCAGTATGGTGTAGTACAATAGAAAAGATCTATATTCAAATACAATGTTGTACCTGGAGTTAGGAAGACTTGAATTCTAACCCTGCCTTAGAATCTTAATAGCTTTTATCACCCTGTACATGTTACTTAGCCTTTCTCAGTATCTGTTTCCTCATCTGTAAAACATGTATAATAATAATAATACCTACTCACAGGGTTATCAGGATTAAATGAGATAACAAATAGGTAAAGTTCTTTGCAAATACTAATATGTGGAAATGATAATGATGAATACAATATTGATTACTATTACTACTGTTAAACATAGCTTCCTATATTCACTGTTTGTGTGTTCATGAGCATGATTTTTTCTTCTTTTTGCAGAGGGGAAAAGGTAGGACAATTGGGGTTAGGAGACTTGCCCAAGGTCACACAGCTGGTTTTTGTGTTGAGTGTCTGAGGCTGTATTTGATCTCAGGTCCTCCTCTTTCCAGGGTTGGTGCTCTATTCACTGGGCCACCAAGACACTCCTTGTGTGTTCATGAGCGTGTTGCTTAACTTCTCTGATACTCAGTTTTCTCATCTATAAAATGGGGATAACAACACCATATATAGTACCTACCTAACAGAATTTTTAAAGGATCAAATATGAAATTATATGCTAAGTGCTTTGTAAATTTTAAGGTACTATGTTGATATGAATTTGATTAAAATAAAAAATTTTACTAAGATATTCCTCAGTACCTGTAAGATATTAAGGAAAAATTGAGCCTTTGAACAGAAGGAAGGATGTACTTTAAGGTGAAGAATACCCTTTCCACTGTTCTATGAGGCACATAAAGATGTGTAATAACTTTCTGAACTTGAAATTGACCATAGGGATCTTTGAAGATGGAGAAATAAGATTATACTCACCACATAACCTTTGATGAGGTCCGAAGTTGGGGAAAATTTGGCAAAAATATAATGATGTCATAGGTCAAGCATAGCACAATCTAAATAAAGCTAGAAAGGATCTTAGGGACTGAGTATCATCACTTCCTTGATGAGGAAACTGAGGCACATAAAGCTTAAGTGACTTGCAGAATCACAATAGCTAATAGGAATATAAGGCAGAATTTGAACCCCAGATATTCACGACTCTAATAAGTCCAAGGTCTCATTTAAGACCCTATACCATGCTCCCTTGAATAACTTTGATTAGAGGAAGTCCCCAAACTGCTTTTATGAGTAGAACTATTTGGTATGGACAGCAGTGGCTGCTGTTAGACAGGGACAATCCCAGAGGATGCCTCATTTCTGGTGTTATGACTCAACAACAGATGATTTGCCTTAACATAGAGACTTGTCTTTGCATGGCCAAAGGTAATGGAACAGCCAAGAGAGAGCCGCAGGTACTTGGCAGAACTACAGTAGGAAATGTTATAGAGAGTAGCACTTTGCATTGTCTACTGAGAGAAAAAATGAATAATCTCAGTCATTGGAGCAGAATGGAGAAAGAGCAGCCTATCTGGAATTCTAAGTAAATGAGAATTTTCATCAGTCTTTGAAAGGTGATTTCCTAATGTAAGCATTTTGTTTTCTTGGCAAAGGTTCATTTTTGCTTTCTATGATCTTTCAACAAACTTGGTTCAGTTACTATCATATTGGGAAATGTAAGAAAGTTATTTCCCCAGATTTTCTAGGTGAGAACTATGAACTCAAAATACTGAAAAGTATAAAAAGGTGAAGCTAGAACTTCAGTATTAAAAGAACTACTAGCCCATGAGTTATAAATATATTCAATTATTAAGCTCCTGCCTTAACAGTGCTTATACAAGCATTCAAAAGTTGACAAATTCCTTTTGAAGGGATCAAATGTCACTTTACTAGTTGAAACTATATTTTAAAGCAGCAATTTTCAAAACCATTGATACTGTTTCAATAATAGAAAAGTAGTGCATATCATTGAAATGTACTAAGAAATGAAAAATTAGGGATTTTTGAATTCAATAATTCAGCATTTGATAAACTACAAACCATAAAATACCTAGGAAAGAACTTGTTTTTGTTAAGATTTGCTGGGAAAAAATGAAAAGCAGTTGGTCAGAAATTAGGTTCTGATCAACAACTTTGCACCTTTAGCAAAAATGAACTTAAAATTGATATGTGACCTGAATATTAAAAATCATGCCTTAAAATTATAAAAATAAGTAGATTAAATACTTTTTAAAATCTCTCTGTAGGGGATTACAAACAAACAAGATATGGAGGTAATAAAAAAATAAAATAGATCATTGTGATTGCATGAAATAGAAAAAGCTTTTGCATAAACAAAATGAGCACATCTACATAAGAGAATGAGCCACCACCTTGGAAAAATGTTCTCTTATCCCCTTTTCCCTCTGTTTTCCTGTATGGTAAAATATGGTTCTATAACCCATTGCCTGGGTATCTTATTTCCCAGTTTCACATGAAACAATTTTAACATTTTTTTTATAACTTTGAATTCGAAATTCCCACCTTCCTCTCTTCCTACCCACCCTCACTGATAGGGCAACAAATTCAATATAGGTTATACATATGTAGTCATGCAAAACACTGCCATAATAGTCATTGTTTTCTTTCACCCTGTCCCTCCATAAAATTGCTTTCTTCTGAATACCCCCTCCTCCAATCTGCCCTCTCTTTCATCACCACCCTCATCTCTTATCCCTTTCCTCCCAACTTTCTTGTTGGGAGAGATTTCCATACCCAATTGATCATTTTTTAAAATTCACTCCTTAAGCTAAAACTGATGGGAGTAAAGTTCATTCATTCTCTCTTCCTTCCTTTCTTTCCCATCTACTATTAAGGCTTTTCTTTTCCTCTTTTATGTGAGATAATTTATCCCATTCTACCTCTCCCTTTCTCTTTCTCCCAATACATTCATCTCTCACCCCTTAATTTTATTTTTTAGATATCATAACTTCCTATTGAAGTCACCCTGTGCCTTCTGTCTATATATATTTCCTCCAACTACCCTAATAATAAGAAAGGTCTCATGAGATCCAGATATCATCTTTCCTTGTGGGAATATTAATAGTCCAACTTTAATAAGTCTCTTATGGTTTCTCTTGCCTGTTTACCCTTTCATACTTTTCCTGAGTCTCATATTTGAAAGGTGAAATTTCTATTTAACTGTTTTTTAACTTTCTTTTAAAAAATTGATTTATTTGTTTACTTTTAGTTTACAAGATTCAGTTCCATAATCACTTGAGTTTCAAATTTTCCCACCTCCCTTTCCGCCCCCCCCATGGCAGCATGCAATCAAATACAGGATCTGCAAATACTTTCACAGTGGAAATTAGTCTGGTTGTATAGAAGTGTTGTAACTGATGAAATGAACAATGGGAAAGGGAAAACAAAATCAAACATGGAAAAGAATGAGA
>CM053594.1:228018719-228045183 GCA_028646575.1 Pseudocheirus occidentalis | reverse complement strand
CTTCTGTAATGTCATGTTCCAAACCTTTAAAATCCTTTAACATAGAAGGTGCTAGGTCTTATGTTATACTTAGTGTATTTCCACAGTACTCAAATTGTTTCTTTCGGGCTGCATGTAATATTTTCTCCTTAACCTGGGAACTCTGGGATTTGGATACAATATTCCTAAGAGTTTTCATTTTGTGATCTCTTTCAAGAGGTGATCAGTGAATTCTTTCAATTTCTATTTTACCTTCTGGTTCTAGAATATCAGAGGAGTTTTCCTTGATAATTTATTGAAAAATGATCTCTAGGCTCTTTTTGTGATCATAATTTTCAGGTAGTCCAATAACTTTTAAATTATCTCTCTGGGATCTGTTTTCCAAGTCAGCATTTTCCCAATTACATATTTCATATCGCCTATGATTTTTTCATTTTTTTGGCTCTGTTTTATAATTTCTTGATTTTTCATAAAGTCATAAGCTTCCATTTGCTCCATTCTAACTCTGAAGGGATTATTGTCTTCAGTGAGCTTGTGGACCCCTCTTTTCCATTTGGCCAGTTCTGCTTTTTAAGGCATTCTTCTCCTCACTGACTTTTTGCACCTCTTTAGTCATTTCAGTTAGTCTATTTTGTAAGGTGTTATTTTCTTCAGTATTTTTTGGTCTCCTGTTGACTCATTTTGCATCATTTTCTTTCATCACTCTCATTTCTCTTACCAATTGTTCTTCTACTTCATTTATTTTATTTTCAAAATCTTTTTGAACTCTTCCACGGTTTGCAACCAGTTCATGTTTTTCTTGGAGGCTTTTGATGTAGGAGCTTTGACTTTGTTGTCTTCTTCTGATAATATGTTTTGATCTTCCTTGTTAAAAACTCAAGATTTTATAGTCTGAGTTTTTCAGTTGTTTGCTAATTTTTCCAGTTTATTTCTTGAGTTTTTAACTCTTCATTAAGGCAAGGCCCTGCTTCCAGTATTGAGGTCATACTATCCCAATCTTTGAGGATTTTATGCAGCTGTTTTCAGAGATACTCCTAGAGATCTGTAAGTCTTCACTTCTTCTAAGCTTGTATGATCTATGGAGCGGTGTTTAGTTTCCTGTTTTTTGAGAAAGTCATGTTTTTAAACTAGAGGACAGTTGCTAACTTCTCAGCTCAGCTTAGTTCTCCCTCAGAAAATGCTACATAAAAGGCAAGCAAAAATATTTATCCAAACAAGCAGTAAAGAAAAAAAAACTTCTGAAACTTACACAGTTTATTTAAAACAATAATAAACCAAGAGAAAAAATAAGCTAATTTGGAAGCTATACATGATCTCTACTCAACTAAAATGAGAACATTAACATTTTCAGGAGATGCAAGTTAGTCTTATTTCTACCCTCCTATCTTTCTCCAAATCCTCTTTCCATCTGTCTCTTTGCTAAACCAAAGTAAATTCTCAATATTCCAGTTACCCAACCAGGAGTCATATTCCCCATTTGTACAATGCTATACTCCTGGGAATCAGTCAAACTGATAAAGGATGACAAAACTAGAAGAGGTGTTGAAAGTATATTAAAATGCTTCTCAAAAAAGGAATTGCAAACTCTTAGTAAACATAACTAAGTAACTAGTAGTAAAAGAAATGAACATTGGAACTATCTCAGAGTTTACTACACACCCAGAAAATTGATAAAAATATCAAGAGACAGACATAGTCAAAGTCTGAGGGGTTGAAGAAAGACAGGCACAAAAATTTACGGTTGATAATGCTGTTAATTAGTACATCTATTCTAGAAAGCAACTTGGAATTTTCATGATCATTTGACTGAAATATCTACACCATTGAACACAAAGATTCCACTTCCAATCATATTGGTTTCTTTAGATCACTTAGGCAATCCGTTGTTTATCCCTTGGCCTCACAACATGATCAGTCTATTTGATCAGTCTATTTTTTTTTCTGTTCACATTTATTTGATTATATCCTTTACCCTACATCTTCTTTAGAATTTTTCATGTGTAATTTGCTGTCACCTAATCAAATATAGTACATTCATGTTCATTGACTTTGAAATTATCCTCAGCTATCTGGAGATTTTAGTTTTCTTTATTTCAAAATCATGCAACAGCACCATAAAAATACTGGTATTAACAATATGGGCCTTCATTTCAGGGAGATTAGAGTCTTTAGAATAACTTTGGCATACTTAAAACTTGAGATAAAAACATTTAAACAATAAATTCAAAATGGAGATGCAATAAGAATATTAAAAGGTATAGTTTTCAAAAAACCTGAAATTTGGTCAGACACCTTCCACCATTATGGTAAAGTCACAGAGGATATCACTAAAGATAAAATAGTCATAGTTAAGTTACAGTTAAGTTCAATAGAAGTGAAAAGGTTTTACAAGAGCAAAATTAGTGCAACTAAGACAACAGGAAAATGATCACATGGGGAAATAGCTTTGCATCAGCTATCTCCAGGCTCAATACCTATACCAAAATCTCCATTGATATCTATATCTATCTAATCTATCATCTATCTCTGTTATATATCTTTTCAGTACTTGAAAGAATCACAAACTCTCAAACATACGTAAATTTCTGCATTACTAATGAGAAGAGCAATGAAAATAAAAACTCAGGTTTCATGATTCACCACATACCCACAAAATTGTCAGTGAGAAAAGATAGAAATAGTGAATGTTGGTGGGATCACAGAAGGAAAGACATATATTATACTGTTGAGGAGTGAATTAATTTAACCATTTTACAAATTGAATTATACTTAGAAAGTGAATAACATTTTTGAGTAACATGTTTATATCCTTCAAAATGAAGCAGATACTAGATACAGTAAATAGGACTCTAAACATTGATTTAAGAAGATATGAGTCCAATTCATGATTAGATATTTACATGTGGCTAGACCCAAGTCACTTAACCTCTATCTACCTCAGTTTCTTTATCTAGTGAATGAAATTGAGGGTTGTAATAACATCTACCTCCCAGGGTTGTGGAGATATTAAGATGAGATAATATTTATACAACATTGTGCAAACTCTAGTCTAAAGCTCTCTGTAAACACTAATCTGCGCTGCTGCTCCTCTTCGTCCAGCTAATGTATTTGTATTTATGGAATATAATTGTATTATACAGATACTGTTTGTCTGTTTTGTTTGTTTGCCACTTCCCCTCACTTCTTTTAAAAAAAATAGGGGCGGCTAGATGGCACAGTGAATAGAGCACCGGCCCTGGAGTCAGGAGGACCTGAGTTCAAATCAGGCCTCAGACACTTAACACACACACACACAAAACTAGCCATGTGACCTCGGGCAAGTCACTTAACCCCAGCTGCCCTCCAAAAAGCAAAAAAAAAATAATAATAATGATAGTTTCCTAAGGGTGGCCATGGCCGCGTATTCAGAAATGAAAATGATATGATGACTAAATAAAATAATTAAAATAATATTTTAAAATATACAGCATCCAAAGTCATTTTAAAACATATAGAAGGTGAGTTACTTATTCAATATACCTCAGTTCTTTTCTCCAGTTCTGTTTGAGAGTAGCTTCCTGATATTTCTTGCTCTCTGAGTAGCCACCTGGAAATTAATGTGTGGGAATATGGCCATGAAACACACTTTGGCAGCTGTGGAGACAAGACTATGAGTTGCAGAGCTAATCCATAAAGTAGAATATTAAATTATAGGTAGAGTCAACTGTACATAGATCATTGCTTTTATATGTCAAAAGGCCATGATTTAGATGAATCAAATACTGTCATGTGCTTTAGACATGTCAAATTGCTTCATTAATATTTTTGGACCTTTCCTGTCTCTCCCATAAAAATTGAGGCAGTTCATCATTGCCATTTTAAGAAGAAAGATCAATAAAACAAAAAAGGGTATTATATAGAGATAATGTAATCATAATGCTTTTAAATCTAGTCATTTAATTACCTATTTCCTAATTTAATGAATGAAACATATTAGTTCGGTAAATTTTTCTTGAGAAAATAAATTATTAAAAATTAAATACAAGTATACAATGAGTCAGCATATAGGGGGAAAATCCCCAGTTAAAAAAGGACTTTTCAGGTTGGAAAATTTAACAATACATTGATTAAAGATACAGACAACACTTTAAAAAAAATCAATTAAATCACTCACAGATTTAAAGCTAGGCTGCCCAGCTTAGCAATCATGTAGTCCAATTCTTAATTTTACAAATGAGACAATTAAAGCCAAAACACTTTAAGTGATTTGCACATGGCCACATAAGGAGTAACTAGCTGAATATAGATTCTACCTCATATACTGTTTCTTCAAATTCAATGCTGTTCACAGTAGAAATTTTCAGTCTAGAGGTATCACATGGGAAAAAATATCAACCCCTCTTTTGGTCTTTAATTTTTTTTAACAATATGACACCAACCTACCTTTCTAAGATCATCAAACATAACTTGCCTGACTGTACTCTGCAGTCTAGTCAAACTGATCTAACTTACTGTGGCTTACATATGACATTCCATCTCCTATCTCAACACTTTTTGCAACAACTGCACCATGTCTGCAATACATTCTCTTTTTACCTCTAAGAATTCCTTATTTTTTCCAAAATCCACATCAAGCAATACTTTCTAACTACTCAAAATCTTTCCTTCTGTCTTTATCTATAAGTACCGACACCCGTAAAATACTTAATATATTTAAATTGTAATTGTTCTCTGTTGTCAGTCAGTTTTAGCAATCATGTGCAACTCTTACTGATCCCATTTGGGGTTTTCTTG
This sequence comes from Pseudocheirus occidentalis, assembly GCA_028646575.1. Lineage (NCBI taxonomy): Eukaryota > Metazoa > Chordata > Mammalia > Diprotodontia > Pseudocheiridae > Pseudocheirus > Pseudocheirus occidentalis. The sequence continues at coordinate 228,040,431 of CM053594.1, read as the reverse complement.
GCAAAGATACTGGGTTTTCCATTTCCTTCTCCAGCTCATTTTGCCAATAAGAAACTGAGGGAAACAGGATTAAGTGACTTGCCCAGAGTCACACAACTGGGAAAAGTATGAGGCCAAATTTGAACTCAGGTCTTTCTGTCACCAGGACTAGAGCTTAATCCGCTGAGACATAACTGTTCTCTATGTATTTATAAATGTACATTATCTGTCTTAACAGAATTAAGCTATTCATGGGCAATGATTATTTCATGCTTGTCTTTGTATCTCTAGTACATAGTGAAGTGCCTGACACATGACAAGCACTTAATGAGTACTTTGTTTTAATACTTACAAATGCATTGATAAAAGTCTTTTATCAGAAGCACTTTTGGAGTATATTTAGTTACACCTCAAACTTCTGGAATCAGGTAGGGTAATGTCTTGCCAAGATGTAATGTTTACCTTGGTAGATGTTATGCAGTGAGATTTTTAAATTAAATATATGACATTTATTATGTATTTCCTAATTATATATAAATTTTTAAAATTATTTTTTATATTTGGGTTTTCAAATTCCATCTCTAATTCTAGCACCTTCTCCTTCCTTGAGAAGGGAAACAATTTGATATAGATCATATAAATGAAGGTAAGAAAAATGTAATTGTATATTAGCAATACTGAAAAAGTAAAGATAGATGAAAATAAAAAGAAAAATAAAGATTTTTTAAAATTATGTTTCATATCTACATTCAGAGCTCATCAGTTCTTTCCATGTTTGTGGATAGTATTTTTGTTTATGAGTCCTTTGCAATAAATTTTTCCCAGTTTATGATTCTTAAAATATTTCTAGTGCATGTACAACCTTTTGGTTTTGCTTATTTCATTTGCATCAATTCATAAAAGCTATTGCAGGTTTTTCTGAAACCATTCTGATTATTATTTATTATAACACAATTTCATTTCATCATGATCTCATATCACAACTTTTTTGTCCCTTTTCAAATTAATGGGTATCATTTTCCTATTCTATGCCACCACCAAAAGGAGCTGCTATAAATATTTTTGTCCAGATTTTTTTTTCCTTTTCTTTGATATCTTTGGGCTACAACCTAGTATGGTATTCTTGAGTGAAGAGTATGCACAATTTTTTTAAAATTAACTTTTCTTTATTTTTAGTTTGCATCATTCATTGCTGCAAGATTTTGAGTGACATATTTTCTCCCCATCTTTCCCCTACTCACCACCCCAAAACAGCAATCCCACTTTATACCCCATTCACCCTCCCCCAATCTGCTCTCCCCAAGATCCTACCCCATCACCCCTCTGGCTTTCTGGTAAGGCAAGGTGGATCTCAGCACCTTAGTACCTGTCTATCTTATTTCCCAGTTGTGTGTAAAATAATAATAATAATAATAATAATAATAATAATTTGACTTTAGAACTTTAAATTCTAGATTCTTTATCTTCCTCCCTCATGACCCACCCCCACTGGAAAGACAAGCAAGTCAATACAGGCCATAAATGTGTAGTTACCCAGAACATCACCACAATGGACATATTGTGAAAGACTGAGTATATTTCCTGCCTTCATATCCCACCCCCACCCCCTTGTTCTATTCTCTACTTTATTGCTGTCCCTTAACAGAAGTTTATGCTTCTGACAACCCTCCCTCCTAAACTTCCCTCCCCTCAATAATCTTGCCTCTCATCCCCTTCTCCCCTACTCTCCTGTAAGACAAGATATCCAATTTGGAGTGCATATCATTCCCTCCCTAAGCCAAATTCAGTGACAGTAAGGTTGACCCATTCCCTTCTGCCTTCCTGTTCTTCTCCTCCATAGAAACAGTTATCCCTTGCCTCTTCTATATGAGATGATTAACCCCATTCTGTCTCTCCCTCTCCCCTCTCCTTATATTCCTCTCCCACCTCATGATTTCACCTTTTAAAATATCATCCCTGCCTTTTCAACTGATCCTGTTCCCTCTGCCTATGTACGCACATATACACACACTCACATATGTATTCACACACATATATATGAATATATATGTGAATATATATATATGAATATATATATGAATATATATTCCCTTCAGCTATCCTCATACTGAGAAGAGTTCCATGAGTTACAATTATCATTTTGCCAAGTACACATAAAAACCAACTTTGATAAGTTCCTTATGATTTCTTTTCTCTGTTTACATTCTCATGCTTCTTGTATTTGAATGTCAAATTTTCCATTCAGTTGTATTTAAATGATAATAATTATACACACACACACACACACATATATATATATATATATATATGTATATATATTTGAGTGTGTGTGTGTGTATATTCAGTTCGTTTTTTTCATCAAGAATGCCTGAAAGTCCTCCACCTCATTAAATGACCATATTTTCCCCTGAAACATTACACTCAATTTTACTGGGTAGGTGATTCTTGGTTTTACTTCTAGCTCCTTTGGTCTCTGGAATATCACATTCCAGGCTGTTTGATCACTTAATGTAGAAGCTGTTAGATCCTCAGTCATGCTGACTGTGTTTCCACAGTCTTCAAATTGTTTCTTCTAGGCAGCTTATATGATTTTCTCCTTAATTTGGGAACTCGAGAACCTGTCTATAGTATTCCTAGGAGTTTTCTTTTTGGGATCTTTTTTCAAGAGGTGATGTGTGGATTCTTTCAATTTGTAGTTTCCCTTTGGTTCTAAAATACCAGGGCAATTTTCCTTGAGAATTTCTTGAAAGATGATTTCTAAGTTCTTTTTTGTTTATTATGGCTTTCAGGTAGTTTTAAATTTTCTCCAATGGATCTATTTCCCAGGTCAGAGGTTTTTTCAAAGAGATATTTTACATTTCCTTCTATCTTTTCATTTGTTTGTATCTGCTTAATAGTATCCTGATTTCTCACACAGTCATTTTCTTTCATTTTCTCCACTCTAATTCTGAAGGAATTATTCTCTTCAGAAAGCTTTAGAGATTCTTTTTCCATCTGTCAAATTTGACTTTTTAAGTCATTCTTCTCCTCATTGGCTTTTTGGGCCTCTTTTGCCATGTGAGTTAATCTGTTTTTTCAGGTGTTATTTTCTTCAGTCCAGTTGTTGAACCTCTTTTTATGCTTTTCTTACATCATTCTCATTTCTCTTCCCAATTTTTCTTCCACTTCTCTTATTTTATCTTCAAAATCCTTCTTAAGCTCTTCTATGGCTTGTAACCAGTTCGTATATTTCTTGGAAGCTTTTGTTGGGGGTGTTCTGAATGTGTTGTCTTCCTCCCATTCAATGGTTTGATTGTTTTTGTCCCCAAAAAAGTAATCTAAAATTGAATTGCTGTGCTTTCTTTGCTTCCTTTGCCTACTCATATTGCCAGTCAATTACTTGATTTGGGGGCTCTTTCCCACTGTAGAGCTCTGCTTCCAGATGGGAGAGCTTTGTCCCAAATTGCTGGGGTTTTCCCAGCTGCCATAAGTATTAGGAGCATGCCATCTCAGCAGCCCCCACCAGCTTTGGCTCACTGGTCACACACCTCAAGACCACCACCTAAGAACATGATCATGATCCAGGCAGGCTAAAGCAAGAGCACTTAGCCTCTGAAATTTTGCTTGGACCCCCTGCAATCATCAGGCTGGGAATTCTGAAGCAGCCACATTTAGGCAGCTGCAGGCCGCTGCTTCTGCCACTTCTGGCTCTGGGGGCAGAGGCCTGTACCTGTTCCCCAGTCCCCAAACCCCAACCCATATTCAACCAAGTTCCACTGACCTTCCACTTTGTTTTTGGCATTTATGGGTTCCTAATTCTGGAAACTGCCATAGCTGGTAATCCAGTCTCCCATATGCTGGTGTGATACAGTGGTTGGTCAGACTGCCCTGGGGCTAAAACCAGAGGTTCAAGTGGGGCTGGGCTTGACTCTCAGCACTCTCCAATTAACCCTTCCTGTCTACCTACCAGGCTGCCTTCAGCAGGATATTTGTTTCTCTGTTTCTTTATGGGTTGTGGAGCTCTACAACTTGTTTAGAGTCATACTTTATAGGTGTTTGGGAGGGGTTATGGGGAGGAAGCTCATGGAATTTTCTTGCTTCTACACCACCATCTTGATGCTGGCCCCAACTATGCACAGTTTTATAGCCGTTTGGACATTCTTCCAAATTATTTTCCAGAATGGTTAAAGATGTTCAGAACTCTAGCAACAGTGTCTTAGTATCCCAATCTTCCCACATTCCCATTGGTGGTTTGATGTGCTGAATAAGTAAATTAACTTAGGTAGAATTAGGTATTATAATAAATTATAATAAATTTGGTAGAATTGTATTATATTTACTCAACCTACCCATGAGTAATTAATATTTTCCCAAATATTTAGATCTCTCTTTCCTTTAAAAAATTATTTTGTAATTGGGCCCATATAATTTCTCTTTTTTGTCTTGGAAAGGAAACTCCAAAATATTTTATATTGTGTGTAGTTATTTTAAATGGAATGACTCTTTCTATCTCTTCCTGCAGGGCTTTGTTGGTAGTATATAGAAATGCTGATTTATTTTTGGTTTCTTTTATATCCTATAAGTTTTCTGAAGTTAATTGTTTCAAGTAGTTTTGTAGTTTATTTTCTAGGGTTTTAAAAATGTATTCCATCATATCATCTACAGAGAGTGATAATTTTGTTGCATTATTGCCCATTTGTATTCCTTTAATTTCTTTTTCTCATCTTATTGTATAGCTATCATTTATCCTATAATGTTTGATAGTGAACATCTTTGATTTATCCATGATGCTATTGGGAAGGCTTCAAATTCACCCCTGTTACATAAAATTATTTCTCTTTGTTTTAGACTATTCTATGGAGAACACAAGCAAGGAAAGCATTCATATTGTGGTCATAAAAAAGCAGTACAAGCTCACTCTCTAGGTCTCTCTGAAAAACTTTGGAATTGATCACATAACATGTGAGACAATGGCAAAGGACTACCCAGCATGACATGCCTGCATCATAAAAGGTGACTTCTATATGAGTGAAGCAGAATTGCAATACTTCAAAAGAAACATGAGATGCACAAATTTAGACACATCTCTACTCCAAATGTTCATGTGAGCTTTTTGTGCCCAGCCTTTACATTGGTATGATCTGTCACAGTTAGACACCCTGTACCATGATTCCCACATAGTAATGCCATTCTGATCCTCTTCAAAATTAAATAACAATATTCAACACATCATATAAACTTGTCTAAGATTCAACCCATCTCCTTTATTTATTTTTGTTAGATTTATTTTTTGTTAAACTTATTACTTGTTAGATTTATTTGTTAGATTAGAGGAAGAAATTGAGTTTTACCACTAATATAGATTTGCTCTCCACATGCTCCTCTAGTTTAAATTAACCTTATGAGTACCTTATGATTTCTTTTGAGTATTGTATTTTAAAGTCACATTTTCTAGTCAGCTCTGGTCTTTTCATCAGGAATGCTTAAATTTCCTCTGTTTCATCAAAAATCTATTTTTTTGTCACATGAAGGATTAGACTCAGTTTTGCTGGGTAGGTTATTCTCATTTGTAATTCCAGCTAACTTTGTTTTTAAATCTTCTGTGACAGTTGAGGGATTCATTCAATTTTTATTTTACCCTCTGGTTTTAGGATATCAGGGCAGTGTTCCTTTCTTGAAATATGAAGTCTGGGATTTGTCTTTGATCATGGTTTCCAAGAAGTCCAATAATTCTTAAATTATCTTTTCTGGATGTATTTTCTAGACCACTTCCTTTTCTGATGAGACATTTCACATTTTCTTCTTTTTTTAATGTATTGACTTGTTTTATTGTTTCTTGATGTCTAAAGAAGTCATTCACTTCCACGTACCCATTTCTAATTTTTAAGGAATTAATTCATTCAGCGAAATTTTGTACTTCCTTTCCCATTTGGTCAGATCTGCCTTTTATGGAGCTATTTTCATTGATGACTCTTTTGTACCTCTTTTTCTATTTCACCAGTGCTGCTTTTAAGTTGTTATTTCTTTAGTAAATTTGTATGCCTCTTTTACCAAGCTGTTAATTTTCTTTTGTTGTTTTTATTCCTTTGCCATCATTTCTTTAAGTTTTAATTCTTATTTGATTTTGAATTGTTGTTTTGTCAGGAATTCTTGTTAGGTTTGTGTTTAATTCACTATTTTTTTTTCTTTCAAGATTTTGAATGTAGCTGTTTTGAGTTCATTGTCTTCTTCTGATTTTGTGTCTCACTCTTCCCTATTAGCATAATAGCTTTTTATGATCAGGTTCTTGTTATTGTTGTTTGCTCATATTTCTACCCTATTACTTCATTTTGGATTTGGCAATGGATTTTTCCAATAGCATAATACCACAGAGCACTTTTGTAATTGTTTTTTTTTTCCTGAAGAGTTTCCGATCCACTTACGTTACCTGCTTGAGAACTCCTGGTATTGTTGCTACTTTTCTTGCCATCACCTACTCCTAACACTGGCACTGCACCCACTGGGATCCAGGCCAGCCTCCACTCCCTGTGTCACAGATCTCTCCTTTCAACTTCTTAAGTTATCCTGACCTGGAGAAGGTCTCATTCTGACCTTTTGTTTACTCTACTACTCCAGAAATCAATTTGGGGCATTATTTGAAGGTCCTTTGGAGGGAAATGTTGAGAGATATCATCTTATTGCTTTTACTCTGCTATCTTACCTACTCCAGAATTCTGAAGGGACTTCAGGACTTTTTTAAAATGTCTCTTGAATGTCCCAGGTCCCCACACTCTGTTAGGTAGATGACTATATTTTGTTTCACTATATTAAGTATTGGACATTGGGTATCTCTGTCTTACTTTTACTGGAGGAGTATTATCCTTGACAATGCTGTAATTTATGTATGGCTACATGGCAAGAAGATATTACTTTCTTTTTTCTCTCTCTCTACATATTTTGTCTAACCTAATACTACTGAAGAAGTGTGACTATGAAGGGGCATTATGTACTTGCTTGTGTGCCCTCTCAAATAGCTTAGGGTTATTGCTAAAAATCCTTTCTTATTAGAGTTCCCTAATTGATCTCTCCCAGTTTGTCATTTTTTGTAGGCTTTTTAAAGTTATTTGGTCCACTTTTTCCCCACTTGTCTATCTGTACCTACTTAAATGCAGATTTTAAGGTTTAGATCCTAAGGTTTAGAATGACATTCTCTTTCTCCTTTGCCTCCTTCCCCATGCTTCATGAAGGGGCTCTGTCTCTGTTGTTGGTTTCCTATTGTATTTAGAGTTTGATGTTCACATTGGTGTTAATTTTGGTTATACACACATATGTATATATGTTTAAATTCTAACTCTGATTCTTACTACATGTAACTTTGGCTAACAATGTTCCTGAGTCTTAGTTTTCTCAGCTGAAAAATATGAGGATTGAAGTAGAAGAACTCTAAGGTATGATGTATAATCCTATGCTATGCTCCATTCTCCTTTCTGGGAGCCATGCTTAGTAAAAATTCACTTTCTAGTCTAGGAAAGATCAGCTAGTTTGTACCTTTCTCTGAAATAGGATAGCTATAGGGATATACATCTGGGAACTGCTGCACTAATTACTGAGTAATTAAGTTTTAAACATTGTGATCTGTTATCCTGATAATTTTTCACCTCTTATCAGGAAGAAAAATACAATACTTTTTCTTGATCAACAATTAAATCACCTGGCTACTCTCCCTAAGGAGAAACAGTTGGAGGAAGTTGTTTGGTTCTTAGCTCATCAGACATCCTCTGTTTAACTTGAGGAACTGTCTACTTTCCCTAATCTATTTGCTTCTTAGTACTGGAGAGCCAAGTTATGTTTTCCTGTCTTTGTATTCTATTATTAAGTTCATGTTATCTTCCAAAACTGTAGGTGATTATAGTAGTAGTTAACAGGGAGGCATGGAGATTAATTCACTTTACTTTAGGAGGATATGGCAAGCTATTTGAGCTTTGATTCAAGGTGCTGTAATTTATAAGTCACTTATCTACTGTCACATTCACATAGAAACAAATCCCCGAAGGCAGTCTATTGACTTAGAAAACCACAATTTGACATCACTTATCTATGTTTTATTGATTTTTTAAAAAATTATTTTGTTAAATATTTCCTAATTATATTTTCATCTGCATCTACCTTCACTTGGGAGTAGGGCCTGATTTTAACCATTATGACATATCATACTATGTCAACCCATTGTGTGTGGGGGGGAACTGATCTCATCAATACTTGGTAAGAATAATTAACCAAAATAGCACACTACCAGATGCTATAAACAACAACTATGCTCTGCTTCCTCCTCTCCCACATGAAATGCCTTCCCAGGATTTACTTTGAAATATTCAGTGGTGTTTTCTCTCTGTAATGGGGAGGTGTCTAAGGGTCTCCCCATGAGATTTCTTCCTTCCCATCTCCCTACTTAAAATTGTCTTCATACTTGGTCTAAATTTACTTTCCTGGTAATCAGGCATGGAGTATTTTATTGTGTTTGTCCCAGCTGCTAGAAATTGTATTTAAATGTCTGTATTTAAAACAAATATTTGCCGCTTCTGTTTTTCCTGCTGCTCCTGCTGCTGGTGATGGAGGTGGTCCAAGGAGATGTCTGTTTGCAACACCACAAATATGAATTCTGATATATACCATAACTAGGTATCCTGGTACCTGGGGACAAATTTATTTGAGCCAGAGTGGGAACTAGTGTCAGCAGGGGGCTTTATAAGCTGTAAATATTCCTGGATATAGCTGGATACAGAAGATGGGAAAATGTAGTCATGAGAACTATATAGTTTCAAGGACTTGTAGGCCAACGTGTTGCTAAAGGGCCTATTTTAACCATCAGTATATTGTTTGCTGATCCATCTATCATATGTAAGATACCTCAACATATGAATTAGTCAATAAAAATTTAAAGTAAATTTTATCCTATATACTTTTTAGTGGTGTTTAGTGAGAATGACTCAATGGAGTTGACTTTAGTTAGAAAATAAGGAATGGAGAAATCTATTAGTACTTTTCAACCTTTGTTTTTTCTTGAATTCCCTTAGGAGATACATATTGGTAAAGGAATTTGAACATCTTCTTGTACCTTAATGGGTCTCACTTGGAGCCCAATAAGAGAAGTTTGCTTATGGGAGTTCTGCTTTTTAGGAAGAACCACACCTTTTGTTACTTTTTAATTAGGCTGTGGGTCATTGAGTGCCCAGGCTTTGAATAACCAGATGTTGGTGCTTCTGTTAATTAACTATATACAAATACATAATGGTCAGACAGCTAGAAGCCCTGTCTATTGGTCTATTGAATTGTGTTATTTCCTCCATTTCTTTTTGTCTGCTTGAATTCTCTGAATACAATGCATGGTGCTGACTTTTTCCGCTGAACTAAGTAAATGATAACATATATACATACATGTGTACATTTGATTAAAGTAAGATTGGTAACCCTTTTTGAGTTGTTTACCTTTAGAAAAACAGATAAAGAATCTGTGCTAGGAGCCATCCTGGGCATGCTAGGGTGCTTTCTGTTACAAGTTAATGGCTACCTGAGTGGAGGGATAAGATTCTAGGCTCTGGAATATGGAAATATCAATGTTTCATTGAGTCTAGGATAGAACACTCTCAAATTATGGCATCAATCACTCTCTCTTACCTCCATCCATCTTCCTTTCCTTTCCTTTTTCCTTCTGTTTTTCTTTTCTTTAAGTTCTCTAGCACTCAGGTGCTCAACTTTAAACAGTGGAAAGGAAACCTGGAGTGGGAAAGGGTTTCAGTGATAATGATTCGTTGGAGGCTGGTTGAACAATAGCAGCAAAACCAGTACATCCAGAACAAGCTTCCTTTCCCCCTAATCCATTATCCTGCTTGGACCTAAGTTTTTCTAAAGGGTGTGACAACTTTGGCCAGTTCATTTTGGGGGATGCAGGTGGGGTTATTCACTTCCAGGGAAACAACCTGGGTAGGAAAGCATAGATATCACTATATCTAACAGTGTGGCAGATTGGGAAAGAGGATAGCACCTGAGTGACAGAGTAAAATATTTAGGTGGCTGGTGTTGGGAAGGACTAAAAGAATGGGAAAAAAACTTGTCACACAATTGAACTTCCCTGATCACAGGACCATGGGAGCAGAAGAAAGGATGGGGCTCCTATTCACCTAAAAGGGCTTTGAAAGAAATCTAGGTTTAGAAAAAGGGAATTGCCTCCACCTAGGAGGTTTTTTTTAAACTGACATTATTAGTTCTGGCTTTTTTTCTATATATACCTAGGAAATTGTTCTTTCTCACTACATATGTCCCTTGCATCTTAGAATACTCCATCCTGCTGCATTATAAGACAAAGACTTGGCCTCATACCCATTCCTGGACTGTCAGGGTTTTGTTGCATGGTGCCCCTTTCCTGTGCCTGACTTTCCTCCAAAATTGCTGCAGGAGTATATTCAGGTTTGTTTGACAGATAAAGTATACTTACTTCTGATATGATTGCACCTTGATTCATATTATCTTCTGTCATGGCTGGCACATTCTCCATATCTTTAGATTCCTGGAGGAAGGACCAATCATTCATAAGAAAAGTTTTTACCCATTTGAAAACCATTAGAGGCAATAGCTTGATTAACAAATTGCTTCTATATTTTTAAATCATCTACAATCTATTGGTGTCACCTGAGGTCTTCCATGTGACCCCTGAAGGGCTTAAGAAAACTCCTTTAGTCTTGCACATATGCATTGCCCTGATGTTAAGTGATCCTCCCTTCCTTCTTTTTCAGAGAAAAAGTTACATGAAATGTTACATGATCTAGCATGTGTTTGTGTGGGATGGGACTGGGGTGGGCAGAGCTCTATCAAGGGACTAATGATGGGGGTTTAGTCCCATGTTGCATACATATAAAGGGGAAATACAAGGGGGGCATTCTTTTCTCACTACATATGTCCCTTGCATCTTAGAATACTCCATCCTGCTGCATTATAAGACAAAGACTTGGCCTCATACCCATTCCTGGACTGTCAGGGTTTTGTTGCATGGTGCCCCTTTCCTGTGTCTGACTTTCCTCCAAAACTGCTGCAGGAGTATATTCAGGTTTGTCTGACAGATAAAGCATACTTACTTCTGATATGATTGCACCTTGATTCATATTATCTTCTGTCATGGCTGGCACATTCTCCATAATTCCTACCACCCAAATTCTTTTTTATTCTAAGTGAAAAAAATTCCTAGTTAAATGTCTTCAGAAGGTTAGTGTTTTCCATCAGTCTGAAGAGAGGTGGTGTTTATCTTGGTCATTGACTGTGGAAGGCCTGAGCAGGGAGCAGAATGGGAAATTTAAGCCTGTCTCAACAACTCATAATAAAGTTTTAAAGAAATATTTCTGCAATGTTATATATTTCTTGAACTGTAGACATGTCTATATCTAAATGCTGCTTCCCCATTCTTATTAAACAGATACATGCCATTGTTTTCCTCCATCAGCAGAAAAACAAATACCAAATGCCTCTTTCAAGTCTAATACATTATAAACAACCTGATTTACCCCGCAGAGATTTTTTAATAGAGCTCTTTACAGAGTACATTACTTAGTATTAGTTGGCTATTTCAGCATGATATTAGTCATGCTTACCATGCTAATTTGTGTCCATTACAAGGGCTACAATGCTCATTGTGCTTAAAAGGAAAGCCAAGCAGCACTGAAGTATTGAAGCCTGAGTGTGGCCATAGGAATATTGTAAGCCCTCTCTATTGATGAAGACATAGGTTGAATTGTATGAATTGTATATCATGCTTGAAAGTATAGGCAATATGATGAAAGGAAACTGCTGAGTCTGGAGAAACATACTAGCAGGTGAGAAGAGAAATAGCATGGTGCAGACAAACAAAATAAAAAATTGATAATAGCATGAAGTTTCTGGATTTTCTGGGACAGTTCTAAGTCTGAGAAAAGAAAGTCCATTTTTAATGAGGGTCTGCAAAAAGAATATACTTTGTCAGAATGTGTCCTGATTTGGAGTTCAGAAGTTAAAGTGCCTGTTTCCATTGTTTGCCATCTTCACTTCTTAAACTTACAAACTTTTTTCAACTTCTGATGTTTTTTGTTCCTCTTAGCCATTTTAAATTGTCTAAGTTGTCATTAATTTATTTTGGTTCTTGATGTGGAAGATGCCCATCAAATCATAAAAACAGTTACCATGGGTCCCACTTATAATGAGACAGTCTGTGCAGTCCTTCTGCACAATTTGCATTCAAGATTTTCTCTCTAAGGCAGCAAATTTCCCATTAAAACAAGTGGGATGAGGAGTGGGCATGTGGGAGGAAGGTTAGTTTTGTGATACATTTTCCAACTCTGAGTAGGAGCTCAGATTGCTGATACTGTAACAAGGCACAAGGTTGCCCGCTATCACCAACACCAAACCTAAGTAATTTCCACTTGAAGAAAAAGTAACCATTTCTATAAAGAACAGTAACAAGAATGAATGTATTCGAAAAAAAATTCAGGTTGCTTAACTCTCAAACTAGTAAACAAGAGAGGATCGGTATGCAAGTTGTATTTTATGAGCTAAACACTGCCAATTGTAGGTGGATATTTTTAGCGGCATCTTCTGATTGTTATTTATCGCAGCTGTGAGATCTGTCAAAGGCTTTTAGAGCATGAAATATTATCTAAATCTGACAATATGCAATTTATACAGAAAACACTTCTGGGGAAAACAAGGAGAAAGATGTTTATAGAGGTGATCTGCCATGACAGCAATAGATCTTAAAATATTTGTGATTCACAACTATTTTCTCCTCATCTTATGTGCTATTTGTCCCTCAAAATATTTTTTAAAAAAAATCTTCCTGCTGGTCCCCGTAGCAGAGTTCCTAAAATAAAGCTTTAGTTTTTCTTGTGGGGGGAGGGGGAAGGAGGAAGGGAAAACAGTCTATTTACAATTCATGATTCTTTATTATCTACAAAAAAAATGGTACTAATAAAAATTGATGGGTTTTTCTCCCTGCTTTTTCATAGTCTAATAGAAGCTGTATATCAGCATTGGGGGAAAAAAACATAACTTGTACAGAAAACAAATAAGTTAATCAAGATATGGTTAATGAAAATTTGCATCTATTAGGTATTTTGGAAGCTACTATCTAAACCAAAAGATTATTGTATTACGGGCCAAATTAATGGCATTGCTTAACTTTAAAGCTATTTTTATCTAGTGAAATTAAGGCATTGATTCAATCAGGAAGAAATTTGGGGAAAAGTTCTTGATTTTCCTTTTGCACTAAAAAGAAAGAAAAATAAATCTCAATAAATATGAAATTGATGAGCATTTATTTAGAAAGAAACAGATCTTTCTGATTCCATGGAAGATTTCTGTTTCTGAGTATAGGAACATAATTCATTTCCTTTTGCTTACTAGGTTTGCAGGATAATATTTTTTTAAAGAAAGGTCATAAAATTTTTTTGAGATAGACATATTTTCAAAGATTTCAGTCTAAGAACATTTTCAGCATAAGCTCTGAAAATAAATAAATTTAATATGAACTACTCAATCTGAAGAAGGAGATGATATCAGGATCTTCCTTCTTTGTTCTTCACTGTTTCTCCCACTTTTGCTTTGTATCTAGTTCTCATACATCATTTCTTTTTTGGAACAAACTTATATCAAGGACTTCTGGCCAGGTATCAAGTAGAATTTCTGTCAGCCTACACAGTACAGACTTAAATTGTATTTTCTTCAAACATTCCATCCCGTCTTATATAAAGGGTACAGTGAAATAATTCTACTTGGAATTAGAGTTACAATAGCATTGTTTAAACATTGTATTTTATGTAATACAGTACGATTATAAATCAGAGTTCTAGCCCTGCCATTTACTAGTTATGCTACTTTAGGAAGGACTTAATCTCTCTGGTGAGCAATTTTCTATGTATAAAGTGGGTACAATAATACTTACCCTGCTTGCCCCATGGGGCTTATGTTTTACTGGGGTCTGTCTGGATCTGTGATCAGATCAACAAATATTCTTCAGTTTATAATATTAGAGAGTTCTGTGTCATACCAAAAGGTTGAGAGATTTGCCCAGATTCACATAAACTCTATAAAAGGGGGCCTTAAACCTAGCTCATCTTGAACTTGAGGACAATTATCTGTCCTGTACTCCAAGCCCATTTCTCAAGGGTTATTTTAATAAAGTTTTATAAAATTCATGTGAAAATATTTTGTATTTAGGTACTTAAATGATCAATCTGAAAATTCTGAACTATCATTAAAATATAAAATATCATGCATATTCTCATAGATTCAGGAAAAATATTGATCTTTAAGTTGGGAAGTTACCTACTACTTAATTTTTTAACAATGGGAAGGCAGGTGGGGGGCACCATCGATAGAGCACTGGCCATGGAGTGATCAGGAAGACCTGAGTTCAAATTCAACCATAGGTACTTACTAGCTGCATGATGCTATCAAGTCACTTAATCTTGTTTGCCTATGTTTCCTCTTCTATAAAATGAGCTGGAGAAGAAAATGACAAATTGTAAGTGTAATTAATTTAGCAGGTACTTGGTCCTTAATAACTAAGGGCTAAGAACTTCTTTGAAAGAGGCAGAAAGTACAAACTCTGTCTCCTGTGTGAAAGATACAGAGGGCATGAACTCTGTCTCCTGTTGCTGATGAGGCAGGAGGGGATTGGCTGAGACAGGAAGCCAGTGTGTGTGTGTGTGTGTGTGTGTGTGTGTGTGTGTGTGTGTGTGTGTGTGTATGTATAAGAAGAGTTAAAGGGACAGAGAATCAGAATGATGATTTTTCCTTCTGGTGCATCCTGGTGGAGGGAGCAGCGTTTTCACAGCACCTGGAAGCTGGGCTGCTGGACTGAAAATTGAGTTGGAGTTTTCTATTAGACCAGAATCTGGTGAAGGTTGAAGTTGCTGCTCAGGAAGGCCACCATGAAGACCAAGAGTCCTTCAGGGTCCTAGGGCCAGCCAAAATGCTCGAGGACTGAAGAAGCATGATTGGGATAAGCCTTTCTTTGTTTGTGGCTTGGTTGATCCTTGAGTTCTTGGCAAAGGAAGTTGTGAACATTTCAAGATGTGCTGGACCCTGTGAACTTCAGTGAGTACCAGGAACTGTTCAGAGGACTAGATAAGGACCTGGGAGCTGTCTGCCTCTGAATCTAGGTAACTGTTTGGTGGATTCAGGTTGGAGCTGTGCCCATGGAAGGCAATCCCTGGAATCTGAGAGACCACTGCAAGTCAAGATGAAGAAAAGGCCTCTCCATGGGTTTTGAATGAGTAATGAAACCAAGACACCAAGGTGTGGAGGATTTGTGTAATTTTCTAATGATTGTATTTAATGATTAGCCATACTTAATGACAGATTGCTAGATAAGTGACTGATTAAGTTAATCTATGATTGCCCCATGAACGGAAGTTTGATTATTGTATTGTGAAATGACTGAATGATTAAGTAAGGAGGGTTTCCCCTTTAGGGAAACTAGATGATTATCCTTGTGTTCTTTATTCTAAATATCATGGCCACTGTGGTGAAAACTATGTGGCCATTCTAATGTTAAGCTGTTGTAAAGATTGTACTGTGATTTTCTGTGATAAGATCTAATGTTGTGGATATGATACAGTGAATTTTTGTGAATGTTTCCCTTGATATGTAATGGAATAAATGGAGTGTTCACCATACTGTGTAATCAGAACCTTAAAAGCTTTTCACAGTAGCATTCTTTTGGGAAGCTGTTTGTGCATGGTGGTATACACAAACCACCCCAGTATCTTTGCGAAGACAAACCCAAAAGGGATTACAAAGAGTTGGACATATTTGAATCAATTGAACAGGATTGGTAAACAATAATAACATTCAATTTAGCATTTATTTGTTCTAATGACCTAACATGGAGGCAAACATTTTTAAGTAGGTCCAATCACTTTGCTTCTTAAAAAATCAGGTTGCCAGATAAAATATATTTTTCATGGTTTGCATCAATTATCATTCTTAGACCACAAGTCTAATTTGAACATAGTTCCTTGCAAATGCTAGGGATACAATAAATATTTGGCTGAGTTAACTGAGGTTTTTGTAAAATTTGTTTTATGCTAAGTTGTAGAGCTACTATTGCTCAGTCAATGAGCATGTATTAAATCCCTACTAAGTGACAAGTGTGTAGTGTAAGGAGCCTGGAATGGAGAGTGAGGGGAGTGAGGAAATGAAAGACTTTGGATACCAAAGGGAGGATTTTATATATTATCTTGAAGGTGATAGGGTAAAACTGAAGTTTATTGAGTAGGCAGGTGATATGGTCAGACTTGAAGCAGTTGGAGATGGAACACTGGAGGCTGAGTGAGAGAATGTATGCTGGATTAATAGACTAGAAAAATCAACCCTATATGGGAAATAATTGACAAAATACTGGGAATAGAAATAAAAATACAAGACATTTCATATTTTCAAGGAGTTAAAAAACCAATAAGAAGGAAAATAAGAGATTTTACTCCCAAGGAAGACTCAAAGAAATGAAGCACATTTTTTTTTATAAAACCATTTCCTTTGGATAAACCTGTATCTATTTTTGAAGATGAACTGTATGACAGCATAGAATGTTCTGGTGGTCAGAATTTCAGATCTCTGTCTTCAATAGTTATAGATGAGGAGACTGAGTTTTGCAGTTGCTAGGACCAATCTCTTTGGGAATTCTTCCCTTCTGTGGTATCTTCAAAAGTGGGAGGGAGACAAATGTGTTACCACTTTCTGGGTCCTTACACGTACTTTACATTTAATCGCAATTGGTTGGCAGCTGATATTGGTGACGGTGACAATGAAAGGCCCCTTATCCACAAGGTTACTCTCCTCTAGTATGTCTTCAGGGGTTGGTCTAGAAGCAGAGTCTGCATCCTGTTTATTCCCAGGAATCTTGGACTAAGAGTCTAGGGCTGTGTCCATTAAGATTTGCAGAGAAGTGACCTTCTTGGCACATGCTTCCATCTGTCTTACCTACAAAGCTCTCTATATCTTTAGGAAGTCTAGTTTTATTGGTAGTTTATTTGTTTGAAGAACTGATTCATTGAAGTATAGAAAAAAAAATGGGACATGGAATTCTCTCTCACTTATTTCAATGGGATTGTATCCTAGACTAATTAACATTAACACCTTTGAAAGATGTGATTAGTTCCTGTCCTTAGCAGCAAGTTCATAAAGAACACTTAAAGAGTCAACCTCCTTTTGTGATGTTAGTACCCAGCTAGTATTGGGTGAGACCTTTGCCTGGGCTTTGACACTTTGTTATTAAACCACTGTCTGGATCCCTGCTCACTTATTCTCATTTTTGTTCAAAAGATGGCGATGTTAATTGTTATCTGAATCTTAGATCTGTGTGCTGGCTTTGACATGTACTGGTTGTGTGATCCAAGTGATTCACATTGTCTGGGGCTTAGTTTGATCATTTATTTGTCTGGAGGGTATAGTATCAGAAAGGAAAAGATGGGAAAGAAGCAATTGATTTCTACTGCATTTTAGGAATAATTTTCAAAGAAAAACAGATATATCACCGGCCTTTGCAATACAATCCTTGAATATTGCTATAAGGTGTTAGTCTTCAGTGTTGAACTTAGAGTGGAAATGTAAAGCGGGGGGTAGCATGATGATCTACTCATTGTTGCTTAAAACAGATTAAATTGTAATTGGTTAAATTACCAAAATAAATAAAGAAACAACATAGATAATGTCATTAGTCATTTTCTAAGTTCATATGCAGCTCACAACGATCCATTTCTATTTGCATCTGACCCCACTAGCAGAGGGCACACATCATTACTAAAAGGCACAGTTTATATCTTTGCATTGCCTCAGTAGAATGTGAACTCTTTCAGAGCAACAAATACTTTTATTTTACTTTTTATCTTTAGTGCCCAATGCACCAGAAACATGTGTCCTGCACATATTAAAATATTAATAAATGCTTGTTGGATTGGAAATGATAGTGTGATATTTAGAAAACCTGACAACAGTTTTAATCTTCAGTCTACTTCTACAATAAAATCTTTCTAGGGTGGGGTGGTGGTGGTGGTTTATATTTAAGTTTTAATATTTTCAAATTGAAAAATTCAATATTCTCTTTAATTTTGTGGTATTTTGGTGGTGAATAACTTTGTAATTCTTCAAGAACTATAAAACAGTTCAAAAAAATAAAAATAAAAATGTGTTTCTTTGGTATTCAGAATTTAGTACTTGAATTAGTTTTAAATTTATGGATATTAATTTCATTATCAGAGTCTTATTATTAATTTTTTTGTTTTATATTTAGAGTTCCTGTTTTTATCCACTAGGAAATAATAGTTCATAGTATGAAAATATTTTATGATTGAAAGAAATTAAGAGCATACCAGTTACTTTACATATACTACTCTATAAGGGCACAACGTATGTCCTTCTTATTGGATATGGCCAGGAACTGAAGCTAACTTTTTTGTAAAATATAATGAATTAAGATCAGTACTTCTTGGTTCCTCACAGTGGCTAAATTCACTAATAGCAGGCTACTTATAAAGAAAGTTAAATGAATGTGCTTATGGATTCACTCAAATATTTGATTTCTAATATTTTTTCTTACCCTTTGTAAAACCCAATTGGAAAAATGCTGGAATAGATACTTGCTAATATGACATTGAGGATATTATAATAACAATATTATAATAGTATCATAATGATATTAAAACATGATACAATATAAATATTATATTGTATAATATTGGTATTATACTATTGAATAATATTATATAATATTAATATAATACTACATAATATCAGGACGGCTAAGTGGCATAGTGTATAGAGTGCTAGGCCTAGTGTCAGGAAGACTCAACTTCCCAAGTTTAAACCTGGCCTCAGACACAAGCTGTGTGATCTCATCTGTAAAATCAGTTGGAGAAGAAAATGACAATCCACTCCAGTATCCTTGCTAAGAAAACATCAAATGTAGTCACAAAGAGTTAGACATGACTGAAAGCAATGATTTCCAATCAGTCTTTGAAATTCCCCTATTCTATAACCTGTCTGAAATAGTGCTCTTCTTTCCTTTTTTTTGATAGGAATGCAGCCTAATGCACAATATTGTTCAGGTGGAGCAAACAAAATTAAGGGGGAGGGGGAGGCATTCATTAGAAGCACTAGAAGGAAATTGCTTTTTTAAATATAATCACACTTTTCTAATATTAAAGAAACAAACTTCTCCCTTCAGATTATGATATAAGTTTGAAGTACTGTGCTCCATTTTATGGAGCTGCAAATGGATCCTCTTAACTAATCTCATAGGTGACCTTATCAAATTAAACACAACAGCACATGCTGCTTATTGCTCTTCATTATGATAATGAAATCAAACAAACAACTCATAGCCCCCAAATTCATTAATATTTATTTTTAAAATATTCACTTTCTTTATTATCTATAGGGTAAACACACACCTGTGCGTGCACACACGCACACACACACACACACACACACACACACACCTAAGCACTAGGAGAAACAGCTATGCTCTGAAGATCTTGATATTTACTAGCTTTAATTTTTTTCATCAATCAAAATGATGGCACAAGCATTTTATGCAACATTTAAAATATTCACCACTATTCTCTAGGCACAGTGCATTCTGTTTTGTAGATTCTCTAATTGTTTGGAATACCAGTGACAAAATGATTCCTGTGTCCCACATAAGAATAAAGCTACTGGTGTCAAATATCTGCCAGAATTCTAGAAGAACTTTATGATGATACATATTTTTGTTTACTCAACTCCTTAAATTATAAAGAATATATATATATATATATATATGTGTGTGTGTGTGTGTGTGTGTGTGTTTGTATACACACACTTATATGTATATAAAGAATATATATGTATATAGGTGTGTACACACATACTTTGACTATTTCAGACACCTTTATGTAAACAGACACTTAGTATCTTATACTGTTCTCTAAGGGATCTTAGACAACATTAATTTGACTCAATATGATTAAATTGAATCCCAGAAAAGGAAAAAAAAAACATTCCCAGGAACATGTCCCAATATCCAAAGATTGGTTGTTGATTCCCACCCTAGTACTAGTAAATAAATACTGCATGGTTAAAACAGAAAACAACAACAGAGACACAATAACACACCACATGCATATGCACACACAAAGATTTAGAGAAATACATGGTTAATTATCAGTGTTCTACACCAACAGATATCTCTAAAATAATCAATTACCTAATAATTAACAAAGAGGTTGATCTTGTTCAGTCTGTTCTGGTAAGTCAATTTTAGGAATGCTAACAACCTCAATTGTGTTTATTTTTTTATTCTTTCAGTGATAGTCCTAAAGATTATTAGCATCCCTTTCATGCCTCCGAACCCCAGGTATTGGAAGTCAATTACCTGTGTGAAAAAGAAAAAAAAAAGTATGATGTTTATCTTGCTTTACTTTTACAATCCTTAATACTGAAGACATAAACAGTTGATAACACTGGATACTTGCCTGTATTCGTGTAAAGCTATGTACAAGCAGCTTTCCAGAAGAATTCTCCTGTGGAGACCTTTTAAGGTTCTGATTACATAATATAATGAATTCTCTATTTATTCAATAACAAATAAGAGCAAAACATTCACAGAAAATCAAAATGCAGCATTCACAATGATTTATCACTAAAATGGACACATAATTTTCACCAAAGTGGCCAAAAGAGTTTTCAACAAAGTGCAATCATTTAGTCAATCACAAAATCCTTAATTCAATCACAACATACAAAAGTCAAAGTTCTCCAGCCCTAAGTCACAGTAAATTATAATCTTCTCAATCAGTACACAATATCCAAGTAAAGCTTGCTGTCAGCTTGACTCAAGGATGGCTCTCAGCTTCCATCGTCCCAGCTACAACACTCACCTGGATTTAAAGGCAGGGAGCTCCCAGTTCCTTGTCCAGCTCCTTGTCCAGTTCTTAGTTCCAGTTTTTTCAGCAAGAATATTTGGATTTTCCCCTAGAACATTATACTCAATTTTTCTGGTAGGTGATTCTTTTTTTTACTGGATTACAAAATTGTTTTTATTATTTATAATAATCAATTAATTATGGCCAAATACTAATTAATGCTTGTTAGCTTGACTTACATTTGTTGCTATTATTAAGGCATCACACACATTCCAGACCTTAGAGTCCAGAGACCCTGCTTCAGGCTTTTTCTGAGTCTTCTTAGCTGCTTCACTTTGAGCAAGTTCCTCATGAGTGCCCCTAGATCTTGGTTTCCCTGTCTGTAAAGTGGAGGCAGGGTTGGAGTACAGAGCCTCTAAGGTCTCTTCCAGTTCCAGGTTTATCTTGTTGTGGGATCCCAGAACGCCAAGTAGGCTGCTGAGATCATTGTTGCAATTTTATTTTTTTCATTCTTTCTTTTATTTATTTTAATTTATTTTCTTGATTACATTATTCATTTCCACAAGGTTTTGAGCTACAGATTGTCTCCCCTACTTTCCCCCACCCCCAAGCCCAAAACCGTGATACCACAGCAAAGCTCCTCCCACAATCTGATCTCTTCTACGTCCTCTTTCAATACCCCTCTAACTTTCCAGTAGTGCAGGGAGGGTGTACTGGTAATCAATTTGATGGATATTTAGGGCTAAGTAGATCAGATACTTAGGGCTAAGTAGCACCTAGTAAGTTAGGGATAAGTATAGAATTCTGTCCATTGGTGAAAAGATGTGAACTCCCCTGTTGACTTGGGAGAA
>CM053594.1:227998954-228018219 GCA_028646575.1 Pseudocheirus occidentalis | reverse complement strand
GTTGTAAATCCAAACATCAGGGTATATAGGTTGCAGCTGATAAAGAAATGCATGCAGATACATGCATTTGCCTGAACATTTTTGTAACCAGTATGCCATTCATTGCTTCAAAACAGCTTCATTTCTTATGCTCACTTGTATTCTTGTCGTTTTCAATGTCTAGAGTAAATAAATACTTTAAAGGATATATATCTGATTGATACCTAGAGGAGAGACAAATTAAAGGAATATGAAAGAGAAAAGTTTAGTGGAATAATAAAATCTAGAAATCATCAACAGATGACAGATGCTTTTATGTGCTTACCATGCAGTGGGTACAATGCTAGGACATAGATACAAAAATAAACAGTCCATGCTTTTAAGCGGGTGAAAAAGCAAGTACACAAACCAGATACAAGGTGTAGTATAATAAGGGATAAAGGAAAGTTTAAACAAAGACTCATTGACATTTATCTAATCTTGAAAGCAATTTACCCTATTGCTTTTATCCAAGCCTACTGAGGTATATATTTTAGATATTTTTATTTATATTTTACAGATTTAATAAAAGGGGGCCAGCTAGGTGGTGTAGTAAATAAAGAACTGGCCCTGGAGTCAGGAGGACCTGAGTTCAAATTCAAATTCAGGCACTTGTCACACTTACTAGCTGTGTGACCTTGAGCAAGTCACTTAATCCAAATTGCCTTGCCTTTCCGCATCAAAAAAAAATACATAAAAACTTGAGACTCAGAAAATTAAATGATTTCATGATAATTACAGAGAAGTAAAATGTTTCAAAGGCTAGATAGGAACTGAGATCTTTCTGACTGAATTTCCTGTGTTGTGTCATCTATATTACAGTAAAGAGAGCTACATGGCAATGTTTATAGAATTGGACTCAAGGTGAATTGACTTCAAAGCCTAAATTAGACTCTCACAAGCTATGTGACCTTGAACAAGGAACTTAACCTCTGTTTTCATATTTGTAAAATGGATACAATAATGGTTCCTACCTCAATGGGATGATGTGGGGTTCAAAAGAGATAAAAATATTTAAAATATTTGCCAAACCTTAAAATTCTCTATGAACGAAAACTTATTATT
This sequence comes from Pseudocheirus occidentalis, assembly GCA_028646575.1. Classification (NCBI taxonomy): domain Eukaryota; kingdom Metazoa; phylum Chordata; class Mammalia; order Diprotodontia; family Pseudocheiridae; genus Pseudocheirus; species Pseudocheirus occidentalis. The sequence continues at coordinate 228,017,136 of CM053594.1, read as the reverse complement.
AAGTGTTATAAGAAATCTAACAATAGAGATATCACTTTCAGATGGCATGGAAGTGGAGGTGACAACCAATGTCAAAATCCCTGTATTTCCCTTGGAAATAAAGCCAAGCACACAGAATGAAATATTGTTGAGCAGTAATGTCCAGATAAAAAGACAGTAAAATAAAATCCAGACTATAAAATTTCCATAATCAGTGATTAAATTCTTGTGAGAAATTTAAAAACAATTGAAAAATTAAACATAGATTCAATCAAATATCTTTTATGATGAATTGCATCCCTCATGATCAGAAGAGAACAAATCTCTGAAGTTACCATCTATCCTATAAAGTTAGAGAATCAAATGATCAGCACACTGGGAAAACACATGGATTAGTGTCAAAATGCACAGATTTGTTTTGTTTTTTGCTTTTTGGAGTGGAGAAGGCAAGGCAGTTGTGGTTAAGTGACTTGCTCAAGGTCACATGGCTAGTAAGTGTTAAGTGTCTGAGGCCAAATTTGGATTTGAAGCCAAATCTATTCATTGTGCCACCAAGTCACCCCAAATAGCACAGTTTTATTTGCAGAAAGAGAATTATTTCAATAGGAAAAGATGAAGAGAAAGCATGTTCCAGGTTTGTCCACTGTGGAGATGTCCTGCATAATTACACACATATAGCCTGTATTGAATTGCTTATCCTTCCAGCAGGGGAGGGTGACAAGGGAGGAATGAGGGAATCTAGAATTTAAAGCTCTACAATTAAAGCTCTTTTTAAATTAATTAATCTCTATTATTGCAACTTCCATGCATTACTACTAATTATGTACTCTGAGGTATCATGCATCCAGACACTCTTTAAATTCCTGAAGCCCAATGTCATGCTTTCAAGTCTTTTCATCAGATGAAACGTTCCTAGTTCTTAAATAAGGACTCATGTGGTATGGCCTTCAGTTCAAACATGATTCTGGTTATCCTGTTCTGTATCTGTTCCAGGTGTTGTTTCTGGTATTTACTAGTTGTGAGTCAAGAGGAAGAAAAGTGAAGGGAATATGCATTTATAAATAGTGCTTATGTGCCAGACACTGTGCTAAGTGCATTACAAACATCTCATTTGCTATTCACAAAAATCTGGTAAGGTAGGTGGCATTGTTAACCTCACTTGATTTCCGTACAGTTGAGGAAACTGAGGAAAGTATAGAGGCTAAGTGATTTACTGAAGATCATACACATACTGTCTAAGACTGGATTTGTACAAAAATTCAACTGAATTTGAGGAGGGAAATCATTTAACCTCTAAGCATTAGTTTCCTAATCTGTAAATATGTAAATAATACCTCTTGTATGACTTACCTCAAAAAAGGGCTGAGGAGGTAAAAAAAATACAATGTATAAAACATGCAGCGAATTTTATTTTCATAAATTTATTTTATACATTTATAAACACTGGCTATTTTCATTAAATGCAGTACACAAAACTGAGTGCAGTGCCACAGATGTGATCTGAGCATTCTATTCTCACTTTCCTTGTTAGAACACTATGTTTCTATAAATATAGCTCTGAATTACATTATTTTTTCTGGGTTGCAATGTCATAACATTGACTTCTGTTTAACCTGAATTGAATTAAGATTTCACATCATTTTCAGACCAATTATTGTCTAGCAACATTTCCCCATCCTGTAATTTTGCACTGGTTTGTGAACTCTTGAACAAAACTTTACTTTTATTTCTATTATTTTTTTTTTCTAAATTGCATTTGAGCTATTGCTTTGACCACATTGAGAACTTTTTGAGTCCCAACTGCAAAGGCTGCTAATTGTGTTAAACATACATTATTTTTCTGCCACCTACACTACTATGCTGACCTGTATCATTTTCTAATTGGTTCAGTACTTGTTTCTTTTCTTAGTCAATAATAATCCTAAGAAGCACTAAGGGTCAAGAACAGGCATTTGGGTCATTCCATTAGTGGATGGATCCTATAGCACTTCTCTCCTTTTCAAAGTTTATTCAAAGGCCTCTGATAGTGATGCAGTAAATGTGCATGTCAGCTCTTTTTCTTGCTTGGGGATGTACATAGAATATCTCTGCCTGATCTCCTGAACTCATATCATTCCCTCCTTCAAAATTTTCAAGGCTTTCATCTAGCATCTTCCTTCAATGACAAACTCCTTGTCTGACATTTGAGGTTCTCCATAATCTTGTTCCAATCTTTATTTTTAGCTTTGTTCAACTTTATATGTTCTATGGTTTCCTTTTTCTCCCTAGAATAAGACCATCCCCAGGAATTTTCCTTCTCTCCCTCCTCATCTTCATCTCCTGGCTTCACTTGTGTCCTTCACATCCAAGCTAAAATCTCACTTCCTAGAGAAAAAAAATCCAACTGCCTTTGTGATCCTCCTTAATGATATTGACTTTAACTTGTTGATTATCTTAAAATTAAGCTCATGTAAATTTATTTTTTCTACTGTTTTGTGTTATCCCCTCCAGATTACTGTGAATTCTTTAATAATAAGGGCTTTCTTCTATATGTGTATTCCCAGCTTTTAGTACAGTACCTGGTCCAGAGTCAGTACTTATTATATAATGTTTGTTGAATGACTTATTCGTGCCAGATCAGATTTTTAGTTCTTCTTCGAAGTTAATATTTCTTTTCCTATAACTTTGTTTGTTCAAGTTGTTTTAAATGACCTGAATATACCTCCTCTGTGAATCCATATCTTCTCTCAAGTCTCATTTTAGGGGCCTTCCAGTTTTCTTATCGTTGTTCATACTACATTCCCTGCCAACCAAAAAAAAATTGACAACATAAAAATTGTTCATTGTAAGTAAAATAAGCCTCTATAAAATCATATTCAGGGAAATTATTTGAAATTACGTGTTTCAGGCTATGTGACTTTGGGCATGTCACTTAATCTCTCTAGGCAATTCACTAAGATTCTAAGTTGCAGAAAAGTTGCAAACCTGTAGTGATAGAGTTCCCTCATTTAGTGTAATCATAGGCCTAATAGCTACTTTCTTGATACACTTTGAATACAACAAACACATTCCAGTTGTTGTTGTCCTTCATTCTCAAAAAGGACCAAAGTGACATCGCTTTGCTAGAGGCAAGTTGCAGTGTGTCTGACTGATTGATCAGACCAATATAAACTTGGAACGCTCTGCCACAGTTTGGGCACAAATAGTTCATGTGAACATTTGGGGAGAATTCTCAAAATTTCTGCATCTTTCATTTCTTTTAAGTTACTCCAATTTTACTTTGCTCATAAAACACAGCACCCCTTGTCTGATGAGGGCACACCATGCTGAGTGGTCCCATGCCAGAATCTCCCAAGTCACACAATCAATTCCAAAGTTCTTATGAGAGACCTTGAGAGTGTCCTTATATCACTTCTCCTGACCATCATGTAAGTGATTGCCCTGTGTGTTTTCCATTAAAAAAATAAAAAAATACATTCTAGTAAATAATATAAAATACATTCTAGTAAATAATATAAAGTTCATTTTCTGAAAACCAAATAAAACAAACCAGTTATGTTGTAAATTGCTTACAGAAGGAACGTATCCTTCAATTCTTTTTCAATTTGGACAATGGTAACCGTTCCTGCTCTTGACAAGGGAGAGATTGGGTTTCCTCTAGTTTTCTAAACCATTCCTAGGCTCTCACCTGGCTAGATCCCACTTCTGTTTCTCTTATGTTCCAGGTTTTGGGAGTTGGGGAAGTGATAATTATTTCTTCTCTTGATTTCTTTATTGACTTGAGGGTATAACTCAGGGTCAAAGAGATGGAGCTGAGACAAACCACATCTCATAACCTCACTGGGTCACAACACTACTAAGCTTTCCAATTAAAACAAAACACTGCCTGTTGGGTAGATAAGGGTGTCATTGAAATGGACCTGGAACTTTCTAATTACCTACCTGCATCAAACAACCTCATTATTATTTTGCCTAGACTACTTCCTCGATGATTAACATATTTCCCCATCTCCTACTCTTCTCAAAACTGTGATGCTGATTTTTTAGTGACTGAAGGACAAATACTCTTCTTAACATCAGCTGGCTGCACTCTCATTTCCATACACCTCAGGATTATTTCACAACTACCAACTTGAGATCTGCCCAGCTCATCCACTGTGTCATCTGGAATGTCTGTTCCATTATTATTGAATTTCCTTTTATATTAAATGTCTTCCTTTCTCTTTCCTTCAATCTTATGAATTCCACTGGATAAAACTGCATTCTTGGCTTTCTAGTAACAATTGCATTAACTATCAACACTTCCATAGCATTTCCCCTCTTTTTTCAATGAATGTGACATTTGTCTTAGTCTTAATCTCCATTCTAAATCATTCTCTCATTCTAGGGGACTTCATGTAACCAAATTTAATATTCATAAGTGTGTCTCAAAATTTATCTTTAAGCCACTCCTTTGCTCCCTCTATATTACCATTACTGGCAAGCTTTTTAGCTCCTGTGGGTTTTATAATAATTTCTATACTGATGGCTCCTAAGTTTATACAGCAGTCTCTAACTTCTTCGATGACATTTGACTGCCTTTGGATATCTTGAACTTGAAATGACAAAACATCTCAAATTAAGCGGAACTCATTAGCCTTCTCTGACACATAGTAGTTACTTAATAAAGTCTTGTTGACCAGATGATTTCCACATCTCCCTTGGTAAATGAGTTCGTTTAGATATCATTCTCTTCTCCTTGCATCATTTATTCCCTTGTACTATCACAAATTATGCTTTTCCTAATCTCAGTTTACACTTCTGTACATCTATTGCTTAGTAACTTTATGACATCATTGAAGCTTTGTTGCTTGTTTGACTAGAAATTTATGCTAACTAATCTAAAGTGAGCCCTCACAAAAGCAAAGCCATAATTCCTTTATTCTCTAATTAGTTCCTGACCAACATAACATACCAGCTGTTCTATTTTTTATGAATTATTTTATTTATATTCCTGTTTACATCACTCATTTCCACAAGGTTTTGAGTTACAAATTTTCACCCCATCTTTTCCCTACCCACAACCCCAAAACACCGATCCCACTGTAAAGCCCATTCCCCAATCTGCTCTCTCTTATGTCCTCCTCCTTCAGTCCTCTAAATTTTGGTAGGGCAGGATGGGTCTCCCTACACTAGTGCCTGTATATCTTAATTCCCAGTTGCGTGTAGTTAATAATAATAATAATAATATATTTTATTTAACTTTTTATTGTAGAACTTTAAATTCTAAATTCTTTCAGTTCCTCCCTTGTCATCAACCCCCACTGGAAGGACAAGCAGTTCCATACAGGGTGACATGTGTAATTACTCAGAACATCTCCACAGTGGACATATTGTGAGAGACTGATTATATGTCCCTCTTTCCTATTCCATTCCCCCTCCTTGTTCTATTCTCTACCCTGTCCCTGACCCTTTACAGAAGTGTGTGCTTCCAGCAACCCCTGCATGCTTTCCTCCCCTTCATCATCCCACCTTTCATCCACATCCCCCATACTGACCTGTGTGGCAAGATACCCAGTTTAGAGTTTTATGTCATTCCTTCCCTAAGTCAAATTCAGTGAGAGTAAAGTTGACTCTTTCCCTTTTGTCTTCCTATTCTTTCCCTTCATTGTAACAGTTATCCCTTGCCTTTTCTATATGGGATGATTAACACCATTCCGTCTCTCCCTGTCTCCTATCATTCTAATCCTCTCCCACCTCAGAATTTCACCTTTGAAAGTATCATCCCTTCTTATTCAATTGATTCTGTGCCCTCTATGAACTCATATACACACATACTCAGATAGATATTCATATGCATATATACCCTCCTTTATAGACATATGTGTAGGTATACATATACATAAACATATACATATACATATATATGTGTATGTATGTATGTATGTATGTATGTATTCCCTTCACCTATCCTTATACTGAGAAAAGTTTCATAAGTTACTATTATCTTTTTTTTTCCATATCGGCATGTAAATAGTTCAAGTTTGGTAAGTTCCTTATGATTTCTTTCCCTTGTTTACCTTCTCATGTATCTTGTGTTTGATTGTCAAATTTTCTGTTCAGTTCTGGTTTTTTCAGCAAGAATGCTTGATAGTCCTCCACCTCACTGAATGACCATATTTTCCCCTGGAAAATTATACTCAATTTTTCAGGGTAGGTGATTCTTGGTTTTAATTGTAGCTCCCTTGATTTCTGGAATATCTTATTCCATGCCTTTCAATCTCTCAGTGTAGAAGCTGGTATTTCCTGGGTTATCCTAATAGTGTTTCCAAAGTATTCAAATTGCTTCCTCTTTGCAGCCTGTAATATTTTCTCCTTGATCTGGGGACACAAGAGCCTGGCTATAACATTTTTAGGAGTTTTCTTTTGGGGATCTTTTTCAAGATCAGTGACTTATTTCAAGTTATATTTTGTCCTCTGGTTCTAAAATATCAGGGCAATTTTCCTTGAGAATTTCTTGATGGATGCTTTCTAAGTTCTATTTTTTGATCATGGCTTTCAGGTAGTCCAATAATTTTTAAAATGTATCTCCTGGATTTATTTTCCAGGTCAGTGTTTTTTTCAAGGAGATATTTCACTTTGATTTCTATTTTTTCATTTGTTTGTATCTGTTTAATGGTATCTTGATTTCTCATAAACTCATTTGCTTCCATTTGCTCCACTCTAATTCTGAAGGAATTATTCTCTTCAGAATGCTTTTGAGATTCTTTTTCCAGCTGGCAAATTTGGCTTTTTCAGCCTCTTTTGACAATTGAGTTAATTTGTTTTTTTTAAGGTGTTTTTCTCTTCATTCAGGTTGTTGACTCTTTCTTGCATCATTCTCATTTTTCTTCCCAATTTTTCCTCCACTTCTCTTATTTGGTTTGCAAACTCCTTTTTAAGTTGATCTATGGCTTGTAGGCAACCCTCATGTTTCTTGGAAGGATTTGGTATGGGAGTTCTGACTGTGCTGTCTTCCTTCTGTTCTATGCTTTGATCCATTTTGTTCCCAAAATAGGATTCTAGAATTTGGTTACTGTTCTTACTTTGCTTCCTTTTCCTACTCATGATGCCAGTAAATTATTTGTGTTTTTGGCTCTGTGGAACCATGCTTCCAGAGGGGAAAGCTCTGTCCCAAATCACTGGGGTTTTCACAGTTGCTGGTGCTATTAGGGCACTGTTGTCACCCCTACCAGCTTTGGCTTACTGAAAAAATACCCCAGGACCACTACCCAAGACCACAATCTGGATCTAGGCCACTCAATGCAAGAACACTTGCCCTCTGAACAGTTCCTTGACCTCCCTGTAGTCTGTAGGCCAGGAACTCTGAAGCAGGTGGAGGTGGCTACCACTTCTGTTGCTTCCTTGCCCTGGGGGAAGTTTGGCCTGACCACTTTTCTCTCCCAAATTTAGCTGAATTCCACTGAACTTTCTCATAGTCCTTATTTCTCCTAGCTTAGTAAATGTGGAAACTGCCTCAGCTGCCACCTGTCCAGTCTCCTGAAGATTCCAGCTGCATCTCTTCCTGACTGCCCTGGCCAATGCCAAGTTTCAGGCTGGGCTGGTTTTGGCTCCCAGCCTGCTGTGATGAGCCCCACCTGCAAAGCTGCCTTCAGCAATAGATGTGTTTTCTATATTTTTGTGAGTTTTGGAGTCCTAAAATTTGTTTAGAGTCATATTTTATGGGTATTAGGGGTGGATATGTGGGAGATGCAAATCCTTGCTGCTTTATGCCACCATCTTGGCTCCCTCCCCCATGCCCGATGTTCTAGAACTTTCTCTTTCAATTCTAACCTTCTTTATATCCACCTTTAACTTATTTGCTAAAAACTTTACATCATATATAAACAGAAATCTGAGAGATTATCATCATTTTTCATCTGATTTCTTTATTTCACGCCTTCCAGATATTATCCGTCAATGTCTTCTTTTATTCTAGTCTTTCATAATGAAATGTTCCTTGATCATGACAAGGTAAGTCCCTCTATATCCCTTCCCATCTTCTTCAGCAGGATGTCCCCACCATAATTCACATTATCTCTTTAATTTTCAATGTCTCCTTATCTAGTGGCTCTTTCCCTTCTTTTACAAAGCTTCTCCACTTTTCTGATCCTTAGAAATTGTAGATCCAAGAATGCTTAAGAGCTATCATCCTATATCTATACTTGGTGCATCCATTCCTTCTCACTCTCTTTTAAATGCTTTGGAATTTGATTTTCAGTGGAAACTTCTCTCTTCAAAGTATACATCACTCTGATGATCTCTGAATTGCCTTACCTTGTATTTATTTGTATTGAGCTCTCTGCAGCACTTGATACCATTAGTTGGCTTGTCCTTCTTGGTGTATACTCTATCTTCTCTGCATCTGCATGAGAAGAAAAGAAAGCAAGGCTCTTTTATTATGATGAATACTGTGTTGTCATGACATTGTCATGCCATTTGTATGCCTGCCAGAAAATTCATTTTTAGTCTCTTCTTGAACATTTATATGGATGATGCCCTTTGACTAAGCGTATTCTTCAAGCTTCTGTCCTGAGTCTTTTTTTTTCTCTTTTCATCCCTCCTTTTTCTTTCCTCTAGTCCTCTGTCTCTGTCTGTTTTTCTCTTTGTAATTTTATCAGCCACACCAGGTTCAATTATAAGGTATTTGAAGATAATTTTCAAATATTTCCATCTAGCTCATGTCTCTCTTTAGATACGGTACCAAATCACTAGTTGTCTGTTGAAGATTTCCAATTGTTGATCTAGGCTAGGGAGCATGTCACACTCAATATGTAGACAACATCACATTTTATTTCTACCCAAACCTTTCACATTCTGAACTTGCTATTACTACATGAGGCAATATAACTCTGATCTTTACTGAAGTCTGTACCTTTATTGATAGGGGGAACAGTGGACAAATATTGGATCTGATGTTAGGAAGATATGAGTTCTAATTTAATACTCTATGAGACCAGAATCTGGTGAAGGCCAAAGTGGCTATTGCCTCCTGGAAGGCTGAGATTTCTTCTGGGTCCTAGGGCCAGCTGATCTGCTAGCGGAATGAAGAAGCATGACTGGGATAAGCCTTTGTTTGTTTATAGCTTGGCTGATCCTTGAGTTCCCAGCAACAGAAGTTGTAAAGGTTTTGAGATGTGCTGGACCCTGTGAACTTCAGTGTGTAACAAGAGTTGACTGGAGTACTGCAAAAGAACCTGGGAGTTGTCTGCCTATGAATCCAGGTGACTGTTTTGTGGATTCAGGTGGGAACTGGGACCATGGAAGGGGATAGAGGGAATTTGAGAGACCACCCCAAGTCAAGATGAAGAAAAGGCTTCTCCTTAGATATTGAACATGTGATGATATGGAAGTTCACTAGAGACCTAGGGGTGGAGGGTTTGTATAATTTTCTAATGATTGTATTTAGAGATTAACAATACTTATGGACTGATTGCTAGATAAGTGACTGATTAAGTTAATCTATAATTGCCCCATGAGTGGAAGATTGATTATTGTATTGTAAAATGATTGAATGATTAAGTAAGGAGGGTTTCCGCATCAGGGAAACCAGATGATTTTTCCTTTGTTCTTTGTTCTTAATACTGTGGCCACTTTGGTGAAAAGTAGGTGGCCATTTTAATGTTAAGCTGTTGTGAATATTATATTGTGATTTGTTTTGAATATTTGCCTTGATGTGTTATAGAATTAATGGAGTCTTCACTATACTGTGGAATCAGAACTTTAAAAGCTGTTCAGAGTGTGTTCTTTTGGGAAGCTGCTCATGCATGGCATTATGTACTTGTACAAGCTATATAATCCAGGGAAGTCATTAAAGCCCTCTCTTCCTCAGTTTCCAAATTTTTTAAATGAGGGAGTTGAATTGCTGGCCTCCAAAATGTTAATTGTAGTTCATGGTTCAAAATCCTGTGATTGTCTTCTCATTGAACATATCCAATAAGTTGTCAAATAGTGTAAGTTCTTTCTGTGTGACAGAAGTTTAGTTTCAGCTTGTGATTCTGATCAAGAGGATTGGAGATCAAGAACTCTCTCTTACAACATACATGACATAGGTAAGTCCTTTTAATTCTCTAGACCTCATTTCCTTATCTTTAAAAATGGAAGTGTTGGATGAGATTTCCTCAGAGTCCCCTTCTTGACCAAAATTTTCTTAATAGATATGGAAATGTATAAAGAACAAAAGTCCTTTTTAATGCTTTTCTGCTTTATTTTGATAAATGCTATTCAGGGGTCTGATATAAAATTTTATTTCCTATTTTTCATATTTATTTAATTATCTGCCTTTGTTGATGACAAGTTGGATTATGATATTTTTAACAGAAGGGGAGAGATAAATGTTTGAATAATATACCAATATTGGATTGTGAAATAAAATTAGAGATGTCTGGAAAACACTTCAAGATCTAAACTTTTGAAGCTAATATAATGGAGGGTAATAATGAATTTATATGAAATGTTCTTTAGGGTCATTCTCATAGATTGCGTTTGAGACTGGAAGGAACAATGATCTGTCTTATTGTCGTTTTTTAGATAATCTTTAGGAAGAAATGGAAAAAAAGAAGTGAAGGACAAAAAGGCTTGGGCACTATTAAGTATGTAAGTATGTATGTATGTAAGTATGTATGTATTTTTGAGACTAAAATTCCCTCTTTTGCCAGAGCTAAAAATACTGTGCCTAATCTCACTGTTGATTGGAAAGTAAAGTTTTACCTACTCTTTTACCAACTTGACCTGGTCATGACTCCTTAAACAGTCTGATGATCTGCTACTAGTTCATGTTCTTTAGCAGTCAAGACTGTAGGCATGCATGACTATGCCTTGTAGGGTGGTATTATATTACATTTGTAGATGTATAATCCTAATAATAGACTTCAAAGCAAGGGAAATACGTAGAACATCATGATTCCAGTTGATTGATAATATAAAAAAACAAAAGCGATATGATTAAAAAAATACAAACAGTTTCTATCTTCAAACTGCTAACGAAACTGTACAACTCTCCAATTGCTAGGTAATTGATGTGGCACATTATTTTGCCATTTTTTTCTAACCTTATTCATTTTATAAAGGAAATGAAATTCAAGCCTTAGTAAATTATCAATAAATATTTGTCTTTGTTTGTAGGCAAATTAGACTATTTCAGATTTGTTTTGGCCTGTGATTAGTTGAAACAATTTTCTTACTCCAGAATCTGCCACGTTAACTTTTTTCTTACATCATTAGTATTCGGGTGGAAATGCTGCTAATTAGTAGAATAATGTTCAAAGGAACTAGCCCTGGGATAATAAAAGAAAATTATGCATTGCTCATGAATGCTGACTTTGATTTACTTTCATAATGTAATGATATTGGTCAGATTCTACTAGAGAGAATGTAGTTTTTGGAAGGGATTTTGGTCACATACAATTTATCCTGTCTTGAATTCATAATATCCTTGGTAATCATTGTGTCAATTTATTGCATTTAAGTCTTACTTCTGAGGAATGTAATTGTGAGCTGATGATTACCTCAAAGGAAGTAGGTTTCTAAGAACTAAGTGGCATCATTTCCTAACATAATTTTTAAATTTGCAGTCAGAGTTTTAGACTCATTTTGGGTAAAGTAGAAAGCCAAGTAGAGGCACCCAGGTGGTACAGTGAATTAAGTATTGGGCCCAGGGTGTGGAAGACCTGAGTCTAAATGTGACTCAGATACTTACTGGCTATATGACCTCAGGTGAGCCATTTTAACTATACTTGCCTCAGTTTCCTCAACTGTAACATGGCATTTTTGTGAACATCATTTTAGGATAGTGTCAGACGCATAGGAGGTGTTTGATACTTCTCCATTCCATTCGTTACTTTGAGGCTTACCCTCAAGGTCTTACCCTTAAGGTAAGTCACCTCTGTTAAAAAATATTTCCCCTTGTCCTGTCACTGTGACAGTTGTGTTTCATTCCTTTAAATGAAGAGTATTCTGCTATCATAAAAATACCTCTGGTGAAGGCAGTGGAGTGGAGTGAGTGGATAGAGAATTAGTCTTGAGAAGACATGGAACCAAGTTCTTTATCTGACATATCCTGGCTATGTGACCCTGTGTGAGTCACTAAATCTCAGACACTATAAATAATCGATCTGACCCTGATCCATTTTGGAAGAGAGATTTTCCTCACCAGGATTTCAATATCCTACAAAAAGCACAAATGTGATTAAGAGGAGAAGGACCTATTTCATTAACTCGCATTTTGATGATGATATTAGCTGTCTTCCTATGAAAGACTTTGACTTCTGAAGAGTGGGGTAGGAATTTTTCTTTAGGGCCCTGAAGACAAAGGAAAAATACATCATTTTTCCTAAGACTCTTTTTTAAAAGGTAGTACTTACACACAATACTAGTCATATTTAGATAATAATAGTACCCAATTATCTCAGCTAATTTGTAAAGTAAATAAGCAAGGTCAATCTACCTTTGATTTGCTGTTATTTATTGAGCCAAGTATAGCAGTCCTGACCGTATTTTTAAGATTGAAATCAATAAACTTTTTGCTTACTTTGAAGATGGAGGAAGAGAGGCACAAAAAAGAAACATTTTTACATTTTTCTTTAGTACTTATTGAACACTCACAGTGTGCTCTGGGCTCTCTCACTCTCCTCAAGCAAAACGCATCTGTAGAACAAAAAAAGTAAATAAGCATTTGCTTATCATTTACCAATTGAGTTTTCATTGTGGTTTTCTTCTCTCTTTTTATAGTGTTATTTAAAGAAAAAAAAGTTGATTAATTAAATAATCTGCTATTTTATTGACAAAGTTAAACAAAGTAAAACAAAACATACATCCCTACCCATCCCCCATGATTGTTTTTTCAATATCTTATAAATCATTCACTGAATATCTATTCTACATGCTAGAGGTCTTCCTCTCCTATATATCTGTTTGTGTTTATGTATATACGTGTATGTATGTATATATGTATATAGTAGATTCATCTATATATGTAGATATATTTGAACACATAATATGAATGCTCATAGAAGACATGTAGACAAATTATACATCTGTATGTCTATGTGAATAATATACATAAAATCACATGCTAGGGTAGGTAAAGGTATCTATCCATCTAACCATCTTTGAATCTATCTCTCTATCTATAATCAGTCACTGATATATTTTTCTGTTACTTGTATACTCAGCGAAATTTTTATCCCTACTTCATCTCTAACAGACAAGTCAGTTTCCCAGAACTATGCTGGATATATCTCCCCCATGTCTGCATTCTAGATGAGCCTTTTGTATATCAGGTGTTATTCTCCAGTGTCATTGGTTTGGGCCTCCACTTGCACATTTCTCTATAACATTGCAGATTGAGAATCTGTCTAGTAAGTGAGCCTTAAGTAGCTTTTGAAGGGGTCTTTTTTAGGTGATAAATGAGAATAATTGTTACAAAATAATTTTTGATACGAAAACTCCCTCAAAGTTTGTGACACAGTTTACCACAAGTAAATACTGAATCTATAGGAAAGGGGACACAAGATAAGAGAATATATCAGGCTAAGGCATAACTAACACCTTCTCTAGTTCTTTTCGGCTACCAATCAATCAAGCCTTATTAAGCACCTACTCTGTGCTAAAAAATGTAAACAAAAAAGAAAAGTCAGTCCGTCCCCTCACATAATTTAAAATTGAAATAACATGATGCCATTTATTTAGTAGGATTCTGGGAGATCCATATTATCCAATCTATTCTTTGCACACAAAGTCATAAAGTAACGATGATAACATGTGTGTCATTGATATGAAAATTGGAGTTGCCCCTTTCCCTATGGATATGATGCTAGGACACCAACATCTTCTATAGATTTCAATGCTAGAAAGACCTTCTATAATTAGAGAGACTTTGTCTCCTATTCTCTTCTCCTCTTTTCTTCTCCCTCTTCTCTTCTCATCTCATATTTTCTTATCTTTTATTGTCTTGTCTTTACCTTACTCTTCTTTTTTTAAATATACATGATTCAATTTTATTTGTTTTGTCATATTTGTCTTCCATTTGCCGTATTGTAGTAATTTTCTATATTGTTTTCCAGTTTTTAAATACTTTAATTTTTGACAATTCAAATATCTTCCATGCTATATTTACCCTGGTCATGATTTCTTATAGTAGTGTAAGAAATTTGTTGCTCAATTTGTTTCAGTCATATTGGACTCCATGAAACCATTTGGAATTTTTGTAGAAAATATTCTGGAAGGGTTTGCTATTTCTTTTCCCAGCTCATTTTACAGATGAATAACTGAGGCAAAGAGAGTTAAACAACTTTCTCACATCACATTACTATTGTCTGAGGCCAACTGTAAAAATATATTTATGTATAAAAATATTTTAGTGTGCAGATTTGAGATGGCAGAGAAAAGACAAGGACTTGTCTGAGCTCTCTAAAATCCCACTGTAAGTAACTTTGGATAACACCTCAAAATGAATTCTGGAGCAGTAAAACATGCAAAAGTTTGGGTTGAAACAATTTTACAATTCAAAATAACTTAAGAGGACAGCAGGAAAGGTCTGTTGTACCTGGGTGATAGTCGAGTGCAGTTCAGCAAAGACTGTGGACCCTGGCAAACCATCAGGAGGCCTTGGGGACAACTGAAGCAACAGAAGCTGTGACTTCTAGAGATCTTACCCCTTAGAAGGTAAGGGGATCAGACAACTGATCAAAGGGAGATTACAGGGGTCCTTTGCTGTCACTGGGCACAGAATACTGTTGCACATCCATATTCTGATCCAGGATACAATTTTGGGTTGCAGTCGCAGGGTGAGGAAGTACACTAGCACATCAGAGCTTCCAGTTACAGGGGTGTGAGGAAACTGGTCACAGTTCCAGAGTAAAAAAAACGTATTTGTGGTCACTCATGAAAAGATTTTGCCAGCATAACCAATCCTCTTCTTATCCTATATGTATTTATTTTGTTTGTGAAAAGCCTTTAATTTCATGCAGTCAGAATTTGTTTTTCTTTTGCAATTGCCTCCATCCTTGGTTTTTGTTAAGAATTCATTACCTACATGAAGATGTTAACATTATAAAATATGTTTCTCTTCTAATTTGTATGGTATAATTTTTAATGGCTGTGTCAAGTCCATTTTGAATTAATAATGTTAAAAATGATACTAATACTAAAAACAATCCATTCTGTAAATCATTCAGGACCATGAATTATTTTTTTCTTTTTTCCTTTTGTTAGTTACTTTACAATTATTTCTATTTCCTATCATAAAAGTTGATTGTTGGCATGTAATATAGGTAGTAGGTTTTGATATTTCCTCACATTTTCGGGGATTTGTTGTGATGTAAATTCATTTGGATTCAGCCGAGAGCGCAGGCCCAGAGTGAGTGAGGGACTGTCTTGACCAGCCATGTGCTCCTCCGCTCGCCTCCGCTATGGCTCTGCTGATCCTCAACACTGTCGAGAAGGCTCTGGTCCTGCTAAATGCTGCTGCAACTTATTTGAAGCCTTGATTGGTCACATTTTGACAATATGCCAAGGTTGAGCTGGTTCCTCCAAGTCCTACTGAGATCCCCAGAGCCATTGAGAAGCTGAAAAAAAATCATCAGCATGAACTGGTAGCTTCAGAAATCTCACTATATATATAGGAAAAAAACAAATTCATTTGGTATTCATTAGATCTGATTTTCTGACCTCATATTTAAATTAAGTGTTTATTACTTTTGTTCATTGTTCCAAAGAATCAGTCTATATCTTGCTCAGTTTCAAAATCTTTCTGCACAGTGTATTTTCTGTCAACTTTAAAAATCTTCTTTTATGCTTGTTTGACATTTGTTCTTTCATTGACCTTATGTTGAATACATTCTAATATTTTTTAAAATTCATTTTAGGTGATAAAATTTTTCCTATATAAATTGGTTTATATGTATATGTGTATATATAGTGTCTCAGGAATTTTAAAATGCTGTCTCATCACTATCACTGTTTTTCACAAAATAATTTATCATTCCTGTGACTTTTCCTATTTATTCATTGTTTAGGGTTCCATTTTTACCTCTCCATTTAGATGTATTGCTGTGTTATTGATATATAAATTCATCTTTTTATTGTATAATGATCAATGAAGTGTTTGTTTAAAATTTCTCCCACTTTATGTGCACTTAAATTATTTCTGCACACTAATTTGTACTCCTTTTGTGTAAACTTCTCATGTGGTGCTGAGAAATATGCATATTGTAAGGTGATGCCATTCAGAAGGCACTATAAATCTTTTAAATTTAACATATTCAATAATTTGTTTATTTCTATATTCACCTTTATTTATCATTCTAATAAATGTGTTTGCATCTGAGTGAGAAGCATTAAAATTTCCTACTAATGTTTTGTTAGTGTAATCTTTTTGTTCTTTATTTTTCTTTCTCTATGTAGGTGTTATGTGTTTGAATTCCCTGATATTAATATTAATACTTATTCATTTTCCATGATTCCTTTCAGTGTAATATAAATTTCTTGTCTATTATTTTATATTGTGACATTCAACTTTTGTTTTATTTGATGACATAATTGCTATTCATCAATTTTTATTTACCTCTTTTATAGTGAATTTCATTCCAGTTCATTTTTATTCTGTTCATATCTTACTTTTATAGATGACTTTCTTGCATGTAACTTATTGTGAGATATTTTTCTTATCCAATCAAATACTTTCTTTTACTGAGTTGTTTAATATATTTACATTTAAATTAATGATAGGTAGGATTATGAGTCTAGTATTTTTTTTCATTTCTAATTCATTTTTTATATAATTCCTCTACAATTAGATTTGCTTAATCTACTTTGAAGAAACTCTATTTTTATGGGCCATCTACTCCACCTACCTTTCCTAAAGGAAAGGAAATTTGAATATAACATTTCTACTCAGCATTCACTAGAACTACAGAAGAGGATGGAATATTATAATCTGAAAAGAAAACAAACTTAAGTTGCAACTCAAAGGGACCAATCCTGAAAAGTTGAGTTACATCATAACTGAAAAATATTAAATAAAACTCCCAATTATTCATATATTTCCAGAATGTCTCAATACTTTATATGGCTGAGTTTATATTGAATTATTGTTTTTTTCTTTCTTTTTAGCTATTAATTAGTATCTTCTTTCCATCTATGTTTCCTACTCTCAGTTGTGTTTAGATTATCAATCCTCTTCTATATCCCTCCATTTCCCAACATATTGTGTCAGCTTTTTTCTTTTTTTTGTAGTTTTTATATTTCTTTACTTTATGTACTTTATTTTATTTTTTATGACGTATTTTTAATTTGTTTTCTTGTTTACATCATTCATTTTCATGACATTTTTGAATCACAAATTTCCTCCCCATATTTCCTCTACCCCACCCCTCAAACAGCAATCCCACTGTAAAGCCCCTCCCCTGCTCTGCTCTCTTACTTTCTGGTAGGGCACGGAGAGTTTCCCTACCACAGCCCCTGTATATCTTAATTCCTGGTTGCAGGTATTGCAGAACTTTAAATTCTAGATTCTTTGGATTCCTCCCTTGTCACCCACTCCCACTGGAAGGACAATTAATTCAGTACAGGCTGTGAATGTGTGATTAAACAGGACATCTTCATAGTGGACATATTGTGTCAGTGATCATATGTCCCTCCATCTTATCCTTCCACCCTTGTATTGTTCTCTACCCTGTCCCTGTCCCTTTAATGAATTGTGTGCTTCCAGCATCTCTCCCCCAGACACTGCCCTCCCCTCCGTCATTCCCCGTCTAATCCAAATGCCCCCTACTCTCCTGTGTGGCATGATGCCCACTTTAGAGTTTATGCCATTTCTTCCCTATGCCAAATTCAATGAGAGTAAATGAAAGTAAAGTTGTAACACTTATCCCTTGCCTCTTCTCTATGGGATGATTAACCCCATTTTGTTTCTCCCTGTCTCCTCTCATTTTAGTTCTCTCCCACCTCAGTATATCACATTTTAAAGCATCATCCATTCATATTCAATTGATCCTATACCCTCTATATACCCATATAAAAACATGCTCAGATATGTATTCATACACATATATAGCCTCCTATATAGATATATGTTAGTATACATACATACATACATACATATGTGTGTATGCATTTGTATTCCCTTCACCCTTCCTCATACTAAGAGAAGTTTCATAAGTTACTATTATCATTTTTCCATATTGGCATGTAAATAATTCAAATTT
>CM053594.1:227983421-227998454 GCA_028646575.1 Pseudocheirus occidentalis | reverse complement strand
AGCTGCGGTTTTGGGCTGGCCGGGTCTCTGCTCTGCTGCTGTGCGAGCTGAGCCTCTCCCGTCCTGCTCCTCACGCCTTGGCAGATGTGGGGGTGCTGGAGGCTGTAGAACCGCTGCAGGCTGGCTGCGGGGCTCGGCTCAGCTCTTTCCCACAGTCCCAGGCCTGGCCGCAGTCTCGGCTCGGCTTCCGGCTGTTTCAGCCTCCGCTCAGGCAGCCACGCTGAGCCCCTGCTGCCAAGCTGCCTTCAGCGAGAGCTGTGTTCTCTGGATTTGTGTGAGTCTGAGAGTCCTAGACTTTCCTAGACTTTGTCTGGGCTCGTATTTTATAGGTGTTTAGGGTGGCGGTGTGGGAGCTGCGGGACCTTGCTGCTTCTACGCCGTCATCTTGGCTCCGCCCCTATATCTTGATAATCTTAAAGGCATTGATGATGTCTATTTGAATTTCTTATGTAGTTCAGCATCATATCTTATGCATGACAATCCTTCAAAAATTGTTTGTGGAATGAATGAAACTGGGAGCAAGAGCTGTCTTTTAGAGCTTTATGGCTCTTAAAGCATTTAACACACTATATATTTCATTTATCCTAAAAACAAATCTGATATGTAGATAGTGTTCAGCATTGTCATCTACATTTCATATGTGAGAAAAGTCAGGTGGAGGTGAATTAAATGAACTGTCCAAGGTAAGCAGTTAGCATATGTCAAAGCCAAGATTTAAGCCTTTAGTGCAGATGTCTTACTAAAGCTCTGTCCTGAAAATCTTGTTGTAAGACTATGTTATACTGTTAGCCTTCATGTTTATACAACCTAGAATAAATAGCTTACAAAGGTGTAACTTTTTAAAAGACATTTCAGGTAAAAGTGGTTAGAGTCAAATTTCAGTTTATTGTTTTGACTTCGAAAACAGGACAGAGCACCTCAACTTATTTTAAATAATTCTTTATTTTTTTTCCAATTATGTGTAAAGTCATTTTTGACATCCATTTTAAAATGCTTGAATTCTAAGATTTCTTTCTCTCTCCTTTATCTCCTCCTTCCCAGATGTGGTAAGAAAAAATAGATATAGATTATTGTGTTCAATCGGGTAAAAAATATTAAAATATCAATCATGTTGTAAAAGAGGACAAAGCCTAAAAGAAAAAAAAATACAGAGTGAAAAAGAGTATTCTTCAATCTACTTGGATGTCATCAGTTCTTTCTCTTAAATTATTCATCATAAGTTCTTTGGAAGCATCTTGGCTCATTATATACCTAAGAAGAGCTAGGTCATTCATAATCCATCTTACAGTATTGCTGTTACTGCCAACAATGTTCTGCTATATCTGTTCACTTTAGTAAATACTATGAATATTTTGGTACAAGGATGTCTCCCCGTCCCCCCATCTTTTTTCATCTCCTTGTGAAACAGACCTTATGGTGGTATTACTGTATCAAAGGATTTGCAGTTTTATTGCCTTTCTCTGAGTATAGATTCAAAGTATTCTCCATAAGGATTGGATCAGTTCACAACTCCACTAACAATGCATTAATATCCCAAATTTTCCACATCCCTGTAAACATTTGTTATTTTCCTTCTATGTCATATTAGGAAATTTGATATGTCTGAGGTGGTACTTCAGAGTTGTTTTAATTCATATCTCTCTAATCAATGTTGAATTTTTACATAACTGTAAATTACTTTGTTTTCTTCATCTGAAAACTTCCTATGCATATCCTTTGACCACTCATCAACTGGAGAGTGACTTGTATCCTTATAAATTTGAATTAATTCTCGATATATTTGAGAAAAAGGGGACTTTATTAGACACTCTGTTTTCTTCCTGACATAGGCTGCATTGGGTCTGTTTGTACAAAAATTTGCTTAATATAATCAAAAGTGTACATTTTACATCTAGTAATGGTCTCTATCTCTTGTTTGGTCATGAATTCTTCCCCTTCCCACATAGATCTGACAGGTAGACTATGTTTTGCTCTTCTAATTTGCTTATGGTGTCACCATTTATGCCTAAATCATGTACCAATTTTGGTTATCTTGGTATGTGGTGTTAGTTGCTGGTCTGTCCTACTACTCTCCAGTTTTCCCAAGAGTTTTTGTCAAATACTGAGTTATTATCCCAGAAGCTGGAGTCTTTGTGTTTATCAAACAGTAGATTACTGTTGTCATTCACTACTGCGTCTTGTGTACCTAACCTGTTTCACTGATCTACCAATCAATCCCTTAAACAATATTAAGTACCTTTCATGATTGCTGCATTATAACAAGATACACAAAAATACGTGTGTGTGTGTTTGTGAAAATTTATTCTCTGCATACTGTGATTGGTTATTTTTTCCCTTGGATGCAGAGAGAATATCTCTCCACATATTCTTTAAAATTAAGTAGGGTATTATAGTCAAAATAACTTATCCTCTCAAAGTCATTCTTAAAACAGTAATGTAGTTACTGCATTCAACATTATCTTGGTTCTGCTCATTTCATTATTCATTATTTGCAAATTGCAAATGCAAATATTTCGATGGTTTTTTTCTATGATAATTGAGCTCTTTAATTCTTATAGCACAGTAGTATGCCATCATGATGATATGCCACAACTTGTTCAGTCATTCCTCAACTGATGGGTAGCCCTACATCCTTGTTTCACACATGATATTACTGGGTGGATTTCTGGATTTTCCCTATTGCAAATACTAATTGTTAATGATTTCAGCTAAATTGTTTTAATTAAATAAAGGGAAAATCCATTTATACCAATACTTCCACGATTTGTTTTAATTAAATATGAGTGTTGAACTTGATAAAAATTTTTCTGCATCTAATAATATAATCATATTCTTTAACTTTTATTATTGATATAATCAATTATGTTAATAGTTTTCCTTATGTTAAACCACCCCTGCAATCCTGGTATAAACCTCACTTGATCATAATGTATAATCTTTATAGTATATTGCTGTAATCTTTTTAGCTAGTATTTTACTTAGGATTTTATATACGTATTCATTAATTAAATTTAATTAAAAATTTTTTCTGTTTTTACTCTGCCTGGTTTAGGTATCATTATCATATTTGTTTCAAAAAGGAACTTATTTACCTTTTTATTCTTCTCTTGAGTTTTGTATTTGAAAATCAAATTTTCTGTTCAGCCCTGGTTTTTGCATCAGTGACATTTAAAATTCCCTATTTCATTGAATATCTATTTTTCACCTGAAGGATTACACTTTTTTAGGTGGGATGAATCTGTGTATTTTATGGCTATAACCTGTTTCTTTGCCTTCCATAATATCATATTCTAAGCCCTCTGATCCTTTTATGTAGAAGCCACTAAATTCTGTGTAATCCTGACTATGACTACAGCATTTGAATTGTCTCTTTGTGACTGCTTGAGATATGTTCTCCTTCACCTGAGAATTATTTAACTTGGTTATAATATTCCTCGAAATTTTTATTTTGGATGTCTTTCAGGAAGTCATCAGTGGTTTCTTTAAATGACAATTTTATCCCCTTGTTCTAGAACTTCAGGTCAGTTTTAGATGTTCTTCAGATTCTTTCTTTGATCCTAGCATTCAGGTAGTTCAATATTTCTTAAATTTTCCCTTCTCAATCTATTTTCTATGTCAGTTGTTTTCCCAATATTTCACATTTTCAACTGAATTTTTCAATGTTTTTATCTTGTTGATTTATTCTTGATGTCTCATGGCATCATTAGTTTCTACTTCCTCTAGCCTAATTTTTAAGGAATTATTTTCTTCAGTGAACTTTTGTACTTCCTTTTCCATTTTACCACTTCTATTTTTTAAGTAGTTGCTTTCTTCAGTGAATTTTTTTACATCTTTTTCATCTCATGATTTTTCTTCCTTCTTTACTAAGCTGATGACTCTTTTTTCATGATCTTCTTGCATAATTCTTATTTTTTTTCCAAATTTTTCTTCTTATTATTTGACTTTTAGAATCTTTTTTTGAACTCCTCTAGGGATTCTTTTTGGTTCAGAAACCAATTCCTGTTTCTCTTTAAAGCTTTGCATTTTGTCCTTATTGACCTCTTTTGTGCTTGTGTTTAGATCTTCCCTGCTGCCATATTACCCTCCATGTTAGTGACTGCTTTCCCCCCCCCATCACTTCCCATTGTATTTTATGATTTCAAAATTGACTTCTGCTCCTGGGTATTTAGAGGAAGCTTCCTTTTTCATGTGCCAGAGTCTCTGCACCTAGCTGTCCGAATGCTGCATTGGGATTGCTGGATCTGGACATTCAAATGCTGTATTGGTGGTACAGGCCTCATAATATAATACTATATTATAATATGCTACTGGCCTTTTTCACCAGTGCCACAGAATCTCAGATGTTGATTTGTGCACAGGGTATGGGCCTCCCACTGGTTTACCTGGACAGCACTTGTATTGGGCTGGCTCCCCTTTTATCCAAGTGAGACATGCCTTTCCTGAAGTTCTTTTTAGTTGTCTTGGACTGGAAAATGGTTTAACCCCATCTCTTTTTGGTTCTGATGCCCCAGAGTTTGTTCTGAGGCAATATTTTAGTTGTTTAAAGATAAATTTCAGAAATCTCAGGCAAGTTTCTACTTTTTCTCTGCCATCTTGGTCTTACTTTAACCTCTCAATGTATTGTTGCCCCTATTGACTGTTTAATTAAAAATTCTTTGAACTCTTTTGTTCTAAATTCCAAAGCATTTTTTAAAAATTCTGACTGAACAAGACAATACAAGCTTCATGTGTTTTTTTTAAGTATCAAGATGCAACAAGGCATATTTGGTGTGGCTAAAATCAAGTGCTATGCTAGGACAAATGTGATAAGATAGTTACAAATGTGCTCAGTTCAAATAATATTGTTATGAAATGTTGTGAAGGCTGTTTAAATCCAGAGGCATCAAAGATGACAGGATAATTTAACACGTTTGCATCTTGATTTTAAAAGAGGCTATCTAGTCAAGTGTGTGTTAGCTGTTATTTGTGACCAGTAATAGAAACACAAGAAGGGGATATTTTACTTTGGACTGGAAAATTCTTATGACCTGTATTTTATGATTGAGAGAAATGAATGCTTATTTCATATTAGCAATGTCCATAGTACCTGTGATGTTCATTTTTTTTCATTTGAGAAGGAAGAGATTTTTTCAATAGTTACATAGTTGAGTAAAGGACAGAAAGCTTCTTGTTATTTAAGCTGTACAGGAAAGAGTCAGATTTACTGATTAAAAACAACATAACTCTTTATGAAAGTCTCATCTCCTTTATGCATTTAAATTTCCATAGGAACATAAAATATAATGATTTTTTTTACCTGTGTCTTTTACAAACTCATTAAATAAAAAAGTGGCCTCACTGACTTTCTAATGAAAGCCTTCTCCATAATCCTTCAGTCATCCATTTCTTACTGCTTTTATTTTATTACTATAGAGCAGACATTTTGGGTACCCTGTTCCTCATTTTGCACATTATTTTCATTTAACATCAAAAAACTTGTTTTTTATTAATTTACTTTCTAGATTTATTTGTTCTTATCCTTTCAAAAAAGAAATTCTGATATGACTATTTGCTATAACTGTTGATCTACATATGACTCTTTCTCTTTAATCCAAGTACACAGCAAGTAAAGAATTATGAAATACCTAATAGAGCAGCATTGTTGCTCAAATATATGTAGTATTTACAACAGTTGAATTTGTATATTCTTGTCCTTGTTTCCCTAAAAGACCAGGAAGATATTTCTATCACTAAAAATTAATAATCAACTGTATCTCTTCTCTAATGATATAAAAATAATGGGGAAGTAGTTTGCATAAAAGTTTTAAGGATAGGGTGGAAAGTTTTCAGTGGAAATGAACTTTCTAGATTCAAAACTGTGGTAGGTCTGTCAAAAATAGCACTGAAGTCATTAAAGATAAACATTTTGAGAAAATACAAAATATTACAAATAATTATCCATATGTAAAAGAGTATTTTTTTGTCCTAGAAAATCTGGGGTGCGATAAGCTATTTTTTTTGTTTGGGAAGAATTGGGCTTTGTTAAAATTAATGATTGAATGAAAGATGGACACTCAATGAACACAATAGACAGATATATATGAGGTTTTGAATTCCATCATTGCTTGGGCCAAAACAAAATGACTTATCAATGATTCTGGTAACATAAATGATGGCATGATAGTGATGGAAAGTACCTCAGGAATGTATTTCCCTGCTTCCAGAAGGCTGTAGCAAAATGAAACCAGGCAGAGATACCTACTAGTTTTACTTCACAAAAGGGCTGTGTTTTCATTTCAAAGAGAGTTGACAGAAAATATTTCCATTTTCCATGTATCTAACTACTTGAAAATGAAAGACTTTCTCCCCTTTCCTACAAACCTCATAGAAAATCAATTTGTAGGAGTCTCATTATTTTCCTAACCAGTATATTGATAGGCTCAATAGAGGATATAAATTTAATTCTTGCCATACAGCTTTTGTAGTGTGGACAGGCCATGCAGTTGGAGGTAGAGCATTACTTTTCTTTAGACAGTTTCCTTCTTGCTCAAGATAGGGATCTATATCCAATTTTTAAATCTTTATTTTTGAAATATAAGTTAGTATTTTCACACTAAATATTGATGATAAGATGCAGCTTCTCATCAAATTCTTAATAGTTCACTAGTAATAACAGTAAATCCAGAATTCTAATGTATTTTAGGACCATAAATTAGGAGTGCATCTGCAATTAACAGTGTCAAAACAAATAGGTTTCAAATGTACTGGGAACTGCAATTTTTGTGTTATAAATGTAGGCAAGTATGTTAGAGAACCACATTCTAAGGAT
The DNA here is from genome assembly GCA_028646575.1 of Pseudocheirus occidentalis. Classification (NCBI taxonomy): domain Eukaryota; kingdom Metazoa; phylum Chordata; class Mammalia; order Diprotodontia; family Pseudocheiridae; genus Pseudocheirus; species Pseudocheirus occidentalis. Next base: position 227,991,646 of record CM053594.1, on the reverse strand, counting down.
ATCCTATTACTCAGCCTGACAGATAATAAATGAATGGTTAAAATCATAATCCTAAATATCAAAACACACTTAATCTATGTATATAATCAGCCCACCTACCTGATCTAATGAAGGTGAAGGCAGTAATAGTATATAATAAAAATAGTGATTATTGAATCTGAAATCCATTCATTTTTACTACAGGGCATATTTGAGAATTATCCATCCCTATAGGTCTCTTCACTTAACAAGGATGGTTTTATCCATTTTAAAATATCCTCAGAAACCTCACTGTAATGGGAAGTTAAATGTTGATTCATAAAGGCAAGGCCATCAGGACACAAGCCTGAGCAGATTCTACTAAGATAGAAAGGCATTTGTGAGAGTGTAAGATAATGAAATCAATTAGGCAATGAATCATCACATGAAAGCAATGATCAAAGCTATATATACCCTCATACCTTTATGGAATAAAAATACCTTTATTAAAATAATTAATTAAGGGCATTAAACTAAGGGTAGGAAAAGCCTTCATCAGTTTGGAACGAGTAAAAAACCAGTGAATGGTCCCTCAATTGGGTAATAGATAAAGAAGTCGTGGTTTATGATGGAGTACTACTCTGCTATAAGAAATGATGAGCTTGATGATTTTAGAAAAAATGGAAAAACTTATATAAAATGGTGAAAGGTGATATGATTACTTACCAAGAGAACATCATTTACAGCAACAACAATATTATTTTAAAAACAACTTTGAGTGACCAAGTAATTTTAAGTTCCAAAAATTAACTACAAAGGTCCTATGAAGATGCTATTTGAATCCAGAGAAAGAATTCACACACACACACACACACACACACACACACACACACACACACACACACACATGAATCTAATGCGAACCATAGGAGGAGGGGAAAAAGAAAACCACATGATAATTTTGTTGTATATTTAAAAGGAATGGCAAGTTGTACATGATAGATCTGCAATTTCAGGTGCGATCCTCTTTTTTCTATTCCACATTGTTTTGAAAATGCTTGTTTTATTTCTTAAGTTCAGAATAAAAAAAACTAAAGAATACCAAAGAATGAATTGATATGAGACTACAAAGGAAGTGAATTGGGTTTGGGTTAGGAGACCCAGTCACTTTCTATGGGACATTAATAAGATAGTAAATCATGACACATATATGTTCCTCATACATAACCAGAAAAGAAACTGGGAAAAAATGAAGAACTATTTTGTTATATAATAAACTGAATTAATATGAACACAAAAAATTTGAATACAGCAAATTGTTAGCAATAAAGGTACATAAACTGCCAAAATATTGTGCACTATGAACATGTCACATTTTCAACAGTAATTCAGAATTGGTTCAATATTAGGAAAACTATAAAAATAATAGACAATTTTAACAACAATAAAAATATTTATTTTATATTAATTTATTTAATTTCAATTTTCAGCATTAACTTGCATATGCTTTTGAGTTTAAAATTTTTCCTCTCTCCTCTCCCCTCTCCTCAAGAAGATATGCAATCTTATAAAGGTTCTAACATACATTCTTATTAAAGATACTTTCACATTACTTACAGTGTAAAAAAGAAGTAGAATGAATAGCAGAAACTACAAGAAAGAAAGAAAAAACACACCAAACAACACCAAGAAAGAGAGCAAATTGTATGCTTCCATTTGCAGTCAGACTCCATAGTTCTTTCTCTGGATTTGGATAGCATTTTCTATCCTGAGTGTTGTGGAGTTGTCTTAGACTCTTGAATTGCTGAGAAGAGCTAAGTCTATCAAAGTTAGTCATTTTAAAATGTGGCTGTTACTCTGTACAATACTCTTCTGGTTCTGTTCAATTCACTCAGAATCAGTTCATATAAGCCTTTCCAGGTTTTTCTGAATTTCACCTGCTCAACATTTCTTATAATTCAATAGTATTCCATTACATTGATATACCACAACTTGTTCAATCATTCCCAATTGATGAACATCCCTTCAATTTTCAATTCTTTGCCACCACAAAAGAAAAGTGTTAAATAATTTTGTACATGTGGGCCCTTTTTACATTTTTATGATCTCTTTGGAACAGAGTCCCAGAAGTGATATTGTTAGGGCACAGAATATGTAGATTTTATACCCCTTGGGGCACAGTTTCAAACTCCTCTCCACACTTGAAGGATCAGTTCACAACTCCATCATAAATCCATTAGTATTCTAATTTTCCCACATCTTCTCCAGCATTTTTCATTTTTTCTGTTTTGTCATGTTAGCCAATCTTATAGATGTGATATGATATCTCAGAGTTGTACTGATTTCCATTCCTCTGGTCACTAGTTATTTAGAGCATTTTTTCACATGTCTATAGATAGTTTTAATTTCTTCATCTCAAAACTTCCTATTCATATCCTTTGACCATTTATCAATTTTGGAATGATTTATGTTTTATAAATATGACTCAGTTCTCTGTTTTAGAAGTGAGGCCTTTGTCAGAGACACTGGTTGTAAAAATTATTTTCCAATTTTCATAGTCCCTCCTAATCATGGTTGCATTGGCTTTGTTCATGCAAAACATTTTCAAGTTAATGTAATCAAAATTTTCCATTTAGCATTTCATAATGTTCTCTAATTCTTGTTTAGTCATAAATTCTTCTATTCTTCATAAATCTGACATCTAAACTATTCCTTGCTCTCCTGGTTTGCTTATAGTAGAAGCCTAATAATACTGTTTATTAAACATTTGCTATGTTAGGCCATATTAGGCTAACTACCAAAACAATACAAACCATGATTACATCAAAAGATTCAGAAAAGATACTTGATAAAATACAACTATATTTCATCTTAAATCTTTTGTTTTCACTCTCACTGCCTCAATCTTCTTGCATTCACTGCAATCTTGCTCCTTCCAGATAAAATAGCTTTCCTTCCTATACTTTGCAGAACTGGGTGACCTTTCAGTCACACCACACAACTCACTGTTTGTTATAGGGAAGATGGAATTTGTGTTTCTCATTCCTACTTTCCCTTGCCACTGTCACTCAGGAATCTCTTCTGTGAGGTATACTCAATTCAGATTTATCACACAAGCAAGATTCAAATAGCTGTTGTCTATAGGCCTTCAGAATACTCGTCTTCCTTCTTCAGTGAGTTCAGTTCCTGGATCAGTCATTTTCTCCCAAACTCCTTTCCTCATTTGTATGTATGTAGGCGTGTATGCATGCATGCATGTATATATGTGTGTATCCATGCCTGCATGTAGGTAGGTGTGTAGGTATGTATTCATGCATGCATGTGTACATATGCGCATGTACACGAATATATCTTTTAAATTCTTTTAAGTTATTATAATTTGTTCTCTTCCTACCTCCCCTTCTACCTTACAATTCTAAATCCTATACTTCATCCTCGGTGGTATCTCTAATCCCTACAAAGTTCAGGAAAGTAACTTTATTATGCTTCTAAATCATAGTTATCTTTTATAGTTAAATTACTTGGTAATACCACATATAGTAGATTTACCTACTTGCTTTACCATTCATCTCTTATCTCATTGAGACCTGGTTCCCAACTTCATCATTCAACTGAAATATCCAGAGTTACTAATAATCATATCTAACAGACTTTTCTCAATTTATATTCTTCTTAACCTGTCTGAATGTTTTTATTCTTTTTTTACCCTCTTTTTATTGAAATTTTCTTCATTCTAGTTTTTTGTGATGCTGATCTGTCCTGGTTTTCCTCCAACCCTCTCTAACCTCTGTCACCATTCTGTCACAATTCCTCTGTCACCTTCACCCTCCACATGTCCATAAATATTGAAAAACCACCAATGTTTTAACTTGAGCTCCCTTCTCTTATATCTGTATACTATTCAATTTGGGGATCTCATCAACTCTCATGGATTCAATTATCATGTCTATGTAGAGGTCTATCAGGTCCACTTGTCTAGCACTAACCTCTCCCCAAAACTTGTCTTGTATCCTTAAGTGCCTTTTGGACACCTCAAACTGGATATCCCATAGACATCTCAAACTAAACATGTCCAAAATTGAACTCATGATATTTCCCTCAAAATATCTTCCTATTATTAACTTCCTTAATTCTTTTAAGGATACTACCCTCTTCCTAGATTGACAACATGGTTGTTGTTCTGAATTCCTCAATTTCTCTCACTACCTCCCCATAATCAATAAGTAGTCAAGTCCTCTTATTTTTACACTCATAAAATCTCTCATTTATGTCTCCTTCTTTCCTCTGAAACTGCTACCAATTGGTGCAGGCCATGACCACCTTTTACCTGGACTACTATAAGTATCTGCTGGTTGGTCTCCCTGTATCAAATCTCTCCCTATTCCAATCCGTCCTCTACTTGAGTATTAAACTGTTGTTGCTAACACCCATGTGTGAGTTTATCATTTTACCCCATTTCATTAAAATCTAGTGGATCCCTATTACTTCCAAGATCAAATATAATATCCTTCAGAGCTGTGTTTCTTCTTCTCATTCCATTCTCATTGTAATGTATCCCCTTACACTTAGCTCTCATATCCAGTGACACTGCCATGCTTGCTCATCCTCATACATCCCATTCCATCACTGAACCCCAGACATTTTCATTAGCTATCTCATATATATGTGACCTTATTCTTTCTCATCTCCACCTTCTAGTTCCATGGTTCATTTCATCAGCTAAAGGATTACATTTTAGTTGAAGCTTTCTGTAGTCATCTTCAGTTGTAACACATTACCTCCGAGATTATTCTCGTTTTCTCCTGTCTATATTTTGTCTTCACATAGTTGTTTGTGTGTTTTTTTCACTTTCATTAGACTGTAAATTCATTGAGAAGAGGGAATTTTTTGTTTGCCTGTCTTTATATCACCAATTCTTAGGAAAGTGCCTAGCACACTGTAACGATTAAATAAATGCTAGTTGGCTACAACGTGTGTGTGTGTGTGTGCGTGTGCGTGTGCGTGTGCGTGCACACATCCCTATTACATGAGGTACATTCCAATAAATGAAAGTGATCTTAAGCAAATTTATTGTAATAGAAACACCTGGAGTTTATACCAAATATCAAAGAGAGGAGAGTCAAAGGAATTTGTAGGTAATATAATAGGGAAGACTAAACTCACCAAAGACTTCAACAGTAAGATAATTCTAATAAAAATCCAGGGGACACGTAGTTACATCAACTGAGTGTACAAAAATAAAAGGAGAGCTTTAATACTCAAACATCAAAAAGATTATAACTTTTCTAAGTAGATGCTATTAGACAAAGAAAGTTGAAAAAGCACCAAATGAAACAAAGAAGGTTGTAGAATCCCAAGAGATCATGGAAACAAAATAAGATAGTCTATAATGCATCAAAAGAGATGTGAAAAAATATAGAAGTTAGAAGAGAACAAATGCCAGAAATTGTGAACTGCACCAAAGAAATAATTAGCATAGTAGAAAATAAAAATCTGCAGGATTACAGAATGCACAGGTTTAGTAGAGGGACAATAAATTATACAGAAAAAATGACAAATAAAAAATTCACAAAATAAAAAGTTTATGACAAGAAAAATGTCCAGTTTTTAAAGAAATGAAACAATCCTGATTATAAGAATATACAAATCAGTTCCATCAAAAAAAGAGAGAGAGCAAAAGAAAATGAAAATGAAAAGACAAGAAAGGGAATTAAATGGGAAAAAAGGAAAATATACTTCAATCTGTGACATAAAGAGTGGTTAAATGCAATAATCCCAAGGAGAAAACAACTACAGAAAAAATATCAAAATATTGAGTGAGATAAGTGAAAACTTCTCAAACCTATAAATCTAATAAAGATTTTCATGGAAAAAGGCCCAAGTTCCTCTTTCCTCAGAAATCACATGATATACAAGGACTCATAATTCAGAGCAGTAGGGAGTCACCCCTCTCCTCAGTGACACCTCTGCATAAGATATGTCAAATAAGGATTGAAGTGCTTTCTCAAATGTACATTGGGTGGTCTATGGTTTCCTTGTTCCAGTACGTTAGGTACATTACCGTGCTTAGACTATCCACCTAACTTCCAGCCAGTGGAAGAAAAGTATCAGGAGGGGGTTGAGGGAGAATTCCTCATTAGGACATTACAACTTCATCATTTCCTTTTGTAAATTTCTTCTCTTCCCTGACCATTTGTCAGGAGGGTGCCCTTTTCTCAAGATCCTAATGAATCATTCTTTTATGCTTTCTATCTTGAGAAACCTCTGAGTATTATTTGGGTACCAACTTCTTTTGCACGCAGATTTGGAGGTGCACACAATATGAAGGAAAGGAAATTTGAATATAACACTTCTACTTAGCATTAACTAGAAACTACAGAAGATGATGGAATATTATAATCTAAAAAGAAAACAAAGTTAATGTGCAACACAAAGTGGCCTATCCTGAAAAGTTGACTCACATCAAAATTGAAAAAAATGTCAAATTAAAGAAGCCATTGGGACATTCCTAAAATATATGAATAATCAGACAATTAGACTTTTGAGTAAAACCCAACAACAGAAACATCAATTAATGTAATTACCAGGGAAAGAATAAGTGAGCAAACACTTTCATCTCTAGAGTTTCTTTATCAATTTTTTTAAAAAAGTGACAGGGTAACTCATCTCAACTGGATTGTTGACTGTCAAGAATGATTAATATTTTATTTTTTGAGATAAAGATGAAAGATGATTTTTTTAATGGGAGAATAGGCACTTGAACCTTCAGAGCACACTACCTAGTAAATGTGAAGTATAATGATCATGGGGAGGGAAAAAATTTGGACTCAGGGAAATTTATATCATGGGAAAATGCTTTAATCTCATTATTTCCCTTAAGCCTTTATATTTTTAAGAGTGAGGTAGAAGAGGGGGAGAAAAGTTATAATGAAAACAAATTACCAAGGAAATGTTTTAAAAATCATTTAGATGATGAAAGTCAAACTTGATACTTCAGAAGTTTTTTATCAATGATGGAAGCAAATAAATTAAAGAGTAATAAAAATATTATTAATCAAAGAATAATAGTTGAGACTGACTAGAATGGAAAATAATAAAGTACATAAGGGGGCAGAGCCAAGATGGAAGCATAGAAGCAGCAAAGATCCACAGCTCCCACACAGCCACCCAAAATACCCATAAAATACGACTCTAAACAAATTCTACGACTCTCAAATTCACAAAATTACAGAAAACAAATCTCTTGCTGAAGGCAGCTCGACAAGAGAGGCTCACCGTGGCAGGCTGGGAGCTGGGGCCAGCCTAGCCCAAAACTGAAACCACAGCCAGGACTCAGGGAAGTCTGGGAGGAGCTGAGTGGCAGCCCATCTACAAGAGAGAAGATCTACTTCACCTCCAGCAAACTCCACATCTAGTAAGGTGTGAAAACCAAGGATTAGAGAAAGTTAGCATGGCAGGAGGGGCTAATTGCCCAGGCTGGCAGGCCAAAAGCCGAGACCAGCCCCCCACCCCAAAAGTGAAAATGCAGCCAGGCTTCAGGTTGGTCCACCTCGCATACTACATGGTGAGTCTACCCCGGGGAACAGATCTACAGCACATGGATGGATTTTCACATCTAGCAAGCCAGAACTACAGAAGGTCAGTGAAACTGGAACTTTGGAACTTAATTTGGGGGAGGAAAAGCAGTTTGGCCAATGTACCCCAAGGGGAAGGAAGCAGTGGGGGAAAGGCATGAACTGCTGGAACCGGTGGCTGCCCTCACTGGGCTGCTTCAGAGCCCTTGGCCTGCAGATGCCACAGGGGGCCTCATTCAATTGATCAAGGCCAAGTGCTCTGGTGTTGAGCAGCCTGGATCCAGATTGTGGTCTTGAGTGGTGGTCCTGGGGGGGTGCTCTCTGCAAGCCAAAATGGGGGGGCTGCAACAACCCCCTAATAGTTCCAGCAGCTGGGAAAACCTCAGGAATTTAGAACAGAGCATTGCCCCCTGGAAGCAGAGTTCCACAAAGCTGAAAAAAAGCAACCAATTAATTGACTGGCCAACATGAGGAAAAGGAAGCAAAATAAGAACAGCAATAAAAGTCTAGAATCCTTTTTTGTGGACAAAAAGGATCAAAGCATGGAACGGGAGGAAGACAACACAGTCAGAACTCCCACACCAAATGCTTCCAAGACACTTGAAGAATGCCTAGAAGCTATAGGTCAAATGAAAAAGGACTTTGAAAACCAAATAAGAGGAGTGGAGGAAAAATTGGGAAGAGAAATGAGAA
>CM053594.1:227966084-227982921 GCA_028646575.1 Pseudocheirus occidentalis | reverse complement strand
AATTATTTTGCCCAACTGTATGCACATAAATTTGACAACCTTAGTGAAATGGATGAATATTTACAAAAACACAAGTTGCCCAAACTAACTGAAGAGGAAGTAAATTACTTAAACAACCCCATCTCAGACAAAGAAATTGAACAAGCTATCAAAGAGCTACCTAGGAAAAAATCCCCACGGCCAGATTGATTCACTAGTGAATTCTATCAAACATTTAAAGATCAATTAATTCCAATACTCTACAAACTATTCAGGAAAATTTGTGAGGAAGGAGTCCTTTCTAATTCTTACTATGACACAAATATGGTACTGAAATCCAAATCAGGGAGAGACAAAACGGAGACAGAAAATTATAGACCAGTCTCGCTCATATAGATGCAAAAATCTTAAATAAAATATTAGCAATAAGGCTACAGCAAGTTGTAATGAGAATAATACATTTTGACCACGTTGGATTTATTCCAGGAATGCAAGGATTGGTTCAATATTAGGAAAACCATCAGTATGATTGATCATATCAACAATAAAACTAGCAGAAACCATGTGATTGTTTCCATAGATGCAGAAAAAGCCTTTGACAAAATACAACATCCATTCCTATTAAAAACCCAATAGTATTTAATTTCCTTTAAGCTAATTTTTAATTTCTTTTGTTTCCACAATGACTTGTTATGCAAAGAATCCCATTTGTCTCATCCTATTTTCTCTACAACTGCTCTCCTCCAAAAATTTCCATTTCTTTTATCAGGACCATCATCCTTCCATTTACACAAGCTCAATACTTTGAAATCATACATGTCTCTCCCCTTTTGTTCACCTGCCATATATAATTAGTAATAAAGTTTTGTCACTTCTCCCACCACAGCATTTCACATAAATAATCCTTGCTCTCCACTTCCAAAGCCTCTATCCTTTTTCATACCCTCATCACCATTTGTCTATATTCTTGCAATTGTTTCTCTGCCTTATCTTTTTCTTCTCTCAGGCATCCTCAGCACAACTACCAAATTAATATCCTTAAAACATAAATCTGACTACATTACTAATGTACTCTAATTTAAAAAAAAATAAACTGTAAGATAAAATAGAAAATCCACAGTCTGGCATTTAAAATCTTGGGTAATCTGGATTGCACTTACCTTTCTAAATTTAATTCATATAATTACCTACCTTACTGCCTTATCTTTTTATCTTTCTTTGTATCCTTAGTATTGCCTGGGACATGGTTGGTACTCAATAAATGTTTGAGAAAGCTAGTGAAATTGTTTCTATAAGGGGATATATTGAATGGAGGAAGGTTATAATAATAGGATACTAGAAAAGGCTATTTTAAGTGTGCATGTATAATCATGATTAAACAATCCTAGGACATAAACAATTTGTTATTCATTTTATTTCTCCTCCCCCCTTTTATAGCCTTAAGCAGATAAAACAGCTTTTCCTTAGCTAAAGTGCTTATCAACCCATGGTCATAATAGAAACAAAGGCCATATCTCCACCAGTGAGTAGATAAGCAATTGTAAAGCACCAACTATGGACCAGGCAACACTTGAGATACAAAGAAAAACAAAGGAAAATTCTTGACCTTTAGGACCACATAAAGTAATGGTAAAGACAACTAGCAAACACTTATGTACAAATAATTTAAGAAAAGGGTGGGGTGATTATTAACAGAGTGGGAAGGTACTAGAATTAAGAAGTACTACAGGCTAGTGAGGCAAAATGCAAAAAGAAATGGATCCCTCTGGGCCAAATATTGATGCTCACACTTGCTAGTTTTGCTAGCTATATAACACCTCTGCAGAAAATGATTTTTTTTAACTAAAGAAAGCCAGAGGTAAAGAAAAGGAATTCCAGTAGAAATGCTCAGGACAAAGAAATGCAGCATCCTGTTTGTGGAACAAGGAGGCTAGTATCACTGAATCAATGACATAACTGGGATGGAAGTGTAAGAAGACTGAAAAGTTAGAATGGGTATGAAGGGTTTTGAATGTCAACCAGAGGAGTTAGTATTTGATACTGAAGGTGATTGAAAGATGTTGGAATATATTGAGTAGAGGATGTGTGACATGGTTAGATCTGCACTTTAAGAAAATCATTTTCTGTGAGAGTAATAAATCAGACTGGCTCTTAAAATCCAATAAGTAGAATTTACTATCATGTGCCATCATAGTTAAATGGTTGACAAAGAGATGTAACTTTTCACATCCTCAAGATGACTTATATCTAACAAGACTGATGGAATTCTATATTTCCATATAGCATTGGGAGAGGCAAGGAGGGAGTAGGTAGAGAGGAAAAAAGTTTGGGTACATTTAAGTTCAATTTCTTTCTTCCTTGCTAGGCTTAGGAAAGTTAATCCATAGGTCATTGAAAGTTACTTGCTCAAATCTGAGTGGGATATTGAATTTCATTTTTATCCTGCTAATATAACATTTAGTGACCTGAATATACTCAAACATTCTGATGGATATGTGACCTTATTGTCTTTAGAATGCATTCTATTGATACAGACTAGAATCCAAACAGTTTTATTCTGTCTGTGAAACTCTTGTCTATATCCTACTATGAGTTCTCCAAATAGAATTCATCATCTTCACCTTGCTCTGAAATTGTTAGGTACCAGTGGAGCTAGTACCTGGATTTCAATCTGAATTTCAGCCTGTTTTCCCTCTCCAATGTTACATGACCAGCCCATGCTGTCTCCTTATTGTACAATGCTCTGACATATTATGTTCCTTGTTATTATCCTTTGGGTGATATTAATTCTTCAGTACTTTAGTGACTTGTATCCCCTCCCTAAGTGACATTTATAATTGACTTTTTTTTGCTTTTTTTTTTTGCTTTTTGGAGGGCAGTTGGGGTTAAGTGACTTGCCCAAGGTCACATGGCTAGTTTTTTGTGTTAAGTGCCTAAGGCTGGATTTGAATTCAGGTTCTCCTGACTACAGGGCCTGTGCTCTATTCACTGTGCCACCTAGCTGCCCCCTATAATTATGATATAATATTGATACCAAAAAAATGCGTCTTTGCTTTCATAGTATGTTTGTGGCCACTAAAATAATTTTGTATTTTTCAAAAAGCAAAACATTCAGATTTCTTTATCCTCTTCAATTCACATGCCAAGAGTTTGTTGATCTGATCTGTCTGGTACACGAAAACAATACTGATGTGAATTCCCTTGGTTTGACTATGTGCCTAAAACTTAGCCTGTGAAGGTTGATCCTGGTTAAATTAGAAATTTGTCTAGGCTAAATGAGATCAGTTGCCAAGTCAAAGAAATAAATTATTTTAGGGAAGGAAAAACCTAATATCATCCTCAGTGATTAACTCCCAGACCAAGTAACTGTAATAGTAATCAGTTTATCAGATACTTAGCACTTAGTAACTTAGGGCTAAGTAGCACCTAGTAACTTAGAGCTAAGTATGGAAGATGTGTACTTTGTCCATTGTTGAGAAGGTATGAACTCCCCTATTGACTTGGAAGAAGGCTATTGGCTGAGACAGGAGGCCAGTGCTGTATATAAAGAAGAATTCTGGAGACAGAGAGACAGAATTGGTATCAACTCCTCAGTGAAGGAAGATTCATGGGGACTGAAGCCAGCAAAGAGAGAGAGAGAGAGAGAGACAGAGACAGAGACAGAGACAGAGAGAGAGAGACCAAGAGAGACAGAGAGAGAGAGACAGAGAGAGAGAGAGACAGAGAGAGAGACAGACAGAGAGAGACTTCCTCTCCCAGTATCTGAAAGCTGACTGAATCATGAACAGAATAAGGCTTTGTTTATTCATGGCCTGGCTGATCTTTGAGTTCCAGGCAAGAGAAGTGGGGAAGGATTTGAGATGTGCTGAACCCTGTGAACTTCAGTGTGTGCCGGGGATTGCCCTGAGGACTAGACAAGGACCTGGGAGCTGTCTGCCTCTGAAGACTGGACCAGAACCTGGCAGCTGTCTGCTTCTGAATCTAGATGAGTGTTTGGCAGACTCAGGAGGGAGCTGGAACCATGGAAGAAGATTCAGGGAATCCGAGAGATCAGCCAGAGTCAAGATGAAGAAAAGTCTTCCCCTTGGACTAAACTGAGGTTTGCTGGAAATTAAGGGGTGGAAAGTTTGTGTGGTTTTCTAACGATTGTATTAGGGACTAATGATATTTAGTAATTGAGAATCTAGCTTAGTGGCTGACTGCTAGATGAGTGACAGATTAAGTTAATGGTTGCCCCATGATTGGAAGATTGGTATATTGTGATTGTTGATTGAATCTTTAAGTGAGAAGGATTTCCCCCTTAGGGAAACCAGGTGATTCTTCTTCTGTTAATTGTTTGATTGAATCTTTAAGTGTTAAGCGGGTTTCTACCTTAGGGAAACCAGGTGATTCTTCTTTTGTTCTTTGTTCTAAATATTGTGATTTTCTGTAATAAGATGTAATATTGAGAATATTATATTGTGAATATTGTACTGAATGCTGATTTGTAATGCAATAAACAGAGTGCTCATTATTACTGTGTAATCTGAATCTTAAAATCTGTTCACAGTAACATTCTTTTGGGAATCTGCTTGTGCTTGGCTTTACAGTAACATACTTAAGAAAAGTCTTAGCCCCACCAACCCCAGCCTATCATTAATCACCTTCTAGGATCACTACTTCCAGATGCAACTGCATCTAGACTGTTGTAAAGCAAAGCATGAGTAGCTTTCCAGAGGATGCTGCTGTGAACTGGTTTAGGGTTCTGATCACACAGTATAGTGGATTTCGTATTTATTCAGTAATAAATTAAGACAAAATATTCACAGAAACCAAAGTACAATGTTATAACATAACTTATCACTGACATGAACACACAGTTTTCACTAAAGTGCCCACATAGTTTTAAACAAAAGATATCATTCAGTAAATCCTTAACTTAGTAATCTTTAAGGAGCAAGCCTCCTTAAGGGACACAAAGTACACATGTCAAAATTCCCCAACCTTAGGTCACATTGTCTTAATCTCTCATTCAAAAAGACTTCTCTTTTCTTGATTGGAGATTAGTTTCCAATCATCACTGACACAATCATCCTTAAAAGCTACAAGGTAGAGTATGAAGTTCTTTTACCCCTAGGCCACAGTAAATCATGACCTTCTCAGTCAGCATTGAGTACCCAAGGAGAGGTCTTTTCTTCTTGACTCAAGACTGGCTCTCAGATTCCATGGTTCCTCTTCCATGGTCATAGCTTTTGCCTGAATTTACCCAACTGCCACCTGGATTCAAAGGTAGGCAGCTCTCAACTCCTCATCCAGCTCCACATCCAGCTCCTCATCCTGTTCCATATTGAAGCTCGCAGTGTCCAGTTCACTTCAATTCCTTCAGTTTCTGTTACTGGGAAGACAAAACTTAACAGAGGCATAATAACATTCATTCACAGCATCATTGTCAATTAACTATCTGCCTGTGAAATTAACACAGATCCAGCAACAAGGTCTGAGAAATCAACACACATCATCAGTATAGCCCTAGTACCTCCTCCAGGACTTCTGTAAACAGACAATAATAAAATCCTCTTTTAGGGCTTCCAGTAACGTCCCATGGCTTCTGTACAAAGTATCACAAACAAGAATCAACAGAGACAGAACAGAGTGCCAACCTCCACAATCATTCTCCTTCTCAGTTCTGCTCTCTCCCAGCTTTAGTTTCACCTTATATATGGTCCTTAGCTCCTCCCTGTTCTGCCCCTTCCTGTTGCATCAGTAAGTTCCGCACATTGTGGGTTTCACAAGTTCTGTTTCTTAACAAACACTTGATACAATCATGGGCAAGGCTCAAAAGCAACTTGAACTGAAACACGGTGGTAAATAATTAAACAGCTGAAACAAGGCACTAAGTATTTCTTTGCTTGAAATTACAACTGTCCATTTCTTCTCATGGTACTCAAAATTGAAAAGGGTGTGGTGCCAACAGTGAATAGTGAAAAAAGAATAAAACTTTTCCACAACTTTGACTGGTAACACTCCCTGCCTCATCCCTATATTGGCCCTGCTTTCTGCCGGAAGAATAAGAGTATGTGTCCCTCAGATAAATGGGAAAGAGGAACAGTTCCTGTAGTTTCATCCAGACTAAAGGTGTTAGCTTTGTTGTGCTGAAAGTCTGTATAGAATATGAAATTGGGTCTGAGAAACAGAATGGATGGATTGTAAGAGTAGCAAAGGCAGCAAAAAGAGAAATATTTGGTACAGTTGAAATGCTTACATGCAAGGGGGTTTGTGTGCAGGAGAAATATTGACACACAGAACAGATGGTAGCACCTTGAGGGTATACGAGTACCAGTAGGAGGAGATTTGTAACCAAAAGCAGTTAAGGAGGCCTCAGAGGAAAATGAAAGCCTTCACATTTTTTAATTGTTTACCAAGATATTTGCTGGTAGAAACTCAAAGCCAAACAGTCACTTTTAATTTTAATTAGATTTACTAAAGACATTTTGAGAAATTCTTCAAAAAAAAAAGACATGCCCTCAAAGCCCAATTCTCTACATATGCCCAAAGTATATTTTAAAGTATCATGATATAGATATGTAGTTACTATACCAAATGCCAATAGCAAAAATACAAAATATTTTGCAGTTGAATAATTTTCTTCTTCTTCCTAATTGAGAAGAGGCACTATTGGACATGTACTTCATTCAATACTTAATTTACAAATTGATAAGCTTTTCGTAGTTCTCTTATTCCTGGACCTTCCTGCAACATTCAACAGCATAGTTGTTCTCTATTCTCTGAAATTTTGTGACTCAAATCATTTGAGGTTCTACACCCACATATTTGACCTATGCTTCACATTTCCTTTGTTTGGATCTTTCCCATATCATACTCCATAAGTAGGGATATTCTCCAAGCCTTTTCCCTAAGGCGCTTCCTTTGACTTTCTTCATTTGGGGACCTTATCAACCACACAGTTTAATTACGCAGATGATGGCTATATTCCTTGCATAGTCCCAAACTCTCTGAGTTCCTTATCACCACTACTTAGTGGAATTTGAAATTTGGATTTCCTAACACTATCTCAAATCCATCAATCATTCTTTTTCTCCAAATCCTCTTCTCTCCAGGGCATTAGCATCCTTCTTTTCATCCAAGTTCTCAATATTGGTTCCTTTGTGATTTTTGCTCATTTATTTCCCAAGCAAATCCAATAAATTATCAAATATTGTCTTTTCTATCTCCACAACATCTCTCCTCCCCATCACATTTTCATTATTCATGCAATCACACTCTAGTTCAGGTCCTTATCACCTATCACCAGAACTATTGCAATGGTTTCCTACTTAGTCTTCCTACTTCAAATACCTCCCTAAACACACATACACACACACACACACACACACACACACACACTTAAATTTATTTGGCATTTTCTGTATTTATTTAGATATGTGTGTGCTCCCGCTCAATAAAACAATCTCTTTCAAAGCAGAAATTATTTAATTTTAACATTGTATCTTTTATTATGATGTCTGGTATATAGTAGGTACTCAACAAGTACTTTTTGATTATTGGAATATGAGAGATTCATTTCAATGAATATTTGGAGATGATGTTGATATTTGGTGAGTGTTATTTATGGAACTCAACAGAAGCTTATGGCTCTGCTTGTTCTCTGATGGGCACATAAGAGATAATTATGGTAGAACAAATCTGCTTCATTAGTATAGCAAGCTTTTGTCTTTTTAGATTTTACTAATTCAGTGAAAGTACAGAAATTATAAATAAATTTCTCTTCCTAAGGAACTGGTCAAATCTAAAATTCATTCATATATATATATATATTAAGCAACATTTTCATTGTTATCATATTGAACCAAGTCTAATGTTTTTTATCCAAATAAAACTAAAACATTAATAGCAGAGGTATATACCTTTAAGACACTGTTTACCATCTTATGGTAATGATTTGGAGGATCATATATTTAGAGTCAATTTATTGTAAAAAAACTGGATTTCAGAGAATGTTAGTTAAACCACGGTTTTTGTCAAGAGGTTTTTCTCACTCCTTGTGGCTGCAAGTGACTTCCTTCAGTGATTATTGACCACCTGTCTTGTATATATTTAAATATGTATAATTAATTATGTATCATCTCCCTCATTGGAATGTGTGCCTCTTGTGGACAGGGATTCTGCTTTTATTTCATATGCCCATCCCTTAGCACAATGTTTTGTTCACTTAATACATGCTTGTTGATTGATTATTTGATTATGAGCCCAGCAGAGTGAGAGGCCCTAAGGACGCAAAGGGAAAAACAAAAACATTCCCCTTTATCAAGAAAGGTAAATATATTGAGGGCAATGATCATTTCTTTCTTTCACATTTTCTTCATATTCTAAATAGCAAAGTACAGTGACAGATATTTCATAAATACTTGATAAATATGTATTTGACCACTTCATGTATAATTGGGATATACAGAAGTGTATATACCAAAACAGTTTTTAGTTTTTACCTACAAAACAAGTGAATTTCTCCATAGAACATCTACATTGTGGTATTGAGACCTATTTCTTGACAAAAAAGTTATTTTAAATACCAACAACCATGATTTTGCATATAGATACAGATGTGATACCCAATATCATGATTTACCTAAAATTCTCAACACTGTCTCATTATTAAATGGTCTTCCAGTTATTTTGGTGCCCTATTTGATTTAGCATAAGTTATGTAAGAGAAGTACAATAAAACAGTAATAAGACCAGTGTTCTAGTCAACAAATGTGGTATCTATTTATGACACTGCTATTAGCGAAGCATGCAACCTTTGGCAAGTTGTTTAATTGTGATGAGTATGAACTAAATGACACTAAGAGACTAGATAATTTCAAATTTCCTTTCAGAAGCTAAAGTTGTATGATTCCATAACTTTATTTTTTTCAGGCAAAGAAAAGCAAAGTTTATTAAAGGTTCACCATAGTGGGTAGACTCTTCAGTAGCCTAGGTAACTGAGGCTTTTATGGTCTGAGATTTGTATCGGACAAGTGGGCCAGAATATATATCGTAAAGGATTTATTAAAGTTGAACTCTACATTACTACATGTAAAGAGGATATTTTCAATTCTTGAGACATTTCTCAGTATTAGCAGGAAATTGGAGGAGATAGACAGACAGACAGACATAGATAGATAGATAGATAGATAGATAGATAGATAGATAGATAGATAGACAGATAGATAGATAGATAGACAGATAGATAGATGAATGGGTGGATGATAGATGGATAGGTAGACAGATACATAGTGGCACTGGGTGAGTTGAATATGAAGTAATGATATAAAAAAACAAAATTAAGAGGTGAGAGAGGACTATATTGAGAGAAGGGAAGGAGAAAGGGAGAGATAAAATGGGATAAATTATTTCACATTAAAGAGAAAGAAAAAGGTTTCACCATGGAAGGGAGGATGGTTGAGGTTAGAGGGAATGAGTGAACTTATTCTCATCATGTCTGGATAAAGGAGGGAATAACATACATACTCAATTGAGTATCTTATCCTACAGGAAAGTAAGGGGTAAGGATATATGAGTGGGTGAGGGATGATGGAAGTTAGGGCAGATTGGGAGAGAGAGTAGTATGAAGGAAACACTTTTGAAAAGGGACAGGATCAAATGAGAAAATAGAATAAATGGAGGGGGGACAGGATAGAATAGAGAGAAATATAGTTAGTCTTTTACAACATGACCATTATGGAAGTGGTTTTTATGGCTATACATGTATAACCTACATTCAATTGCTTGCCTTCTCAATGAGGATTGATGGGAAGGGAAGAAGGAAGCGAATTTTTAACTCAAAGTTTTAAGAACAAATGTCAATTTTTTTAGATGCTACTGGGAAATAAGATATGCAGGCAATGGGGTATGGAATTACATCTTGCCCTACAAGAAAGTAAGAGGAAAAAGGATAGGAAGGTCAGGAGTGATAGAAGGGAGGACATACTGGGGGGTAGAAATAATCTGAATGTAATCCCTCTCAGGGTCAGGGGGAGGGAGAGATGGGAAGAAAATTCGGAACTCAAAATCATGTAGAAATGAATGTTGAAAAAGAAACATTAATTAATTAAAGAATAATTCTTTAAAAATTAGAATAGGGCAAGTGAAACTAATGAAGAGACATGAGACATGAAGACATAAAAAATCAAAAGAATGAAAACATAGAAGTAATAGCATTAGAAAATCAAATGACCTGGAAAATATATCAGGGAAAGACAATTTAAGAATTATTAGATTATCTGAAAGCTGTAATATAAAAAAAAGAACTCTTGACATCAAATTTCAAGAAATTGTCATGGAAAACTGCCCAGATATCCGTGAATCAGAAGTAAAATAGAAATATAAAGAACCCACTAATTGTGACATGGAAGAGATCCTAAAATGATAACTTCCAGGAATATTATAGTCAAATTTCTGAGAATTTAAGCAAAATAAAAATGTAAAGAACAAGAAAGGAAATATTTAAATATCATGAAACAACAGTCAAGTACACAAAAACTTTAGCAGCTACTACATAAAATGGATGTAGGACTAGTAATGTGATATTCTAACATCCCCAGCAAAAAATGAGAATAGTTATCCAAGGGAACAATAAATATTTAATGAAATAGGGAACTTTTAAACATTCCTGATGAAAAGATCACTAGTGATTTTTTTTATTTTCAAATATAAGACTTAAAAGAAATACAAAACAGAAGCATAAAGAAATAATAAGGTCAGAGACAAGATGGTGGAAAGGAAGCAATAACTTTTCTAAGCTCCTCCAAGAATGCTGTCACTAAATTTGAAAAAGTGAATTTGAACAGATTTTACAGTGACAGAAACTATTGGGAGACAGTGCGGCAGATTCCCAGCCCAGTGAAGTGCCCATGTAGGTCTGGGCAGGGGGAATGCAGAGGATGCAGGGGCTACTCCAGCGCAGATCTGAGAGCATACTACAGCAGAGTAAGAACGAGCACAGGCCAGTGGACTCACCCATCCCTAGGTCAATTTGCAGCCATATAACAGCAGGACAGAGGATTGTCAGAGCTGCATAAGAGAAAATGTTGGGCCTACAGCAGCACCAGCAGTTTCTCTTGGCGCTACCATCCCATAGTCTGGATGTTAAAAAAATCACAAACCTGAACGTCCAGGAGTCAAGATGGAGGAATAAAGCGTAGCTGCTCCAATTCCCCCTCCCTGAACTACAAAACCCAGAAATAAATGTCCCATCCAGAGCAAAGTCCTGAATTAGTGGAAACAGGCACAGGTTTTGGAGTCACTGAGGAAGGGGGAAGTGAGGCAGTACAGAGTCTATTGCCAGGGAGGGCAGAGGCAGCAAGCATGAACAAAAGAAGCCCAGTTGTGCCTTAGCACCCCCAGGGGACTCTGCAGACACAAGCCCTTCCAGCCTCCAGTTGCTGAGCCTTCCTGAGCTGTAGCCCAGGACAGAGATGTGGAAACCCAAAGTGGCCAGAACACCCCTTCCCAAAAGGTTACTCTGTGAGCATCAGGGTAACTCAGGGGAAACACTGAGTGCCCTGGCCTTGGCCTTGGTCTAGACACTCAGAGGCTACAGCTCACAAAGTTAACAAACAAACTCCTACCTCCCATTCTGAGAAGCACAATACAACTGCAACCCAGAAGGAGATAATCCACTCGAAAAATTCAGGACACAGGCAATCACAATGGGGGAAAAAGGAATCTATGACATCTAGAACCAGACAATCCTATAGTGATCAAGAGGACCAAATTCAGAGGACACTGTAGACCCTGTACTCTCACTAGAGACCACAGAAGGAAATATGAACAGGTCCCAAGCACAAAAAGCATTCTTAGAGCAGCTGAAGAAAGATATGAAAAACCAAATTAGAAAGGTAGGAGACGATAGATTTAAAGTGACCAAATTAAAAAAAAATCTCACTGAAGAAAACAAATCCTTACAAAGCAAAGGTGGAGAAAATGGATGGCAGGTTCAAAATCCAACTGGAGAAAATACCTCCCTAAAAATGAAAACTGAACTTATGGAAAAGAAGCTTCTAAAACTAATTGAGGAAAATAATCCACTAAAAGTCTATGATGCAGCACGAGTCAGTCAAATGACACACACACACACACACACACACACATAAGTATACATGCACATAACTTGAGACTCAATAAGAGCAAACAGTTTATATTCCTATATGAGAAGCTGATACCTGTAAATAATGAAATTTATATAATTATTGCAACATTTAAAATAAATGTACCTAGATAGAGGGTGTGTGTATAAATGAACTAATCTGAAGATTAGCAAACCATATTAGTGGGAACAAAGAGATTGTAATGCGAGTAAATGAAAGAAAATGGTAAATTATGCCACACAAATGGGCATGAAAACATACTAAAGTATTGGAGAATGAAGGACTGAGATGAGCATCATATGAACATTATTCTGCTTTGTTCTGATTCAAAGAGGAATCAATATATTCAGTTAAGTTTAAAATCCTAACATGTAAGACACAAAAATATCATTGTAATAGAGGTAAAGGAGCACTATACCAAATTTAGTCTCATTGGTTTGGATTCAAGGAGGGAATACCATGCTATGTTAAGTATAAACATCCTTTGTGCCCTACAGGCAGTAGGAGGGCTGGGGGGGAGGTGGAAAAAGGATGAGGGTGGTCAGAAGGGAGGGAAAGAGTAGTAAGGGGAAAGGGTAGGTAAAGAGGGGGAAACAGGGAGGGAATACTGAGGGAGGTGGTGGTCAAAAGGAAAACTCTTAAGGAGGGGAAGGGAAAAGGAAAACATAAAAATATAAACAGGGGAGGAAATAGTTTGGAGGGAAAGTCACAGATAGTAATCATAACTGTGAATGTGAATGGGGTGAACTCTCCCATAAAACAGAGGCAGATAGCAGAATGGACTAAAAACCACAATCCTAAAATATGTTGTCTACAAGAAACATATTTGAAACAAAGGGATATACACAGGGTAAAAGTAAAAGGATGGAGTAGAATCTATTGTGCTTCATCTAAAGTAAAAAAAAAGAAGCAGAAGTAGCAATCCTTCTCCCAGATAAAGCAAAAGCAAATACAAGTCTAATTAAAAGAGATAAGGGAGGAAACTACATCCTGCACAAAGGCACCATCAAGAAAAACAATATTATTACTTAACATATAAGCACCAAGCTGTATGGCATCCAAAATCCTAGAGTCAAGAAAATTAGAGTAAGAAATAAATAGCAAAACTATACTATGGGGGACTCCTCCTCTCTGAACTTGATCAATCTAAATACAAAATAAACAAGAAATAAGTTAAAGAGGAAAATACAATTTTAGGGAGGCTAGACATGATAGATCTCTGGAGAAAACTGAATGAGGATTAAAGGGAGTATACCTTCCTTTCAACATTATATGACTCATACACTAAAATTGACCATATACTAGGGCATAAAAACCTCACAGTTCAGTGCAGAAAGGCAGAAATATTAAATTCATCATTCTCAGATCATGAAGCAATAACAATCATATGCAATAAAGGGCCATGCAAAAACTAATTGGGAACTAAATAATTTAATTCTAAAGAATGAGTGGGTCAAACAAGAAATTATAGAAACAATCAGTAACTTCATTCAAGAGAATGACAATACCAAGACATCATACCAAAATTTGTGGGATGCAGCAAAGGCACTTCTTAGGCAAATGTTTATATCCCTGAATGCATACATGAATAAATTAGAGAAAATGGAGGTAAATGAATTGTACATACAATTGAAAAGCTAGAAAAAGAACAATTTGAGAGTCCTCAATTAAATACTAAATTAGAAATAATGAAAACCAAAGAAGAGATTTACAAAATTGAAATTGAAATCTATTGAACATAAATAAAACTAAGAGCTGGTTTTGTGAAAAATCAATAAAATTGATAGATCTTTAGTCAATATGATAAAAAAAAGAAAGAAGAAAATCAAATTTCGAGTATCAAAAATGAAAAGGGTAAGTCTACCTCCAATGAAAAGGAAATGAAAGGAATAATTAAGAATTCTTTTGCCCAATTGTGTGCACATAAATTTGAAAATTTTAGTGAAATGGATGAATATTTACAAAAATAGAAATTGCCCAGATTAACTGAAGTGGAACACATTACTTGAATAACCCCATCTCACAAAAAGAAATTGATCAAGCTATCAGTGAACATGCCAGGAAAAAATCTCCAGGGCAAAATGGATTTAATAGTGAATTTTATCAAACATTTAAAGAGCAATTGCTCTGAATACTCTACAGACTATTCCGGAAAATTGGTGAAGGAGTCCTACCAACTTATTTTAATGACACAAATATAGTACTGATACCTAAATGAGGAAGACACAAAACAGAGAAAGAAAATTACAGACCAATCTCTCTTATGAATATAGATGCAAAGATTTTAAATAAAATATTAGCAAAAAAGACTAAAACAAATTATCATGAGAATAATACATTTTGACCAGGTTGGATATATTCCAGGAATGCAAGGATGGTTCAATATAAGGAAAACCATTAGTATTGTTGATCGTATCAGCAATAAAACTAGCAGAAACCATATAATTATCTCAATAGAAGCAGAAAAAGATTTTGACAAAATACAACATGCATTCATATTAAAAACACTAGAAAGTATAGCAATACATGGAGTTTTCCTTAGAAAAATAGGTAGCATCTCTTTAAAGCCATCAGCAAGTACTATATATAATGGGGACAACCTAGAAGCATTTCCAACAAGATAAGTGGTGAAAAAAGGATGTCCACTATCACCCTTCTCATTCAATCTGGTTCTAGAAATGTTAGCAGTAGCAATTAGGGAAGAAAAAGAAACCTAAGGAATCAAATTAGGCAAGGAAGTGGCTAACCTAGCACTCTTTGCAGATGATATGATTGGAGAACCCTAGAGAATCAATTAAAAAGCTTCTTCAGACAATAAATAAATTTGGCTAAGTAGCGGGATATAAAATAAACCAGCACAAATCCTCACCATTCCTCTATATTTCTGATGAAGTCCAACAGCAAGAGATGGTAAGAGAAATCCCATTTAGTTACTCTGGACATTATAAAATATTTGGGAAACTACCTGCCAAAACAATCCCAGGACCTCTATGAATAAAACTACAAAACACTTTTCATACAAATAAAATCAGATTTAACTAATTGGAAAAGCATCAATTGCTCATGGCTGGGTCAAGCTAACATAAATAAAATGATAATTTTACATAAATTATATTACATATTTTGTGCCATGCCAATCAAACTACCAAAAATTCCTTTATAGAGGTAGGAAAAGTAGTGACAAAATTTATTTGGAAGAACAAAAGGTCCAGAATATCAAGGCAATTGATGGAAAGAAATGCTAGGGAAAGTGGCCAAGCCTTACCAGATTTTAATCTCTATTATAAAGCAGCAGTCACAAAAACTGCTTGGTACTGGTTGAGGAATAGAGTAGTGGATCAATAGAATAGACTGGGTACAAAAGACTGAGTAGTCCATGACTATAGGAATATACGGTTTGATAAGCACAAAGACCCCATTTTGGGGGATAAGAATTCACTATTAGACAAAAATTGCTTGGGAATTTGGAATATAATATGGCAGAAACTGGGCATAGACCATTATCTAACACCATACACCAAACTCAAGTCTAAATGGGTGCATGATCTCCGTATAAAGTGTGATAATGTAAGTAATCTGGGGAAGCATAAAACCTGTAAGATTTATGGAGTAGGGAAGATTTTATGCCCAAAGAAGAGTTAGAGAGCATTATAAAATGCAAAATGGGGAACCAAGATGGCGGCATAGGAGCAACAAGGTCCCATAGCTCACACACCACCACCCTAAACACCCATAAAATATGAGACCTGACAAAGTCTAGGAAAGTCCAGGACTCTCAGACTCACAAAAATACAGAGAACACACCTCTCGCAGAGGCTCAGCGCGTCCACCAAGAGCAAAGACCGAAACAGCCTGAATTCGAGACCTTGGCCAGGCCTGGGACGGTGGGTAGGAGCCAGAGCCGAGCCCTGCAGCCAGTCTTCAGAGGTTCTACAGCCTCCAGCACCTCGACATCAGCCAAGGCATGAGGAGCGGTCGGGTTGGGAGAGGGGCAACTCACACCAGAGCAGAGACCTCCGAGCCCAAAACAGAAGCCATGGCCAGGCAAGGCCCCAGGGCAGCCAGCAGTAGTGAGCCTCCCAAGCCAGCTTGAGTCTACTTCAAAGAAAATCTAAAGCACCTGCCTTAGGGGAGCTTAAAATCCAGACGGTTAGTGAAAGTGAAACTTTGAAAATTAATTTGGAGGTGGTAAAGCAGTTCTGGCCAATCTGCCCCCGGGGCAAGGAAGCATTGGGGGAAGGGAACTGCTGGAACCGGAGGCGGCCCCCACCAGGTTGCTTCAGAGCCCCTGGCCTGCAGAGTCTGCAGGGGGACTGAATCAATTGATCAGGGCCAAGTGCTCTTGCACTGAGCGGCCTGGATATGGATCATGGTCTTGGGTGGTGGTCCTGGGGTTCACTTTCAGCAAGCCAAAGCTTCGGGGATTTGCAACACCGGCCTAATAGCTCTGGCAGTTGGGAAAACCCCAGCGATTTGGAACAGAGCTTCCCTCCTTGGAAGCAGAGTTTCACAGAGCTAAAAAAAAAAACCAACCAATTAATTGACTGGCAAACATGAGGAAAAGGAAGCAAAATAAAAAGAATAAAACTCTAGAATCCTTTTTTGTGGAATAAAAGGGTCAAAGCATGGAACGGGAGGAACACAGCCCAGAACTTAGAACTCCCACACCATATACTTCCAAGACAATTGAAGAATGCCTAGAAGCTATACATCAACTGAAAAAGGACTTT
>CM053594.1:227937740-227965584 GCA_028646575.1 Pseudocheirus occidentalis | reverse complement strand
CCCTTTGGGCATAGTTCCAGATTGACCTCCAGAATGGTTGTATCAGTTCACAGCTCCACTAACAATGCATTAGAGTTCCAATTTTTCCACATCCTCTCCAGCACTTGTCATTTTCCTGTTTTGTCATCTTAGCCAATCTGACTGGTGACATGTACACCTTTCTTTTTGTAGTGTCAAAAATGGAAACTAAGGAGATGCCCATTAGAGGGAAGAGCTGAATAAACTATTAAATATGAATGTGATGGAGTACTAGCATGCTATAATGGAATGAGGAGATAGATTGTTTAAAAACACTCAGAAAGACTGATATGAACTGATTCAAAGTGAAGCAAATAGAACTAGAAATGTAATTATATTGTAACATTAATATTATAAAAATGAATAATTTTGATAACTTTTATAAACTGATGAAGAATGAGCAGAACTAAAGCAATATATATTAATCATACTGTAAAAACAACTTTAAAAGTTGCAAAAACTACAATAAATAAAATTAGCATTTATAATTCCAGATAACCAATGACAAAATATGGTATCAGTTGGAGACATGTGACAGATTTAAATTTCAGAACCAGGTGTATTTTTAAAAAATACAACCATTGAGGGGATTTGTTTTTTGCTGACTATTAATATCTGTTACAAGAAATTTCTTTTTTTATGAAATGGTGGAAACAAAGGAAGAAAAAATAGGTCTGTCTTAATTTTAAAACAATAGAAAAGTAAGGCACTATAGATATGAAATGTTGCATGCACTTTCAGATAGTTAACTGTTGAACTTTGATACAAAAGACCTCTCATAAAGTTTGAGCAATTTCTAAATGTCTATAACCTAAAACCAAAATACATCTATAAAACTAAAAACAAAACAAAACCAATAAACCCCCCAAAATTGAAGACTCTGGGGACTTTTTTCTAGGGGACTGGAGGAGTAGAAAATTTGTAGATAATATGTTGGTCTTTTATTTCCTTTGAAGCAGACTTTTTTATCGTCAGTGTAGCCAGAAAGGTCACTACCATCCAAATTGCTATTTTTTTTTAATTTCCAGTAAACCATTTGCTCAAAATCAAGCTTATTCCTATCCCATTCTCCTCATAGTTTGCCTGTCTAATACCTTCAAACTGTCTTCTGTCAATAGGAAGAAATTGATGCTAGGCCCTTTCACCTTACAAACAATTTGTTATTACTTACCATTACCAATTCCTTTATCTCATTTCTACTTGAGCATTCTTTGTACCTCAATGTTACTTTTTGCCTGCTTGGAAAGGAAACCAGAATCTAGTCTTGGGCCTCACTGACCCCTACTCAGATATCCAGGGCACTAGGTTTTCCTCTCTAAGGTTTTGGTCTCTGAGACTCTTTATCATTATTAATTATTATCCTCATCACCAATCATCCTTACTATTATTATTATTAACAGAACTCTCCCCATTCCTCAAGTACAAATTGAGGCACTGAATATAAGTTATCTCTATGATTTCAGGGATATGTCATACCTGAATATGAATTTTTTGTCCCTCTCTGACCTCTCCTCTGCTATACTTCTGTCACACAAATTCTTCCTTTCCTTCTACCTCATCTCCACATAACTGAGTACTTTTTATTTATTTATTAAGTTTTCGTGTAAGGTAAAACAGAATATACAAATCCAGATGTGATTAAAAGAGATTGATTATGAATTTGTATAGAAAACAAAATCTACGTAGACCTAAGCTATGTAGCCCTAAATTCTCTAAGCTTCATATACTGAACATGCCCCATGCTACATATCCTGTTTCCACTTGGACCAGCAGTGATGCTACCATGTCCTTTTCTATCATAGTGCCTCCGCCCCAGAATGTCCCCTTCCCTCTAGAATATTCAACCTAAACATAATTTGTCCATTATAGAAATCTAGACCAAGCTAATAATTTCACTTTTTCAGTTGCAGGTACAATACCAGTCAGTTAGGAACGTGCAGGCTTGTGGTCGAAATTCTACGTATAATAAAAATCTTTGCTCAATAGATAGCAAATTCCTCGTTCTTTATCAAGGCTCAAAGAAAGACAAACAGATATATCAAAAGAGGTCCAATCATCTCATAACCTGAATTCAACTCAGTGTACAAGTCATCTTCTAAGTTCACAGAGGATTCTAGCATTTCTCATGCTGCTGAGCCAAGTTGATTTACCCATTTGGTTATTCAACTGTCTGAAATACTGACATTCCACTTCCTTCTAATCTTCTCTTTACCCCCTTTACTCAGTCTGATGCTATATTGGAGGGGTTGAGTAGAGTAAATAAAGGAGAATAACAGGGTTTGGTATGCAACCAGGTGGATAGTAAAGTGGGACGCTCAGTATATCGGGTAGAGAGCAAACAGTGGTCAGGCTTAATGTAAAGCAAATGGGATTGGCCATTGAATTGCTGACAAGAAATGTATTTAAAGGCTTTAGAGTTCCTGGCCAGAAAAGGAGAGACATATTAAAGTGCACATGGAGAGATTTTGACTGTTTTAACACATATTTATCACTTTACATTTAAATACATTTTGGTTGCTGAAGTTATTTCCAGAAAAAATAAGCATATAAAATATATATTTTTTTTCTTATCTGAAATATTTCTCACCTTCAGCACAGAAGCTTAGTGGTCAATTTGGTACCATCCTTACTCTTAAAAATATGAAGAAAGATTAAATAAATTAGTTGGAAAAGAATGAAGATCGAGTAATATAAAATTCATACCTCAAGTCATATACCAATGTTTCTTTAAAAATTATCCATTGGATATCTACAAGAATTACTCTTAAGCAAAAAGAATGATTTAAAAAATTTTAAATTAGGATAACTGCAGCAAACCAAGCAGAACTCAATAAGGTTGTATTACAGTCACAGCAATCTTAGCAAAGTATATTAGATGACTTGCAATACCAAGAACTGGAAGCTATATTCATGAGCAAGAGGAATATATAGAGAGGGAATTGGAAGAGAGCACAAGAATGCTGCGCTTGAATTTTTAATCAAAGAGAATAAAGAAGGGCATAGGAGGAAAATGTGAAAATGGAAATAAGAAAGAAGACAGCATGGTAAGCTTGACAGTATATTCTCATTGGTAACTGAGTTGCACATTTTCACTAGATAAGAGTTTGCCTTTTTAAAAAATTTAAAAATAGATTTCCCACCCACCCCCCTTGATTGTCAGTTACAGAAAGAAATTATATAAATTAGCTTATAGATGAACAATTTGCTTAAAAATACTCATTTGGCATTGTTCTGGCCCATTGTGTTATAAGCATCATAACTAGAAACGAGTTGGATTCAGGTGCTTTGGTTTCTGCTAGTGAGTGGCATGAACTGTAACTAGGTAAAAATCCCAACCCAGCTTCCTCATCACCAAAATGGGACTGCTAT
This sequence comes from Pseudocheirus occidentalis, assembly GCA_028646575.1. Classification (NCBI taxonomy): domain Eukaryota; kingdom Metazoa; phylum Chordata; class Mammalia; order Diprotodontia; family Pseudocheiridae; genus Pseudocheirus; species Pseudocheirus occidentalis. The sequence goes on along the minus strand of CM053594.1, from coordinate 227,962,197 downwards.
TGCCCTAATGAATAGAAATGCTCAGTGCCTGTAAGAGACTCAAAATGCTCTTTCTCAACATTCTGTGCATCTACTAAGGCACAACATGAACCCACGTTTTGGACTAATTTTCTCAACAGGGGCTCTTTCAGACAAGCCCTGAGGAAGCAAAATCATATGATTAGTTCTAAAGTGGCTTGAAATTAATTTTATGAGTTTTTCTGCAACAATCTTGTCTAGTAGTTTCCTTTGTGATTCTGAGTGCTGAGATACACATTGCTTGCCTGTTTCTTTAGTTCAAGCAGCTTTAAGATGACTCCATCTTGGTCATTCAAGCGTATGGTTTATTTGGACAGTAAGCTTTTGAAAATGTCTTTCAAGCCTACTTATCAGCCTAAAGAAAATGCTCTCAAAAGAATGGGGCATGGAAGAGGGAGATTCCATTCTAACAGAGGCAGGTTTTACTCTTAGTCTCCATAACCTATTAATAGGCTAAGTAAAGTCACCCATGTTCATAATGGGATTCTGATGGCTTAAGGCATCTTCAGATGCTGACTTCTGTGTGAATCAGGACAATAGATCATTGTGCATGGAGAAGCTCAAGAGGCAAAGTAAAAATGCAATTCTTGCTGGTGGAGCCAAATGTAAGGCATTGTACCACCTGCCCTAGTGACTAGAAAGCACTATGAAAGCCTTCAAGAGCTAGGCAAAAGTTAGCTCTCCTTATTCTCAGTCTCATCCATGAAGTTTTCCCATAACTCCTTTGCAGGCAAACTGTTTCATTTTTTTTTTCTTTAGAACAGTCTCTAGAGCATACCATACATTAGGCACTTAATGAATCCTTGTTAATTAAATAAGTTCCCCAGAAAACACATCAGGATTTTGAAGAGGAATGAAAATAAAAGTACTAGACATAACTACAGATATAATTATTACATGTAACAAATAGCACAATTATTTGTTATATCGTATCTACCAATATCATTTGGAATAAATACTTATTCTAGAAAAATGCTATGAGCCCAACCCATCCTAGATTTGTCAGGTAAGTTTTGAGGCATAGGAAGTTTAAAAGAATTATCCATGAACATAGCTAAGTATGTACTGAGGCAAGATTTGAATATAGGCCTCTGACTCCAAACCCAACCTGAAGTGTATAATACCAGGGGTTCCTTGTAAAAAAAAGAGGGAGGCAGTTAGATGTCACAGTGAATAGAACACAGGCCCTGGAGTTGAGAGGATCTGAGTTCAAATCTAGCCTGAGACACTTGACACACTTACCCTCTGTGTGACTTTGGGCAAGTCATTTAACCCCAATTGCCTTGCCTTCCCCACTCCAAAAAAAAGTGTTAAAGGATACAGTGAAATTATATAAAAGTTTTATGCCCATTTGCATTCATTTTCTCAAACACTGACAATGGTTCAATAGTATTATGGCTAAGTGTAATATAAAAAAAACCTAAACTTCAGTAATATTTGATCAATAACCATTTTTAAAATTGACTACCACATGCCTGGAACTATGCTACGTACTGGAGATTCAAAGAATGGCAAAAAACATGCCCTGCTCTCCAGAAAGACACAGTCTAATATGGGAAACAACAAGAACAGAACTACATACAAATACATAAAAGATAAGTTGGAGATAATCACCAGAGGGAGAGCACTAGCGTGAAGGGAGATCAAGATCAGGTTCTAGTAGATTAGAATGCTGGCTGAGACTTGAAGGCAGAAAAGTTGGGAGGCTGAGACAACAAAAGGAGTTCCAAGCATGGGGGACAAGTGAAAAAGTACCTTAGCAGTGTCTAGTATGAAGAAAAGCATGGAGGTCAATGTCACTGGATTACAGAACAATGGATTGGGAGGATGTAAAGGGTTACACTGGAAAGGCAGAAAAGGGGTCAGTTTGTGGAGAGCTTTAAGATCTAAACAAAGAGGTTTATAGTTGACCTTGTAACAATAGAAAGTAGAATTGATTGAATAGTGTCTGTGTGTGTGAGGAGTGGGGAGGGGGAGGTAGGGAGGAAGGCAGGGGGAGAGAGAGACACAGAGACAGAGACACAAAGAGAGATAGAGATAGAGAAAGATAGAGACAGAGAACAGAGACAGGGAGCGAGAGAAAGAGAGACAGTGACAGAGACAGAGACAGAGACATAGAGACAGAGATAGACTCAGAGAGAGAGACAGAGAGACTGAGTGACTGAGAGAGATAGAGAAGACAGAGACAGATATTTAGATCTACACTTTGCAAAAATCAGTTTGACAGATGAGTGGGAAGGTGGGTTGGAGTGGGACAGACCTAAAACAAGGAGAGCAACCAGCAGGTTATTGCAATAGTCTTGGTGTGGGGTTATGCACTCATTAATATTTCAAATGAATTGTTTTTTCTCTCCTTTCCCCACACAAATACCTTATAAACATCCTACATACTTCTCAGTACCTTTGCAATGGCTGCAATATAAGATTTTATAAAGAGATTTTTTTTTGTTTTTTTTTGCAGGGCATGAGAGAGCTGTGTGGTGAGGGATTCAGACCAGCAATTTCATCTACGTGGTGAACTCTTCACGTGGAAACTTTGTGCTGAGGCAGATTATCAATTGTAGTCTTAGAGATTTAGTTGGGGACACTAAGAATTTAAGAGACTTGCACAGGCAATTTATGGAAGTCAGAGACAGGGTTTGAAACCAGTTCTCCCTGATTCTCTGTCAAAAGTCCACTGGGAAGATAAGCAATTCAATATTAAGTTCAATGTACTATCCACTGAAATTTGATGAATAGATATTGAAGCTTCATCTATTTTTGTTTGTTTCATTTTTCTTTTTTTTATAAACCAAGGTACTTTTTTCAATGATGCCCCAAGTATGCTTCACACTCATAAGATTCTTATTTCCCTGATGTTTAGGCAGGCCAGATTAAGAAAATCAAACTACATAATTATGCATTCAGACATTTGTATATTTACTGGGGAGGAAAGTTTAGTTTTTGTCTTATAAGGATTAGAAGAGTCACGAAACAACTTCTTCATGTTGAAAAGTGCTTAGAGCCATGGATCATACAGACCTGTTATCAGTTGTTGAAGAATCAAGTCTTTTGTTCTTTCAACAGATTTCTTAAATGACTGAAATAAAATACTGTTTTTTTAAGGTAGAGCACAATTTCAGCTGCTTTCAATAGGTCTATTTATCAAATTTTAATTAGATTCCTTGAGGCCATATGTCCTTTGATCAGAGTGGAATGATCAATGCATTGCCATTTTTAAAAACTCAGTTTCATATTGTCTCAAACCTTCAAAAAAGACCACGATTGTTTTTGCCTGATATAGAACAGGTGAGGTTACAGAAGGTCCCTGTTGAACCTAACAGAACTGGACTGCTTTTCACCTGTATTTTTTCATGCTTCAATAACCCTACTTCTTGAGATGCGTGAGGAAAGGCATTCCTAAAGCCACAATATGGCATTTAGAAACCTTAGCAAAGATTTTATTTATAAAGAGAATTGCCATTTGCAAGCATGGATATTTAAATTCTAGTTTAAATTAAAGGCATCATCATCACACATACATACATAAATACAAAGCATTTATCAGTCTTTGAGTCTTTACATAAAGAATGATAGTTTGGAGCTCTCAGCTGCTATCTTTCAATTCGCTACAATTAATCAGTTAATTTTTACTGTGAAATTAAATAATTTTTATGTGGTAGTCTTCTTGAGAGAGAAAAAATGTTACAACCAGAACATGAGCCACACCATAAAGAAGGAATCAAAACTTGCCCTTAATTTTGAAGGGAGTAAGTAGTTAGCAAATAGTCTTTATATAAGTAGGTTCTCTTTGTTTTCTCTCAAAGAATCTAGCTTTTAAAAATATGCTTTCAGTGATTTATACTTCAGTCTATTAGATGAAGAGTTTATTAGGCTCTATTTCAATAATTAGGATATAGAATCAGTATTATTTCATGTGCCATACAAGTAATGTAGTCCAAGTCCTCTTATTTACTACACCTCTCTCACTGCTAACTTATCCTAAAGCTGGACTTTATCCTCCTGGTCTTCTAGGTGGGTTCCTCCATCCCTTTTTATTCCACTGGTTCACCTTGTTTTATGCATAGTATCTCTTCTGATTTTACTTTCTTTGCTCATAATTTTGTCTTCATTTTTCTCTCTTTACTATCATTGAAACAAAGCAATGTGTTGGATCCTTTTCTCCCTTAACTCTGGGTCACCCCACTCCCATCTTATTTCTGTGTCTGCTTGTGGCTTGAAAAGTATTATTGACAGAAACCGGAAAGATGTTTGGTATGGAGGCACTTCAAATGTTGACCATTGCGTCTCAATGGGTCTTAACTTACTGTTGTAGAGTATTTCTTGTGTTTTTTTCTAATTAACTTTCCCACACACTCTTTGCAACATTATAAATCCCCTCTCCTCAAAACCTTAAATTTACTCCCAATGCTTTCTCTGTCAATACATGATCTCACCTCTTAATTTACTGAGAAAACTGAGATGGTAGCTAGGCAGCTCAAGTGAGTTCAAACCTTAGTTCATCTACTTCCTACTTATGTAACTTTTTGCAAGCCTCACTTTCTCCATCTAAATAATATGAGTAGTTATAATAATTAATAATAATAATGTCCATTCTACATAATAAAGTGGTAATAATTATAATACTTATGTTTTAGAGATGTTTTCAGGATTAAGTACAATAAGATTTGTACATTATTGTTTGGTCACTTCAAGTCATTGGGGTTTTCTTGTCAAAGACATTGGAGCAGTTTGCCACTTGCTTCTCCGCTCATTTTGCAGATGAGGAAGTGGGGCAAAAAAGTTAAGGGACTTATCTAGGGTCATACAGCTAATAAGTGTTTGAGCTAGATTTGAACTCAGAAAGATAAGTCTTCCTACATCCAGGTCTATCATTCTTGCCACTGTGTCACCTAGCTGCCGCAAGATTTGTGGAAGGGCTTTGAAACCCTTAAAGTGCAATATAAATTCTAGTTATTGTTATTATTTCCATCATGAGTTCCCTTACTGTACTTTCACATACCTCAAAATATCACAATATAATGACCCCTCCTTATATCTTTTTCTCCTTTCCTCTAGTGTTATAGGAAGATGGGCTTGGCTCTTTCTTCTGTCACAGCTACCCTTTTAGTTGTGTACTTGATTCCCTTCTAGCTCTTCTGAGACCCCGCTTCATCAATCAGTTTGTATTTCTTTCTTGCTTTAATCTTTTCTGTGTTAGCTCAAACACCTCACCATGCAATATACTTAGGTCTCCACTATCTTAGAAAAATAAGCAAAAAAAAAAAGAAAGATAACACTACCTCGACTCTGGCACCCCCTTCAAGCTGTATATACACATACGTACACACATATACATACACACACACACGTATAAAACAAACAAATGAAACCGAAAGAACTCTCACATTTTCTTTGCCATGGAGCGTCCTCTCATAATCTCTTTTACAAATGGGCTCTGTGGCCTAGGTGGTGAACGTCTGGCACAACCACTGCCTGAAAGGGGCTACTCAGGAGCCACCACTAAGGTTTATATTATCATAAGAACAAGCAGTATGGAAGCAGCCCTGTCCAGCGGTTCACTTGTAGCAACCCATGACTACTACCGAAGGCGTCTGGGTTCCATTTCCAGCAACGGCTCCTGTGGAAGTGCTGAGTACTCTGGGAAATTGGTCTCCCACCATCCTGGTCTTCCCAAATCAGACTCAGGCCACTGGTGGGCAAGCATGTTCTTCGCCAAGTCTAGTCATCCATTCATGACAACTGCATTGGAATCTCCAGAGCACTCAGGAACTTTCCAGGTTGCTCACGACACCATCTCCTGTGACCTGGCTCAGGAGGCCTTGAAGGAGCAGCATGTCAGTGAGCCCAGGAAGACCAGCACTGGGCCTTCTGCATGAGCAGCAACACCTTCCGTGCTACTCCCCCATTTCTGAAGTGTGCTGGGCATCAGAGCCCATTTCCCCTTCCTCCCTTTCCCTCTACCACCTATTCCCTTAGAATAGATATGCTGCTTAAGTGTAGGAGTAGTTGTGGGGTGTGTGTGTGTCTGTGTGATAAGGAAAACAAAAGCAAAACACCAAAAAACAAGTGAAAGAAACCACCCTGCTATTGTTTTCTTTTTTGTTTTTTTTGTTTTTTTGTTTGTTTGTTTTTTACTATCTGAATCACCTATGTTCTTTTCAGCAGGTTCAATAACATGGTATTTATTTTGTATTCAACTGAAACTAATAAATTTTGAGCAGTTATAAATATATATATATATATATATATATATATATATACACACACACACATGCACATACACTCTGGAGATGCTCTGATTGAGAGACAGGATGTTTTGTTATAGTACAGAATGCTCTTAATTCTGGAGAGTAATGAATTGCTTATCTCTTCTTCCCTGAAAACACATAGCCATAGACACATGCACATGGAGACTAATAAGGTAATATACTGGTATTTATTTTATTAAAAAATTATGTAATACATTTTATTTGTTTCTTGTTTACATCATACATTTTCATGAGATTTTTGAATTACAAATTTTCTCCCCTTCTTTCCTCTACCCAACCCCAAAACAGCGATCTCACTGTAGAGTCCCTCCCCTGGTCTGCTCTCTTACTTTCTGGTAGGGCAGGGGGATCTCCCTACCCCAGCCCCTGTATATCTTAATTCCTAGTTGCAGGTATTGCAGAGCTTTAAATTCTAGATTCTTTTGATCCCTGCCTTGTCACCCACAAGTTAGGTACTATTATCCCCATTCTGGTGTTGAGGAAACTGGGACAAACAGAGCTTAAGTGACTTTCTGGGTTCACAAAAGTAGTTAAATGGATAATGCTGGACTTGACTTCAGGTTTTCCTGACCCAAGGCCGAGGGTTCTATAAGATACAGAATCTTAGGTCCCTCCTATCCTATTCCAATTCCTAACTTGAATGTATCAGTGTATATTCAAGTCAGGATGTGATCAAGTGTGGATGCCTAGTTAAAAATAAGAACATATTATGACACTTCATGGATATCTGGAGGTTTTGAGAATGTGTGTAGGGATCAGTAGAGACCAATATACTCTAATGGTGATTCCATCCCTCAGAATGAGACATAATTGATCCTAATGATCTACAGAGTGATAGAAGTATAGTGTGGCCTTTTTTGCCTTTGCAGAAGGTTTGTAGGTAAAGTAGAAAGAAAAGAAGATACTCATTCCCTTCTCTGCTACTTTTGGAATTTGACCCTTACCAGGCAAGATAAGTCACATCTTTTTTCCTGCCACTAGGAAAGTAATACTTCTTAGTCATGGTTCTTGACTCCACCCTTACAGAAATCTTCCTCTGTATGTGTATTAGGGAAAGTGGGAGAAGTGAATGAAACCATGTGCCCTAGAAAAAAGTAGGAAAAATCATAGATACCATTTTGTTCTGTCATCTATGAAATTAAAATAAAATACTTAAAACCATAATATTCCTTTTTTTTAATTTTAGATTTTGGTCCTAGCTGGGAGAAAGTCTATTTTTGAGGAACTGTTTCTTTCAACATCTATATACCAGTACCCTGCTCTTCATCCCTGAAGTAGCTCCCTGTTGACAAATGAGGCAATGAGAGATCAATAGCAATTAGACCAGGTGGCAAAAAAAAATTTAAAATATAAAAATTAGATTTGATTAGAATTTCTAATTAAAATTAGAAAATAATCAAACACAACAGAATACATTTTGGAATTAGTTTCTCCATTACTCAGCCATAGTGGATGGGGAAGGAACTGATCAAACTTAATAGTCTCCCAAATCAAAGGTCAGCAACCATTGTACTAATATGGCTGCTGAAAGTGGCATGTAGCACCATCGCTGCTACTGCCATAATAGGCCACTCTTGTCTCTGTTGTATTCTCAGTGAAAAACAAAGAAGCAAACAAAAACAACTCTAGGCCCTCTGTAACTCTGTCCTAACACACCTGCTCCTATAGCCATCCAGATTCCAGCTCCTGTTATCTTAAGTGGATGAATGCGTCTAAAAGAAACCCACTTAGCCCCTCTTAACATTTCTGTCTGCCTACAAATTTGAATTACATATGCATTTTTGGCACTGATGATGACAATGTGATATGTGATTGCACTATTCTGAGTCCCTAGTAGTTTGTCCACAAAAGAAATCACTTGAGTTGGCCAGAGAAAACCAAAGTCAGAGCTTGTGCTAAGATAGTATTCTTTGTGAACATCTATTATTTTATCTGTTACTTAAAATTGGGCTCCTGTTCTGATTATTGTATTGGCACTGATTTTTCCCCCTTTCGTTAAAGAGTTTTAAATTGTTGAATCCACTGGCCTTTTCTTAGTTTTTATTCTTCTTGACTTTTATGTAGCATTTGATATGATTGACCACTCCCTGCTTCTTAATTCTCTGTCCCCTGTGGCTTCCATGACCTCGCTTTTTTCAGTTTACTTTTCTTCTCTCTGTCTCCTTGTATTTTCTTTTAATCCTTCCCCCCTTTACCTATGCATGAATGATTTCCCTAATTCTATATTCTTGTCTTTCCTTGAACTGTCTCCCTTGATAATCTTATGAAAAATATCAAATTCTTGAGGTAGAACCAGATTAAATTATGTTTGGGAAATTATTAACAAAATATATCCAAATACAACACAAAATAGATAAGGTTAGTTTGTGGTTTTTAAGGCAATATGCCACTTCCCAGGGTTCTGAGTTTAATATCACTGCCTATTGCCTGTTTTCATGAATTCTGTTAAGATGTCTGCCGAATACAGGTGTACACATATAATGTGTGCATATATAACATGTATATAGTATATATCTTTGCATATAATGTATATATAGATATATATGCATAATCTCATCCCAAATCTGGCCTCAGACACTTATCAAATGTGTGACCTTGGGTAAGTCTCTTAGCCTATGTTTGCTTCAGTTCCTCATCCGTAAAATGGAAATAATAATAATACCTACCTTCCCATGTTGTTGGGAGGATAAAGTTATAGAATAATTGTAAAGTGCTTAGTGCAGTGCCTGGCACATGGCGAATATTATAATAATAATTATTAATTATTGTCATTATCTCCTTTTCCAGTTCTCTACTATAATTGTCTTCAGGTTATGTGTATCATTTAATATCATTTATTCCCATTTAAATGAGAGATTAATTGTATGATCTCTAAGGACTCTTGCAGTTTTAAATACTATAAAGCCTCACATAGAACTTTGCTTGGTTATGCTTAGGTATTATTCTGTTCCAAAGTTATTCATGTATGAGTCACAGTCCCCTACTAAGGCAAGTTCCATGAAGGCAGGGACCATGCTCTTCCCCATTATTGTTTCTCTCCTAATGCTTAATGCATTGTTCTGTATATAGAATATAGAGGATATTTCATCATCATTCTTTTTGCTTGCCTCTGAATAAGTTCCAGCTTACAAATATAGGTCTTTAAATGTGATGCTGAAAAGGTGAAATGCTCTAAATCCAGTCTGGTCACTGGGAAGTACAATGGGACTATTACTTCCTTTGTCCTGAATATCACTTTTTACTAATGAATCTTAGGTTGCATTAGTGTTCTTGATAATCACATTGCACTGTTATTTCTGATGAGCCCTAAATAATTTTCATAATTACTACCTAGTCTTACTTTTCAAATGTTGTGCTTGAATGAATAAACAAAACCAACAGCAGTACTTTTATATGTATTCCTTTTCAGTTTTGTTTTATTATATTTTATTTGTTCCTCCATAAAGTTCAGATAAGTTTAAATCTTAATTTCATCATTTATTAAATCACCTATTATCAGCTGTTTCTCATTTAAAGATATGTGTGTATGCAAGCAAATAATGGTTATTTTTATTCAAAGTGCTGATAAAAATATTGAATTAGAGAAGGTTGAGTGCCCTGGGGCTTCCACTAGAGACATAGTATAATACCAATTATTAATCAACTGTGTTAGGGTTCAGTAATTCAACTTCCTATCAATTTACTTATTGGTAATATTATACATACCAGGTCATTTAGTATGGTTTGCCAGGATACCATGAGAGATACATTATTAAATGTGATGCTGCACTTACTGCATCTGTGAAATTCCCTAGAAGATTACACAAAACAGTAATATCTAAAAAGGCAGCTATGTCACACAATGGATAATGGACTGGCTCTGGAGTCAAAAAGAATCATACTTCTGAGTTCAAATGTGGCCTCAGACACTTATTAGCTATGTGACTCTGGGCAAGTCACTTACTTCTGATTGCTTTGGTTTTCTCATCTATAAAATGAGCTGTAGAAGGAAATGGCCAACTTCTCCAGTATCTTAGCCAAGAAAACACCAAATTGAGTTATGAAGGGTGAGACAAAACTGAAAAATGACTGTTATGTCTAAAAAGCATATTTTGTAAGTCTAACATCACTTGTTTACAGTGAATACTTTTTGACTTTTCATGATTGTGACAACTTTCTAAATGTTTAACACAGTATTCAATTGTTAAACCATTTAAAAATTTTCCATGGATCAAAATTGTGCTTGTTACTATATGGTGTACCCTGGGAAGTGAAAGAACTATTAGTCATATGCCCAATATGGCTTGAGTTTCACATTCATGGGAAAATGATCACCAATAATTTGAACCTCCTTCTTTTCCTACCTGTTTTTAACTCCATTTTAAATTTTATTTTATGTCTGCAATGTTATGCCTCTTTTTCTTCTTTTCCAAGCATTTTTTTCCTCCTACTTTTCTACCACCACTATTCATTCACCCCTTTCTGGCAGGAGGTGAGTAGTTTTCTTTCTCACTGGTCCTCTGGAAACATGATTTATCTGTGCATTGATCAGAGTTCTTGAGTTTTTCAAAATTATTGGCTTTAAAAATGTTAATACTACAGTGTCAGTTGCCCTCTAGTTTCTTATAATTATACTCTCCCTTTTTCCATACACATTTTCCAAGATTTCTCTGAAACTGTCTCATTTCTTATCCAGTCCCCAATTCTTTGGCACTACTACCCCCAGCATATAGCTGTTTGTCATCACAAATAAACCTGTAATAAATATTTTTAGACCTAAAGTATTTTTTCCTCTTTCTTTTATTTTGTTAGGGTTATAGGCCTAGCTATCATATAGTTAGTTTAAAGGGCATATGTCATTTATTGGGCATAGTTTCACATTTTTATCCAGAATGGCTATATCTGCTTACAGCTCCCCAAACATTAAGTATATCAATGTGTCCATTTCCCTACAGTCCCTTCAACTGTTGTTAGTTTTCTTTTTTATGAACTTTGTTAATCTGATGGGTTTGAAGCAGAATTCTAATGTTCCTTTAATTTGCATTTCTCTAATTCCTAATGATTTGGAATATTTTAAAAATTTGGGTATTGGTAGCTTTGGTTTCTTCCCTTTGAAACAGCTGATTCATATCCTGTGACCATTTAGCAAATGGGAAATATCTTGTATTGTTAGAAATTTGAAACAGTTCCTTCTATATCTTGTAAATGACAACTTTGTCAAAGAAAATTTTTGCAAAGATTTTCTCCCAGTTAACTCATTTCCTTCTAATTTAGCTACATTGATTGGTTTGAGAGAAAAAAACAAAACAAAACAAAAAAATGTGTGTGGGAGGAGGGTGGGAGTAAGCCATGTCTGTCTCCATTCTTTTTTCCCTCTCTTTGTATTCTGAACCCTTTTTATGAAGAAGAGGGTCATTTAACAGAAGTGTGTCCAGCACCAGGTCTTCATGGTCAGTGTTAAACACCTTTCAGTCCCTTACCCGGCCAATCAATGATTCTTACTTTTTCCTTTTTTTTCAACTCTTCACAGTTCACATTCTGAACTTAGGTTTGGTTTTACTAATGAATAATTGTGCCCTAAATCTATCCTTTCTTTAACTTCCCCAATTTTTCTCTCTTTGTTTCCCTGTTTCCTATCTATTTTTATCCTGAATCCTTTGCAAAGTTTGTGTATTTGTATGTACATACATCAGAATCTTATAACCTCCTTTGACCAATTCATAAGAAATTGAGTTTCAAGTATTCTCCAAGTGATTCTTCTCATTGTTTATATAGTCTTCTACTGGTGCACTCTTATATGTAGCCATTTTCTTCACCTCTCTTCATTCTTTCCCTCACCTATGTTAGTGCTAGGGATGCAAAAAGAGGCAAAAGATGTCTCATGCATTTCTTTATTCTTATCTTTTCTGTTTCTTCTACAATCATTAAAACAAAATAAATATCACTCCCTGGATCTTCATATTATCACAGCTTTTTACTTTCGGTTCTTACTGGATGTTTATTTTATTTACCATTCTATTTTTAGAATGAAAATATTTCATCCTTATAAAATCTTTTTTGATTGCTCACTTGAAATAAACTTTTTCTGTTTCCTTTTATTTTTATATTTATTAATTTTTAAAAAAATATTTCATGGCAGAGCCAAGACAGAGTAGAAAAGGTAGGGACTAATCCGAGGTCTCTCCAAATAGCCCTCCCAATAACTGTAAATAATATCTCAAAAAATTTCTGGAGCAGAAAACCCCACAAAAGGACAAGTTACATAATGTTTCAGTCCAAGAAAACTTAGAAGGATGGCAGGAAAGATCTGTTACAACAAGGTCAAAATGGAGGACAGTCCAGCACAGGCCACAGGCCACAGGCCATGCCCAAGCAAACCAGCAGTACGCCTTGGGAACATCTGAATCACTGACAGGAGTGCTGGTTTCCAGACCTCTCAGCAACTGAAAATAGCAGCACAAGAAACCCCAAAGCTTAGGACAGTGCCCCCATTCACTCCAAAATAAGGTATCAGATAATTGCTTAGATGGAGATTACAGGGGTCCATTTGTGGGAAGCAGGGGAAAGATCTGTTGCATTGCCCATACTTAGATCTGGATCTTACTCCTTGGTCCCATGGAGAGGAGGGGAACTAGCACACCAGAACTTGTGATGGCAGGAAAGCTTGGGCACTGATCAGAGTTCCACACCAGAAAAGAGTACCTGTAGTCACTCAGAGCAGAGTACAGGCCAGGAGAGTAGTAAACATACCTCTCATTAGGCCATATTATCTTGGAATAACTGAAAATTACAGGTCTCCAGAATTATCACTGAAAATAGCAGGACAAAAAACCCTGAAGCTTAGACCAGTGCCCCCCATTCACTCCAAAAGCAGAACCCCATTTAATTATAGTTAAAAGTCAAGAAATAGGCTGGAAAAATGAGCAAACAGTAGAAAAAAGATCCTGACTTCAGAAAGTTACTATGGTGACATGGAAGATCAAAATACAAACTCAGAAAAAGACAACAAAGTCCAAACTACTGCATCCAAAGCCTCAAAATAACATATGAATTGATCTCAAACCACAAAAGAGTTCAAAAAAGATTTTAAAAATCAAGTAAGAGATGTAGAAGAAACTCAGGAAAAGAATAAGCATTCTGTGAAAAAGAAGGCTTTTAAACATTTCTCATGAAATGATTGGAAATGCATAGAAACTTTGACTTTCAAATACAAGACTCAAGTGAAACATATCAAGGTAAATAGGAATGAGAAATCATAAGGGATTCAGTAAGGTTAAAAGATTTACATTCCTATATGGGAAGATGATACTTGTAACTCTTAAAATCATTCTCCTCCCTAGGGCAGTTAGAAGTATACATAGAGGGCATAGGTATGGGTTGAATATGATGGGATAATTATTGAAAATAAAATAAAATTAAGGGATGAGAAAGAGGAATGCATTGGGAGAAGAGGAAAAAGAGAGGCAAAATGGGCTAAATTATCTGACATAAAAGAGGCTTTGAAAGAGATTTTATTGTTAAGGGGAAAACTGGGAAGGTAGGGGGAAGTATTTATACCTTACTTTCATTGGGACTGGTTCAAAGAGGGAATAATGTACACACCCAGTTTGACATATAAAGCTATCTTGCTATACTGAAAAGTAGGATGTGAAGTGAATAAGAGAATTGGGGAGGGTTGATAGAAGGGAAGGTGAATTTGGGGAGGTAAAAGTCAGAAGTAAAAGGCATGAGAATGAACAGGGCCACAGAAGAAAAAGAATAGGATGAACAGGGGAGCAATAAAAGAAAAAGATGAAGGGAAATACAAAGTTAGCATTCCTAACTGTGGGAAAAAAGTCATTATAAGTTTCTCTGATAAAGACCTCACTTCTCAAATATATAGAGAAATGAGTCATATTTCTAGAAATAAGGGCCATTTCTCAATTGGTAAATGGTCAAAAGATAGGAATAGGCAATTTTCAGATAAAGTAAGCAATGCTATTTATACTCATATGAAAAAATTTTCTAAATCACTCTTGATTAGAGAAACACAAATTTAAACTACTCCAAACTACCATCCCATACCTATCAGTTTGGCTAATATGACAGGAAATGAAAATCACAGATGTTGAGGGATATGTAGGAAAATTTAGGCACTAATGCACTGTTGGTGAAGTTGTGAACTGATCCAACTATTATGTAGAGCAATTTGGAACTATGCCTAAAGGACCATAAAACTATTCATACCCTTTCACCCAGAAATACCACTATTAGTTCTGCATCCCAAAGTGATTTTTAAAAAGATGTGTTTGTGTGTGAAGGACCAATATGTACAAAAATATTTATAAGAACTCTTTTTCTGGTGGCAAAGAACTGAAAATTGAGTGGATGCCCACCAATTATGGAATGACTAAACAAGTTGTGATGTATAATTGTGAAAGAATACTATTGTGGGAGAAGAAATGATAAGCTTGATGCTTTCAAAAAAAACCTAGAAAGACTTACAAGGAATGATGCAAAGTAAAATTTGCAGAACCAAGAGAACATTGTATGCAGTAACAGCAATATTGGGCAAAGATCAACAGTGAATGACTTATTTTCAGCAATACAAAGATTCAAGACAATTCTAAAGGATTTATGGTAAAAAAAAATGTTATCCACCTTGAGAGAAATAACTGATAGAGGCTGAAGACTTGTAGTGGTATTGCTGGGTCACAGTGTATACAATTTGGATATAGTTCCAAATTGCTCTCTAGAATGGTTAAATCAGTTTACAACTCCATCAATAATGCATCAATGAAAAGCGAATGGGTCAAACTTACTCTCGTGGAATTTGGCTGAGGGAAGAAATGACATACACTCTAAACTGGGTATTTTGGCCTACAGGTGAGTAGGGGAGAAGGGGATGAGAGGGGGGATGATGGAGTGAAGGGCAGGTTGGGGGAGAAGATTGTTAAGTGTTAAGCACACACTTCTGTAAAGGGACAGGGATAAAGCAGAGAATAGAACAAGTGGGGGTTGGAATAGGAAGGAAGGAAATATAGTCAGTTTTTCATAATACGTCCATTATGGAGATGTTCTACATAACTACATACGTATGGCTTGTATTGAATTGCTTGTCTTTCCAGTGGGGGTGGGGGACAAGATAGGAATGGAAGGAATCTGGAATTAAAGTTCTAAAATCAAATGTTAAAAAAATATATTTTATATATATTTATATATATATTTATGTATATATACTTTTATATATATAAATATATATATATATTTAAATATATTTTATTTATTTATATAAATATATATAATATTTATATATATTTTATTTATATATATAAAATATATATGTAACTATATAATATATACGTATATATTATCATTATTTACATGCAACTGGGAAATAAGATATACAGGTACTGGAGTATGGAAATCCATCTTGCCCTACTGGAAAGTCAGAGGGGTGATAGGGGAGGACATAGGAGAGAGCAGATTGGAGAGGGGGTATTCAGTGGGATCACTATTTTGGGGTGGTGGATAGGGGAAAGATGGGGAAAAATGTGTAACTCAAAATCCTACAGAAATGAATGATATAAAGTAAAAAGAAACAAAAGTTTAAAAAAATAATGCATTAGTATCCATATCCCCTCCAACATTTGTCCTTTTCTGTCATATTAGCCAATCTGTTAGGTATGAGGTAGTACTTAAGAGTTATTTTAATTTGTATGTCTCTTATCAACAGTAATGTAGAACATTTTTTCATATGTCCACAGACAGTTTTGACTTCATCTTCCTTCATCTAAAAACTTCCTTTGGCCATTGATCAATTGGGGAATAATTCATATTCTTATAATATATATTTGAAGGGGCGTCTAGGTGTCACAGTAAATAGAGCACTAGCCCTGGAATCAGGAGGACCTGAGTTCAAAGCTGGTCTCAGACACATAAAACTTACTAGTCACTTAACCCCAATTGCCCTGCTTTTACCCCTCCAAAATCCACCCCCCCAAATCTGTATATTTGAAAAATGAAGCTTTTATCAGAGAGACTTCCTGTAAAAATTTCCCCCAGTTTTCTGTTTTCTTTCTAATCTTGTTTTCATTGGTTTTGTTTTGTGCAAATCCTTTTGAATTTAATGCAATCAAAATTATCCATTTTATAATTCACAATTCTCTCTTTCATTTGTTTATAAGTTCTTCTTTAATCCATATATCTGTCAAGTAAACTATTCCATGCTCCCCTAATTTTCTTATGATATCCCCCTTTATGTCTAAATCATGGACATATTTTGACCTTACCATTGTATAAAGTGTTAAATGTTTGCCAGGTTTCTGCCAAACTGCTTTCCTATTTTCCCCGTAGTTTTTGTCAACTGGTAAATTCTTGTCCCAAAAGCTTGATTTTTGCATTTATCAAACAGTAGCTTACTATGGTCATTTCCTACTAGATATTGTATACCTTATCTATTCAACTGGCCTGGCCCTCTGTCTCCTAGTAAGTACCAGATTGTTTTGATGATTAGTACCTTATAATACGGTTTGAGATGTGGTATGGCTAGGCCATCTTCCTTCACTCCATGTATATATTTCAAAGTTTTTGTTTAGTTTCAGACATTGAATAGGAATCCTCTACTTCATTAAAGATCTGCCTACACACACAGCCCAAGCCAAATTAATATGTGACTGGAAAACATTTAAATAAAAATAAAATAGAAGATATATAACATTAATATATGGTTTTCTGGGTTAACATGTGGCCCAAATGGATCTTTATGAATGGATTAGTGGTCCCTATTTCTATTTGAATTTGATACCACTATTTTGACTGATCTCATGGACTAGTTAAATTTTGTTTTGGAGATTATATTTGTATATTTTGGTGAGTTATTTCTTCTCTTCTGAGTTTGGATCTTGAATATCCCTGGAATGGTCACAGCTCTTTCTTTCGTGTTAACTCAGTTTTCTAGTGATCTACTGTGATCTACAATTAGATCTAGTAAGCAGCCTACTGATCTGGTGTATCAGAGAGCTGTACAGACTGACATCAATCCTGAACACTCTGAGTGACCTGTGGAGCTGGCACGGAGTCAGAAAAGTATGAGTTTTACATCAGTTCTGGTTGTCCTCACATTGCTTGCCTAGTTTGGAACTCTTGGAAACTCTATACTTAGTGTATGCGTGGGAACTGAGTACATGATAAGTTCTTAATATCCCTATACTAGTGGAGCAGCTTGGAGCTCTGGGCATTGAGTCCTGTTCCTAGCCATTTTGGGAGATTCAGCAACATTAGTCTAAACTCAGGGATTGCACTGTCCTTGGCCCTGTGTGTTCTCATTTTTCAGGCCTAGAATGTAACTCTGTTACCTAAGTTCATGTTCCCGTCCTACCACTGTTTCACAATTTTTGCACTGGTTACATGATTGCAAATCTAATTTGCAATCTTAGGTTAGAATATATATATACACACACACACACACACACACACACATATATATATACACATATAAACACATATACATATACATATACATATAGATACATACATACACACATTTATGTGTATGTATAGTTTTGCCTTCAATTTTCTTAGCACTCTTCTCAGATCATTGTTGGAACAGCTGTGGGGGTTGAAG
The DNA here is from genome assembly GCA_028646575.1 of Pseudocheirus occidentalis. Lineage (NCBI taxonomy): Eukaryota > Metazoa > Chordata > Mammalia > Diprotodontia > Pseudocheiridae > Pseudocheirus > Pseudocheirus occidentalis. The sequence goes on along the minus strand of CM053594.1, from coordinate 227,944,323 downwards.
GGTTATTCTTCTTGTCATTTGGAGGAATTCATGGTAGTATACCAAGTCATGTAGAACCTTTATAAAATATGTAACTGCGTTTTTCTTAGCCAACTTATTCAGAATCAAACTTGAATCATTACTCCCATACCCCATTTCAATTAGTTCTCTAGTTGTGTTGACAAAAACTCCACAGCAATTCTCTCATTCACCCCCTTCTTTGTACTCAAAAGGCTACCTCCCTAATTTTGGTCCTCACTAGCTCTCACCCAAATTCTTTGAAAAGCTTCCTAATTAATCTCCCAGATTCATATCTCTCCCTCCTCCAACCAAATCTTCATCATAGCTGCCAAGTTAAATTTCCCTGGAGTATAGCTACTATCCTATCAATCTTAGAACCTTAGAGCAACCTTAGAACCTTAGAACACTTTAGTGATTCCTAATGACTCTTTAGGATATTGCTATTTTCAACATTTCAATTCCTTCCAAGTTTGGCCTCAATGCACCGTTACAGGCTTGTTACATACCACCTCACCTTCACACACTCTACATTCCAGACAAAATTTCCTACTTGTTGCTCATTGTGTGTGACATTTTACTCATCTCTGTGCTTTAGTACAGACTGTCCCCCATGGCTAAAATGTACTCCCTACTCACTTTCACTTCCTTTGAAGCTCAGGTCAAGTACCAGCTTCTGCACAAGCACTTTTCTGATCCCACCAATTGTTAGTTTGTCCTGAAGGTATTTCATATAAGTAACATCAGCTTCAATAGCCTCCCTCAAGGACTTTGGATATTGTTACTTTATCTTTAAAAGGGCTAGTTGAAATGTCTTTTTGGAAATTGTTAACTGTGATGCCTGGAAAGATACTGGTTGAGACAAAGGCATAAAGGACTTAGATTTTTCCTGAGAGACTGAGTTAACTGTCAAAATAAAGAAATGTGAAGAGTCATTTCCTGAGAGAACTGAATTTAACTCTTATCATGTGAAGAAATATTATGAAGAGAATTCTTGAGAGACTTTGGCTGTCATCCTGAGAGAGGAGAACAGTAGGAATTGGTTTTTCAGAATTGAAAAGTCAGCAGTAACAGTTGTTAGTTAGAGGTGACTCTGTGAATTTTCTCATAGCTGATACGTAATAAATATTTATATTTTTGTTTTATTCTTTTATATACTGTTAATAAATTGTATAGCCAGTAACCTTGATGTTTATTTAAACCAAGGAGATTAGGGAATTTGATATACAAAGTTGAACAAAAGCTTATGGGAAAAAGGTTTCTCCAGTAGATTTTTCTAAATAATACTTAACAAAACTGCATTGGAGTGTCAAAATGTATTGATTAATTAATGAGAAATATGTTGCAATTTAATTAATTTAAGAGGGAATATCAGAATATATTTTGATTGCCTTACAACCTGGCGTAAGAATTAAAAGACAAACAAACCAGGATCAGGTAGCTAGAAGTGGTATACACTAAATCTAAACTTTAAATGATAGATAATTAAACTAACATATGAATATAGATGTGGATGTGTTTATGTGTATATATATATATATGTATATATCTATGTGTGTATGTATATGTGTATACATATGTATATTGCATGAATATATGTATGTCCGTTTATCTATTTATCCATCTCCCTATATCTCATCCATCCATCCATTCCCCAGGTCTCATTGGATGATGAACCTGGAAAAAAATTTACTAGAATTTGAGTCAGAATTTTAAACTCTCAGACATCAAGGTAAATTAACAAATTTGTAAATTAATTCATTTAACATAAATTTAAAAATCAACTACTATGTGTTAGGCACTGTGCTGTGTGTTGAGGATAAAAGAAATGAAACAGTTCCTGACCTCAGGAGGGAAACAAGTATCAATGTAAGCTATATATGTAATATGTGTATGCACATATATATATATATATATACACACATATATTCATGTAAGTATATGTGTATATATGTATTGTGTGTATACACACATATACACATGCATATGTGTATGCACACATTTATTCTATAAGTCTGGAGGAAGCTAGGTGACACAGCTCCAGATTTGGAGTTAGGAAGACCTCAGTTCAAATGCAGCTTCAAAAACTTCCTAGCTGTGTGAGGGCCAAATCACTTAATTTTTGTTTACCTCTGGAGAAGGAAATGGTAAACTACTCTAATATCTTGCCAAGAAAACTCTGTGGGCAGACATCCACAGTGTCATGAAAAGTTGGACATAACTGAAATGCTTAACTATAAGTCATATATAATTATATATATGATTTAAGAGGGAATATATAATTATACATATAATCATATATGAGATGATATATTACATAAGTTATATATTATATAACATATAATTTGTTATACCATATAATTAATTATAATACTACATGTGCAATACACCTGTATATGTATGCCTATACATGTGTACACATGTGTGTATATATACACACACACACATAATATAGTGTTATTGATTGATTCCCAGAATAAATCATGATTTCCCAAGGTCACAAACTGTTTAATTTTGTTCTTTTCACTATACAATGTGGGATCTGAGAAGAAATTTGAAATCTTTATGTTTTCCAGGATGGGATTCCCCCTGTGATACTTAAAAACTTTGAGGTTTCTTTTCCACAGAGAATTAAGAAAGGGGATGCTAGAGAGGGAAAGGGGCAAAGAGAATACTTAAGAGGCTACTTTAATGTGGTAGGTACAGAGGCAAAAATGTTGTCATTCTGAGGGTATGGTGCCTTCTACTGTTTCCAAGATTAGCATGATCATCTTCCAGATGTAGTTGCTCCATTTGGCCTTAGATGAGGTTTGATCAAATGTCCTCACTAATTCCTAAATGGGTTGGCCTAGATTTCTCCAAGACAGCATCAGTTCAGTGGTATATTATGATCACAGAGATAATCATCATCTGAAAAGTGACAAGGAAGTTTGACAGAGCTGTGAGGGGCTGTGCCAGCAGGGTCACAGACAATTTACTGTGCACTTCAACAGCTTGTTCTCTCCATCAGTACAATGATCAAATCATAATGACAATGTATACAATGTGCATAACACAATTCTAAAAATATCATGAGACCAGGTTGTGACCAAGAAATTCAAAATGAAAAAGATTAACACTTTCATCCAGTCTAAAACTAGAAAAAAGAAAGCCAGAAGCCTGATGGAGTCCTCCTCCAGGAAACAACTTGAAAACAAATAAAATAAATTGAAACTTGACAGTACTCAGAAGAGAGTAATGCTTTAGGAGCACTTTAAGCTTGCACTACTTTTTGCCTTTTTTTGGGAGGGCAATTGGGGTTAAGCAACTTGCCCAAGGTCACATGGCTAGTGTTGTGTTAAGTGTCTGAGGCCACATTTGAACTCAGGTCCTCCTGACTACATAGCTGGTGCTTTATTCACTTTGCCACCTCGCTTCCCCTATCTTGCATTACTTTTTAAGGAGTTGAAGGGTAGAACAAGAATTCCAGAGTAAGGTGATACAGAAGTCTCAGGTTGTCTTTTCAGAAAATAGGTCTCTCACTTTGGATATGGAGACAGAGTATCAATTAGTATTTTGATGGAAACCTAAAGAAGGCTGAAGTTCATAGCACTCTGACCTGAAATACTAACCCTTTGTTGCTCTGTAACAGGGTCAGGACATTCAAAGTGCTTTTGATCAGGAAAAGCAGGGAAGGAGCCAGAAACCCACAACACTGTTCCCATTCTGACCTTAGATACTGGATCAGAAGTTAGCATATCTCTTTACTAAATTCCTTAGTCAATCTCAAAGTCCACAGGGGAGTCAGAAACCTGATAGTTTTTTGAGAAATGACATACTAGTGAACATAGAAGAAAGCATCAAGGACTCAGGTAATTGAGGTCAAGCCCAAACATGATCCATTCATTCCATCAGAGTACTAAAGCAGGGAAAGAACAGATCTGGCACAATTTGTAAATTATGGACAGAGACTTTAGATGTGAATAAACAGATGTACATTGAACCCTATAAATAAATTGGAGGTAAAGAGAAAATCCAGAGGCACACCAAGAAGAAGAGAAGTTCACATCATCTGAAATAAGAGAATCAGGGGGAAATGGCATAACCCCAAAGAGTAAACACATACCTGGAAGAAATGAACTAAGGTCAGTATCTATATCTGTATGCATGCATGTATATGTATATCTACATTTTTCTATCTATTCAAGTGCCTGTTTGTCAAAAACTGTAAGTAAAATAAGGACCTTAGAGTGAAGAATTCAAAAGATAATATCTGGTTTAGAAAAAAATATAGGAGACTTTAGATGAGTAAAAGACTGTGAATATTAGAATTAAGGAAACAGGACTGAATCATTCAATAAATCATCACAAATATTCAACCAAAACTGAAAGATTAAAAAAATAATAAAAGCTAAAGTAACTATCGCGACAAGCAATTCACCTAGGAATCAACCAAAAGGAGATGATTTCAGTATGCCTAGAAACCATGAGAAAATAATAAATATAAATACTATATTTAAAGAAATGATGAGGAAAAACTGAGGACTCTTAATGGGTACACAAAAGCCTTTTTTCCACAGGTATGACAAAGAATAGGAGCAACATCTACTTTAAGATAAGGCTTCAGAGGGGGAGCCCAGATGGCGGCATAGAAGCAGCAAAGCACTGCAGGTCCCACACAAACACGCTAAAAACTCATAAAATGGGACTCTAAACAGATTTTCAAGCTCCAAGACTCTCCAAAGGACAGAAAGCAAATCTGTTGCTACAGGCAGCTCAGCAGGTGGGGCTCTTCACAGTAATCTGGGAGCCATGGCTGAAAACCCCAGCGAGGTCAGGCCCTGGGGCAGTTGGGTGGAGCTGAGTCTATAGGCAAGCAGATCAGCTGCACTGGAGGCACAGTTACCACATTTATCAGGCCAGAAGAAAAAAAGGCTAAGAGAAAGGTCAGTGGATTTTGCTAAATCGGGAGAAGAGTGGGTCCAGACAAACTGCTCCCAGGGCAAGGAAGCAGTGGGAGGCGGCAGTTGCAACAGGAATGGATGAGAGCAGCAGCGACCTCCACTGGGCTGCTTCAGAGCCCTCAGCCTGTAGATAGCAGGGAGGCTGAGGAGATTTATCAGGGCCAAGGGCTCCTGTGTTGAGCAGCCTGGATCTGGATCATGGTCTTGAGTGGTGGTCCTTGGGTGCATTTTCAGCGAGCCAAAGCTGGGGCGGGGGACTACAGCATCCCACTAATAGCTCCGGCAGCTGTGAAGGCCCGAGCAATTTGGGACAGAGCTTTTCCCCTCTAGGAAGCAGAATTCCACAGAGCTAAAAAATCCAAGCAATTAATAGACTGGCCAACATGAGGAAAAGGAGGCAAAGTAAGAACACCAATAAAACTCTAGAATTCTTTTCTGTGGACAAAAAAGACCAAAGCATGGAGTGGGAGGAAGACAACTCAGTAAGAACTTCCTCACCAAATGCTTCCAAAACACTGGAAGAATGCCTACTAGCTATGGATTGACTTAGAAAGGACTTTGAAAATGAAATAAGAGAAGTGGAGGAAAAATTGGAAAGAGAAATAAGAATGATGTGAGAAAGATATGAAAAGAGAGTCAACAACTTGACTGAAGAAAACAAAACCTTAAAGAGCAAATTAACTCAAATGGCAAAGGAGGCCCAGAAAGCCAATGAAGAGAAGAATGCCTTAAAAAGTCGAATTTTCCAGATGGAGAAAGAGTCTCAAAAGCATTCTGAAGAGAATAATTCCTTCAGAATTAAAGTGGAGCAAGTGGAAGCTAACGACTTTGTGAGAAACTAAGATACTATTAAACTCTTACAAAAAAAATGAAAAAATAGAAAGCAATGTGAAATATCTCCATGAAAAAACCACTGACCTGGAAAATATATCCAAGAGAGACAATTTGAAAATAATTGGTCTACCTGAAACCCATGACCAGAAAAAGAACTTGGAAAGCATCCTTCAAGAAATACTCAAAGAAAATTGCCCTGATGTTTTAGAATCAGAGGGCAAAATAGAACTTAAATTCATCGATCACCTCTTCAAAAAGATCCCCAAAAGAAAACTCATAGAAACTGTTGTTGCCAGGTTCCAGAATCCCCACACCAAGGAGAAAATATTACAGGCTGCCAAGAAAAAACCATTTGAATACTGCTGAAGCACTATCAGGATAACCCAGGATCTGGCAGCTTCTACACTGAGAGATCAAAGGGCCTGGAACATGATATTCCAGAGAGCAAGAGAGCTAGGATTAAAACCAAGAATCACCTACCCAGCAAAACTGAGTATACTGTTCCAGGGGAAAATATGATCATTTAGTGAGGTAGAGGACTTTCAAGCATTCTTGATGAAAAATCCAGAAGTGAAAAGAAAATTTGCCACTCAAACACAGGAAGCATAAGAAGGTAAACATTGGAAAGAAATCATAAGGAACTTATCAAAGTTGAACTATTTACACGCCAATAGGGAAAAACAATAATGGTGACTTATGAAACTTTTCTTAGTGTGAGGATAGGTGAAGGGAATACAAATGTATACATACATACATATATATATATATATATATATATATATATATGTATGTATGTATGTATTTATACC
>CM053594.1:227907886-227937240 GCA_028646575.1 Pseudocheirus occidentalis | reverse complement strand
TTGCAAGTCCCCCCCTCTTTGGCTTGCTGAAAGCGCTCCCCAGTACCACCACCCAAGACTGCGATCTGGATCCAGACTGCTCAATGCAAGAACACTTGGCTCTGATCAAGTGATTCAGCCCCCCTGTGGAGTCTGCAGACCAGGGGCTCTGAAGCAGCCCACAGGGGGCCGCTGCTGGTTACAGCAGTTCCCTTCCTCCAATGCTTCCTTGCCCTGGGGGCAGATTGGCCAAACTGCTTTTCCTCCCCCAAATTAAGTTTTAAAGTTTCACTTTCACTGACCATCTCTACTCCTTGTTTGCTGGATGAGAAGATTCCCCTCAGGTGCAGTAGATCTTCTCTGAAGTAGACTCACGCTGCAGCTTGCGAGGCTCGGCTCCTCCTGATCACCTTGGGGCCTGGCCTGGCTACGGCTGTGGTTTTGGCCTTGACTGGCCTCCTGGCCTGCAGGCCTGCTATGATGAGCCCCTCCTGCCAAGCAGCCCCTCTCCAATCCCTGTTTTTCACACCTTGGTAGATGTGGAAGTGCTGGAGGCTGTAGGTCTTCTCTCCTGAAGACTGGCTACAGCGTGGCTCAGCTTGACTCAGCTAGGCTCCTTCCCACATCCCCAGGCCTGGCCACAGTCTCGGCTTCAGGCTGGGCCAGCCTCAGATCCCAGCACACAGTGATGAGCCCCTGCTGCCGAGCATCCTTCAGCAAGAGATGCGTTTTCTGTATTTTTGTGAGTCTGAGAGTCCTAGACTTTGTCTGGGGTCATATTTTCTGGGTGCTTAGGGTGGGAGCTGCGGAGCCTTGCTGCTTCTATGCCGCCATTTTGGCACCACTTTTTAATAGTAACTTGATCACTGAAAAATTTATTAGCTTCCATTTGCTCCAATTTAATTCTGATTGAAATATTCTCTTCAGTGAGCTTTTAAAATTATTTTTCCATTTCTCAAATTTGGCTTTTTAAAGGTGTTCTTCTCCCTTTTGGCTTTTTTGGACCTCTTTTGACATTTGAGTTAATCTGTTTTTAAGGCATTATTTTCTTCAGTCTCTTTTCATAATTTTCTTGCATCATTCTCATTTCTCTTCCCAATTTTTCCTCCACTTCTGTTACTTAATTTTCAAAATCCTTCATTGCTTGTAATCAATTCATATTTTTTGGAAGCTTTTAGTGCAGGTGTCCTAACTTTGTTGTCTTCCTCCCATTCCATGCTTTGATCCTTTGTTTTTAAGCCAAAAAAGGAATCTACAGTTGGATTGCTGTGCTTGCTTTGCTTCCTCATGTTGCCAGTCAATTACTTCACTTTTGAACTGTTTGCCACATTACAACTCTGCTTCTAGAGGGAAGAGCTTTGTTCCAAATTGCTGGGGATTTTGCAACGACCAGAGTTATTAGGAGGGTGCTGTCTCTTCAACCCCCACAAATCTGGCTCACTGGTCACACGCTTCAGGACTACCACCTAAGACCACAATCCAGACCCAGGCAGGTTAAAGCAAAAGGGATTACCCTCTTAATGATTGCTTGGCCCCCCTATCATCTGTAGTCCAGTAGCTCTTAAGCAGCCACGTGTAAGAGGCTGCAGGGCCTCCTCATCTCTGCCACTTGTATCTGCAGCGGGAAGGGCAAGACCAGCTACTCCATCCCTGTCCGCTCCATCCTAACAGTCTTCTATACTGACCTCTCAATTTTTCTTTGGCATTTATGGGTTGATAATTCTGGAAACCACAACTGGTACAGCTTATCCATTCTCCTGAAATCCACTACAGCTGCTGGGGGGGGCCAGAAACTGAGCCTAAAACTGGGGGCTCATACTAGGCTGGGCTCAGCTCCCAGCACCCTGTGATGAACACTTCCTGTGTGCCTGCTGGGCTGCCTTCAAAGGGAGATTTGTTTCTCTCTTTCACTTTATGGGTTCTGTAGCTCTAAAATTTGTTTAGAATCATATTTAATAGGGATTTGATGTGGTAATGGGTAGAGCCATGGATTTTTCCTGCTTCTTGGCCACCATCTTTGAAATTCACAAATTTAGAGACATATCCATTCTAAATGTTCATATGACCTATATGTGCCTGACCTGTGGTAGACTCTTTGTTGTTTTTATTTGTCTGATCAACCATATTCTGTCTATATTGGTTAATACCGACACCAAATGACTTGTGTAAGCCATTTTTTTAGGCATTAATTTGGAGGTATCTTCTCAAAAATATCAGTAGGATAGAGGTGTAAGAAAAGACAATTCCAGGATATGTAGAAGCCTGTGGAGAAGACTATGTTCAAGATTACAAAAGATGGAAAGGAAACATTCTCAAAAATATGTGTTGCTAAGCTGAAGATAATGGCAAAGAGATGGGTACTGAATTGTTTTGTTGGATGCTATTGTTTAATATTGTACAAGAGTGGGAAAATGCAGTCAATGGGGGAAAGGGTCAAAGGAAGACGGACCCAAGTTAAAAAAAAACTCCTCAGAGTTTGCTTTTAGAAGTATTCTGGGGAGCCTCCCTTATTTACTTTGAAATTGGTTGTTATGGTAAGGGAATTTGAACATCTTTCCTGCCCCTTAAGGGGTCTTAAAGGGAATCCAACAGGAAGGGCTTGATCAGGGTGAGGTTTGCTTTTTAGGGAGGCCCACACCTTTTGTTACTTTGTAATTGGGCAGTGGGTCATGAAGGTTGTGATATCCTCTGATCTAGAAGTAGGATATGTACACACTGATGTGAGATTTTGCTTTAGGGTTCACTTATGGAAAGAGTTGTGTGATTTGATCAGACTGAGACTCTGAGTAGTTGTTGAGCCCCCTTGGCTTTGAAAACCCAGATGCTTGTGCTTCTCTCTCTGGTAACTAATTATGTATGTTTGTAATGGTCACCCAGCTGGAAGCCCTGTCATTATGTTGAATCATGTTAATTTTTTTCTGTTTGTATACACACACACACACACACACACACACACACATACACAAACACAGATATCTGTATGTGTATATGTGTATGTGGGTGTGTGTATATATATATATGCATTTGTGAATATATATGTATATGTGTGTGTTTGTGTGTATATACACAAACATATATGCATATATGTATACATATTTAACAAAGATTGTTGATCTCATTAATTTTTTTCCTTTAGTAAAGCAGATCAAATAACCTGTGCTAGTAACCTTCCTGGGTATGCTAGGGTGCTTGCTGTTATACCAGTTTTCCTGGTTCAATAGAGATTGAATTGGCAGATTCATGTATCTTCCAGTTAAGGGACAAAATATTTATTATAAGGCTATATAGCTTGCAAAACTTTTTAGGGAACTTGTAATTTAATGGGGGGCTGATTCTAAAGGTTCTATAGAAAAAACTTCAGTAAGTGGTGTGCCAAGTATGCTAATTATGTGGTAACATAAAGTTTCTGTACTTTGGGCACAGGTATCGTTCACTACTTGCATGGACTGTGCAGGGGGGTGTTTCTAAGGGATGTGTTTTTGGTCTGTTATGTCTATAACAAAATAGTCTTGGGAACTAATGTCTAAAGACTGACCTTGTATGCGGGAACTGTGGGAATCAGTACATGATAGTTCTTTTGTTACAAGATAGTTCTGTTCATATAAGGGAAATTCTACAGAGGTCAGTTTCACTGGGGCCCCCTCAAGAGTTACTGCCAGAGATATGGTCTGGGGCTGGGGAAAGATGCAATGCTAGGGCTAATGTCTAACCTCCCTGCCCTCTAAAGCAACAATTTATTAAATATACTTCACAAATACATAGATACTAATTATGGCATGTGCCACAAAAGTACAACAGCATCCAACTTCTCTTTTTACCCGCCAAAAGGTAGTACTTTTTATAATAAGCTGTGAAAAACTTGCTTTCCTTGTTTATTTTTTCTTTTTATTTATTGTTTTCCTTTAATAAATTTTAATATTTCAATTAATATTAGCAGTGTTTCATATATGTATGTGTATATATATAATATACAAACGTGTATATATCCATATTGCATGTACATACACAGTTATTCATACACATGTGTATATATAGATTGTACGAATATACATATGTACGTATCTTATATGAATATGTTTGGATATGAGTATATAGGTGGCTGTATATGTTGTAGATTTTATCTTTTGTATGCTGTACTTCTATAGTTAAACAAAATGTAGGGACACTACATACATTTTAAGTAGTAGGAAAGTATCAATGAATAACCATTTTTCTTTTATATCTGAAGATGCTAGTGGTGGTATAATTTCTAATATTTGTCTTTTCTCAATTCTCATGGAACATTAAAAAATTTTTATAAATAGTCCATATCTCCTAATCCAGGAGTAGGGAACCTGTGGAACCGAGGAACCTGTGGACCCCTAGTTCCTCAAGCATGGCCCCTTGACTGAATCCAAACTTCACAGAAGAAAAACCCCTTAGTCAAAGGATTTGTCTCATAGGACTTGGACTCATTTAAAAGGTCACATACAAGGACCTAGAAGGCCACATGCATTCCCCCATCCCTGGGGCCTAAACCATTTCTTGGGAGGTCCAGTTGCCAGAAGTCTCATGAAGGAATGAAGGTTTCTACTACAAGGAGTGAGGCACCTCAGTGAAGACTAGATCTTAGGCAAATGGTCGCTAGTGATGGTGACTACCAAACTCTGAGCAAACAGAGAAATATAAATCCTTAGATAGGATGGGAGCCAGATAAAAAGAGATAGGTAAACAGTTTTGGGCAATTTGAATGCACACTCAGCAAATCTTCCCTTCCATTCAAAACTGTAGATCATGTAATGTGATTGGAAAATTAAATCACATGGGGTATAAGTAAACCTAACTGGGACAAACAGATCAAAAAGCATTTCACGTCAGCTTTTACTTATTTTTATTTTTTTTTAGTTTTAATTGATAGCTTCTGTTTCTTACATCATCATAGTTATCCCCAATATCCTGCCCTCCTCCCAGAGAGACATCCCATATAAAGAAATAGTATCTTTCTGAAGAAAAAACAGCACAATTTATTGATTCAAAAGCATAGGGATAAACAGCATTCCAGTATAAGACAATACAGGTCAGTTATAAAAATCTGATGCATCTCTCTGAGAGTGGAGTACAGCCCATTGTGGGTCATGCCAGCATTCACCCTGCCCCACTAAAACAGCAGCAGATCTTGGTGGAGACCGAAACTGTGACAGCAGTGGCAGCTCCTGGAGCTCTTGGCATACAGATGGTAATAGGGCTGTACAACTGATCAGAAAAGGGTTACAAAGGTCCCTTTTGTTAACTCTGGGGCAAAACTCTGTTGCATTGCCCAAATTCGGATCTTGGTCATAGTCCTTGGTCACAGTCCCAGAGTAAAAAGGAGCAATAGTTCATCAAAACTTATTTCCCCAGTAGAACAAGGACTGTGATCACAGTTCTCTGGTAGAAAAGTATGATTGTGGTTGCTCAGAAAGCAGAGCACAGACCAGGAGAGTAATAAACACACCTTTCCTTATATCATACAGCCTTGAAAGAGCCAAAAATTTGTAGACTCCCAAAACCAAATGTTCAAGCAACTCCACAAAACACCTGAAGTTTCAGACAATCGTCCTTGGACCTGTAAAGCAGAGCCCCACTTAACACAATTAAAAATCAAGAAATTGTGTTGAAAAATTAAGCAAACAACAAAAAAGATCCTGAACACAAAATGTTACTATGCTGGCAAGGAAGAGCAAAACACAAACTCAGAAGGAGATTAAAAAAAAAAAACATACTTCCTACATCTATAAACTCGAAGAAACATGTGAATTGATCTCAGGCCCTCAAAAAATTCCTGGAAGAGATCAAAAAAGGTTTTAAAACTGTAAGAAAAGAGGTGCAGGAAAAAATCAGAAAGAGAAATGAGAATTAGGGAAGAAAATTATGGAAAAAAAGGAATCAACAGCTTGGTGTAGGAGGCACTAAAAATATTGGGGAAAAAAATACCATCTTAAAAAATAGAGTAGGACAAATGGTAACAGAGGAACAAAAATCCAATGAACACCCAAATGCCTTAAAAAACAGAATTCACGGAATAAAATAGGTATATTCACACACATACATACACACATATATATACATATAAATATATATTATATTTGCACATTTATATAGAAATTCACTGAAAAGTGTTCCATCAAATGTAGAATTGGCTGACTTGATAGGGAGGTGCAAAAACTCACTAAATATTATTCTTTTAAAATTTGAATTGGGAAAGTGGAAGTCAACGACTCTATGCAGCATAAAGAAACAAAACAAAATCAAAAGAACCAAAATAAAATAGAAGAAAGCATAAATGTCTCATTACAAAAAGCAACTAAACTGAAAATTAGAGGAGAGATCATTTAAAATTATTAGATTACCTGAAAGCATTGATCCAAAAAATAAGAGCCTAGATATCATCTTTCAAGAAATTTTCAAAGGAAACTGCCATGGTTTTCTAAAAGCAAAAGATAAAATAGAAATTGGAAGAATCCATTGTTCATCTCATGAAACAGATCCGAAAATGAAAACTTCTAAGAATAGTATGTTTAAATTTTAGAGCCTGCAGGTCAAGGAGAAAATATTGAAAAGAGTCAGAAAGAAGTAATTCAGGCATCATGCAGCCATAATCAGGATGACACAACTTTTAGCATCTTCAACATTAAGTGATTAGAGAGTTTAGAATATCATATTCTCCAGGGCAAAGAAGCTAGGATTACAATCAAAAATCACTCACACAGCAGAAGAGTATAATGCTGCAGGGGAAAAATGGATATTCAGTGAAACAGATGCTTTTCAATCATTGCTGTTGAAAAGAACGGAGATGAACAGAAACATGGACTTTCAAATACACGACTCAAGAGAAGCATATAAAGAGAACTGAGTCAAATTCATAAAAAATATTAGTCCTTCCTCAATTGAAAAATGGTAAAATGGTATCAACAGTTTTCAGACAAAGTAATCAAACTATCTATACTTATTTGAAAAAAAGATGTTCTGTCACTGGATTAGAGAATAGCTAATAAAAACAACTCTGAGGTGCCACCCTGTACTTCTTAGATTGACCAATATGACAGAAAAGGAAAAAAAATAATGTTGGAGGGAATACTGAAAAAAATGAGACACTAATGCACTCTTGCAGAGTTGTATATTAATTACATCATTCTGTAGAGCAATTTGGAAGTATGCCCAAAGAGGGACCAAGCTATTCTTACCCTTTGACCCAGAAATATCACTGCCTGATCTGTAGTCCAAGGAGATAGATAAAAAAGGGAAAAGTCATATATAGCAGCTTTTTGTTGTTGTTGTGGCAAATAAATGGGTGTACAAGTTGTGCTACATGATAGTGATAGAATATTTTGTGCTATATGATGACCAGGATGCACTCAGGGAAAACAAAAACTTGAAAGACTTACATGAAATGATGCAAAGTGCACAGAAATGTGCAGAACCAGGGGAATACTGTACAACATAACAGAATTATTGTATGATGATCAACTGTGAATGACTTAGAAGTTCTCAGCTTTCAGGGAAACTAGGTGGTTCAGCTAATAGAGTCCTGGTCCTGGAGTCAGGAGTTCAAATCCAGCCCCAGACACTTGACACAAAAACTAGCTTTGTGATCTCAGGCAAGTCACTTAACTCCAATTGCCCTGGCTTCTCCCCTCCAAAAAAAAAAGGCAAAAAAAAAAATTCTCAACTTTTCAATGATCCAAGCATGTGATGGATGCTTTCCATCTGGAGAGAAAGAACTGATGAAGTCTGAATGCAGATCAAAGTATAATTTTTTTAACTTTCTTTTTGTTGTTGTTTTTGTTTTCTTTCACAAGACTAACACAAAAATGTGTTTTGCATATGTAAGAAAAAAAGATACAGTTAACTTTGTAAGGTGATCATGTTCATGCCCACACATGGAATGCTTTTGTGTAGGGATTCTCATTGGAGTCTATGTCTACAAGCAGTCTTTTATCAGTGGGGGCCAAAGCAAAGATCTTGCTTTATTTGAAAACTGCCTTTCTCCACTGGAAACCAGGGGGAAATGAGAGCAGGATTCAATGCATCAGATTAGTAGAGGAAATTGCTGCTAATGAGGATTGACTTTAGGCTAGGTTGGTTAGCCTTTTATCTGAGTGTGCTGTTTTGAAGCACTCCTTTTTGCTACATTTTTCTTAGAACACCCAAAGAAGAATTAAGTCCCTTTAAAGCCTGTCTTGCAAAAGTTCTGGAAAGCATTAGATTTAGAAAAAATTTACTGAGCCTTTATGATTTTCTTCAGTCCTCATTCACAATGAATAATGCCAACAACTTTTCTCTCATCAGTCTTTCTTCATATTCTTCTATAAATGTCTTCTAATAAAATTAAGGAAAAACTGGGAATTCCCAGTTGGATTCCCAGAAAAAAAATGTTAGCAGTTGTAATGAAAAAGAAAGGTCCTAGAATATTAAGCTTGCTGTAGGTTCATTGCTTGCTGTCCTCCAGGTGGATCCTCGTTTCTTTTTTGGCAGTGAGCACCATGATATTTCCATGATTTATCTTCATCCCTGCTGTCTTATTGCACACCTTGGCATAGCTGTAGCAGATTAGGGCAAAACATTAAGGCAAATACACAAAGCTGTAGAACCTTAACCACTATCCCTTCACAAAACAGTTGGAAAATGCAAATGTTACCTCTGAGATAACACACAAAAGTCTAATTTAAAGAATTTTTATAACATACCTCCTGGCAATTTGGCAGTGCTGAGAACAAAGTGCAATTCATTATATTTTCTCTGCTACTTAAATCCACTCTCCTAGGGTTCAGGACATTGCTTGACTAGGCAGATAAATCTGGGACTGTCAGGAAGCAAGTTATTTATCAAAGGAAATAGTATCTAGTTCTATGGAAAGCTCCTCTTTTTGGCGCGTAAAGCATTTTTAAACTTGGCTCTGTCCTTTTTTTCTAGTCTACTATCTGATCACTACCCTTCACTAAATCAGCATATAGTCACATTGACCAGCTTGCTATTTCTCATACATGATGCACCATTTCCAATGTTCATGATGTTGCACTTAGAATCTTGGACTTCATGCAAGCCTTTGGTCAAACCATACCTTTTACAGGTTTTTTCTGGTTTCCTCCATCTAGTGGTGCCTTCCCCTCAAAAGTGGCCTTATGCCTACATGTACTTTGAATGTATTTGGGTTGTGCATGTGGGTAGACAGGAACCAGAATGTAATAGTTCACAAGAGACAATGATTAAATTATCAGTGTGAGCATTTATACTATGAAAACTGACAAAACACTACAAATCAAGGCTTGATTTATTATTTTTGTGATTATCTAAACATTAAAAATGATGAAGAAAATGTTAATCAGGTAGATTAAACATAAAAGCTTGTCGGGCATCCTTTTTTATATTTTGAAGGCTGTTCATTGAACATCTGCCACAATATCCCTATATTATCCACATTAGAATGTAAGCTCCTTCTTTCTCGGTATCCCCAGAGCTTAGCATGGTCATTACTTAATAAATGGTGGTTGATTGGTTCATTGAAATGGATATACAAAACACATGGACACATATAGTATACAACTTTGCGATGATAGAAACTCACAATAATAATTCTGAATGAATTAGTTAATGAAAAATATTAAGCATTTGTTAATTTTCTGTAGATGATCTAGCATGAGGACATACTAAATCATGACCTCTCACAGAACAATGTAAGGTGGCACAGCATAGTGAGGATTTTTTCAATGTATTTCTTTTATCTTTATTTTATATATACATACACACACATATATAATCAAACTTATAAATTACTTTAGTCATTTCCCAATATTTACTTTATCCTTATTTTTAAATATTTTATTTTTCCCAACCACATATAAAAGCAATTTTTAACATTAAAGAAAATGATTCCAAAATTTCTCCCTTTCCTTTCACTTTCCCCTCCTCTTTTTCCTTCCCTGATTAAGCTAACGAATCTATTAAAGGTTATGCATATTCATTCATGCAAAAATATTTTTATATTAGTTATCACGTAAAAGAAAACACAGACAAAAACTACAGTAAAACAAAACAAAACATAGTATTCTTTGATTTGCATTGAATCTAATCAATTCTTTCTCTGGAGGTGCTCCAAATATGTTGGTTTATGATTCTGGTTTTTAATTTTTTCCTCTTTGCTTACATTTCATTAGTTCACCCCATTCACATTAAGTCCTTCCCCCCTCATCTGCAAAATGTTAGAATTCCCAGAGGCACAGTTTATTCTTACCTCTTATCTTTCCATGGGTTTTCTTTGGCCATTCCTTTTATTCCTGTCATTTGAAATATTCATCAAAGCAGGTGACTTCTGAATTATGTAAAAAAATCCAATCTCTCTCCTATGGTTTTAGACACTTGTCTTCAGGGGTGGCTAGGTGGTACACTGAATAGAGTACCAGCCCTGGAGTCAGGAGGACCTGAGTTCAAATCTGGCCTCACACACTTAACACAAAAAGCTAGCTGTGGGACCTTGGGCAAGTCACTTAACCACAATTGCCCTATCTTCCCCCATCCAAAAATAAATAGACACTTATCTCCATCTGTCTGCTTGATTATTGAAGTATCCCCCAACTACATAAGATCATCATGTCTAAATCTGAATTAAACATCTTTCCCAAAATAATTTCTTTTCCGGCCTTTTCTTATGTAGCAATGTTTGTAGCCTTTGAGATTTTATGGCATTTTGATTTTGCCTTTTATACTCTTAATATAATCTTATTTAAAATATAATTATTTGCATTGTAATTTTATATGTCTAATTTCTTCCATGCAAAGTTATAATGTCCTTGAAATCCTTTACATTCCAGTTTTTAATTATATTTTTCCTCAAAACTCAATTTGATTACTTCCTCACTCATGTAGATTTTCAACCCCTCCCAAAATCCCACCAAAAGAAAAAAAATCTGTCCTCCAATTTCTTATAGTATTTTACCTGTACATTTTCTTTGTCCCAATCACATGCCCTTGCCTGTGTCATAATAATGTGTGTATATATTCTATACTGCTTTAAGATTATATGCTTCTAGAAGGTACAGGTGGTGCTGAGTTGAATCTTTATAAATACCAAAACCAGTCACAATGACTTATTTGAATTAAGATGAATCATTTAGCTCATTGTTGTAAGTTCCAAACATAGTAATGTGGAAATGTAGTGTGCAATAAATATTGAATTACTCAATTCAAATTAAAGACATCATATCATTACTACAATTAACTAAGTTAACTTTAGGTCTGAACTAGTGGATATGTTTGATTTTTATTTGCTTTGGTGTTTGGATAGCATTTAAAAGATGAACATAAAATGTTTGTCACTTTTAAAGGACTCAAAGGTATTATTAAAGTATAAAATGAAAGTGCTAAGTCATGTGGGTTGAACACAAGGTCCTATTTTTTTTTCCCTAGAAACCATCTTACACATTTCTAATGAATTTTCAACATGATGAGAAAATAGCTGCCTGATGGTTACCCTTAAATTTAAAATTGCTGAGTCTTCTGTCAGGTATTCATTTCCCTCTGTGTATATATCTATATCTGATCTATATCTATATGTATCTATGAATAGATAGGTAGATAGGTATAGATGTAAATAAAATGTGTCATATTTGGAGGGATTAAAGAAAAAGAACCTTTGCTTGGTGCTCTAAGTGAAGGTGTTATGACAGCTAATTTTTAGAAACCATAATTATCAAAGTTATATGACAGGGATGTACTTATTTAAAAATAACTAGTTAGTTATTGACCAATACTATAGTAAACATGCTTATATTAAAGTGTAATGGATACTAATGGCATATGCTTTAGTAGTTATCTTAGACAATTAGATTCACCAAACATACATTAGATGTCTACAATGTATAAGGCATTGTGTCAAACCTTTGGAATATAAAGATGAAAAATTAAAGTGTCTCACACCTCAAGGGACTTATAGTCTACTGTGAAAAAAGGAAACACATACAGATAAACTTAATGGAAATTAGTAAGTGTTTCAGGGAAATGAAGAGATCAGAGTAATTTTAAAAGGAGTATGTGAAAAGAGGGAGAAGATTAATTCTGAAATGAAAGAAATATCTAGTAATAAACACAATTGCTGATGAAATGAAGAGGAATATATTTAGTGAAACAATACTTTCTAATGTATTTGATATTTTCTCGGTAGATATGTTCTAATGTGACAACATCTCAGCTTGTGGAAAACTAGCCAGGTTTTATTGTAGGAAACTGAAAAGCTTTAAAAGAAAGAAAATCAAAGAAAGTATTCAGAAATGCATAACACAGGAATGAGAATAAAGAGATTTGGGGTTGAGTCTCATATGTAAGAAGTACTTACTTTGTAACATGCAAGTTGCAGCTGCATGATACAATAGATAGAGCCCTGAACCTTGAGTCAGCAAGACTTGAGTTCAAATTTTGGCTCACATATTTCCTAGTTATAAGACCTGAGGAAAAATAACATCATCTTTAAGTCTGCCCCTGTTCTATCCTCTATAAAACGGAGATAAAAACAGTATTTACTTCCCAGGGTTGTTGTAAAGATCGCATTACATAATCTTTGTAAAGTGTTTTAAAATCCTGAAGTGTTGCATAAATGCTAGCATTCCTTATTATGTAGTGGCTATTAAAATAATTTACTTTTGGGGAACATAAGTTTCTTTGTGTTTTAAAGATACAATACTTCATATAAATGTTAATTTAGTATGTTAAAGAGATAAATAACATAAAGGAAAGTGAGGTGTAAATTGTAAAATATCTTATTATTGAATTAATTGTACATGAAGACATCAGGTGTGGTAGAGAGTTGAACTTGGAATGAGGAAATCATTAATTCAATTTCTGTCTGAGACACTTGCTAATTATGTGAACACGGGTAAATTGTTTAGGTATTTTTGTTCTCCAAGGAACTAATATTATTAGTGAAAGGGGAGTTGTTTATTTAAATTGATGAACTTTCCCCTATAGAAATTCAAATCTCTGCAGAGATAAAATCATAGGTCTGGGCCAGAGGGGAAAATTCATATATGATACCTATCTACTGACATTGGAATTATCAGATATTCATTCTCTAGTATATTAATAAAAAGTCATTTGTTTATCCCTTTTGTTTCTGGTTTCTACATATTGCCTTTATGCTTCACCTTTTCAGAATAACAGATTGGAAAAAGTCCTCAAGGCTATCTGATCTATTTAATATGTGAATAAGAATTATATTTTCTACATATCCACCAAATAAAGCTGCAACTAAGCACATTTGTACCTGGGATAAAGCACCAAAAACAATCTCCCAAGAGATGACAGGGAGTGTATCCTCAACTGATTGAGGCAGATAGTAGTTTAGGGAAGGATAGGAGCTCATCCTAGCCTACCACCTTCCTATATTTGTAATGATTTTTGCTAATTTTATGATAAACTCTCCCCCTTTTCTATCTGCTATAGGGCAACAAATCCTGTTAATGCTCTTTAATCCAGTGTTCCCTAAATTTGTCTCCCTAGGGCATATTCCCAGTTTACCCCCCATAAAAACAATTTGTGGAAACTTAGTCACTTGTTCCAATTTTAATCACTGCCCTGTTGTATCCCAAAGGACTTCTTAGAAAATAGAAAGATTATATGATTGGTTAGGCTTTCATAGACAAGAAAGGGATTTGGACTGGCAGATGGCAGAAAGATTGTGACATGGCCAAGGATATCTTTGGATAACAAAGCATGGGCATATGTTATTTCATCTGGGATCACAATTACCTGAAGACTCACTGAAATTCATTAGAGGAATTTATTTTTGGAGAGAAGTTGTTGGTCCAAGTTTTTTGAAGCCCATGTTCCTAAGGCATAATATAAGGGTATTTGTCGCTGAATGGTGGTTATGTAGTTGCCCTGAATTAGGTTTTTTTATTGTTTAGTAAAAGATAGAGCAATTCCTCAAAACCACTTGTTTGTTCCTTTGATCATTTGCATTACTATTGAAACTTCCAGAATGTTTAGGGGTATATACTCCCAAACACTTGATTTACTTATTCATTTCTATTGTCTGATTTGCTTTGTAGTTATCCTTGAAACAAGCAAAAAGCATACATTCTTTTATATTAGCTAAAGCCTGTTTACAAAGTGGACTGATTATCATGTACTGACGTGTTTTAGACTATTGTGGACTATTATATTACAGATTACTATATTACAAAGAATCTTGGATCAGGATTGATGTAGAACATTCCTTAAGTTTTAAAATAATATGCTTCAGGCTTCTCCTTTCATAGATCAGTCAATCAAATTGCATTCATTTAGTACTAATTATATGACAGGCACATATACTGAAACTGAAAAACAATGACATAAATGAAGTCCTTATGTCTTTTGACTCCCAGGCTTATATTTTTCTAGTAAATTTTATTTTGTGATGGCCATGGCAAGGGAGGTATGTGAGAAAGATGAATGAATGAGTTTGCTTTAAACATTTTTCTGCTCAGTAGAAATCATTTGATCCAAATCACAATAGATTTTGTTCCCATGGTGATATTTTCTTCTTCCTAATAATTTTTAAAAGTTGTTAACATATATCCTGTTTTTGCAGAAGCATGAACTTTTGCCATGCAAAATCACTGTTCTTTTAGGAGAGAATGGAGATCATCTCCTCCCATATTAAGTACCACAAGTTAGTTATATGGGCAGTGTACCTGCCAAACACTGACAAGACTTTTCCTTGATGAGATATTTTAAATATGTATATGTTTTGACTGGGTCTTTGTTTGAAGGCAGCATCTTTTTTTTTAAGCCAATCATGATAGCCTACTACAAAAACTTAAACAGAAATAATTTCATTATAACTTAAGATCTTACAAAATTTACAGTATAATCATTTGCTCCCATTATAGTTGTGTATGTATATATGCATGAGTGTGTATAATACATATGTAAAATTTACCTTGCTAAAAATCTATTTCCTCCTTTTCTAAATAAATCACAATATTAAGAATGAAATAATTTCTACATAATCTTCACAACATGAGAAAAGTTAATTAATGCTACTTATTTAGTACATTTTTAAAATACATTAAAAAATTTTGTTCCTATAGAAAAGTTAAATATGATTGTTCATAATATTAAGAAATATGATTCCTATGTTGGAGATGGAAATGATGTCGCTTAATTTACTGAGAGATACTGAAAAATATTTATTTGCAAAAGATAGCTGAGAGGAAAATAATTACAGGAGAAGGTCAGAGATGATCCAACTAGCCATAATATATCTATTGAAATTTACCCTATCAAGAGAAATAGTTAATATAATTTCAAGGCTTTCACATTATAAGTACATTTGAAATTGAGAACTGTAGCTTCAGCTAAAAGAATAGAAAAAGACAAATCCTTGTAACAGTTACCCTTGGAATTGATATAAATAGAGAAACACAAAAAAGAGCATGGCAGTCATGCAAACATTTTCATGTTGCACAGTGAGATGAAGAAAGTTTAAGGGATTAAGCCAGTTCTTATTGGATACCTCTAGTTCTTCAAACTTTTTTTCATGTTCAAAATGAAGTTCAGAGAATTTCTGGGTGATTTGGATGATGTATAGGAGGTAGAAATTTCTGAGTTTTCTGGCCCAAATTTTTTTATTAAGTGGGTGAGTCAAGATAGTTGTTCTATTCCTCAGTGTCCCCCTATTGTAATTATTTTCCTTATTACTTATTACAGATATACATACAATTTGTTACTTTATCTAAGTATTGAAGTTATACCTCAAAATATAATAAACTACTGTACTTCACAATTATGTCAATGTAGGTGCTTAAATAGAGCAACAAAAAACTTTATATAATGGCCTTTCACCAGCGTACTCAAAACACTTTTGCTTAATTAGCCAATTCAAACCTGCACCTTTTAAAACTCAAGGAGTCTAGTCAGAACTGAGTATGTTTGCTAATGTCACTCAATGATTAGCAAACTAGCAAAATAGCCTTTACAAACACTACTGTTAACATAAGGGTTGAAAAATATTAAATTTCAGTAATTAAAGCCAATCATTTAGGTTGTTTTTGGAATATCTGTTCAGGTTCTTAAGGGTAAAGGAAACAGTGTCTTGGATTATAATCACAGACATGTCAACAGTTCTTGATTGCTTTTCTTTTTATTAAAACAAATCAGGACTCTGAGGTTCACCATTTTATAAGTTTTGCAATCTGGATACAACCTAGTTTTCCAAACTTCTTTCACATTATTATTCTTCTGATACCTTATATTACAGTTAAATTGGATTAGTTTCTCTCATCAATTCATGACATTTCTTACCCTTCCTCCTTGGGTTTTGCTTTCATTGTTCTCTGTCCTTTGAATTCTTTAACTTTAGCCTTTCATTATCCATAACTACATTTTCAGCTCAGCTAAATAACAGTGTCCTGTTTTGGAAGACTTTGTTGGTCTTCCTAATTATTAGTGCTTCCCTTACCCCCAAAAGATTACTTTGTACTATTTTATATTTACTTTTCTGGGTTGCGATTGTTTCTTCCATAAGGATATAAGCTCCTAGAGGGCAGGGAGTTTTTAATTTTTGTCTGTTTCCTCAGACACTAGCAATGTCTAGTCTATGGCATAGATTTACTTGAATTGAAATGATATGACTTACCCTGGATTTTAACAGAAATTGTATAATTTGAGGTTTCCTTTCCATAGTATTTTACGTATAAACTTTTTGGAAATAAAAATTGAAAAAAAAATTCCCATTGTGTTTGAAAAAATGTCCTGAATATAAAACTTATAGAAAAATATAGACATGAAAGAGCAAAACCAACCATATGTTCAAGTATATCAAACATAATCTTCCCTTCTTAATAAAGTCTTCACTTTTCTCACTTTAAAGAACATTTTATTCAAGGTCTGGGTAGGAATTGATCTTGCCAGGCATTTCAGAATGGGTTTTTCTGTCTGCGTGTACTGACATGTTGGTTGGTCACAGAAGTTCTTATAAGACCTTTATTCTGATATAGATGATGATTCTCTGGTGAGGGGGAAAGGGAATGAAACATCCATTACTAAAAAAAAAAGAAAGTTATTATTTTCTACAGCGATGTGTTTTCTTGTTGTTTTGAAGATATCAGCCCTACTCAAAGTAAGAGCCCCAAACTTCCTGAATTCTTCCTCTTTCATACTGAGAAAGCACCTTCTTATCATTCTGTTGATAGAATAGAATAGAGTCCCCAGGAATGGAAAAATGTGATACTTAGAAGATATTTCACTTCTGAATATAGATATAGAGTGTAATAGTGGTATAGAGACTGAAGAATTGGATATAGAGACACTAAGACTAAATTTCAAATTATGCATGTATAATTTGCTAGAAGTATGAAAACCATCAAACCACTTAACCTTTCTAAGGACCTCTGTTATAATAGATTAAAAATGCACATAATAAATATTTCATGGAAGAAAAAAAATCTAGATGAAAACACTGTACAAATATTAAAGATTTATACAAATGTCAATTTCATACAATTAACACACAAATCAAACACTACCATTATGTGAACCATTTAAAAGTTTTCCCTCATGTAGGTTTTGATCTTTCAGAATTATTGCTATACAGGTTTCTATTACTGGTAAGGGAAAATAGAGCTATAGATTTTTCGTAGGCATATTGTTGCAAATGACACTATAGTGAAAAGTTCCCTAACTGGAAGCCTTAACCAAAATGTGAGTTTCTACAATCTAATTCTAAGGATGAGGAAAACATGAAGGTGGTCTGGAAAGCTGCTGTCAAGTAATAGCTGAGATGTTTTGGAGTAAAAGACAATTAACCTTACTTTATAAGGTCTCAACAAGACAAGGCTTAGAGCACTGTATAGTCATGACTGAGATACATATTTCAGTCAAGTAGGTTTAAAACAAATTCTTTCTTCAAAACAAGAGTTGTCTAAAACTGAAATGAAAAATCTCAAAAGGTGACAAATTCCCTATCACTTATAGTCATTTGGGAGAAACTGAATGTCCACTTAGTGGGGATACTATAGCATGGGTTTCTGCTCAGTTAAATTTTGGACTAAGTGAATTCTAAGATCACTTTAAATTTTGAGATTCCATGATGACATCAAATAAAAACAGACAATGTCAACACAAATTAATATTCACTACATTGCATGGTTTGTTGTACCAGGAACATGTTTAAAAATGGATGTCAGTCATCACAATTAGGTTCCATAAATAAATCTATATAGGACAGAAGATAAATGAATTAGTTGTCTGAGTAAATATCAAGACTAGATGTATTTGTGAGAAAATTCTAACAAACATTTGAAAAATAATTAATTCTAATAACAAATAAACTCCTTGAAAAAAAATAAAGGAATCCTACTAAATTCCTTTTAAGAAACAAATATGGTTTTGAGACCTAAAACAGGGTGAGCAAAACCCAAAAAAGAAATTTATATGCCAATTTCCCCAACATATACTAAAGCAAAATTTTAAATAAAATATAAGCAAGGAGATTATAGCAATATATATAATACAAATCATATGCAAAGACTAGGTTGGATTTATGCCACAATGAATCGTTGGTTCAATATTTTAAAACACTGAGCATTATTGAACATATGAACAAAAAAATCAATCAAATAGTAGGATTGTATCATTAGAAAAAATCTTTTCAACAAAATACAACACCCATTCCTATTAAAATCAGGAAAACAGGGATAAATTGAGTTTTTCATAAAATGCTAAGTACAGTGGTACCTTAACTTTCAAGTTTAATTCATTTCATTACTGAGCTCATAACTCAATTTGCTCATATATCAAATCAATTTCCCCATTGAAATTAGTTGAAATGCTGTTAATCCATTCTAGCCCCCAAAATGCCACCCCAGAATTTTTGTTACTTGTTTTTAAATAAGAAAAAACTATTTATAAATAAATATTGTATAAAAATATAATCAAAGAGAATGTAAAGAAATAAACTGGTTTAAAAAAGTATATATTTACCTTGGATATCAGACAACTTGAACTAAAAGAAGATACTAGTGGAGGTGGAGGGTGAAGGAGATAGATGGAGGAGGTTAGAGGAATTTTGTTTCATGCTCTTTTGGTCACTTTCTTTCACTTACTCACTACACACTTAATGCTACACTTTATCCCTGAACTTAATTGCTGCAATATCTTTTTTTACTTTAGCTTAACTTAATTTTCTTTATTGGTGAGGTAAACAGATGGACTGAACGTGTGAGGCATGGGATTCTGGGTAGGTGTTGGGTTGTGGTATTTACTGCACCACCTAGTGGCAGGCTCTTACCTCAAATTTTGGCTATCAATTCAAAGCAAAAAATAGACTGCATGACAACTCATATCTTGGAAATCTCTTAAGCTGGTGCACTCATATGTTAAGGTATCACTGTAGTATATATCTAAAATGGAGAGCAAGCATCATCTATAACGAATATAAACTAGAAACATTTGTAATAAAGAAGGGGTAAAGCAAGGATACGTATTATCACAAATGCTCATACATTGTAACTAGAAATTCTAGAACAAAAATACAAAACCAAGAGCCAGAACTATCAGTCTTTACAGATGTGATATATTTAGAGAGCCCTAGAGTATCAAATAATGAACTGGTTGAAACATTTAACAACTTTGCAAAATTTTGGGATATAAAATAAATCCATGACAATTATCATAATTTCTATATACACTATTACCAACCAAAACTGGCAGGAAAGAATAGAAAGAGAAATTTCATTTAAAATAATTTCAGTGTAAAATATATGACAATTTACCTGGTAGGGCACAAGCAGGAACTATATAAAGACATTTTCAAATTTTCTTCACACAAATAAAGACATATTTTAACCGCTGGAGAGTTATTAATTACTCAAAGGTAAGCCAAGTCCATATAATAAAAAGAACAATGCTAAATAAATTAAATTATCTATTTGATACCATGGCAATAAAACTAACAAAGAATTTATTTATAAAGCTAAGAAAATATATAAAATTTATCTGGAGGAAGAAAACATCAAAAATATCAAAGGAATTAATGAAAAATGAAAAAAGGGAAACTAGCATTATGAGATCTCAAAATATACTATAAAGCATTAATCAGCAGAGAAATTTGGTAAAAGATAAGACATAGAATGATTGATCAAAGGCATAGATTTAATACATAACACATAGAAGCAAATTAATTCAGTAACCTAGTGTTTGATAAACCCAAAGATCCCAGCTATTGCAATGAGTACTCATTAGTTGACAAAAACTGCTAGGAAATCTGGAAAGTAGTATGTCAGAAATCTGTCAGAAACTAGGCAGAGAGCATCTCTTCTAATTATCGACTGTATCATCTTGGACAAGTAAATTTATCTCTTTAGGCTGTGGTTTTATAAAGTTTTATAGAGGAAGTTCAACAAGATAAATGCTATAGTCCCTGTCCTCTCTCAGTCCTATACTTCAATGGCACACATTACCAATGATTCATAGGTTAGCTCTTAACTATTCTCTAGTTGTTTCATATTAATACTGTAAGTTTCTAAGGCAGGGGTGGGACTTTGACTATTCGTCAGAAGCTGGTTAATACACCTTTTTAGAAAAAAATACGGGTCCTAAAAAGGAGGGTCAAAGAATTTTACAAATGACATCTTTGCCACGAAACACTGTCAAACATAAGAGAAAGATTGGTTTTTATAAGAATTAATAATGATCACTCTCCGGAGAACAACTGTTCCCCATTTCAGAGGAGACAGTTGTGAGCCTGATCACTTCACAAAGCTCTGCTTCATTTAAATCCACTTTATTTTCAAGGCAATATATCACCCCCATGATGTCACTGGTCCTTTTTGAGAATGAAATGACAAACAACAAAAACAACAAAGGACTCTGTATGAGGTTTCTATTCAGAAAGAAATATTTCCAGAGCTGTTGTGGTGAACTAAACCTATGTCTTGCATATTTCTTACATGTGTGTCACACATATTATGATCTAAGTTTAAGCTTACTCCTCCCATGGATGCTGTGTGCATTTGTGTGAAGAAATGAGCCAAGTTTTTAGAAGAACATTTTGTATTAACTGTCTTTAGCATGTTATATGAATAAAGGCCATTGGTTAAAAACTATGTAAGACTATTGAATGACTGACAAGGGGCTGTAGGTAGGACCTGAAATAGGAAGAACACAGTTGGACACTTATCTCTGATGGACTTCAGGCTCTGGGAACCCTCTTGAATCTTCTCACTTGATGAGGCATTTGCCTGAGGCCATAAGGTTTTCATTATTGCTAGGCACAATTCTTTGTTATTCTTAACCTAACCTAGCCATCAATTGTCTAGCTACTTCCCACCTTTTATCCCATCAAAATATCTATACCCAAATCCTTAAACTAGCCTAGCCCTCCATTGTCATCATCTCCAAGTAGCCTTTAGCTATTTTCTACCCTTAATCTCACTTCTGAAATCTGACCCCTGTCCTTCCTTAGACTCCTCAAAACTTTCCCTAAACCCCTCCTCTAGACCACCCCTAGATCTCTCCCACAAACTTTCTGTATATAAGATCCATCTTGCCTCCATGAAGGGGTCAGATTCAGTCTAGCTCAGACTCTGTCGAATTGCTCTAGCCCTGTTTGTCAATACAGGTGTCACAAATACTTTCCTTGAGAATATATCCATGATGGAGAATCTTTTTTAAACTTTATTTTACTTAGACTGAGAGAAGACTTGAGTTGAATTTATTCTGCAAGACCAAACAACTTGTTATTTTGGGGTCTTGAGGCTCTCAAATCCCCAAACCTCAGCATCTCCAGAACCTTAAGAATAGTAGTGAAGAGGTACCCGTAGAGGTTTAGGGCTGCCTGAGACCCCAAAATACCAACATGCCGGGTCCTGCTGAAAGAATTCCACTGAAGTCTTCTTAGCCAAAGAAAAAGTAAAGTTTTTTGAAAGTTCAAGATCCCCATATGGGGTGCTAGGGCATTCTGTGGTGCTCTCACACAGAGCAAGTCTGTGCTAGGCCATTTCAAGGCAACTCTCACAGAGCAAGTCTCTGCTAAGCTATTCTATGGCCCTCTCACAAAGAGCAACTCTGTGCTAGGCCATTTCATGGTGCTCTCACAAAGATGGAGGGAAGATGGTGTCTTATATACAGAGGAATCTGGGGGTGACTGAGAGGAGGAGCCTGGGGAGGGTCTTCAGGAGGAGTTAATGAGGTCAAACTCCAGTAATGAGTTTGGGGAGGGACTTCAGGTGGAGTTAATGAGGTAAATGCAAGAGTGGATTGATATTTTGATAGGCTCAAGGGTGGGAAGCAGATGGACAACTGAGGGCCAGGCTAGTAACAGGTTTGGGCCCAGCCACAATAAAATATTTATGGCCTCTGCAAATGCCTCCTGAAGATTGAATCAGACTTCAAGAGGTTTCCCAGAGTATGTACCTCAATGATTCAAGAAGAGCTCAAAAGGGGCAGGGGAGTCCCAGAGCCTACACCTTATCACTAGTAGCTGCCATCTGGGCAGGTAAAATCAATTCAGTTTAGCAGCCTATCAGTTCTAGCAGAAATTAGTGAATGCTACACTTTCTTCTTGTTCTTCTCTTATCACACATGGTCTCTCTCTCTACTTGGGGTGCTATATACTTAATACATGCATTTTGTCTATAGGAACATAATTTTTGTTCACTTACTTTTATGAGATATTTTGGGTTTTGGAGGCTAGATTTTATTTTTAAAAAATAAATTGATTTATTTTTGTCATTCATTTTGGCTTTTTTTTTTTTTTACTTTTCTTTCCAAAAAGCTGAGATAACTTTCTTTTTGCATGGGGATGTGGATATGGCTATCTGGAAATGTAGAATATATAATGTAGAAAATAAATATGCTAGTAACACTGAGAAAGCAGAGGAGTGGGAAAGGGAGACAAACAAAGAGAGAGATAGAAAGGTAAAAAGGAAAGATTTGAGAAATTCATCATCTATATATGAAGCAGGAAATGATGGATATTAAATTGTTGAGAAGTAAGGTCATCCAAGCAGAGGAATAAGCTAGTTTTTCTGAGATATTGTGCCCAGTCAGGCATGAATTAAACATAGTATAAAATCAATTCAGTTTACAAGGAGCAAAAAGATATGCTCATCCAGGATCTTTTATGGATAGTACTTCAGATAGAAAGAGGACAACAATATTCAAAGTCCAGGGTTGTAAGTTACTTGGAGTACGTACTCCTTTTTTCATTCATGTGTCTTTTTGGGTGGCTTCTGTACATGCCCACTCTCTCCACCATCCTGCACAGATATTGAGTGAGTTGGGCTGCAATTCATGTCATCATTCCTCTGATGCCATGGTCCTTATTGAAAAAGAAGAGCAAATGCAGCCTATGAGTAGATCAAGCTGCCTGAATGGGGACCCAACTAGTTGGGTAACTCAGTTCCTCCCCTCTCTCTCCATCTCCCCCTTCCTCTCCTCTCCAAAGGAAGGTAAATTTTGATGGCCAGAAGTGGCCTACTTAACTTGCTCTTTACTGACTTGATTCCTTCTTCCCTTCCTCAAAACCTTTAACCCAATTTACTCCGAAGCTCATAGTTTAGACCACAATAGGTCCCTGTTCAAGCTCCCTTTGATGGCTATATTTTAGATGCACTGGGTCTGGAGTGAAAGTCAATGGTTACTATTTGTCTTTGGAAGAGCAAACCTGAGGGTCTTTCCCTCACACTTTGACTTTTCTTTTTCTTTTTTCTAAGTGAAAAGGTCATCCCTTGATACACTTCTTAAAAAGACCTATTCACTGAATGGATATTACCTCACTCTAAGTGAGTATGTGAAAAGTCCTTAGCCTTTGTAATGCCAAACAAAGGGAACTTCCAAGTTTCAGATTACCAGCATAGCAAACCCCATTTATTCAGCAAAACATTCATAGAACAGAGAGAATCAAAACACAGTAACTCATTCATTTAGCAAGTAAGTTCTCAATTCAATTGCAAAGTACCAAGGTCCAGGTATCCCGCCCCTGGATCACTAATCAAAGTAGCCCACGCCTGGGCAGTACATTCATCTAGTCTCTTCTCAAATGGGGAATAGTTTCCAATCAGAAACAAAGTACATTCATATAGTGAATAACAGAGCACAAAAAGTCTAAAGATTTCCCACTCCTGGACACTACTGAATTACAATACCATTCATTAACACCAAGCACTTTCTTTCAAAAGGAGTGCACAAAGGCCCATCCACTCTTAAATTACAAGATTAAGTTATCATCTCAGCATTGAAAACCTAAGAAAAAGCCCTTCTTTCATCTTGACTCCAGGCAAGCCCTCAGCAATCTCAGTTCATGGGAAGATAAGGCTCAGTAGAGCCATAGGCAGTGTCCTTATCAAGTCACTGTCTGCCTGTAGAACAGTCTCAGAACCCCTGAAAACATCAGCAAGGTCCTCTTCCAGGATTTCTGTAAACATAGCACAAGAAAATCCTCCTTCAGAGATTGTTTTTTGTTTGTTTTCTTGGAGGGCAGTTGGGGTTAAGTGACTTGCCCAAGGTCACACAGCTAGTGTTTTGTGTTAAGTGTCTGAAGCCAGATTTGAACTCAGGTACTCCTGACTCCAGGGCACGTGCTCTATTCACTGCACCACCTAGCTGCCCCTCCTTCAGAGATTCTGAACCAACAGCAAGGTTCCACGACCTCTACAATAGCAGCACTGTCTTTCACCAGATGGTGAATCTAGCAAAACAAGGCCAAAACAGACAAACAAAATACTGGCATCACAGTGATGCCTCCTCAGTTCTCTGCAGCTCTGGGTGTCAATTCTCAGAAGTCCTGGGTAGCTCCAACTGGCCCTCAGCATTCTCTCCCCCAGCAACTCAGGCTCCACGAAACTGGACACTGCTCTGCAAAAGTCTTTCTGGCCTTCTCTCGGCTCCAACCTCTCTCCCAATTCACGGCTCCTCCCAATTCAGCCCTCTCTCTTCACTTCAACAAGTCCGTTCCACAAGTGGGATTCACAAGCTCTGGGTTTTCACACTGTACCCCAAAACCAAGCCAATACAGGGGCATCTCCAAATCCCATTACCATTACAGCCTTAAAGGGCCAGGGTCTCCCATTGCATCCTGGCATCCTGGGCATTCTCAAGTCATTCAGATGAATATTTGGTCACTAGATCCAAATTGTTCTAGAAAAGAAAATGAGACTGATGACCTTGAATAGCCCTCTCCCACTCAAATCAAAGTCAAATGCAAGTCATGGCATCATTTCCCTGATGCCACAGTCCTTTTGAGAAATGAAGAACAACCACATAAGCAGAGTGTAATGCAGATTTGTATGGATTATTATATATTTATAATTTCTAAATTTGATATAATGTATTAATGGTTGAGAGAGAGAGAGAGAAAGAGAGAGAGAGAGGGAGAATAAATTTTAAGACAGAGCAAATAATCAGACATATTTGTTAAAGAGAATAAAAACTCAATAGTGGCACCAAGGCTGTTAAGATCTATTACTCCGGGGTGGATAGGTGGCACAATGAGTAGAGCAGTGTCCCTATAGTTAGGAGGACCTGAGTCCAAATTTTACATCAGACATTTAGCAGTTACTAGCTGTTCAACCTTGCGCCAATCACTTAACTTCAATTGCCCTGCCTTCCCCTGTCCAAAAAGCTAAAAATACAAATAAAAAAGATCTATTACTTAGAATTTTGATGCCTTTGAGAGAAATGGTGGAATTAAGAAGAAAGTTTGGGATTTACCATGAGTTGTCTTTTAGTCATGCTGCTTTTTAGATGCTTATGGGATATCCATCTATGTAAATGATTATACCATACATAGTTTTTGAATAAACAGCTAAAAAATGAGTATGTTTTCTTTTTGATCAATGGTGATATACATTAAAAATTGAACTTAACATTTAGTTACATTTATTAAATATTTAGTGAAAGAGAAATATCATCAACCTCAGAATATATTGGCATATATGTATACACATGTGTGTGCATATATAATGATATAGAAATGAGTATATTTAAGGAAATGAACCTTTTTTATCGATCTGGAAAAGTAAAACATTATCCAACATGTCACCAAAATAATAAAATGATGGAAGGATTTGCATTATTTGTATATTTTCCCCCAACCCCATTTAGGATTATACAGAAATACTATTTGAAAAATACAAAAACCTAACAAGTTCATATTTCTGGAGCAGGAATGATACATCAAATGCTAATATTAGTAGTGGGAGAGTTAAGTTGTTGTTTCCCACATATAAGCTAAAATTCAATCTACCCTTCATTTTTGTATAAAAATTTTAGGGTGATTTTAAGTCCAGGGTGCCTTATTATTTGTAATGGCTCATCAAGTACTGCCTTTTTTGTTTTTAATAGTGATAGTAGCATCATACACAATGGTCTTCTCAACACCTGCATGGTTATTAAATCTAATTTAAAAATGAAATTTCCTTCCAACCTTGTTAAGGGAATGCAGAAATCAAAGAATTCAAAATCCTCAGTTATAAAATATTGCCCATTCAGTCTCTTGATTCTAGCTGCAATGATTTATAATGTTGAATCCTTGGAGAATGACAGTCATTTTGCAAAGTTAAATTTCTAGAGGCTCCTTGAACTGGTATTTCAGTCTAGAAAATTATCCCTTATGGAGTAAAAAATAGAATATCCACCCAGCTAATGTCTTTCACTGCATGCATGATTTTATTCCAAGTATCTTAAAGAACATTCTCAAGTCTAAGTTCTTGCTTAAGTAGAATGAATGTACCAAATGTAATGTAAGGCATTAGATAATTTACACAATACTTAAGAAAGAATGAGAAGATTATATAAGGTTTTCATCTAATCAAAGACAAATGAAGCCTAGTAATAACTGTATTGTTTCATTTTGTTTTTCCCAGTAGAAAGGTGCTACTATGATTCTTCTTTGTAGTTGCCAATTAGGTTCCAGCTACTCAATTGAATAAGATAGAGTCCCTACCACTGAAAACAGAAAATTAGATAATTTTGAAGTTGGAAATATCCTTAAAGGCCATAAACTTTATCTTAAAAATAAGCAAGCTCAGCAACAGAAAGATGAAGTGATGTCTGCAAATCTGAGAATTTCTTCCTAAGTGACCTAGAATGATAACTGGTAAGCAACAGAATGGAGCCCAAGCTTACTATAGCAGCTAAAGGGGGAAGAACAAGTATTGTGAACTCCTTAACTGAACTGGGGGAACCTGGAAGGCCTTAACAGATATTACAATAACTGTCTATCAGTCTTAACAACACTCATGTTCCTACTGAATGTGCCATTGGAGCAACTGGAACTTTCTTTATTTATCTCAGTACCTTCACTTAGTATTGAAATTGAAATAGTATAGAGTTACACAAGAGGGATTCAGAAGGGAAAGTAAATATCATTTAGTCCTACATGAACTTTAACAGTAAATGCCTGTGTTTCATATTCAAAAATTTGTCATCTGTCTTATAACTGAAAAACTCAAGGGAGGCTACCTACTCTACTTTCAGATTGTTTTAATTGTTATGATATTTTTTCTTATAGATAGTACAAATTTGGCTCTATAATGCTGCTTGTTTCCTCTAGTTCTACCCTCAGGGACCATGCAGAGAGAATACAGTTAAAATTACACGATAGCTCTTCAAATACTATCATGTTCTTCTTTAGTTTTCCCTTCTCCAAAATAAACATCCTCAATCCCTCCAGTTGATCCTCATATGTCACACTCTCAAGACCTTTTGTGAACCTTATTGCCCTCCTTCAGCTGCTCTAGAGTTTATCCATGTCCTTTCTTTATAAGGAATAATAAACCTGATCAAAGGATGTGAAAATCAGTTCACATTGTATATTGGGTCTGAATATAACAGAGCAGAGTGAATCTGTCCCTGAGAATTATGCTTCTCTTAGTGGATCACAATTATTCATTTACTTGCTTGGCTGCAGTATCATACTATTGCTTCATATTGCCATTTTAGTCCGCTAAAAGTTGAGTGTAAGAATGCATCTTACATATTTTACTTAGTTTTTAAAATCCAAGTTAAAGTCTTTGTTTAATTTCATTTTTATGCTGGATCCAGGGTTCTAGGTTATCAAGATCTCTTTGAATTGAGTATGCATTATTCAATTGTTTTATGAAAAATGTTGAGGGAGGCAGCAGCTCCCTAACAAGACTTGAGAAAAGTGAACCAAAAGCCAACTGTGGCAGTTTCCAGACATATCAATCCATAAATGTCCAAAAGAAAGTAAAAGGTCAGTCTGGGAACTATGTTGGAACTTTACTTGGAAAGTAAAGGTGTGTTATGGCCCCCACAATCAGGTAAGAGGTGGAGGTGCAGCCTCTGCTACCTGGCTGCCTCAGGAGTTCCTGGAATACAATCTCCTCTCTAGAAGCAGAGTTCTACTGTGGTAAAAAGCTCAAAACACAAGTAATTGACTGGCAATATGAGCAAGCAATTAAAGCACAAACAGACCATAGAATCCTTTTTTGGTGAGAAAAAGGATCAAATCATGGAATGGAAGGAAAACAACAAAGTCAGAACTCCTGCACCAAAAGTTTTCAAGAAAAATGTGAATTGCTTACAGGACATGGAGGAGTTCAAGGAAGATTTTGAAAATCAAGTAAGAGAAGTGGAAGAAAAATAGGGAAGAGAAATGAGAATGATGCAAGAAAATCATGAAAAGGGAGTCAACAACCTGACTGAAGAAAATAACACCTCTTAAAAATAGACTAACTCAAATGGCAAAAGATGCCCAAAAATACAATGAAGAGAATGCCTTAAAAGCCAAATTGGACAGATGGAGAAAGAATTTCAAAAACTCACTGAAGAGGATAATTCCTTCAAAATTAGATTGGAGCAAATGGAAGCTAATGGCTTTATGAGAAATCAAGAAACTATAAAACAGATCCAAAAACATGAAAAAATAGAAGGTAATATGAAAGATCACATTGGAAAAGCCACTGATCTGGAGAATAGATACAGGAGATATAATTTAAAGATTATTGGGCTACCTGAAAGCCATTAACAAAAAAAAAAGAACCTTAAAATCATCCTTCAAGAAATTCTCAAGGTAAATTACCCTGATATTTTAGAACCAGAGGGCAAAATAGAAATGGAAAGAATTCACTGAGCACCTCTTGAAAAAGATCACCAAAAGAAAACTTCTAGGAATATTATAACCAAATTCTAGAGTTCCCAGGTGAAGGAGAACATATTACAGGTAGTCAGGAAGAAACAATTTGAGTATTATGGAAACACAATCAGGATAACACAAGATGTAGATGTCAGGAGCCAGAGCAAACATTATGGGCGCAGAGTGTCGCAACGTTCCAGGTAGGGGGTCCCCCCACCCCCAGAGGTATTCTCCCAGCCAGCTGCAGTCCCTCCCCAGAAAGCCCCTTGTTTGAACTTTTTCT
>CM053594.1:227879661-227897542 GCA_028646575.1 Pseudocheirus occidentalis | reverse complement strand
TTTTGCTATCTATTTCCTCCTCTAATTCCCTTGACTTTTCCTCTAGGAATTTGGATGCTACACCACTTGGTGCATTTATGTTAAGTAATGATATTGCTTCATTTTTGATGGTGCCTTTTAGCAGGATGGAGTTTACTTCCTTATTTCTTTAAATTAGACCTATTTTAGCTTTTGCTTTATCTGAGATAAGGATTGCTACCCCTTCATTTTTTACTTTAGCTGAGGCATGATATATTTTACTCCATCTTTTTGCCTTTACTCTGTGCATATCCTGTTGTTTCAAATATGTTTCTTGTAGACAGTATATTGTAGGATTGTGGTTTTCAACCCTTTCTGCTATCTGCCTCTGTTTTATAGGAGAGTTCATCCCATTCACCTGTGAACAGTTTTCATTACTATCTGTGACTTTCCCTCCATCTTATTCCCTCACCTGTTTACATCTTTATGTCTTCCTTTTCCATTCCCCTCCTTTAGAATTTTCCTTTTGACCTCCACATCCCTCAGTATTCCCTTCCTGTGTTACCCCCTCTTTACCTACCCTTTCCCTTTGCTACTCTTTCCCTCCCTACTGAGTACCATCCTCTTCTTTCACCCAACCCCCTTAACCTTCCTATTGCCTGTAATGCACAATAGATATTTATTCTTAACAGAGTATGTTATTCCCTCCTTAAATGCAAACCAATGCTAGTAAATTTCATACATTGCTCCTCTCCCTCCCTCTTTTCCATCTATTATTATGAATTTTTGTGACTTTTCATGTTAGAACATAAATTTAGCCATTTGTATTAATCCCTCTTTAAATCAGAACCAATAAGAGTAACTATCATATGATGATCATCTTCTTCCTTCCCCCCTCCTTCCACTTTGGTATGTTTTTATGCCTCTTCTAGTGGAATAATTTGTGACCTTTTCTCTCTTCCTTTCCTTTTCTTCCATTACAATCCCTTTCTTCCCCTTAATAGTTTTTTTTTAATCTTCAGGTTAGTCCAATTATAAACACACTGTCTTTCTATGTACTTCCCTTTTAAGTGTCACAATACTTATACCAATTTCAGTATTGACAGGAATATGTTTCTCATAAATGAAGGTAAACAGTTTGTTCTTATTGATTCCCTAGTTATGTGCATGTGTGAGCATCTCTGTATGTATGAGTATGTGTGAGTGTAACTTTTCCTTGTTTACCTTTTTATGTCTTTCTTGGGTCTTGTAAGTGGAGATCAAATTTTCCATTGAACTCAGGCTTTTTCATAAGGAAAGTCTGGAAGTCCTTTATTTCATTAAATGACCTTCTCCTCACCTGAAAGAAGTATGCTCACTCTTGCCAGGTAGTTGATGCTTGGTTGCAGTCCTAGTTCTTTTGCTTTACAAAATATCGCATTCCATTCTCTCGAAACTTTTAATGTAACAGCTGCCAAATCCTATGTAATCCTGAATATAGTTCCACGATATTTGAATTATTTCTTTTTGGCTGCATTCAGTATTTTCTCCTTGACCTTGCAGTTCTGGAATTTGGCTACTATATTCTTGGAGTTTTCAATTTGGGATCTCTTTCAGGAGGAGATTGGTGAATTGTTTCAATAACCATTTCTCCTTCTGATTCTAGGACCTTAGGAGAGTTTTCTTTGACAATGTCTTGGAAGATGTTGTCCAGGCTGAATTTTTCATCATGGCTTTCTGGTAGGCTGATAATTTTTGGGTTGTGTCTCCTGGATCTGTTTTCCAGGTCAGTTGTTCTTTGAGTGAGATATTTTGCACTTTCTTCTAATTTTTCAATCTTTATGTTTTGTTTGACTGATGCTTTTTGCATTATAGAGAGTCCTTAGCTTCAATTTGTCTGATTCCTAATTTTTAGTGAATTATCTTCCTCAACTAGTTTTTGGAGTTCCTTTTCCATATGCTCATTTTTCATTTTTAGGAGGTATTTTCTCTGATTAGATTTTGGACTTCCTGTCCTAAT
Organism: Pseudocheirus occidentalis; assembly: GCA_028646575.1. Classification (NCBI taxonomy): domain Eukaryota; kingdom Metazoa; phylum Chordata; class Mammalia; order Diprotodontia; family Pseudocheiridae; genus Pseudocheirus; species Pseudocheirus occidentalis. The sequence continues at coordinate 227,895,585 of CM053594.1, read as the reverse complement.
TCTCCAGTTTTACTTTTTAAAGAATTATTTTCTTCAGTGAGATTTTTTTTCCAATTAGGTCACTGTAGATTTAAATTTATCTCCTACCTCTCTAATTTTATTTTTAAATCTCTTTTGAGATCCTCTAAGAAGGCTCTTTGGGCTTGAGGCCAACTTGTATTTCCTTCTATTGTCTCCAGTGTGAGTATAGAGTTTGTGTTGCCTTCTGAATTTGGTTGTTCTTGCTCACTACAAAAAGATTTGATCGTCTTAGCCTTTGCAGTTTCCTTCTTCCCCATTGTGAGCATCTATGACCTGCATTTTCAGAGTGGATATCTGCTTATGGGATACAGAAGTATTGACCTTCTCAGGCTGGGAGGTAGGGGTTTGGTAGCTATAGGCTCCACATGTGTAGACTGAAGCCAAGACCAGGACTCTCAATGATTTACCTGAGTTATCCTGAGGCTTACAGAGTAAACTTTGGGGGGTGGGTTGGTCTGGCTCCTTCAGGTTTCCACCTCTGTGTCTCTGGGCTACAGCTCAGGCAAGTTCAGTAGCTGGAAGCCACAGGGCTGGGCTGCAGTCTGCTGATATCCCAGGTAGTGCTAAAGCACACCTGGACTCTTGTTAGGAATTGCTGGCTCCACCCTCCTGGGCTTAGACTCTAATGTCTTCCTTCCCCTTTCCTCAGCCATACCCAAGCCTGAGGCTGTTTCCATTAATTCAAGATTTTACTCTGGGTTGGGCATTTAACTCCTCCAGACTTTTCTGGGTCAGGGAGGGGGATCAGAGCAACTAAACTTCATTCTTCCTTCTTGGCATCTGGAAGTTTGGGTGTATAATTTTAAACATCCTGGTTGTCCCAGGGACAGCAGATGACCCTGCTGTGGGTCTCGAGTTTTTTCCTACCCTGTTTGATGATCCTCTGTCCTTTGATGAGACAGCTGCAAACCCCTCTTGCTGGGTGAGTCTGCTGGCTAGTTGGGGCTTCTTCTTAGTCTGTCATCTTCTGCTCTCAGATCCATGCTGGTTTGGCCCCTGTGTGCTCCACTTTCTCCTTCCCCAGACATGCGTAGGCACTTTCCTGAGCTGGGATTCTGCCATGCTCTGTCTCTCACTGGGTTCTTTCACTCTTAAATCTGTTCAAATTCACTTTTTAGCCTTTAGTGACAGAATTGTTCAAGGACCTTGGAAAAGCCTTTCTGCCATCTTAGCTCTGCCACCCCTGCAAATAAGTTTCTAAATTAGAAGGGCTAGGTTACTAGTTGCATTTTAGTTTCAATATATAACAGGTTCAGAACAAATCTAAAAGGGACTCTCTAATGGGAAGCTGTTTTTTTATTTGTTTGTTCGTTTTTGTCCATCAACTAATATTAATTTTTGTGTCCTGCTGCTCTGTGTTCCACAAATTCATGCTTATATTTTAAGGAAAAAATATTTATTTTGGGGGTTAGTGGGGATTGATATTGGAATGGATATTCTGAATTTCACTGTTGGCTGAAATCAAATGTCTCTGGATTTCCATGACTTTGGGGAAAATAGTAAATAATATAAATGTTGTATTTTAACAAATCCTTAAGTGCCAGTTGGAAGTTTTGTAGTGAGTCAAGATCTTAGAAGGTATTCATAATTGCAAATTCCTGTTAACCTAAGATTTCCCTCCAATCATCTAGCTACATTCTCTCTTCTCTATTTGAATTTTCTGTGTGCAGTCCTTGTTTTTCCTTCCACCAAATTATCTCCAGGAAAATGAAGACAAGATGTCTAGAAACATGGTCTGAAGTAGCAAAAAGAGTACCACATTTTGATAAAATAGAAATGTAGGTATTTATCACTTTTCCAACATCAATGAGGTGCATGATCATGAACAAGTCATTTAATCTGTCAAATCCTCACTCTGAACAAGTGTTAAAACAGACAATAAATAATCAAAAAGGTGAATGGATTAATAAACAAACATAAATAAATAACTGCAAAAATGCAGAATACTACTATTTTGTTGTTAAGAAAATAATGTAAAATACTTAAAATGCAATACAAATGTTAAATAAAGATCTTTTTGTAACAATAGACTTAGTAAAATGAGAGCTTTCAGAGAAAAGTTTACTTTAATTATTTTTTTAATCCCATATAACTGTGATCCCTTTTGGAATTTTCCAAGCAAAAATAGTGTAATGGCTTGCAATTTCATTCTCCACGTCATTTTATAGATGAGGATTTGGGACAAAGAAGGTTAAATGACTTATCCAGGATCTTACAACTAGTAAGTACCTGAAGCTGAATTTGAATTTAGGTTTTTTGTCTCCAGTCCCAGCTCTCTAGCCACAATACCACCTTGCTTGCCCTTCCTTTATAATGTCTCCCTGATAATAAATTATGAGACTGAGTTGAAATTAAGGTTTATGGACACTAGCTACTTACTTCAGTTGTGCATTACAGATATTGTAACATATATTTGGAGGCTATCATTTTCACTGTATACGCAGACTGCCTTTTCAAAGATAGCACTCCTGCTTTTGTCTCCTCCATTCAATTCCTTTTTGATTAAATTTAGCCTTTTTCCAGAATTTCCTTTTGCCAGGTATTCTAATAGGAATTAGAATAAGGAAGTATGCAGAAGGAATATGTGAGTCAAATATCAAAGCATTTCAAAATCCAGAAGGAAGCTTTGAAATAATGTAATTCAATTTCTTGTGTTCAGATGCTGAAATTGACACACAGAAGGCTTAAGTGATTACTACAAAGTTGCACAGCAGTTAGTCACACACAAGCAATGCAGGAAGTAATTGAAAGACAGCCAAAATACAAGATCCTTATTTGATCTTCTATATGAATTTTCTCCATGATCTTGGCCTAGGCTGTTGTGTCCTTAGTAGGGTATAAACAATTGTGTCTGAGCTATTACATAAAATATAAAGAGATGAGGGAATGATCGAGCATCAGGATTTTCTTCTCTTTCTTTTTTCTAAGCACCTAAGTACTAAAAGAAGAAGACTGGATGGTAGAAAGTCAGAAAGAAAGAAGAGAAGGAAAGAAGAGAGGGGAGAGGAGAGGAGGAAGGAAGTAAGGAAAGAAATGAAGAAGGAAGAAAGGTAGGAAGGAAGGAAGGAAGGAAGGGAGGGAGGGAGGGAGGAAGGAAGGCAATAAAAAGAGAGGAAGGAAGGGGGAGAAAAAGATAGGGAAGAAAAGGGAAGAAGAAATGAAGAAATGGAAGGGAAAAATAGAGAAAAGAAGGGATAAGAAAGAAGAGATAAGGGAATGCATTTAGAAATTACAATGGTTTCAAAGGCTTTTACAAAAAATAGTTTTTCCTTAAAAATAAATACAAATGACACTGATTTTCCTAAAGCTTATCACTATTTGTGTTGGCCGTATGATAATGCTTTATAGGTTTTTTTTATTTTTATGTACAACCACAATCAATTAAAACTGCTGGTTTATATCATTTATTTGAAGATAGGAAGCTTTTTTAATCATTTAGAAATGCCTTACATTTAAATCGTGGAACTAAAACATTATGCAGCTTCTTATTGCTTGCTGTCATTTTGAAAGACACAGTTTTATAAAATATTGAATTAACTTTAGAAATGGCATTAGTAATGCAGACTTTCTGTGCCTGGCTGACAGCTAGTAGGGAATTTACTTGTATTTAAAGACTGCTCCATGGGCTGTCAGGTTTATTGGTTAATTTTAACCATTACTACTGCTTGCAAGTGAACTGTTATACTGTCATTAGATTAGCAATGCAGTCTGTGAAAAGCTTGAGGCTTTTACATTCTTATTTTTTTTTATAGTTGAATTTATCATGAACAAACTAAGGAGAAATCTGACAAAGAAGGAGGAAGCAAAATTATGCTGGAGGGATGTTTAAACACACCCTGACTCTCATGACAGGTCAGTACAGTGATCACACAGAATGTATTATAACTGTCTTTCAAGATTCAAAAAACCTCAGACTGGTCTCGCACCAGAGTATGGACAACCATACTAGTGAGTTTCCACGTGGCCGTTGTTACTACTATCATTCTGGTAAGAGTTTTGACTCAGTTCCTTGGTAAACCCTTTTTTTGAGGACAAAGAACTAAGTCAGGTAGCATTGCAAATCTGAAACTGCTACATAAATGTCCGTTGTTTTTGTTACACAGAATCAAAAATTTCAGTATCTCGTCTTGAACAGACCTCTCTTCTCCTTTTTTTGTTTGTTTAGCCCCTAAAAAGAATTTTCTCTGGGGAAAAATTCTCCTGATGTAGTTTTAATATAATTGTTAAAGTCTTCACAAACGTGTGGGATGGGGGAGACTGGATTCCCAACTCCGATAATTTAAGCTAAAAATGGGTATCTCAAATAGGACACTATTACTCCCATAGAAAGCACATAAAGTATTAATATAATCCCTCAAATTGAAATATACATGTCACTATGAAAAATGTTTGTCCACACAAGATATCTAAATGTAGCAACATTTAGCAGGCAGCAGGAACAGATATTTTTGGATTCTTGCCCTTTCCTTCCCTAGTGAGAATACAGTTTTCACCTTGAGGGGAACAAGAGAAGGGTCAAAGCTTGAGGTTTGCTCTAGCCCTCATCTATATCCAAGAGAAACATTGTTATAGCTGTAATAATTGGCTATCCTGACCCACCCTAACTGATGACCCACACTAACTTCTCCTCCAGGGTTCCTGGCTTTCCTTAAGGGGTTTTAGAATATCTAGACTCTCAGCCAATCTCTCAAGCCACAATTGATGGTGTTCCTCAGTTATAGACAATGCATCTCCTATATCCCAATTCCATTTAACCATTAACAATCAGAGTAACTTTTAAAAAGGAATATTTGCCTTAAAAGTATACATACTTTTCCAACATATGAAGCTTAATCCCTGCTTATATAACACTCATTCTCCTGGGAGGGCAGAGTTCAGGTTAATAGTTTAGTCTAGTTCCTAGAGAGGGCAGGGAAAATTCAAATCTAACCATCATACTCCTAGAAATGGACTGGATTTTTCAGGTATCCCTGACAGGTTAGCTAGATGCGATATCTTGCCTGCAGTCCTGATTCCAATATTGCCATGCCCTTAGCTCCCAATTCCAGTGGGGATCACTGTTAGCACTGAAAAGTGAAAAGGTAAAACAAAGCAAATATAAAGCAAATACCCTCAGAACCATTCCTTAGGAGAAGCAAGGATAGAAGAGAGATGAGAAAAGTGATATTAATCCCCCCACCCCCCACACAGACACACCTGCTGCCCTGGTTGAGTTCATGATGACTACACTGTTGCACCTAAGGTGAGCTGTTATCTTCACCATCTGGATATAACAGAAAAAAAGGAGCCTAGAAAGAGAGTGATTGTCCATATCTAGTGAATTCAAAAGATGCAGCCTGTTCCAGCTACACAGTCAATCAAAGGAGGTTATTCAGACCCATGTGTTAAGAAATCACAAAATGCAGTGTCTCTATGTTAGAAGATCTGGGCATGTTTAGGAGAAACTGTTTACATAGCATTAAATGCCATCTGGTGTTATTGTACCGGCCAAATCCTGAAAGAAAATCAAAAGCAAGTTTTGTAGGACTATAGGAAAACCTCTTTCTCCATCTTTCTTTAGTTTAACAACAACAGTAACCTTTCTGTAATACTTTGATGTATATAAAACATTTTGTAAATATTATTGAATTGTATCCTTATAACAACCCTGCTTGGCAGGTGCTATTATTACCCCCATTTCTATAAATGAAAAAAAAACCTGAGGTATATAGAGATCAAATGCTTTGTCCATGGTCACACAGCTAGTAAATGTTGGAGGCCTGATTTGAACCCAAATCTTCTTATTTCCAGATATAGTACTCTATCCACTATACAATTAAATCTCCTCAAAGTTCAGTTAATTCCCAGTATTAACTAATTGATTAGACTATAATAATGTGATCATGTCAAGCTACCCCACATTAATATCTGGTGAACCTGTTCTGGGCCACTCGTAACACAGTGCCCTCCTCAACACAGTGCCCTCCTCTCCATTTCCTAGCTTGCATGGGCATTCTATCACTATTTTCTGAATATATTTGGCTACTAAGTCAAAACTGAGAGTGACAGTAAATGCTCCAGTAGAAAAATTACTTTACTTTCCTTTCCTTTTAATGAGATAAGAGAATGGGTTGCTATGGTCCCCAGTTGTAAAGTAGCTTCTGGGCATTTCTTACCCGGAAGTTCTGTGAAATTATTGTATAACAATTTTCTGTATCTATTTCCCTTATTTTCAGATAGAGATTTTGTTATAGATATAAGCTCATGAACTTTGAGAGGTCACAAGTATGAGAGACCAAAGGTTCAGAAAATATAGAGAACATCAGATTTTTTTTTAAGACTACTGAGTCAGCCGACATACCAGCACAGTCTTGAGTAGCTACCTGATTGACTCGGACCAGCATTGGATTGATTCTGAGTTACCAACTCCTGTTCCAGTATGGGAACCACTCATCAATAGTTATGTGGCATTTACTAAAGACCTGGGAAAAGTGAATGATTTGCACTTACTTTAAGTTTGTATAAACTCTTCTTCAAGATCAAGGTGAAAGTCTTCTTGTTTATGAGGGAGATCTATATTTCTTTGCAAATGTTAATTTATAGTATTTAATTTAACCATTGAGATTAATTGATGATATGGAGGAGGTATTATCTGACAATCATGATTGATTTTGGAAAGAATAGGGCTTGAACAAATAATGCTGAAAAGATATGCCTTATCCCTCTGTTAAACCTGAGGAAATGTGGTCTGGCTTCAATATGGGGATGCAATTTGTCAGCATAAATGGCAGTTGGGATTATAACCTGCAAAGTTTAAAAGATTACCAAGGCAAAATACAAGGGTTTTTTGCTCTCCTATGTACTGTAGCTTTCTTCTGAGACCACATGCATGAGATCCTGCTTCCCAACAGAATATTAATACCCTCTCCTTTCATAAAAAAAGCTTGATCTTTAAACTCTTCAGGAACTACATCTGGCCCAATATCTATTTCCCTTTCTCCAGTAACGTAGTTTTAAGGAATTTTCCTCCAAGGCCATCAAGATGAGAGTCTTTGTGACTGTTGTATATTTTCAGGTCCAAGTATGTACACAAGTGACAAACTGTGAGTCCAGATTTTGGGAGAGAGTTTGTGAATATATACAGGCAATTCTCCCCTGGAATCTGTCTACCCTATGGTATTCTGTGTTCTACCTTGAAAAAGGAAAATAAAAAGCTATAGGTCCAGCATAAAGAAGGAGGTGACTCTTATCCATAGCAGTACAAAACTGCCAATTCACCTACAACAATCCAAATCTAAAATTTAATTTCCCTTGGGTGGCTTGGTGGTACAGCGAATACAGTCCTGGCCCTGGAGTCAGGAGGACTTAAATTTAAATCCAGTCTCAGACACTTTACATTTACTAGCCTTGTGACTTTGGCCAAGTCACTCAACTCCAATTGCCCTGCCTTCTCACCTCCAAAAAGCTAATAAAAAATAATAATAATTATAATCCCCATTTGATGAGATGTAAAAAAAATCACAAACCAAATATCATCAAATACTACTGTCTTGTAATCTAATCAAATTAGTCAAAATTCCCCTAATTTCTCTCTCCTTCTCTCTCTCTCTCTCTCTCTCTCTCTCTCTCTCTCTCTTTCTCTCTCTCTCTCTTTCTCTCTCTCTCTCTCTCTGTCTGTCTTTCTCTCTCACTTTGTAGTATGTTTAATACATCAAATACAACTATTACTACTACCACCACTACTAATAAAAACTCCAGGAGTGTAAGAAGAAAATATTTGAGAAACCGGCATTGAATTCCCAGGGGTCCTTTAAAATGGTTAATTATTCTATAGATTATAATTTTTTCCAGTGATATACCTTCTTAGGAAGGGAAATTTGCTCTATGTATATCTTTTTTTTTCTTCAAATTTGAAACTGGACATTTCCCTGAAACCTAGTAGAGTATTCGGCAAAAAAGTTCTTAATCAATGTTTGGTGAATGCAGTTGAATTGGATTGAACTGTATCGAATTCATCCCCTCAAGAAATCACTAAATAAAACAATAGGCAGCATTATTTTCAGTAATTACAAGCTTCAACAGAAAGAGTACATAGTGTAGAATGATGATCATTTGGGCACTGCTGTCAGTGTTACAAATAGTCTCAAACCAAGCAGTTTGTGAGCAGTACATAAAGTCTATTTAGAAATCATTTACAGAGGCTACTGGATTGCAAATATGAAGATAAATATGTTGGAGGAGATGACAGGCAGATTTTCCTAAACATCTGACAACTCATGCCAGAGCATGAGTCATTTACCTGGAGCCATCTTATCACCAACCATTCTGCTCTGTTTTCCCATTAAACCGTCACTGCTTTCTACTTCCTTTTCTGGGCAAAATAATCAAATGAATATTACCCCTACAACAGTAAAGAGTTTTTCAATCAACAGTTCTTTGAATAATCTCTAGATCTCTGAAATTTCCTAAATTGAAAGTCACTTGTTTTATGACTACTCTCCTATATATGTTGTTACCTTCAATAGTATGAACACTCTCTAGTGGTAAGGACAACCTCGCTTTTGTATTTATGCTTCCAATTCTTAGCACAATGCCTGACATATTTTAATATGTACTTTTCTTACTATATTCATTTAACAAATATTTCTTGCTTTATTTGTATAGGAATGTTGGGTGTGCATAAAGAGCAATATATTATCAACTCAAAATTTCACAGAAACAATGGGATTAAAGATTCCATCAGAAAGGTGTATGTTTGTAAAATAAAGTGAGTCAGTCATTTGGTGAAATCAAAGTGTAACAACTGAATTATGGCAATCTCTTCATTGATAACTAAGCAGTTTCATCATGTTAAGGGAATAATGAGAGGAAGAAACTAAGAAGGTGGTGTGGGCCCAAAGTGGAAGATTATGAAAGGAAATGAATATCGGCAGCATGGAATGAGAATTCACAAGTTGGTAGCTGCACTATTAAAGGAAATACACTCATGGATGAAAATACATACCTATGTAAGAAATATATCAACTGAAGACACATTGATTAAACAAAGCTAAACCAAGATTTCAGTTCAATTCATAAGAGCTTTAGTTGAAAGAGAATTACATGGGAACAAAATAATTAATTCAACAAAAAATAAAATGGATTTGAAGGCAAGACAACTTTGAGCTCAAACCTATAAGCCTGAAAGTCTTTCTTCTTTTCCATTTCATTGAATTATTGTAAAACTAAGAAATCCTTGAGAAAATTGATCAATCAAAATCACACTGGATAAGACCCTGGTCTTCTTGATGGGTGATCTATCCAAAATTTTACAAATTGTCTATCCTCAATAAATGTTAATTACAATAACCAGTGAACCACTTTTCTTAATCCTCAGTAGAAAATGTTTGTGGATGTTTTATGCACCAACAAACATTATAACTAATTCATTCCAAAATTCTGCTCGTGCTACTAAAAAACTAAAAGTTTCTACGGATAACTTCAGACCATAAAAAGAGAAACAGAGTCTGGGAAGGGCTGTCAAAGGTATTGCAATTGATTGGATATCAAGTCATAACTTTTTAAGGGTTTCACTTAATATGTCTAATCCAGAAAAATATTTTCTATTGATTTTTTGTTATTCTTGTTCCTTTGTTATTACTTTTTAAAAAAATAGCAACATTTTATCACAAGTAATTTTCATTGGTAAATAAAAAGCACTTCTAAGTACTTCTGCCTGAGCACTGAAGACCCAGTACTTTCATACTATAACTGGCAAAGAAGCAGAAAGTAAATTTACTATCAGAAGACATAGGATGAAATTCCTACCCTGTCAGTTTACTATCTGTATGACCTTAAACAAGTCATTTCACTGCTCAAGAGTTATTCATATTCTTCTTTAATGTCTTATTTGGTCAGTCATTTTAATTGTTTCCAACTCTTTGTGGCCCCATCTGGGGTTTTCTTGGTAAAGACACTGGAGTGGTTTGCTGTTTCCTTTTCTAGCTCCTTTTACAAATGAGTAAACTGAGAAAAATGTATAAAGTAGCTTGCAGGATCACCAAGTCAGTAAGTTTCTGAAGTCAAATGTGAACTGAATCCTTCATGAATCCAGACCTGGCACTCTACTGTGCCACCAAGGTCCTAAAATGAGATCATTTCTTAAAATGGTCACTACTATCCATTTAGTGTTCTAAATGCATAATCCCATAATATTATTAACTTATAAAGAATTTTTGGAATGCTATGATAATGTGCACCAATGATTTTCTCAGAAGATATTCTATAGCAGACTAGAGGTATAGAAAATACAAAATTCTTCTTTATTTATTAAGTTTGAAGGTTTTTTTGTAATCACAAAAAGCACTTGATTTTATAAAAGACTCTAGGTAGTGTAGCAGATAGAGTGTTACCCCTAGGGTCAGGAAGAAGTGAGTTCAAACTAAGCTTTTGACATTATTTAGGTGTAGGGCTCTGAATTTCTCAGCCCTAGTTTCTTCTAAAGTAAAATATGGAAAATGATAGTACCTATCTTCCAGTGTTACTGTGAAAATAAAATTAAATAATATTTTAAAGGGTTCTGCAAATCATAATGCACTTTGCAAATATTAGTTTTCATCATCATCATCACCTTAAAAGGTCTTTTCCACCAAGTTGTCAAAAAGAGGAGATTATTTGAAAGAAAAAAACAACCTACACAGTTTTCTTTGATGGCACACTGACAAATAATTTCAAATGAGGTGTGAAACAAGGATATACCCTGTCAAAGGTGTTTTCCAACATTATGGAAGATTTGGAAAATTAGGAAAAGTCATGGATTTGGACTTTGATCACCCAGATTTCAGTCATATTTCCTCCTCTTTCTACCTCTTTGACTTTGGGTAATTCACTTAAACTTTTGGTATCAATTTCCTTTTGAACCTTGAGTTCCTTATCTGTAAAGTCAGAGGATCAAACTATATGGCCTCTAATGTTCCTTCCAGCTTGAAGTTTTTGATCCATTGTCCAGTGCAAAGTTCAAATACATAAAGATTCATTACAGAATCTCTCCCTATACTCCTATTTCTGAATGCCAAATGTACAGATTGTGGCAAGGCTCAGAACATTGCAGACTTTATGATCTAAGGGATAAAAATCAATCATACTTCACAATAACTGGGATATGAATGTAGGTTACAGCAATCCTCTTCTTCCTTGCTGTTGGTGTTTGTCCTTCTATCTAAAGGTCCACTGGTACAACATTCAATGATTTAGTTGATAACTAGCTGCATCACCTACCTTTCTGATTGAATAATTTGTATGCAAACTCTGTTGCTTTGGATAGGCAAAAATTGCCCACTGAGTTGTCAAAGAAGATCCTAATGTTTTTAAAATGACAGTTCCTGTCCCACTGGCTTTGAGGAATAGTGAGGATTAGAGAGTTAGAGTCCAAATGATTCTGCTTAATGCATAGTGACCTTGTCAGGATGTTGACAAAAAGGCAGCAGGTAAGCACATTGTGTATGGGTCACTGAGCTTTGGCTTTGTCTGAAACATGATCCACTGCTGTGTCTACCTTCATTTCTCAGCAGGCGCCTGTCTGAAGCTTGAGTAAGAGAAAATGTATTAGAAGGGGATGCAGGGGGGAGACTAAAGATAACACAAACCAGGAGAAAATCTCTTATAGAAATCTTACCATTCACTGTCCTTGTAATAAGTATCATTATAAAGATTTCAAATCCGAGTATTGGCTCTGGAGTTAATGTTGAATCACAGCAAGAGATATGAGTTTACGTATCAATCATCAGCAATTCATCAGGTTTCCCTTCTGTCTTGAGTTTCTTTTGTGTTTGCTTTTCATAGCTTTAAATTATTCCAAACCACTCTGTCCCTAAATTGACAATGTAGAAAAACTCTGTTATTATCATGATTTATTGAAGTGACAAAAGCTAAAACTACACTAGATGAAACAAATAAGCATTTCCTGTTGTGTAAACTTTAACCACAATGATCAATTTACTTAGTGATCTAACCAAACTGAGGGCATAGATTCAAATTTGAACCCTCTACAGGATTCATCTATTAGTCACTGCAGAATAGAAAGTATTCTTCCCAAGGAAGAATGCAAGGAAAGATGAAGAGGAATCATTCCTCCTATTTTTGCTATGTTTTGTTTTGATTTTGGTTTTGGTTTTGGTTTTAACCAGAGGCATGCCATTCATGCTTTAGGAAAATATCTCCATTTTTATATTCAGAGGAGATTTGAATCTCCACAGTACCACCTGTTTGATAGTTGAACTTGGACAAGACAGACCTAGGTCTCAGTTTCTTTACCTACGAAATGAAATGGGGAAGGAAGGTAGAGTATGCTATTCTCAGTTTTCTATCTAGCTTTAATATCCCTTGTGTTATTTCATTAGTGCAATGTGTGATACTGGATGGAAAGGCAGCAGACTGAAGAACGGAAAATATATTGCATTTGGAAGTTTTCTAATCTGTAAGCTGAAGGTGTGGGATCAGATGACCTGTAAGAACTTAATCTATGAACTTGTGACTCTAGCTACCCATTGTAAATTTCTTTCCTAGAAAAACAAGTCCTAAGAACTCTTTTTTTCACAGCTTTCATTAGTCAGAGATTTTATTTATTTTTTGTAAGAATGCCTTAAATATTGATTCTAGTTCTATAAGTAATTTTCGTTCTACCTACATGAGTTAAAGAGGGAATAGCCATCAGTGAAGGAGCTCTTTTGCTTATTCCTCCAAAAAAAACAGCTTCTTGAAATTTCAGCTGGATGATTTTGGTTTGTGAAGACAATAAGCTGGCTTTGACTATCTTGGAAGTATGCCTTGCAAGAAAAGAAGAGTATCATTACCTAGTATGGATACACTATGATCAGAGAAAATCCGCACTCTGTGATAATTATCATTTCTGCAAGTTGATGCAAGTGCTAAAATATTATGATGCATCTTACCTTTGATCTTTGGAGTAAAATCTGATCAGGGGTTTGGGATATGTAATAATGAAAATGACCAGATTCCATGTGGATAATATTGCTGTGTCAAATCTTGGAATTTCTTCAGTAAATCTCTAATGATATTAGAATTTGAAATGAAAATTATTATTTCCTTGCTCCAAAGAGTTTAAAAAAACTATCAAAAATTGGACATCAGCTTAAGTGTCCTATAATTTCCTTTTCTTTTTTTATGTCCTTTAACTTCTATAATGTGAGATTTCTACCTGAAATTCTATATCCTCGATAAAGCTAATCAAGCAAAGAATGGAATCAGTGCTCCACATCTTTGAATCTGCAAGTATGAGGAAAGTAGGATTTTTTCTTGACCTTCAATGATAGATAGGATTTTGACCACTTGACATTAATTAAGAAAACACTATAGATGAAGGGAGGAACATGAACAAAGTCCCAGAGGTAAGAAACATGGCATGTATTTGAGAAACACCAAATTTACTAAGGCATGTGTTATGTGTTGCACAGTGTTGGAGTACAAGACTGAAAAGATCAATTGGGATCATATTATAGAAAGTTTCCCAGCTGAGGAGTTCTAACTTTATTTTGTAGTCCAGGGAGTATCATTGAGAATGTTGAGCACTATTTCAAAATATATGAAACAGATTAAATTAGTAATGAATGTGCCCAGCTATTTCCCTCATGGCATGTTTAATTCTAGAATCATTGGAAAGGTATTGTAGGAAAATGACAGTACTTATGTTTTTTAAACTTTATCTATTATTTGAAATTCAAGGATATCTTCCTAAATTAGAAGCAATTTTAGTTGTTTTTGTTATTGTTGTTTTAGTCCTTCTAATAGCTACATTATTGGTGTTGGCAAAGATGTTCCTATAGAAAAAAGTCTAAGGAGATAATAGTATTGTAGTGTATGTATAAACAATTATTCCAACAACATGCATACTAATTAGTTCCTAAGTAGAAAAATTAGTTTGATATATATTGTGCATGAATCCTTCATATAATAATTGATAGAAAGATATTGGAAGAAGATTAGTGTGTATACATTTTAAATACAATTACACCTTACTACAATTTTGTGTGATACACCCAGTGAAGAAATGACAATATTTAATAACTCCTATTGCTGAGGTACTTTGTAGTTTGCCAGGTTGTCTTCCCTAAAATGTCATTGATAAAGGCAATCTCAGATAAGGGACTTGTCTCAATATAAGTTTGAAAAGGCCACATCTGAATATTGTTCCTCAAGTCTTACTGATTTTCATTGCCCATATGATCTCTTTATAATATTTTAAGGAAGCACAAAAGGAATGTAATACATTAGTTTCATATATATCCTCATTAATGTTACCTAGAATGAAGAATTGAATAATTTCCATTTCTTAAATAATCACATTTACTAACCCCCAGATTTGTTAGCTTGTGCATTTTCATAGGATTCTGTTTACTAAAATTAATCTGGATGCCATTCCCAGTTAGCATGCAGTAAAGGATACCAATTATTTGGGAATGATTTGCTATATCTGACAGTTGTAAGAATTTTGACTCCAAGGTATCTCACTGAGAGACTTGGAATCAGAAATGGCTCCAAAACTTAACTATGTCCCTACTGTCTAAGTGTCCTGAGGCTTTTTGGAGAGGCAGAAAGGGAGTCTGGTGTGTGGTATAGACAAGATGCATAAAAATGAATAGGCATGGACATGCCACCATGAGGGCAATGAGTATAAATGCTCTCTTCTCCTGAAATCTTACCACAGCACCCAGTGGCCTCATGCTGTTATTTTACTAGCCAAAGAATTCTAATATTCCCTACCTAAAAGGCCTTCTCTTCCTACCAATATTTCAGCACCCCAAATTGCTTTCAATTTTCTCCCATGCTTATGCTCAAAGCAAAATCAAAATTCTCATTTCATCTTATTTTGGTCATCTCTTATAATGAACATCTATTCAAAGCAGTCCTCTCTGTTTGAATAACCTATGGCCTGTATTAAGAAGCTTATTCTCATAGGAGAATTTGCATTTTTAAAAATGATACTCATTAACCTAAAGAAATAACTCTCTAAAAGTAGATTTTGGTGGTCACTATTATAAAAAATTGAAATAGATTAAAATGCAGATTGCTCATGTAAGAGAATGATTTTAGAAGAACTATATTAATATCCACAACTGATATTGACCTGAGTCACTCTAAAATTACCTATTTTATTGGTTTTTGCCATGACATCACCTCTCCCACTCCTAAACTGAAAATACCGAACAGTCAAAAAGTGTTCAGTAAGTACTTAATATGTATCAACTACCTTGGTAAATTGACAGAATGCAAAAAAATAGACAAAACAAAGTCCCAGATGTCAAGAACCTTACAATCTTAAAAGAAAATTAATATGAAAACAACAATGTACATACAAAATTAATTGGAGGCAGTCTTGAAGGGATGTCATTTGCATTAAGAGCTCCTAAGACTTCTTACATAAGGCGTTAATTTGGTTGAGACTTGAAGAAACTCAGGGAACTGAGAAGGTAGTAGAGGTAGTTCCAGGAGGGAGGGTAGCCAGAAAGTGCCCAGATTTGGAAGACAGAGATTTGTGAGGAATGCCAAGCAGTATGACTGGATCACAGAATCCATAGAGGGGAGTAAGGTATAAGAATAGAAATGCAGCAAGGGGCTAAATTATGAAGAACTTTAAAAGTCATATAGATTGACAGTATCAAATATTCTGCTTAATATATTTATCAGAAAGAATTTGCACTGTGCAAATTTTAAAAAGGGAAGGAAGGAGACATTTGGAAAACTATGTATGTATGTATGTATGTATGTATGTGTATGTGTATGTGGGTATATGTATGTGTGCTTGTGTGTGTGTGTTTGATCAAATGATTATACAACTAACTCTTTGGAAACTTTGAAAGTATAAAATGCGACAGATCTCAGGCATTTAATTTTGATTAAATGATCTTGATAACACTACCTTGTTAACTT
>CM053594.1:227848920-227879161 GCA_028646575.1 Pseudocheirus occidentalis | reverse complement strand
AAAAGAAAATTTGACATTCAAGCACAAGAAGTGTGAGAAGGTATACATGGTAAAGAAATCATAAGAAACTTATCAAAGTTGAACTATTTACATGCCAACATGGAAATATATATATATATATATATATATATATATATATCTACACATATGTCTATATACGAGTATATTTATATATGTGTATGAATACATATCTGAGTATGTGTGTATATGATTTCATAGACGGCACAGGATCAATTGAATAGGAAGGGATGATACTTTAAAAGGTGAAATTCTGAGGTGGAAGAGGATTAGAATAAGAGGAGACAGGGAGAGACAGATTGGGGTTAATCATCCCACATAGAAGAGGGAAAGGATAATTGTTACAATGGAGAGGAAGAACAAGAAGGCAAAAGGGAATGGGTCAGCTTCACTCTCATTGAATTTGGCTTAGGGAAAGAATGACATAAACTCTAAACTGGGTATCCTGCCACACTGAATAGTAGGGGGGATGGATATGAAAGGTGGGATGATGGAGGGGAAGGCAGGGTGGGCAGGAGAGTTGCTGGAAGCACTCACTTCTGTAAATGGAAATGGAAAGAATAGAGAATAAAACAAGGGTGGGGGGGCAGGATAGGAAGAAGGGACTTATATTCAGTCTCTCACAATATGTCCACTGTGGAGATGTCCTGTGTAATTACATGTGTACAGCCTGTATTGACTGTCTTGTCCTTCCAGTGGGGATGTATGATGAGAGAGGAAGGGAAAAACTCTAGAATTTAAAGTTGTATAATCAAATGTTAAAAATATATAGGTATTATATATCTACATATACACATATATTTATTATTATTATTATTATTATTATTATATTATTGTTTTTGTTATTATTATTAACTTCATGCAACTGGGACTTAAGATCTACAGACACTTGGGTAGGGAAACTCATCCTGCCCCACCAGAAAGTTATAGGGGCAATGGATGAAGACATAGGAGAAAGCAGATTGAGGGAGGGGCTTTACAGTGGGATTGCTGTTTTGGGGTTGTGGGTAGGGGAAAGATGTGGAGAAAATTTGTAATTCAAAATCTTGTGGAAATCAATGATGTAAACAAGAAAATAAATAAAATAATTTTTAAAAATTGTAGCCTCTTTGGAGATTTCCAGGGAGTAACATTTATTCTACAAATCTAAATCATAACTTGAATAACAGAATAAAATCCATGGTCAATAGCCTATTGAGGATGGAATCTAGAGTTCAAATAAATCTTCAGAGGCTTTACGAGCTCTAGATGCTGGACAAACCATTTAACACTTCTTTTCCTCAGTTTCCTCAGCTGGAATAGGCCCAAAGTAATACAGGTCCTGTGAGGTCCACATAGGATAATGCATCTGAGTCTTTATAAAGTAAAAGTACTATGTAAATGGTGGTTTCTGTTCTTTTGTTGTTGTTGCTGTTGTTATTGATGGTGGTGGTGGTGGTAGCACTGGTATAATTTTTACCTTCCTTCTTCTTTGAAAGCATCAAAGAGCATGTTAAAGGACACTAGGCTAGAATCCTGTGATGATCTAAAACTACATTACATCTAAAGAAATATATGTCCAGATACTGGTCAAACATGTCTCATGTCATCAACATTGAGTTGGGAAAATTCATTACCTCTGAGAGAACAGCTGCAACATATTCTGCTGGGATCACAGAACTCAACACTTGTCAAATTTAGTAGGGCTTAAGCATTCCATAGAACAAATGCCACTGAGCTTAACACAAAGCTATAAATTCCTTTGAATAACTAGTTTCTCTGCAGGGCATGGAAGTTCACAGTTCCTTCACAGTTCTTTAGATGACATACATTTTTTCAGAACTGTCTTCAAATTTTAGTTTTTAAAAAAAATCTAACCAAGTTTTCTTTGTTCTCTGTTGGTACTTGTTCACTTTGAACATCATTTGTCAATTGAATGATTAATGGTTTCAGATGAATTTTTATTGATTTGAAATCTAGCTGGTTATTAAAATTAGAAGATAAAATCATTTCAAGAATATTAAAATTAAATGAAAATGTCAAAATCTAAAAATTGTAAATTTTATACTGGCATTAAAATAATGATTAAAAACTGAAGACGATATTATTTTGGTTTCTGGAAAGTACCAAGGACTACCTGATATATTTGACTTTTGCATTGACCATATATTCTCTTATTTATTTTCAGTCTCTCCAACTCAGGAGAGACATCCATTGAAATATTTTTTTTTCCTATACATGTAAAAGATAACTCTAAACAAAATTTAGAGATAGAGAAGCCGCAAAGTGACATAGAGAAGAAACAAATCTCCCACTGAAGGAGCAGGAAGAGTCCATCACAGCATGCTGGGAACCAAGCAGAGTCCCAATTGAGCCCTATTTTTAGCCCCAGGGTGGCCCTGACCAGCTGCAAATGGAGCAGATTTCACAAGAGTAAATGATTATTACCTGCAGCAGTTTCCAGACTTCTCAATCCACAAATGTATCAAAACAGTATTTACGTCATAAAAGGAATTTGCTAAGACTTTATTGACCTATTTTTAATAGTTTAGATAATATTGAGATTAATTGTTACTTAAATGGTTGGTAGAATTATCTTGCAAATATTTCTAGTCTGGTGACTTTTTTTTTTCATTATGGAGTTCATTTGTGGCCTGTTCAATTTCTTTTTCTGAGATACAGTTGTTTATGTATTCTATTTTCTCTTCTCTTTAACTGAGCAATTTGAATTTTGAAAAAAAATATTTCTTGTATTTAGATTGCCAGTTTCACTGGAATATTATTGGGCAAAATAATCACTAATGAATATTTCAAATTTTTCTCATTGGTGGTGTATTCACCCTTTTTGCTTTTGATGCAGTAATTCATTTTTTCTTTCTTTTGTTAACCAAGTTAATCAGTAGTTTATCTATTTTATTATTTGTTTGTTGTTTTTTTTTTTTTTGTAAAATATCTGGGTCATTTAATAGTTTTATTTTTTAGCTTTTACTAATCTCTCAGATTTTCAGAATTTCCATTCTGATGTTTCATTAGAGATTTTTATTTTGTTCATTTTCTAGCATTATTTATTTGCATGTCCAATTATTTGATCTGCTATTTCTCTCATTTAATTATGTATGTTTAGAGATATAAAATTTCACCTAAGTATTTCTTTGAATGAATCCCATGAATTTCTGTTATGTTGTTTCATTATTACCATTTTATTTAATCAAATTATTGTTTCTATAATTTGTTCTTTGAACCTTTATTTTCCTTAGCATTAAATTATTTGATTTCCTATTCATTTTTAATTTATGTGTCCAAGGTCTTTTTTTTCAAAAATAACATGCCAACATAATGGACTCAATTTGCATACTCTTCCTAGGTAGCATACT
Organism: Pseudocheirus occidentalis; assembly: GCA_028646575.1. Classification (NCBI taxonomy): domain Eukaryota; kingdom Metazoa; phylum Chordata; class Mammalia; order Diprotodontia; family Pseudocheiridae; genus Pseudocheirus; species Pseudocheirus occidentalis. Next base: position 227,875,790 of record CM053594.1, on the reverse strand, counting down.
TCTAACTGCACTAATAATGAGAAAATTCTTCGAATTTGTTTGCATCATTTTCCCGTTTGGAAACATAAAAAGTTTACCCTCATTCAATTCTATCACATTTCTCTTTCTTTTTTACCTTTTTCATACTTCTAATAAATCTTGTATTTTACAGTCAAATTTACTATTCAACTCTGGTCTTTTCATCAGTAATATTTGAAAGTCCTTTATTTCATTAAATGTCATTTTTTTTCACTTTCTGTGGGTAGGTTATTCTTGATTATAATACCAGATATTTGCCTTCTGAAATATCATATTCCAAGGCATATGCTCCTTTAAACTGGTAGCTATGAAATCTTGTGTGAAGATTACTGAGACTCCCTAATATCTGATTCTTTTTCTGACTGCTTAAATTACATTCTCTTAATGTAGTTCTGGAACTTGACTATGTGAGTTTTTATTTTTGGAACTCCTTTAGGTAGTTATTAGTAAATCATTTCAATTTCTATTTTATATTCTGATTCCAGGATAATAGGGCAATATTCCTTAATAATTTCTTTAAAAAAAGACATATAATCTCTTTCTTTAATCAGGCTATCAGATAGACCAATAATTTTTAAATTTTCTTCTCAATCTATCTTCCATATCAGTTCTTTTTACAATGAAGTATTTAATTTTTCCCCTTATTTTTTTCATTCTTTTGACATTATTTTATTGTTTGATATGTCATGGAATCATTACCTTCCACTTGCCCAATTCTATTTTTTAAGGAATTATCTTCTTCAGTAAGCTTTTGTACCTCTTTTTCCATTTTGCCAACTTTACTTCAAAAGGAGTTATTTTTATCTATGAAGTATTGTATCTCTCTTTAAAAAAATGCCATTTCACTTCTATTGTATTATTTTCTTTAGTGTTTTGTTGCTTTAAACCAGGCTGCTAAATTGTCTTTTCATCTTTTTCTTTCCTTTGCTTTCATATTCTTATCTAATTTTTCCTTGTTCCCTCTTATATGAATTGGAAAATATTTTTTAATTCTTCCAGGAGTTCTTCTTGGACTTAGGGCCAATTTATACATACATATATACATACACATACACACATGTATATGTATGTACACACATAGACACACTTGTGTATATGTATACACATATGTATATGTATATCTGTATATATATGCGCACATAGGTGTATATATGTATACACAGATAGATAGATAGATAGATAGATAGATAGATAGATAGACAGACGGACAGATAGAAAGATAGATAGAGTTTCATTCTAAGTTTGTGTCTTGATCTTCCCTGTCTCCATAGTAGTTTTTTATAATCAGGTTTCCTTTTTTCTTGTTTATTACTTTTTTCATTTTATTTCTTAGTAATGAACTATATTTTAAAATTGTACTCAGTTCATTTCATAAGAGTGGGGAAGAAGGGACACTCTTTCAAGCTTCTCTTTTGTACACTGCTGTTTTTAGGTCTAGTTCTGGAGGTTTGTATATTTTTGATGTTTCCATGATCTGGAGAGATGCATAGTTATTGATCTCCTGATCAGTACTCTTGCATTTATCCAGGAAAGGCCTTGGGATTGCAATTAATATTGCTCCTTAGTATCCATGCTCCCTTGGGATAGGAAGTTATTGTCTTCCTCAGGATCTCAGATTCCTTAGGACCAGAAGATATACTGTTCTTCAGAGTTTTTTCTCCTCTTGATGAAAAGTATTTCTTTCTACCCTTGAACTATGATTTGGCAGTGCGCATAGAATATGGAGTTGTCAAAAAAAACATCTTCTCCTGTGTCCAGTACTAGCACAGGAAATTCCTACAATCTCTTTCTGACTAGTTGCTGTAATCCCTTATGATTTCTAGCTTGAATGTTCCAAACCTGCTGCTGCTTCTATTGCTTCCACCTAGTCTCACTACTTCTCTTTCATACATATGGGCTCTGGAAAAGCCTTTACCCCCATGTCACACATGTCTCTTTCCAATATCTACATTGGCTTGGCCTTGAAGGATGTTACATTCTAACCTTTTGTTGGCTCTGCTGCACCAGAATTCAATTTGAGCCATTATTTAAAGACATTTGGAGATGAACACTGGGCATGCTCAGCTGAGTGCTTTCTCTATTCTACCATGGTCTCTTTACCCCCAGAAGTGACCAGTGGATAGTTTTTTTTCATTGCCTTCTGTGTCTAAGGTATCTCAACAATTTATGTTTCAAATTTTCTTAAGATATGATGCCTTAGCTCTTTTTGGGGGTCTATTGAATTTGTATAGCAAAAGGATTCTATTTTTTTCCTCAATGACTGTCTTCCAGAACAGTTTTTGCTTCCTTATTTGTTTTACTCTAAAATGACTTAAATTTGCATATTTTAAACCTTTTAACTTTGCTTCAATATTTGTTATTGTCTAATACAGTCATAGTTTTTATTTGGTCCATTCTAATCTCACAAAGTTTTTGCACTGGCAAGTTTTGACTTTCTAAACTGTTAATTCCATTTCCAATTCTTACTTCCTTTGTTCTAATTCATTTTTTATGTTTCCCCAATGTTCTCTTATTTAATTTATTTCAAAATCTTACTTTTAAAATTCACTCTTCATTTTTAATTCTTACTTCTTCACTTTTAAGAATGCAAATTGATGGGAACTAAGAAATATAGGCAGTGGGGTAGGGAGACCCATCCTGCCCTACCAGAAAGAGGAGCAATGGAGGAGGACATAGGAGAGAGCAGATTGGGGGAGGGACTTTACAGTGGGTTCACTGTTTTGGTGATATGGTTAGGGGAAAGATGGGAAGAAAATTTGTAACTCAAAATCTCATGGAAATGAATGATGTAAACAAGAAAATAAATAAAATAACTAAAAAAAACTTCTCCATATTAGGTAGACTCTTAAGGAAGCTAGGCATCTGTGACTGGGCAAGCAGTTTGTGCTATGTCATTCTATGGCACTCTTACACACATGGGGGTAAGAAGGGGTTTTATATACAGAAAGGTTTTGGGAGGAATGTAGGGATGGTCTGGAAAAGGAGTTTGGGGAGGGTCTTCAGGAGGAGTTAATGTGGTCAATGCAAGGGTGGATTGAGATTTTGATAGGTTCAAAGATGGGAAGTAGATGGAAAATGGAGGGATAGGCTAGTAACAGAAGTCTAGGCTCAACCAAGGTGAAAGCTTATGGCCTCTGCAAATGACTCATCAAATAGGAAGATTCAATCAGAGTTCAAGGGGTTTCCCACAGCCTGTACCTCAAAGATTAAAGAACAGCTCAAGGGGGTTCCCAGAGCCTGCACTTCCTCAGCTCTATATCAGATTGTTCTGGCCTGTTTATCTATACAAGTGTCACAAATGCTCAGGCTCCTTAGGAGCTTACCCATTATGACAAATCTTTAAAACATTTTGATTGAGAGAAAAAAAGAATGCAAATTAACTTAGTGTTTAAACTGTGTTTTTCTCTGAATTACTGCTAATATATATTTGGGGGACAGTCACTATTTCTGCACTGGTTTCTTGAGAATCTCAGATACCATAATAGTTCTTTATGGTAGAGTTCTTTTTGTGTTAGCCTCTTAAACTGGTCCACTTTCTTATTTCAAATCTGATGATAAGGTGGGGCTTTGCCCCACTTCTGTGGGAGAAATTATAAGTTCACTCTGTGATTTTTTTTTCTTTGAGGGTAGTAAGAGTTGTGTTGTAGGATCTTAGGAAAAGGCTAGCAAATTGCAAACTTTTAATGCTCTGATATTGTTTGATCTGGGACAAAAATCTGACTACTTCTCTCACACCCATCCCTATCTGAACTCTGCAAGTTCCTTACTTAGAAAATTCTTAATGGCTTTTTTTTAGTGTTTTTTTCCCAATTACATGTCATGACATATTTATCTTTCATTTTAACAAGATGCTGTTTCCACATTTTTTCTCCCTTTCTCTTTCCCCTTCCCTCTTCCTAAAGTGCTGGGCTAATTGATGTAGGTATGCAAGTGCCATCATGTAATGCATGCTTCAATATTAGTCACAATTTTGAAAGAAGAAACATGAAAAGAAAAAAAGAACAAAAAATAAAGTAAAAAGAAGTGTGGTTCCATCTGCATCCAGAGTCCATTAGTTCTTTAGCTGGATGTAGATATCATTTTCCTTTATGAGTTCTTTGTATCTGTCTTGGCTCACTGCATTGGTGAAAAGAGCTGAATCATTCATAGTTGGTCATCACACAATGTTCCTGATACTGTGTACAATATATTCCTAGTTCTGCTCATTTCATTTTGCAGCAATTCATACAAATATTTCCAGGATTTTCTGAAAATTGTTTTCTAGATATTTGCCCATTTTTTGATGGCCTCTTTAGGATACAGACCTAGAATGCCATTTCTGGATCAAAAGGTATGCACAATTTTATAACCCTTTGACCACAGTTCCAAATTATTCTCCAGAATACCTGGATCAGTTCACAATTCCACCAACAGTGAAATAGTGTCCTAATTTTTCCATGCACTCACTAACATATATCGTTTTCCTTTTTTTGTTGTATTAGCCAATCCAAGAGATGTGAGGGGGCACTTCAGAGTTGCCTTAATTTGCATTTCTCTAATCAAAAGTGATTTAGAGAACTTGTTTTTTTTTCTTTTTGTAGGGTAATTGGGGTTATGTGATTTGCCCAAAGTCACACAACTGGTGTGTCAAGCATCTGTGGCCAGACTAGAACTCGGGTCCTCCTGACTCCAGGGCCTGTGCTCTATTCAATGCACCACAACCACCCTGAGAACTTCTTATATGCCTATAGATAGCTTTTATTTCTACATCTGAAAACTGCCATTTCATATCCTTTACACATTTATCAATTAGGGAATTGCTTATATTCCTATAAATTTGACTCAGGTCTCTATAAATTTGAGAAACGATGCCTTTTTCAAAGACATATGCTATAGGGTTTTTTCCTGGCTTTCTGCTTTCCATCTAAACTTGGTGGCATTGGGTTTTTTGTGCAAACCCTTTTTAATTTGACATAATCAAAATTATCTATTTTACATTACATAGTGCTCTCTCTTGCTTGGTCTTGAAGCTATAACTCATTTAACTTCTTTAAGATTTTGAATTCTATACAACTTGCTGCATATATTATTATATTGATATCAATTCATTTTTAATAGTACCTTTTAGCGAGATGTAGTTTCTTGTCTTGACTCTTTTAACTAGGACTTTTTGTTTTGTTTCATTTTGGTTTGCTTTGTCTGAGATCAAGATTGCCACCCCTCTTTTATTTTTAACTTCAGTTGAAGCATAATACATTATTTTCTAGTCCCTTACTCTCTCTCTCTCTCTCTCTCTCTCTCTCTCTCTCTCTCTCTCTGTATCTCTGATTCAAATGTGTTTCTTATATGCAAGATATTGTAGTGTTCTGGTTTTTGATCTATATGCTATCCACTTATATTTTATGAAAGTTCATCCTCTTCAAATAAACAGTTAAAATTATTGTATTTCTCCACATCCTATTTTTTTCTGCTCTTCATCCTTTCTCTTATTTCACTCTTTTCCTCTTTATTAGCGTTTTGCTTCTGACTACCCCATCCTCCAATCTGTCCTCCCTAATGTCATTCTTCTTCTTAACTTTATTTAATTTCCCCATTCTACTTCCCTGTTTGGTAAAACAGATTTCTATATTCAAATGATTGTGCTTATCATTTCCTCTTTGAGCCTATACTGATGAGAATAAGGTTCAAGCAATGCCCATCACATCCCTCCACAGTAACAGGTTTTCCCTACATCTTCATGTGTTATAGTTTACCCTATTATTTCTCTCTTTTCCTTCTGTAACCAATATATTCCTATTTTCCATCCTTAAATTATTTTTAAATTTTTCCTCAAATGCACTTTATGCCTTTTTCTATGTACATTCCCTCTAGTTGTACTATTAGTGTCATAATTTTTTAGAATTACAACTATCATCTTCTTTCGTAAGGATGTGGACAAATTCAGCTCCATTGAACCTTTTATGCTTCCTTTTCTCTTGGATCTTAATATTACTGATCACATTTTTGGTTCAATTCTTGTCTTCACCTAAGAAAGCTTGAAATCCTTCTCTTTCATTGAATGATCATTTTCCCCCCCTTTAAGTGTTATGCTTAATTTCATGGGTAGGTAATTCTTGACTATAGTCCTAGGTCCTTTGCTTTCCAGTATATCATGTTTCATGACCTCCAGTCCCTAAGTGTTGTAGTTGCTAAATCCTGTTTAATCCTTATTGTGGCATCCCAATATTTGAATTGTTTCTTTCTGTCCACTTGCAGTATTTTGCCCTTGATCTGATAGTTCTAAAATGTGTCTATAAAGTTCCTTGGAGCATTTAAAAAAAAAATTTCAGTCTCTCTCCTAAAGTGACTGGATTCTTTCAATGCCTAATCTGCAGTCTGTTTCCAAGATATCAGGGTAGTTTTCTTTGATAATTTCCTGAAAGATACAGTGCAAGTCCTCCTTTTGGTTATAGCTTTCTGGTAGACTTTTATTCTGATGTTGTCTCTCCTGTATCTACTTTTTCTTTTTTAGTACTTAATTAATAAATTAATTTAGTGTATTTATTTATTTATTTTATTGTTTACATCACTCATTTCCTCAAGATTTTGATTTAAAAATTTTCTCCCCATCTTTCCCCTACCCACCACCTCACAACAGCCATCCCACTGTATAGCCCTTCCCCCAATCTTCCCTCTTCTATGTACTCTCCCTTGCCCCTCTGACATTCCAGTAGGGCAGGATGGGTCTCCCCACCACAATTTGCGGTTGCATTAGGTTAATAACAATTTAAAAATATATATTTCTTACATATTATATAATTATATAATATGTAATTATATATTATATAATATAATATTTATTTATATATTTATGTGTATATGCATTTATGTATATATAAATATATTTGTGTAACATGTGTTTCACTATATATAAATATATATTTATATATTATATTTATTTATTACATTATTGTTTATTATCTAAGAAATTGTTCAAGGGCTGATATTGGAATTATGTGTGAGTGTGTGTATATATACACACACGTATAAGTCCAATATATATTATATTATGTATTATATTTATTATAATTTTTATGTATATATATATAAACATTTGATTATAGAACTTCAAATTCTAGATTCTTTCCCTTACTTTCTTGTCACCCACCCCCACTGGAAAGACAAGCAATTAAATACAGACTGTACATGTGTAGTTACACAGAACCTCTCCACAACGGAAATATTGTGAAAGAGTTATTATATGACCCTCCTTCGTTTCCTGCCCCCCTTTCTTGTTCTGTTCTCTACCCTGACCCTTTACAGAAGTGTGTACTTCCAGCCACCCTCCCTCTCACCCTCTCCTCCCCTCCCCTCCATCATTGAACCTCTCATTCCCCATCCCCTCTACTCTCCTGTGTGGCAAAATATCATTCCTTCTCTTAGCCAAATTCAATGAGAGTAAGGTTGACCCATTCAGTTTTGGCTTCTTGTTCTTCCCCTGGATTGTAACAATTATCCCTAGCTTCTTCTATAAGACATGATTATCCCCATTCTGTCTCTTCCTGTCTCCTCTAATTCTAATCCTTTCCCACCTCAGAATTTCATCTTTTAAAGTATCATACATTTCTATTCAAATGATCCTGTGGCCTCTATGTACACATATATACACATACTCATATATGTGTTTATACCCATATATAAACCCTCCTATATAGACATATGTGTATGTATACATATATATATACATTTGTATACCCTTCTCCTATCCTCATACTCAGAAAAGTTTCATAAATTACAATTATGGTTTTTTCTATAGGCGTGTAAGTAGTTCAACTTTGATAAGTTCCTTATGATTTCTTTTCCATGTTTACCTTCTCATGCTTCTTGTATTTGAGTGCCAGATTTTCTTTTCTGTTCTGCTTTTTTAAGCAAGAATGTTTCAAAGTCCTCTACCTCACTAAATGACCATATTTTCACCTGCAACAATTTTGTTGGGTAGATGATTCTTGGTTTTAATCCTAGCTCCCTTGAGCTCAGGAGTATCATATTCCAGGCCCTTCATTCCCTCAATGTAGAAGCTGCCAGATCCGGGGTTATCTAATTGTGTTTCCAAAGTATTCAAATTGCTTCCTCTTGGCAGCCTGTAATATTTTTTCTTTTATCTGGGGACTCCATAATCTGGCTATAACATTCCTTGGAATTTTCTTTTGGGGATGTTTTTCAAGAGGTGATCAGTGAATTCTTTCAAGTTCTATTTTGCCCTCTGGTTCTAAAATATCAGGGCAGTTTTCCTTGAGAATTTCTTGAAGGATGCTTTCTAAGTTCTTTTTTTGATAATTCCTTCCAGGTACTCCAATAATTTCAAATTGTGTTTCCTGGATCTATTTTCCAGGTGGCTGTTTTTTTCAAGGAGATATTTCACATTGCCTTGTATTTTATCATTTGTTTGGATCTGTTTAACAGTATCTTGATTTCTCATAATGTTATTTGCTTCCATTTGCTCCACTCTAATTCTGAAGGAATTATTCTCTTCAGAAAGCTTTTGCAATTCTTTTTCCATCTGGAAAATTTCACATTTTAAGGCATTCTTCTACTCATCAGCTTCTTGGGCCTCTTTTGCCATTTAAGTTAATTTGTTTTTTAAGGTGTTATTTTGTTCAGTCAGGTTTTTCACTCTCTTTTCATGATTTTCTTGCATCATTCTCATTTCTCTTCCCAATTTTTCCTCAGCTTCTCTTATTTGGTTTTCAAAATCTTTCTTAAGCTGGTCTACGGCTTGTAGGCAGTCTTAATATTTCTTGGAAGCTTTTGGTGTGGGAGTTCTGTGTTTTCTGTGTTGTCTGACTGTGTTGTCTTCCTCCTGTTTCATGCTTTGATCCTTTTTGTCCCCCAAAAAGGATTCTAGAGTTTGATTGTCCTTCTTACTTTGTTTCCTTTGTCTGCTCATGTTGCCAATGAATTACTTGATTTTTTTTTAGCTCTGCAGAGCTCTACTTCCAGAGGGGAAAGCTCTGTCCAAATTCACTGGGGTTTTTGCAGCTGCCAAAGTTATGGGGAGGTTGCTGCAGCCCCCTACATTTTTGGCTTACTGAAAACACACCCCAGGACCACCATCCAAGTCCATGATCCAGATCCAGGCTGCTCAACTCAAGAATACTTAGCCTGTGAACAATTGCTTGCTCCCTCCTACAGTCTTCAGGCTGGAAGCTCTAAAGCAGCCTTGTGGAGGCAGCTGTAGGGCCACCACTTCTGCTGTTTCCTTGCCCTGGAGGCAGTTTGACTGGACTGCTTTTATCTCCCAGATTTAGCTGAGTTCCACTGACTGTTCACTTAGTCCTTGTTTCTAATGGCTTGATAATTCTGGAAACTGCTACAGCTGCTGCTGATCCACTCTCCTGAAGGCTCCAGCTGCAGCTCTTCCTTGCCAGCCTTCAGGGCCAAGCCACAGTTTCAGACTAGGCTGATTTTTGGCTCCCAGCACACTGGGATGAGTCCTTCCTGAGGAGCTGACTTCATTGGGACATGTAGTTTTCTCATGTGAATTTTGGAGCCCTAAAATCCATTTTTTCAGCAAGACATTAGGGCAACATCAATGCAGCACAATATAAAAAGGCAAAGCCTACAGTCTCATTTAGAATCAAAATTTATGGGTATTTGAGGTGGCTTTGTGGGAGCTGTGGAACCTCGTTGCTTCCTTGCTGCCATTTTGGCTCCACCCCTTCCTGGATCTATTTTCTAGGCCAGTTGTTTTTCCAATGAAACATTTTACATTTTCTTCCATTTTTCCTTCATTCTTTTGAATTTTTTTGATGCATTATATCTCCCAGATTCATTAACTTCCAGTTGCTCCAGTATAATTTTTATGAAGTGGTTTTCCTCAGTTAATTTTTGTATTTCCTTTGTTAAACACTTGTTTTCTTTTATCAAGCTTTTGACACTTTTTTCATAATTCCCTTGTGTTACTCTAGTTTTTTTTATCAATTTTTCTCTGTTATATAATATTCAAACTCTTTTTTTGAGCTCCTCCATGAGTTTCTTCTGGCTTGAGACCACTTCCCATTTCTCTTTGATATTTTGTCCATAGGTGTTTTGACATTGTTATCTTCAGAATTTGTAAGTTGGTCTTCCTTGTCAACATAATCACTTTTTTAAGCCTGTTTTTGGCTCATCTTTTTTTGACCTTTTTCCTTTCTTTCAAGTTGAGCTCTGCTTCAGGGTAGAAGGGGCAGTGTCTCACCCTCCTTGTACCAGAGACTATAGGCTCTGCCTTTTTATCTGGTGCTGCATTGATGTTGCCCTAATGTCTGTGTGGGACCCCTAGGTTTAGTATTGGGGGGAAGTGATGGACTGGTCTGGCAGCTTGCTTTGTACTAAGCTTGAATCCTTGTGCTGGTATCTGGTGAGACCAGTGGGGTATTTCTGTCTTTCACTGGCGCTACACTGAGGCGCACGATGATCTGGCCACTGGAGGTTGCCTTTTTGCCCAGTGTTGTACTGATGCATGTGACAGTTCTTGGAGATTTCCCTGTCTATGTTGATGCATTTGTAGAATCCTCATGTTTGCTTTTGCCTGCTCTATTGCACTCTGGCTCAGGAATTCCTCTTAGTTAGCTGAGGATGAATCAATGTAATGTTACTGGAGTTAGCCCCATCCATCTAGGAAGCTTATCATTCCAGAGTAACAAAACTGTAATATTTTCCTTTGGTCTAGAAATACTACCTTGATTATTTCTCTATGGCAGTGGTTCCCAACCTTCCTCATGCTGCAGCTCTTTAATATTTTTCCTTATGTTGTGGTGACCGCCAACCATAAAATTATTTCCTTTGCTACTTCTTAACTGTAATTGTGCTACTGTTACTAATTGTAATGTAAATATATGATATGCAGGATGTATTTTCATTGTTACAAATTGAACATAACCCACAGGTTGAGAATCACTGCTCTACAGGCTGGAAGAGAAGCTAGAATTAAAATCCTGCACTATTCCTTGTGTATGAACTGCTGCTGTAGCTGCCTTCTGAACTTCCTGCTTTCTTAGTACACTGCTCCTCAGCACCTTTCTGACTAGGAAGCTGTCCCCATATGGAGGTACCCTTTTCACTTCATCCTAGATCTACAACAAAGAGTTGGGCAGTAGATGATAAAGCTGCCAGTTGTCACCTATAGCCATATTACACGGGTTTGTGACAGTGGGTACCCTGTCATTGTTCTGGGACTTCCTTTTCTGGTCTCCAGAGTTCTTCACAATGCATGTGCTTCTGTGACAACCTAGATCTCAGTGCTCAGAGATTGTTCTATTTATCTCTCTATTCCTACATGGACCAGATAAAAACTCAGAATTTTTTTTCCCCTGGATCTCCTCCTTTTGACTTGATTGGGTGCATTTTTTTATATCTACTAGGTGGAATTATGTGGACAGGAACTCAGCTCAGTTTCTTCCTATTATTCTCATGTCATGTTTTCACTCCTGAAAAACCCAGAGCAACAAATATAAATAGAAAAAAATGGTACTAATCAATACATTTGAGGGGCTAATCACTAGATGAGATTAAATATATAGCATATAGAAACAAATCAGCTTAGGGGTATAGTATTCAGTAAAATCAAAGACTCCAGATGATGGTGGAAAAATTACTACTGAAAAGAAAATTCTATGGACATAAGAAAGTTATCTGGTAGAAATTAGGTTTATTTACATATTCAATTTATATATTTAATAACATCCTAATTAAATTACCAAAATTAATGTCCTTAATTAGAAAAAAATAATACAATTCATTTGGAAAAACAAAGTCAACATTATCAAATGAACTATTTAAAAACATGGAAAAAGAAGAGGTTTAGCAGTACCATATCTTAAGCTACATAATAAGGAAGTAATTATTAAAACTACTTTATACTAGCTAAGATACAGAAATGTAATTAAACAGTGAAGAATGAATGAATCAATGAAACAGAAGAATCATACAATTTATGACAGCAAATAAATATAGAATGCCAGAGTAGACCAGACTTTCAGGGGTCCCCTGACCCCATTAAGGAAATGCTCCCCTCTTCTATGAAGTCACTAGGCAGATATGCAGGAAGAGAATAACCTTCTTGGATGGATGCTTTCATTGGGCCTATGCATAATTAAAGAAAATTCAGGATAGTTAATTAGCATGTCTTGTTTGTGAATCCCTGTTTGTGCATCTGGACAAGGTCTTAGGAGGAAGTCTTAATGAATTATTAGCCTTGGACCGAGGTAGGGAGTGGTCCAGTTCAAAGGAGGGTCCATGCATTCTGGTTCCATAAGAATTTCTGCTATAGTGAATATAAGCCATATGATTTCATTGTATCTTTGTCTCTGTATGAAATGGTTCTGTAAAAAAACAGATTATCGAATACATTCCCATTTGTCCTTTTTTTTCACCTGGTTTCTGGGCCGTTCAGTTGTACCAGATATAATAGAATGCTTGTATTTGAGAAGCATAAAAATTTAAGATTTGGGGATAAAAATTAATTACTTTGAAAAATTGTTAGGAAAATTGGAAAGCAGTATGGCAGAAATTGGCTGTAGAACAATATCTTTCCCCATTTACCAAGATAAGGTCAAAATAGATATATGGTCTAGATAAAATAGGTATCAACAGGAAAATTTGAACAACATGGGAAAAATTGCTTATCAAACCTATGGATAGATTAACAATTTATGAAGAAATGAGAGATAGACAAGAGAATGGAATATAAAATGGATAATTTTCATTACCTTAAAACATTTTGTGCAAATAAAACAAATGTAGACAAGATCAGAATAAAGCAGACAACTGGAAGGCAGGAAGGATTTATGGCAGTTTCTCAGATCAAGATCTCATATAGCAAATGTATAAATAACTTTGTCAAGTGTATAAAAAATAAGAATAATGCCCCAATTAATAGTCAAAGGATATGAACAAGCAACTTTCAGATGAAATCAAAACAATTTAGTCATATGAAAAAATGTCATAAATTATTAATTAGAGAAATTAAAATTAAAACAACCTTGTGGGCCAGAAGCGCAGAGAAGGGGAGTCGCTGCGGTTTCCTGCTTCAACAGTGCTTGAACGGAACCCGCTGCTCGATTCCCAGCAGAGTCGCCCTTAGCCACCTCTCCACCTTCACCTCCACTAACCAACACTTCTTTGGTCCTACCGTCGAGCAGCAGCCGCCCGCTCAGCCGCCCCCCCGCAGTCGCTGCCGCCGCTGCCGCCGCCTCCGCCCAGCCTTCATCACAGCCGCCTCCGCCGTGACCACCTCGTCCCCCTCTCAGGTGCGACAGAATTACCACCAGGACTCGGAGGCTGCCATCAACCAGCAGATCAACCTGGAACTCTATGCCTTCTACGTCTACCTTTCCATGTCCTACTACTTCGACCGCAAGGATGTGGAGCTTAGGAACTTCGCCAAGTACTTCCTCCACCAGTCACAGGAGGAGCGAGAGCACGCCGATAAGCTGATGAAGCTGCAGAACCAGCGCGGCGGCCGCATCTTCCTGCAGGACATCAAGAAACCCGACCGCGAGGACTGGGAGAGCGAGCTGAACAATGGAGTGTGCTCGGCACTTGGAAAAAAATGTCAATTTTACTGGAATTGCACAAGCTGGCAACTGAAAAGAATGACCCCCACTTATGTGATTTCATCGAAACCCACTACCTGGAAGAACAGATCAAGTCCATCGAGCAGTGGGTGACCACGTAACCAACCTGCGCAAGATGGGGGCCCCCCCGATTCTGGCATGGCGGAATATCTTTTTGACAAGCAAACCCTTGGAGACAGTAACCATGAGAGCTTAGCCACGCTGGCTTCCCCCACACTGGGAACTGTGGGCGCCATTCTGTCTTTCAGTGCATGCATATTTTGGTTATCTGACCTTTCATAATCTGTACCAAAAACGACCACCATTTACATCCCAATAAAGTGACTTGGTACTGATGGAAAAAAAAAAACAACCTTATGATATCATTTTTACCTATCAGATAGTATAAAACATTTGAAGAAGAATGCAACAAATGTTGGAACAAATGTTGATGGAGCTGTGAACTAAAGCAAATATTTTGGAGAACACTCTGGAATTATGGCGACATTTATTAAACTATACCTTTTGATTCAGTAATACAATTATGAGGTTTATTTTCAAAGTTATTGGGGAAAAAGGAAAAGATTGTATGTTTTAAAATACTTATATCTGTATCCTCTGTGGTGGCAAGAAGCCGGGAAATTATTGGGATGCTTAGCAATTGGGGAATGGCTTAACAAATTGTGGTATATGGTTACAAATGGAATAATTTTATGTTTTAAGATATAATGAACTCAATGATTTTAAGAAAAAACACATAGACTTGCACAAAATAATGAAAAGTAAAATGAGCCAAACCAAGAGAATGCTTTATGTAGTAACAGCAAAATTAAGGACAATTTTGAGTGACTAAGTAATTTAGAATATTAGAAATACTCAAATTTATTACAAAGGACATATGAAGGAAGACACTATCTGTATCCAGATAAAAACTGCTAAATATAAGTATGGGTAGAATTTGTGTATATATACATGGGAACATATGAAGGATGAATGTATATAAGTATATACATATTCTTTAATAGTAATAACTATCTGGGTGGGTGGGTGAGGGAAGGAAAAAAAATCAATTTGCATGAAGATTTTTTACATATTTTAAAGAAATAGCAAGTTGTATATAGTAGATTTGCAGCTTCATGTGCAATTATTTTTTATTATTGACAGTTAAATGCTTGTTTTATTTCATATGTTAAAATAAATTGTGTTAAAATGGGATTTTAATCAATATTTCACATCATATCTTATGATGTACTAAAACTGAATTCATGATATAGATATAAAAAAGTCATATCATAAATGATTTATAGGAACAAGGAAGAATAGCTAATGTTAGAAGGGAAACAGTTCCTTTTGAAAGTATATTTACAGTAATTTCTTTGTTATATAAATAAAGGATTCATATTTGAAAAAAAAAACAGATCCATTTGCTAATTGACAAATGTTCAAACTATATGAAAATGCATTTCTTAAAAATATCCAAGATATAAAAATAGATATTTTAAAATGCTCCAAAATTACTAGAAAATTACAAGTTAAAACAATTTGGATTTTCTACTTTGTGTCATCAAATAGTCAAAGTTGACAACAAAAGCCTAAGAAAAACTGCAGAGGCTTTCAGGAAGCAGTCATGTGGAGGTGTGGTGGAGATAAAATTGTGAATTTGTTTAGGCATTCTGTAGTGAAATTCGGAACTATGTATCAAAACCTACTAAATGATGCATATCTTTTAACCTTGTAATACCTCAGGGAGCTCCATATGAATGCATATCAGAGTATTCTTTCCTGCTTGTGTTGATAAGTGTCACAGATGTAACTTAGTCAACTAAAGAGTCTACCCATTATGGTGAATCTTTAGTAAACTTTGTTTAATTTACTTTGACTGAGAGAAGGCTTAAATTGAATTCATTCAGCAGGACCCAGATTGTTGGTATTCTGGGATCTTGTGCACTCTTAATCTTAAACCTCAACATTTTATGGTTCCCTGACCTCATCACAGATGAATTTGAATATTATTTTTTCCAGTCCAAAAATATATTTTTGGTAGTTTGATTGATATGACACTGAATAAATAAGCTAATTAAGTAGATTGTCATTTTTACTATAATATCTTCGCCTACACATGAAAAAGTGATGATTTTCCAATTATTTAGATCTGACTTTATCTGTGTGAGAAGTGTTTTGTAATAGTGTTCATATCATAACTGGCTTTGTTTTGGCAGGTAAACTCCACAATATCGTATAATGTCTATAGTAGCTTTAAATGGAATTTCTTTTTCTATCTCTTGCTGTTAGGTTTTATTAATAACATATAGAAATGCTGATGATTTATGTGGATTTATTTTATTATATAACTTTTGAATATATTTAGTTTGGAATTTATACAATATAACAAATTTTGATATCTAGTGGATAATTAGAGATGTAAAGCTGGAATTCATAAGTAGTTTTGAGAAACCTCAGTACATATGTGATAATTAAATCCATGGGAAACATTTGGTCACTAAGTGAAATCATGTAGAAGGAGAAGAAAAGAGAGCCCAGGCAGATCACTGATGGTTAGCCCTTAAACTCAAATCACTCTGACTCTCATTGCTTGGCCACTAAGCTCTACTAGGTCATTTTTTGGGCCCTGACTGACTCTGCATGAATGTGGATAGCAATTATTTTGGTTTGGCCAGAAACCCTGAGGGTCTTCCCCTCCCAGAATGGATTTTTTTTAACTAGGTAAAGAGGCCATTCTTTGACTCATGTCTTATTTTGCCTTAATCACTGAATGGCCATTACCTCAGTCAAACTGAGACCTGTTAAATACCTTAGCTTGAAAATGTCAAGGCCCCCCAGCTGCCTTCTGGACAGTCTTCAGTAGTCGTGATCTATATCTAGCAATCTAAGGGTCTTTCCCTCCCAGATTTATTTTTTTTTCTATATTCTAATTAAAGGGGCTATCCCTTGACTCTAAGGACATGACAATGTCTTAGCCTAAAAGGGCCAGGATCTCCCATTGTATCCTGAGCCATCTTCAGTTTTCCTAATGAATATCTGGTCAATGGACCCAGATAGTTATGGAGGAGAAAGTTAGACTGATGACCTTGCACAGCCCTTCCTCACTCAAATGATAGTAAACTGCAAGTGATGGCATCATTTCCCTGATGCATGGTGCTCAGGGACAATGAAGGACAAAATACAACAACGTACATCTGGCTATTGGACTTCGCTGGCTCAAAGAATAGTCTGTTTTTGTTTATATTTATACCCCTAGTGATTGGCGTAGTACTTTACATATACAAAGTACTTAATAAAGCTTTTTATTGTCTCTTTTGCTTATTGCAGATCACCCTTTCTAGCAATATGGAAAAAAAGATAGACAAGAAGATAGCCTGAGAGTTCTAGAGGGGTAAATGGTGACTTCTCCAATGAGTGGCAGAAATCTTAGTATATTTGCAGTCATCAGTGTTATAGCCAGGAGATAAACAGAGACTTACCTTGATAGAAGAGAGAATGATCCCTGAGAAAACTATCTGAGGAAAGGGGTGGGGGTGAAGTGGGAAGGTAGGGGAAGAAAATAAGAGTCCAAATGGAGGAGTTAGACTTGACAAGGAGATCTTTACTGGTGGAGCAAATGGGAGAGATTGGGTAATGAAGAATGTTTATTACCTTCCATTATCTTAGCCAAATGGGATGTTCTGTGGAGAGACATAGCGAAAGAGAAGACATATAGCCTGAGAAGATACTTTTAGAATAGTCATTTTAGAAGGGGTAGTGTATGACTGTGAATCAGCATATAAGAATTGATGTGCAGCATTGAGAAATAAGATTACATAACAAATTTGTAAGGAATTCATTCAACATGATTGCATTTCTTCTGCAGATTTTGACATCATATGAACTTAAAACTCCTCAACATTCTGATTATCTTCTCATGGATAGTTTATAGCTTGTCATGAGTTTCTAGCTTATCATGACTGATAAAATGAATCTCTTCAATTGAATGTCCTCCCTAAAATTTAATAAAGATGTCATGGAGTATATGACTTCATTAGCTTTCTTTGCTGTATACTGCTGACACATAGAGTTTCTAGTCCCTTAAAACCACCAGACTTATTTTATAAAACAGATTTTTAGCCCCTTCACCTTGTAAAATATAACTACAAGACAATAACTCTATTACTATTAAATTTCATCTTATTAGACTCATACTATTTTAGCTTATTGAAATCTTTTGAAATTGTGATTATCATATCATTTATTACCTGACACTTCTACCTTTATATCATCTGAACATTTGGTTGGCATGTCATTTTTGCTTTAAAACAAGGCCTTTTTGAAAATGTTAAACAGCATAGAGACAGGCATTTACTCTTTTATGTTGTGAGTGAATGTGGTAAGATTGTCGTGGAGGCACTTCACTTGGGAATGGGTAAATCAATGAAGAAGAGACAATTAGTGTGTTTCAGGGAAAGTTACTCCTCTAGGTTCTACCAGGTATGTTAGCCAATTTGTGACACTTTCTACTAATGAAACTAATACTCTAATTTACTAGCACAGAACCTCCGATCTCAAGCCACATGAAGCCCTCTAGTTCCTCAACTGCAGTCCTTTGACTGAATCCAAATCAAAAGGTCCCACCCAGGACCTAAGAAACCACATCTGAACTCTGTGGCAAGTTCCCACCCCTGATCAGAGATACAGCCAATAAGCATATGTTAACTGCAAAAGACATCTTACCAACAATGAGTGCCTTTTGTATTGTTCAGGTTTGAAATGAAGATGTATAGCAGCAGAAAAGCAAGAAAAAAAATTGAAGAAATCCTTGCCATTAGCAGGAACAATGCTTAGCATTCACTGGGATCACTTTTAAAGATCTCAGAAACAGTTTAATTCATTGGAAGAAGTAAAAAATCAATGAATAGTCAGGATAATCTTCTCAAAGTATAATTTCTTGTTTTCTGGAAATGACAAAACAAATAGAAAATATATTTGAACTTTTTTTCTGAAATATTAATTTCTTTAAAGATACATTCCCTGGTTTTCTCACAGAAAAATATGAAATTTTAACAAATACTATCTCTCCTGTTATGTTAATATTCCATGAACTGTATATTAATTAAAATAATTTATAATTGCAACCAGAAAAATTGGGTAGGAACCTTTCTCAGAATCTGAATGTCCCATTAAGCCATAAAATATTTGAGGATAATGAAAGATGAAAAATTTAAAAAGAATACTGACTGCTTTCCTTTTTATCAAAATATTAACTGCATTTACGCACTAAGAAAGGGCAATTAAACAAAAAAAAGAAGATATGTAAGATATTTTCTATTCATCTAAAATGAAAAAAAAATATTATGACTATTAAATAACATGTCCTTTAGCAACTCACAGTACCTCTCTTGAATTCAATTTCTTCATAAGCTTTATTATGGATTCTATCTCCTTCTCTACAGTAGTGGACATATTAAATTGTCAAGTTAATTCTACTGTCATTTGTTAAGTGCCTACTATATTCCAGGTACTTTCTCAGTGCTACTGGGAAGAAAAAGAAAGGAAAGGGGCAAAAATGCAGCTACAAAAACAATACAGTTGTTTCATGAAAGGACTGCACATTCTAAAGGGAAAGACAATATTCAAAGAACTATTTACAAACAAAATAAATGGAGGATAAATTGGAGATAGTCTCTACTAAAAAGTAGAGTTGCAATATCAGTATAAAAAAGGGAGATGATATTACTTTCTCAAAAAATCTTCGTATTTCCTTTTCTTGATTATTATGAATTTAGCTGTTTGAAAAGTGTCATTTTGGACAAATTGTCTAAGAAGAAGGAATACTTAAGATCTCAGAAAATAAGATATTATAAGATGAAAAATCATATGAAAATATCATATGGAAAGGAAACTGAATCTCATATGCAGTAAGGATTGGAAGGTGCCATATGTGGGGTGAATCTTTAAGATAAGTCAAGAGTTTTTAGTTAACTATCTGGTAGCTTCTTATTTAATTAGTTTAGCTACTTAAATGAAAAAATTCAGTGTTTTCTACCTGATAAAGGAATGTAAGTCTCACCAAAACATTCTAAATTCTGATAGCTGGGGGCAAAGACCCTCTTACCCCTCCCTAATAATGGTTATTCAAGGTACTGCTTAAGGACTTGAGTCAAAGAAGTTAGACAAAATTATCTTGGTAATTATGCTGATCCTTTTTGATCATTTTACACCCAATGATAGTATCTCTTGTATCTATTTCAATTGCTCAATTACTGGCACAATTTGCTTTAGTATCTATATGTTACATATGATTAATAAGTTCATCATCATGGCTTGAGATATTACAACTATGCAGAAAATCCTCAAATTTATGACTATTCTTGAAATCATAATGGTTGATAGATGTCAAATCCTTGATAGTGAAGAATTTCTGTTGATGCATCTCTCACAGCATTGAGATTTTAATCTGACTTTTCAAAATCAATTTCATGCATTTATTCTGTTGCTTTTATTTGATGAAATGAATATGATTTCTTGTTTCTGATTTTAAAAAAGCCTTGGGATTTAATAATGACTCTATTTATCCTCAAAAGGACCATAAATAGTATGAATACAACATTTTTTAAGGTTTTGTACCAATCAGACTCATTGAAATACAAGTTTTTTAAAATAAATACACACACATAGACTTTTTCTTTTCATCTCCAACAAACATATCTTATATTCTGTATCTAAAGTTAATTTTTTAGTTATAGAACTAAAATGGTAGGTGGAAATACTTATTGATAAACTACAACTTTAGCTTCAACTAGTCTAGGTGAAATTGTTTAGATAATGATTCAATCACCTCAAAACTTCAGAACAGTTGCTCATTCTTTCAATTAGGAAAAAAAATTTGAATATAATTAGTTGCTGTAGAATGAGGTTTAAATAATAAATCAGAAGTAAAAATTTTTCATCCATCTAAAATGTTAACCTCCTCAGGAATTCTGGGCTTTATGTAAAAAATGCAAAGTGCCCTATGTATATGTAAGAGCAATCAATTTAGCAGATACTTAGCACTTAGTAACTTAGGGCTAAGTCTGGAAGGTGTCAGCTCTATCCCCTGTCAAAAGGGTATGAACTGCCCTGTTCATGATGTGGCAGGAGGGGATTGGTTGAGACAGGAGACCAGTGTGTGTATATACAAAGAGTTCTAGAGACAGAGAGACAGAATCGGGAATGTTTCTCCTGGTGGCTTCTGGAGGAGGACGAATCCAATCACGGGGGCTGAAGCCAGCTCAGAGATGGAGAAGGAGAGAAAGAGAGAAATTGGGGGGGAGAGAGAAAGAGAGAGAGAGAGAGAGAGAGAGAGAGAGACAGAGAGAGAGAGAGAGAGAGAGAGAGAGAGACTGTGAGCAACCAGGGATTGAGGGTTGAGTCATATGATAAACATAACATCATCATTTACTATGGTATGTGTGTATCTAATCTCTTCCACTGATTGACTCCTCTATCTCTTTGCCAGTAGCAGATTGATTTTGTGATTACCTCTTTATAATACATTTTGAGATCTTGTATGGCTAGGACACTTGCCATTTTTTAAAATTTCCTTTACATTCTAGACCTTTTATTCTTCCAGGTGAATTCTGTTACAGAATTTTTTTTGTCTACCTATATTAATAGTTTGTTGTTGTTGTTATTGTTGTTGTTGTTGTTATTGTTGTTGTTGTGGTTGAGTGGTATAATACTTAATAAGGATATTAATTTAGGTGGAAATATCATTTTTAATCTCATGACTGAACCAAACCATGAGCAATTAAGATTTTGTCCAGTTATTTAGATCTGAATTTATTTGTGTGTAAAGTGGTTTTTGATTGTTTTTTTTTAATGTGTTCAAATATGTTTATATAGTTGCTGGGTTTGTTTGGGCAGACAGACATTCGAGTATTTACTATTGTCTTCACATATTTTAAATTGAATTTTTTCTTCCTTTTTCTGTTGTTCATAGTGAATGAAAATGCTCATGATTTATTTGTATTTATGTCATATGCTACAACTTTGCTAAAGTTACTTATTTCAACTAGGATTAAAAAAAACATTCTCTAGGATTATCAAACTATACCATAATATTATTTGCAAAGAGTGGTAAATTTATTTTCTCATTGCTTATTGAAATTTCTTTAATTTATTTTTCTTCTTTTATTGCTGTAGCTAGCATTTCTAGTAAAATATTGAAGAATAGAGGTAATAAAGGGCATCTGTCCTTCACTTCTGATCTTTCTCGGAAGGAGTCTAACTTGTCTCTATTACAGGTAATGCTTCCTGATGGCCTTATGTAAATACTTTTCTTGATGGAAAAATCCATTAATTTGTATGTTCAATAAGGTTTTTAATGGGAATGAGTGTTGTAATTTGTCAATTGCTTTTTCTGCTTTTATTGAAATAATCATATAATTTTGGTAGTTTTTGTTATTGCTATGCTCAATTTTGCTAATATTTGTGTGTGTGCCTATGTGTTAAATCAATATTGCATTCTTCATATAAATCACACCTCTTGACAGTGAATGATATTTGTTATATGTTGTTGTCATCTCCTTGCTAGTTTTCATCAATATTCATTTAGGAAATTGTTCTTTAGTTTTCCTTCTGTTTTTGCTCTTCCTAGTTTAGTTATCAGCTCTATATTTGTTCCATGAGAGGAATTTGATGAAAATACTTATCTGTTTACCTTTTTGAAATTGTTCATATTGTATTAGAGCTAATGGTCTTCTAGTTTGGTAGAATTCTATACAGTCCTGGGTAATTTTTCTTAAAGAACTGCTTGATGGACTGTTAAATTTCTTTTTCTAACATGAGGTTATTTATGGATGTTATTTCTTCTGTCAATCTGTGTAAACTATGTTTTTAAATGTTTATCCATTTTGCTTAGATTTTTCAATTTATTGGAATATAATTAGGCAAAATAGCACCTAATAATTGCTTTAATTTACTCTTAATTTGTGGTAAATTCATCCTTTTCCTTTAAGATATTGGTAATTTATCTTTTTTCTTTTTTTAATCAAACTAAATAATGGTCTATATATTTTCATAAAACGACCTTATAAGCTTTATTTGTCATTTTGATGATTTTCTTGTTGTCAGTTTAACTAATCTCTTCTTTGGTTTTCAGGATTTTCTTTTTTATTTAATTTGTTTCTTTTCTTTTTAGTTTACAACATTCAGTTCCACCATCCTGTGAGTTTCAAATTTTCTCCCCCTCCCTCTTCACTCCCTTCCTGCCCCTTTGGTGGCATGCAATCAAATTTAGGATCTACAAATACCTTCACATAAAACTTTAGTCAAGTTATAAAGAAGGATTATAACCAGTGGAGTGAACAGTGTTAGAAAGGAAACAAAACAAAAAAAATATGAGAGAGAAAAAGAGAGAGAACAAGTAGTTTATGTCAGTCTGCATTCAGACTCTGTAGTTCTTTCTCTGTATGCAGCTATCTCTTTCCCTCATGAGTCTTTTAGAGTTGTGTTATAACCTTGCATTGCTGAAAGAAGCCCTGTCTATCAAAGTTCATAATCACTCATACATTCTGCCTGTAACTGTGCACAAATTTCTCCTGGTTCTGCTCTTCTCACTCAACATCAGATTACATAATTCTCTCCAGGCTATTATGAAGTTTGTCTGCTCCTCATTTCTTATAGCACAATAGCATATCATTACATTCATATACCACAGCTTCTTTAGCCATTCCCAAATAGATGGGCATCCCCTTGATTTCCAATTCTTTGCCACCACAAAATGAGGTATTTTATATATTTTTGTGCATACAGATCCTTTCCCAACTTTTATGATCTCTTTTGTACACAGCACTAGAAGTGCTATTGCTGGGTCAAAGGGTATGCACTTATTGATAGCCCTTTGAGCATAGTTCCAGATTGCTATCCAGAATAGTTGAATCAGTTCACAAATCCAACAACAATGCATTAGTATCCCAATTTTTCCACTTCCTCCCCAGCATTTATCTTTTTCCTGTTTTGTCATTTTAAACAATCTGACTGGTTAGATATGGTGCCTCAGAGTTATTTTGATTTGTATTTCTTGAATCAATCAATAGTGATTTAGAGCATTTTTATATGCCTATAGATATTTTTAATTTCTTCCTCTGAAAACTGTCTCTTCATATATTTTGACCATTTATCAATTGGGGAATGACTTGTATTCTTATATATTTGAATCAATTCTCTGTATATTTTAGAAATGAGGCCTTTATCAGAGACACTGGGATGTACAAATTCTTTCCCAATTTTCTACTTCCCTCTTAATCTTGGTTACATTGGCTTTATTTATACAGAAGTTTTTCAATTTAATGTAATAAAAATTATCCATTTTGCATTTCATAATGCTCTGTAACTCTTGTTTGATCATAAAATCTTCTCCATAATCTGACAGGTAAACTATTCCTTGCTCTCACAGATTGCTTACATTATCAGCCTTTAGACTTAGATTGTGCACCCATTTAGACTTGATTTTGGTATACAATGTTAGATAATAGTCTATGCCTGTTTTCAGTCACACTATATTCTAGTTTTCCCGTCAGATTTTGTCAAATAGCAAGTTCTTATCCCCAAAACTGGGGTCTTTGGGTTTATCAAACAGATGATTACTATAGTCATTGACTGCTGTGTCTTGTGTACCTAATCCATTCCTCTGCTTGATTACACAATTCCTCAACCAGTAACAAGTAGTTTTGATGACTGCTGCTTTATAACACAGATTTAAATCTGGTACAATTACGCCACATTCTGTAGGATTTCTTTTTATTAATCCCCTTGAAATTATGGACCTTGTTTTTCTTCCAAATGAACTTTGTTCCTATTTTTTCAAGCTCTAGAAAATGATCTTTTGGTAAAGTGATTGTTATGGCACTAAATATGTAACTTAATTTAGGTCAAATTATCATTTTTATTATATTAGCTCAACCTAGCCATGAGCAGCTGTTTCTTTTTCCAATTAGTTAGATCTGACTTTATTTGTGTCAAATGTGTTTTGTAGATGTGTTCATATAGATCTTGGGTTTGTTTTGGCATGTAGATTACCAAATATTTTATAATGTCTACATTAACTTTAAATGGAATTTCTCTTTCTGCTTTCTTGCTCTTAGATTTTGTTAGAAATATATAGCAATTCTGAGGATTTATGTGGGTTTATTTTATATCCAGCAACTTTGCCAAATATATTTATTGTTTCAAGTAGTGTTTTACTTAATTTTCTAGGATTCTATAAGTATATCATGATGTCATCTGCATAGAGTGATAACTTAGTCTCTTCCTTGCTGAATTTGATTCTTTTGATTCCTTTTTCTTCTGTAATTGCCATGCTAACATTTATATTACCAGATTGAATGGGGGAGGTGGTGATAGTACACATCCTTGTTTCTCCCCTCATCCTACGTGAAATGCTTCTTGCTTATCCCCATTACATATAATACTTGCCGATTGTTTTAGGTAGATTGTACTTATTATTTTAATTGACTCCTTCTGTTCCAATTCTTTCTAGTGTTTATAATAGGAATGGGTGTTGTATATTGTCAAAAGCCTTTTCTGCATCTATTGAGATAGATAATCATATGGTTTCTGTTAGTTTTGTTTTTGATATGACCAATTACACTGATAGTTTTCCTACTATTGAACCATTCTTGCATTCCTGGAATAAATCCTACCTGATCAAAGTGTATTATTCTCATGATAAGCTGCTGTAGTCTTTTTGCTTATATTTCATTTAAAATTTTTGCAAAGATGGCAGTGTAGAAGCAGCAAAACTCCACAGCTCCAACTCAGCCACCTTAAATACACATAAGATACAACTCCAAACAGACTTGAGGGTCTAAAACCCACAAAAATACAGAAAACATGTCTCTTGCTGAAGGTAGTTCAACAGGAGGGGCCCATCACATCAAGCTGGGAGCCAAGGCCAGAACAGCCTGAAACCATGGCCTGGACCCAGGGCAATTGGGAAAAGATGCAGCAGCCACAGTCAGAGTCATTCTATCACTAAAGGCTAAAAAATGAATCTGAACGAATTTAAGAGACAGAACCCATTGTGAGACTGAGCTTGGCAGATTCGCAGCCCAGGAAAATACCTACTCAGGTCGAGGTAAGGAGAATGCTGAGCACAAAGAAGCCATGCCACCATGGAGTGGAGAGCAGAGAACAGCAGACAGAGAAGAAGCCCCAGGCAGCCAGTAGACTCACCAGAAGATAGAGGATTATCAACCCATGTAGGAAAAACCTTGGAGCCCTCAGCAGGATCAGCAGGTTCTCCAGGGGCAAACTGGATGTTTAAAATTATACACCCATACTTCCAGAAGCCAAAATAGAGGAATAAAGTTTAGTGGCTCTGACCCACCCTCCCAGACCCAGAAAAGTCCAGAATTATAAGACCTACCCAGAGTAAAATCTTAAATTAGTGAAAACAGCCTCAGGCTTGGGCACAACTGAGGAAAGGGGAAAGAAGACAGTACAGAGTCTAAGCGCAGGAGGGTGGAACCAGCAAGCCCTACCATGAAAAGCCAGTTTACACCACCAGGCCAATAAGTAAACAACAGCTCTGACTCAGACCTTCAGCTGTAGCCAGCTCTGAACCTGCTTGAGCAGTAGCTCAGAGATGCAGACTCTGAAACCTGAAGGAGCTAGACGACCCAACCCCCACAAGTTACTCTGTAAGCCTCAGGGTAACTCAGGGGAATCACTGAAAGTCTTGGTATTGGCTTCAGGCTACATACTCAGAGCTTACAGCTATCAAACTCCTACCTCCCAGCCTGAGAAGCTCAAGAGTCTGGCACTCCAGAAGTGGATATACACTCCAAAATCCAGTACATAGGTGCTCACAATGGGGAAGAAGGAAACTGTAAAGGTTAGGACCATAGAATCTTTTTACAGTGAGCAAGAACAAAAAAATTAAGAAAGCAAAAGGGACTCTATATCCACACTGGAGACCACACAGAAGGAGATGCAAATTGGTCTCAAGCCCAAAAAGCCTTCTTGGAGGATCTCAAAATAAGTTTTAAAAATGAAATTAGAGAGGCAGTGACCAAATTGGAAAAAAAAATCTCACTGAAGAAATCAAAACTTTGAAAAGCAGAATTGGAGAACTAGGACAGGAAGTCCAAAATCTAACTTGACTAAATACATCAAATGAACATATCAAATAGGGAATGTAATGCCATATTTTGTAAAGCAAAAGAGCTAGAACTGCAACCATGGATCAACTACCCAGCAAGACTGACCATATGCTTTCAGGCAAAGAGATTGTCATTTAATGAAATAAAGGACATCCAGACTTTC
>CM053594.1:227825902-227848420 GCA_028646575.1 Pseudocheirus occidentalis | reverse complement strand
GATTGTGGGAGGGTCTTTACAGTGGGATCACCATTTTGGGTTTGGGGGTAGGGGAAAGAAGGGGAGAAAATTTGTAACTTAAAACTGGAAATGAAGTATACAATGAAGAAAATAAATTAAAATAAAAAAACCAAATGAGAGAAGTGGAGGAAAAATTTGGAAGATAAATGAGAATGATGCAAGAAAATCACAAAAAGAGAGTCAAAAACTGGATTGAAGAAAATAACACCTGAAAAACAGTTTAACTCAAATGGCAAAAGAGCCCCAAAAATGTAATGAGGAGAAGAAGTTCTTAAAAAGTCAAATTTGCCAGATGGAAATAAATCTCAAAAGCTTTCTGAAGAGAATAATTCCTTCAGCATTAGAGTGGAGCAAATGGAAGCAAATTACTTTATGAGAAATCAAGACATTATTAAATACATACAAACAAATGTAAAAATACAAGGCAATGTGAAATATCTCCTTGAAAAAACCACTGACCTGGAAAATAGATTAAGGAGAGATAATTTAAAAAGTTATTGGACTACCTGAAAGCCAAAATCAAAAAAAGAATTTAGAAAGAATCTTTCAAGAAATTCTCAAGTAAAATCTCCCTGATATTTTAGAACCAGAGAGCAAAATAGAATTTGAAAAAATTCACCAATCACCTCTTGAAAAAGATCCCCAAAAGAAAACTCCCAGAAATGTTGTAGCCAGGTTCTGGAGTCCCCAGATCAAGGACAAAATATTACAAGTAGCCAAGAAGAAACAAACTGAATACTGTGGAAACACAATTCCGATAACCCAGTATCTAGCAACTTCTACGTTAAGGAATCGAAAGGCCTGGAATATGATATTCTGGAGATCAAGGGAGTTAGGAATAAAACCAAGAATCACCTACCCAGAAAAATTGAGTATAATATTCCAGGGGAAAATATGGTCCTTCAGTGAGGTGGAGGACTTTCAAGTACTCTTACTGAAAAAAAAACAGATCTGAAAAGAAAATTTGACACTGAAATACAAGAAGCATGAGAAGGTAAACATGGAAAAGAAATCATAAGAAACTTATCAAAGTTGAACTATTTACATGTCAACATCTAAAAGCAATAATTTTAACTTATGAAACTTTTCCTAGTATGAGGATAGGTGAAGGGAAACAAATGTATATATGTATATGTGTGTGTATAATAATATATTATATACACATATGTCTATATAGGAGGGTTTTTATATTCTTATGAACACATATATGAGTATGTATATATGGGTATATTGAGGGCACAGGATCAACTGAAGGGACAATACTCTAAAAGCTGACATTTTGAGGTGGGAGATGATTAGAATGAGAGGAGTCAGAGAGAGACAGAATGAGATTAATCATCTCATATAGAAGATGTAAGGGATAATTATTACAATTCGGCGGGAAAACAGGAAGTGAAAGTGAAAGAGTCAATATTTTTCTCATTGATTTTTGGCTTAGGGAAGGAATGACATAAACTCTAAACTGGGTATCATGCCACACAGGTGAGTAGGGCTATGGGGACGAGAAGTGGGATGACAGAGGGGAGGAGAGGGTGGAGAGGAGGGTTGCATGCAGCACACACTTCTGTAAAAGGACAGGGACAGGGTAGAGAATAGAATGGGGGGGCATGATAGGAAAGAGGCACATATAATCAGTGTCTCAAAATATGGCCACTGTGGAGATCTGAGTAATTACACATGTACAGCCTGTATTTAATTGCTTGTCCTTCCATTGTGGGTGGGTGACGAGGGATGAAGGGAAAGAATCTAGAAATTCTTCTTCTTCTTCTTCTTCTTCTTCTTCTTCTTCTTCTTCTTCTTCTTGTCTAGATCCAACTGGGAATTATGATATATACATTGTGACCAGGAGGGAGATCCATCCTGCCCTTTCTTAAAGTCAGAGGGCAAGGGGGAGGACATAGGAGAGAGCAGATTGGGGGAGAGGCTATACAATGGGATAGCTGTTTTGAGGTGTTGGGTGCAGGAAAACGTCGAGAAAATTTGTAAATCTATATCTCATGGAAATGAATGATATAAACAAGAAAATATATTAATTTATTTTTTTAAAATTCTTCCTGAATTTTTCTTGCAATTATTTTTGGACTTGGTACTAATTCACCTTTAAAAACATACTTGCACTTAATTTTGACCTTGTTTCTCTCCTTCTTAGTTTCTGTTTTGATTTTTCATGTCACCATAATAACTTTCTGTGATCAGCTGTAATGGTAATTAATTTAAATTTGAAGACACCTTTTTGTTCTGGCAAGTAAGCAGGTTCTTAGACTTTAGTAACTAATCAAACCTCTGTGGAAAAAAAAGAAGAAGGTGTGTACTCTTGTGTCCTGTTACTGATGAAACAGGAAAGGGTTGACTGAAATAAGAGGCTAATACTGTGTGTATATAAGAAAAGCCTCAGAGCGCCATGGTCAGAATTTCTCCTGACAAGAACCTTGTGGGAGAAGCTGTTTTGCTGAGGAGAGAGAGAGTTTCTCTCAGCAGCATCTGGAATCTAGGCTGCTACTACTGGACTGAGAACTGAGTCTGAATTTTCTTCGGTCAAGAATTGTGGAGACTGAAGTTCCTGCTGCCAGGAAGTCTGAAGAGGAACCGAGACTGGAGAAAACTATTGATTTTGAAAACCTGGGAGTACTGATTTTGATTCCAGGAGCCAGTTGAGATTTCTTCTGCATCCTAGGGCCAGACAAACTGCTGGAGGACAGAGAAAGCATGGCTGTGGTGACCATATTCTGTCTATCTGTTTTGATGTTGCTTTGCCAGATTCGTCTGCTGGTGAAGGAGAGTGCTGTTGTTGGCGGAGGTCCTGGAACCTTGCTGTTGGCTAGGAAGCCCTGAGGAAGGATTTTCTTGTATGTTTACAGAAATCCTGGAAAAGGGTCTTGCTGATATTTTCAGGGGTCCTGAGACTGTTCTGCAGGAAGAGAGTGAATTACTGGCAATGAATATTGTGTTTTTGTTAAGCTTTGTCTCCCCAAAAACAGAGATTGCTGAGAA
The DNA here is from genome assembly GCA_028646575.1 of Pseudocheirus occidentalis. Taxonomy (NCBI): domain Eukaryota; kingdom Metazoa; phylum Chordata; class Mammalia; order Diprotodontia; family Pseudocheiridae; genus Pseudocheirus; species Pseudocheirus occidentalis. The sequence goes on along the minus strand of CM053594.1, from coordinate 227,845,408 downwards.
TTTGCTGCTGGTCAAGATGAAGAAAAGACTTCCCTTGGGTTTTAAATGCTGTGATGATATTGTAGTTTACTAGTGACCTAGTGGTCAGGGTTTGGATATTTTCTAATAATTGTACTTTATGATTTATCATACTTAGTAACTGATTGCTAAATAACTGAGTTAAGCTAGTACTGAATACTGTAGTCTGAAATGACTGAATTACTGAGTAAGGAGGCAAACCTCCTTAGGGATACCAGATGATTGTTCTTGGTTGACAACTATTTTGACCACTTTGGTGAAAACTATGTGGCCATTTTAATTATAAGCTGTTATGAACATTATTTTGTGAATACTGTGAATGCTGTATCTTGATTTTCTGTGAATGTTTTGCTTTGATTAGTTTTGGAATAGAGTTTTCACTATCCTGTGTTATCAGAACATTAAAAGCTGCTCACAGTAGCATTCTTTTGGAAAGCTGCCTGTACATTGCATCATACCGGGTTCCTTTTTTTGTTTGTTTGGTTTTTTATTTTTTCCAGCCTATTTCTTGTCCTTTTACTGAATATTAAAGTTGAGCTCTGCTCCTGGAATTGAGGAGTTTCTCTCCCAAGTTTCAGGTTCTTTTGTGCAGCTGTTTTAAGAATTAATTCTATGGACTTAAAAGATTTCAGTTCTTCCAATGTGGCATGAGCTAAGAAGATTTGTGATCACTGCTCTCCTTGCCTGTGCTCTGTTCTGTGAATGACCATCCTGGCACTCTGACCAGAGACCCTGGTCTCTTGCAGCTTCAGACTCTTAGTGCTTCTCCTTTTCCTGGGACTGTGACCTGGTCCTGTATCCCAAATCCTGATATGGGCAATACAACAATATCCTAAACCCTGTTCCAGCAAAGCCTCCCCTGTCTTCTTCTGAAGAGTTTCTGTCTATGTGGTGAGAGCTCTGGAATCCATGCTGTAACTTCAACTAATTCATTTTACCCCAAGGCCTGCACTGGCTAGCCAGGATGTGAACTGCTACTAGTTTGCTTACACCATCTGTACTGGATTGTAATCCACTCTTACCTCAGTGAAACAAACTTTTCATATCAATATTGTAAATTGTCTTAGGCAAAAAAATTTTCACTCCATCTTTTGTTTGTTTTTTGCCACTCCAGAATTTATTTTGACATGTTATTTTAAAATTGCTCAGAGTTGAATTTGGAATATCTCAGTTGATTCCTTGCTCTGCCAACTTGGCTCTGCCATAGAAAGGATTTAAGAAAGACATGATACCTCCCTCATGGAGCTTCCAGTCTTGAAGAGGTATATAATACATCCAAAATTACCAATAACACAAAGATAATAGCATGTTGTTTTGTTTGTTTTTTTGCTTTTTTGGAGGGCAGTTGGGGTTAAGTGACTTGCCCAAGGTCACACGGCTAGTTTTTGTGTTAAGTGTCTGAGGCTGGATTTGAACTTGGGTACTCCTGACTCCAGGACCGGTGCTCTACTCACTGCACCACCTAGCCACCCCCAACAATAGCATATTGTTAAACAGTTTAAAAGATGGTAGTATGTAAGGTCCCAAGGAAGAAAATAGGGAGAAATGACTTGAAATATCAACAATGACTTCCTGTTGGGTGTGGCAGATGAGTAGGACTTTAGTGCATTTGTAGGACCTCAGTCAGCAGAATGAGAAGAGGAGTTTTCAGGGATAGAGATGAGTTTGAGCAGAGGCCTAGGACAAGAAAAACATGAGAGGGGGCATATAATGCATAATAAATAGTTTACTTTTGTTGAAATGCATAGGGAATAAAGTTATGGAGGCAGATTACAGTGTACTTTTGATTCTAGAGAAAATGATTTGAATTTCACCCTGTAGGCAATATATATATATATAAAAAAAACTGAGAAGTTTTTAAACATGATCAAGGGAAATCTCAGCTTGGTAGGAGAGGCAGGAATACTTAGCTGGAGATTAATGAATTTATTTGGGAACTGGTGATAGATTTATACTTTGGATGATGGTTGAAAAAGAAAGGCAGGGACAGATATGTGAAATATTACAGAGACAAATCAATAAGACGTCAATTATGGAATTTGAGAGAATGAGAAGAATAAAAAGTAATATGCACACTGTAAAGTTTTTGCTTAATATATTACTTTACACCAAGCAAGGAGTTCTATAAAGCTGCCCTGTGACATTGAAAATCAAAGAATTACATATCCAGAAGAATTTCAATCTTCTTATTTTCCAGATTTTTCCCTAACACAATCTATAGCGGAATCTTGAAATGTGTGAAATACATGCCAGCTTTGAAACTTAACCTATTTCATGGAAATGAAGACAAAAGATTGTGGATATAAGAAGAGGGCAATTCAAAAAAAGTTAGGACATTTATACTGTGATATCAGAGCTGTAAGTAGTAGTTCTGGTGTCCAGAAAAAGTTCCCCAAAATACAGTGCTGAAAGTAGCACAAATGAAATTACAGGACACTTGCAGGAACCTAGGGATTCTTTATGGCCCAGAGACACATTGTCCTGGATGTAATCACTGAAGAATCCACTAATAGTTTGCTAATTCATTCTATATTCTGTCAAAGTTCAATTGTTTTTACCTGCTGAAGAAGAATACTTTCTGTTGGTACTCATTTATTGCCCTGAGGCAAAATTTATCATCCCATCCTTGTGACAAGTCCGGGTCTCCTTTTGAAGTAGTAAATGATAGGGCTTCATTTTGATGATATTTTAAAGGGGAAACACAGCTTCTACTTTATTGTGGTAGAGAATAGAACTGAAAATAAAGCATATTTGTTAGAAGAAAGCAAATTCTAATTCAGTATGACAAAACTTTCTAATGTTTTGATGCATCCAATAATGAAATAAGCTGTCCTGTAAAATAATACATTTGTTATAAAGTACATTTAAATATCAGTCTGGATGACCACCTGATGTCTCTTTCCCTTACATTTTGTATTTTAATAAGTCATTTTTATTTTATGTCATTTAATAGTGAACAATACATAATACTGTTTTTGAATACCTTTACTAATTTATTATCTTTTCTTTTGTATAATTGGTAGTTGTCTTTATTTTATATACCTCTAGGAGACTAGAAGCTCTATAAAGGCATGCAATGTATCTTTCCTAGTCTTTATACCTTGGTCAGTGTATAGAGGAGGATGAGGGGCACAGCAGGTACTTAATAAATATTAATTGAATAGAATTCAGTGCTGCAGCTCTTGTATTAGTTTAAAAAAGGACTAAATGATCTTTAAGTAGTTAGGAAGCCAGTCAGTCAGCTAGCATTTCTTAAATATCTCCTAATGTATAGGCACTCATTCTATGATATTGTCCCTTACATAGATTTCATCAGGGACTTTTTGAATGCATAAGGATAGAAAGAGGAACCAGAGCTCACACTGGTATAGGGAATTCCCTTTGAGGATTCAAGCTGAAAAATTTTGCCACTTATACTATTTTAGAATTTACAAGAGCACAGAGAATGTTATGTGCCTTGCTCGGGGCACCCAGATGTTAGAGGCAGGTCTTAAACTTATGTCTCCTGGACACTGTGCCTGACTTTTTAACCATTCCATCACATTTTCCATTTTTGACTTGAAAAGGAACTTAACTGAACTCTATGATGCCATAATGTCATGGAGTGGAGACTGGAAGATATCTCCTTCCACTAATATAAATGGGAAACCTGTGGTGAAAATATACATGAAATATATAAGACAATTCTACTTCACAGATGAAGTGGGTAAAAATTGCCCTTATTCTTAGCAAATTGCTTCCACATTCCTCCTAAGGATATGTTATGAGCTGTGATGGTTATAAAAGAAAAGCGGATTTGTTAAAGATTTAACACATCTACTGGCCTAAGAATAGTTTATCTTTAAATATAAATAATGTTTGATTTCTAGAACAAAATTATCTTTCTTCTCATAAGATTATATGAACATAAAATTGAATTTATTTTCAATACTGAAGGGAAAAAATAATGTGGTGGTGAAAAGAAATAAGGCTTTTAATCTAGAATAAGCCATTTTCCTAACTAACGTATGTTCAATGAGCCATTAGGAAATGAAACAGGTTATGAGATGACATAAAAAAGGCACTATTAATAATATTGAAGGTAGTTCAGGGTTAAAAAGATGAAATTAAAATGAAACTTCAGGCCAAGTATATAACTTAAGAGGTTCTATATTACTATGTTATACTGGCCAGTAACCCTATAAGCAGAAGCTCTTCTGCCTCTATTTAAGGCATGAAAAGATGATTATTGTACTTCTGTGGACATCCTCCTTGGGAATTATCTAGGGTGAGGTCCATGAGGAGATATTGTGGAGATATGCTGAATCATTTGGTGAGGTTGACTGCTCCTCTTAGGCATTCATTTTTATGACTTTGTCAAGACACTGCCACTTAAGAACAGAGAAGCATTTGGGGTTGGTAATATTAACCAGGGAGTCATAATGGATAACCTTTACTTTATTTGAGCTTTGTGACATGAGTGAGAAGAAAAGGATGTTCTATCAATCTACTGTATTATTCCCAACTTAAGCAATAAAGGGCAATGTGTTTGAAGTGTCTAGAACAGGTGTATTCTAGGTGAAGGAATTGATGGCAGGCAGAACTGGGTCTTTGAGAGTGAACACTCTTGTTCTCTTAACTGTTTTCTATTGTCACAATCTTTACTTTAGCTGAAGGAGAACAGGGACAATTTTATGGTTTCCAGCCTCAACTGCCTGTCCCTAGAAACTACATTGCCACTCTTCTGTCTTTTTGCAATGCAAAAATTTGATTTTTGGTGCTACTTGTTTTAAAAGGATGGGCAAAAATAAATACAATGGGGAAGATATATGCACACATTGTGGGCTGTAGTTATTTTCATTTTGGGGGGTTCAAAACCTAGCTTGCATACTATTAAAATGGTTACAGTGTGTTTTCTCTAATGTAAAATGTACAATCACTGAGAGCAGAGATGTTTTGTTTTGTTTTTAATTTTTTTGGTTTTTCTTTGTATCCTAAGATCAAAGGATTCTGCCTTGCACATAGTAGGAACTTATTTAATGTTTTTCTATTTGAATTGAAGAGTTCAGTGCAAGAGGTCATCCCTAACTATAGCATACTCAAAGACTGCAGATTGTTGCATGTTTCCATTTTCAATATGTATTTAGAGTAAAAAGTGCTGTTGTTGTTTTTTTTCTTTTGTTTTTCAATTTCATAATAGAAACTTTGGATGGGAAGAGACCTTGTTATGTCTTCTAGATCACCGCTCCCCAGATCATATTGAGTCATCCAGGAAAAAAAAAAAAGAAAATCCAATCTTTTTTTAAAGACCTCCACGAAAGGAGAATGCACAGCTTTAGTCAATAATCCATCCTATGCCTTAGAAATTTCACTGTGAAGTATTTTTTTTCTTTATGTAGGCCTTAAATCTCTCAGCATGCTTCTTCAACAAGCATTTTCCACCTTGTTCCATCCTCAGAAGTGTATTAAAACAGATGGTCACCCATTTATGTTTAAGAGTCCTCTAGATTTCTGAAAATTGTAAGAGATGATCATAGATAAATACCATGCACATTTTCTTCTTCTTCTTGAAACTACACTTGGATAAAAGAGAATTCTGATTTATACATTTGATAAAAAATAAACATTTATCTATTTCTTAAGTAGTTGATGATAAAGAAATCCCTGACGCAGTTATATTTTAATAGGAACAAGCCTTAATGGAGCATTCCAAGAATAGAAAAGGAAACACCTAAATTAAAGTACCCACCTTGTTACTAAAGAGTGCAGAGCATAAAGTGGCCTGTTATTTTCTGTACCATCTGCTGCTCTTCCCTTTTCAAGTGTTCCTCCCTTTATTTTCCCTCAAATAACTATTAGATTAATTAACACCAATTAGAAAAGCAAACCACAATTTGGAACGTGTATGTGAGCATTCATTGCTTTCCAAAAGGCAATCATTAAACTTTTAGATCAATCTTAAGTAAAACGTAAAATCAACACATATATAGAACTTCCAAAACAAATGTATCCCTTTGATTCTGAACGACTTATGAGGTGCAGGCTCTGGGAAGCCCCCTTGAGCTCTCCTCAAATTTTCCCATGTAGGGAAAATGGCCTGAAGCCATGGGCCTTAAGTTGTGGCTCTGCTGTTTGGCCCTCCTTTATCAGGCAATTTCCCACCCTTGATTCTTCCTGGCTCAAATCTGTTTTCTTGAACTGGCCAGACCTACTATTGTCTGTTTTCTCTAGGTAGCATCCAACACTTAATCACTCATTACTGGAGTCTGACCTCATCTGACTCCTGAAGACCTTCCCCAAACTCCTCCTCTAGACCACCCCTAGATTCCTCCCATACCCTTTATCTTTATAAGACCCCATCTTCACTCCATGTGGTGTGAGAGCACCATACAATGACCTAGTACAGCCTTGCTCTGGCCTACTTCCCCAATGCATGTGTCACAGATACCAAGGCTCCTTAAGAGTCTACCCAATATGTCAAACTTATAATAAACTTCTCTTTGCCTGAGAGAAGACTTGAGTCAAATTCATTTAGCAGGACCCAGCATGCTAGTATTTTGGGGTCTTGACCAATCCTAACCCTAACCACAACATTTTTATGGTTCACTGACGTGCAGACTCTCTGAACCCCCTTGAGTTCTCTTTGAATTTTCCCAGATGGGGCTTTGAAGAAGCTGCTTCTAGGTTCATATTCTCCAATATAACCAAACTGGATTAGGAACCTCAGAGGTCAGGCTGAGTACCAGACAGTCTCTTAGCTGTCTGACCTAATGGGACCTGAGAGGTCAGCTCCCATTGCCCCCAAAAGAAACAAACACAAACACAAAAACTCATACCTCCAAGGTACTTGGAGAACCAGAAGGCAATGAAATAGGGAAAGAGAGAAAAATAGGGAAAGAGAGAGGCTTTCATATCTTCCAGTCCTGGTTGGAGAAGAGCTTGAGATTAGCAGTGTTTCTTGTATCAGGGAACCACAAAAATGAAGAAGTATAGGTTAGGTTTAGTGTACTGGAGACCCCAAAATACCAACATGCCTGGTCCTGCCAAATGAATTTGACTCAAGTCTTCCCTCAGCCATAGAAAAGTAAAGTTTATTATAAGTTTGACATATTGGGTAGACCCTTAAGGAGCCTTGGTATCTGTGACACTTGCATTGGGCAAGCAGGCCAGAGCAAGTCTGTGCTAGGTCATTCTATGGAGCTCTCACACCACATGGAGCGAAGATAGTGTCTTATATAGAGAAAAGTTGTGGGAGTAATCTAGGGGTGGTCTGGAGGAGGAGTGTAGGGAGGGTCTCCAAGAGGAGTCAGATGAGGTCAGACTCCACTAATGTGTTTGGGGAGAGTCTTTAGGAGTCAGCTGAAGTCAGACTCCAGTAATGAGGGATTAAGGGTGGGAAGTTGCTGGAGGCTACCTAGAGAGGACAGACAATTGTGGGCTATGCCAGTTCAAGGGTATAACAGATATGGGCCAGGGAGGATCAAGAGTGAGAAATTTCCAAAGGAGGGTCAAAGACTTAGACAGAGCCACAATTTAAGGCCCATGGCCTCAGGCAAATGTTCTATGTGGGAAGATTCAAGGAGAACTTAAGGAGGTTCCGAGAGCCTGCACCTGATCACAGCTAAACAAAATGAATTCATTGTAATAAGAATAATAACTAAAATACTTTCAGGTAATAATGCTATTGTTCTTTTTTCCTTGGAATGTATCCTTGTAAATTTTTTTTCTGTAGGATCTACCAATTATCTAGATACCATTTTTACCAAAAAAATGACATTTGGGTGCAGTGAAATATAATTATTTTAGAGCTATGTCATGTCAACTTAGTTATGCCACACTTTCCCTCGTGGACCTATTAAATGAAACTCTATTTTGATTAATTGTTCAAGATTTCATCCTATGCATCAGAGATTCATAAAGCATAATTTAAGTGTTATTTTTCCTTAATTATCTATATACATAACTTGTTTGTAAAGAAAAAGAATAAAACAACCCAAACATCTGGTTTAGAGCAGCAGTTCATATTGTGAAATATTGAAAACTTTTCTCTAAGTAAAGCCATTCCTTTCTTTTCCACACTCTCCTGTTAAAGTTTTCAGTAGGAGAATAGAAATGCAATATGTTTGAATCAAAGCTCTGATTTTACTAAAAGCTGTGTTTGAGGCTGAGTTTATGTTCTCCTTCCTGAAACCCATTCTTCCACTGCTTTGTATATTTTTCCTAACAGAGTCAGTTTAAACACCTTGGTCCTCACATTTATAAGTTTCAAGAGGAAGCAAAAATACTTCTCTCTCCAAATGTAGAGAGTTAACAATAAAGAATACCATTCCTTCAGATCTAATGAATAGCTAGTGCTTTACCTGTTGTGGTGTATACTTCCTGGGAAACTAATATCTTATGACAGTGATTAGTCAAATAGCAGGGAAGGGGAAGAAAATCATTTTCAAGGAAGAGAAAGAGAATTGGAATCAGGAATCATAAAAAGATAAAATATAAAGTCAAATAAGGCCAAGCCATTTGGATAATGGTGTCTCATTAAGATAGCCAAATCCAAAGGGCTTAGATTAGTGGAAAAAGTGGTATTAGGAGTCAAAATTTAGGATAATAGGCTAAGATTGGATCAGATTAAAAGTCTGGAGGCTGCTTAAGAAAGTTGACCTATATCCTAAAAATTAATTGAAAACTAAATAATCCATTCCTGAGGAATGAGTATGTCAAACATCAAATCATAGAACCAATCAGTAATTTCATCAAAGAGAATTATAATAAAGAGACAATATATAGGGGATGCAGCTAAAGCAGTTCTTAGGGGAAATTTTTATATCTCTAAATGCTTATATGAATAAAATAGAGAAAGAGGAGATCAATGAATTGGGCATGCAAATAACAAAGCTAGAAAAAGCATAAATTAAAAATCCCCAGTTAAATACCAAATTAGAAATTCTAAAAATCAAAAGAGAAATAAATAAAATTAAAATTAAGAAAACTATTGAACTAATAAATAAAACTAAGAAATTATTTTAATGAAAAGAAACACAGTAAAACAGTTAAATCTTTGGTTAATTTGTTTTAAAAAAAAGAGAGAAAGAAGAAAATCAACTTGCCTTTATCAAAAATGAAAAGTGTAAATTTGCCATCAATGAAGAGGTGATTAAAGCAATAATTTTATGCTATTTTGCCCACTGTGTGTAAACAAACCTGACAATATGAAAGAAATGAATGAATATTTACAAAATTGTAAATTGCCCATATTAACAGAGAAGGAAACAAAATACTTAAATAATCCCATTTCAGAAAAAAAAGAAATTGAACAAGCCTTCAAGAAAAAATGCTCCAGAGCTAGATGGATTTGCAAGGGAAATCTGCACAAAATTTGAAAAACAATTATTTCCTATACTAGGCCACCTTTAAAAGAACTTCTGAGTTCACCTCCTAGTGGGAGGAAAGGGAGGGGCAGATATGTTAAAAATTGTCTTCTTTACCTAACCTTATCCGGCTTACTGCAGCAGGTGGGCAATCTGACCCTGTGGTTGAAACAAACAAACAGAAAGACCAAACTTTTTGAAAGATGATTCTACTCACCCTTGGTACATGAAATGTGTGTACACTTCTGCATAATATGAGATACAATGATCCTGAAAGATGATTAGATCTTTTTGTGGGACAATTCAGAAGATATCACATCTAACTAGCAACCTTAAGTGGAAAAAAATGCTAGCAAATGAAGGACAGCTTTCTGAAATTGGAACTGGGAGCATGTTTTTTATGGAATGAGCTCCAGTGATGGGGAGCTGCATGAAAGCTGGCATGGGTTTCCCAATAAAATCCAGTCAAGTCAACAAGCTTGTATGCCTCACACAAGGTGAAAATGACAGGCTTCTGACAATGTGATTACCATTTGCAGAACAGTGCCATGCCACAATCATTACTGCATATATATATCTACACACACACACACACACATATTTATATATATATGAAGGAAACATTTAAATATATAAAATTCGAAGCTTTGAGAGATTGAGAGATGCCAGAGTTACCATTTGTCACATATTCTTATATTTGTCATAATCATTACTAACAGACTGGGTTTCATGACCAGGAAGGCATCTAACACATTCTTTTAGATGGTATATTGTACATTTATAGAGGTACAATGGAAGCATTTGTATCTCCATGCACTAGCAGTTTCCCAAAAGAATACTATAGTGAATAGCTTTTAAGGTTCTGATTCCACAATATATTGAACACTCCATTTATTCTACTGTGAATCAAGGTGAATATTCACAAAAAAATCACAACACAATGTTCACAACTTTACACCTTATCACAGAAAGTCACAGTATAGTGTTCACAACAGATTAACATTGCGATGGCCACATAGTTTTTACTACGGTGGCCACAATATTTAAAATGAAGAACAAAAGAATAATCATCTGGTTTCCCTAAGGGGAGAAACCCTCCTTACTTAATCATTCAATCAACTCACAATACAATAATCAGTCTTCCACTCATGAGGCAATTACAGATGAACTTAATCAGTCACTTACCTAGCAATCAGTCACTAAATGCAATCATTAGAAAATTACACAAGCCCTCCATCTCTTGGTGTCAAGTAAACTTCAATTTCATCAGGCATTCTACATCTGAGAGGCCTTTTCTTCATCTTGACTTGGGGTGGTCTCTCATATTTCCTGGATCCCCTTACATGGTCCCCCCTCTACTTGAATCCACCAAACAGTCACCTGGATTCAGAGGCACAGGGCTCAGCTCCTTGTCCAGTCCTCCCAGAAGTTCTTGTCACATACTGAAGCTCATAGGGTACAGCATATATCAAACCCTTTACCATTTCTGTTGCCTGGAACTCAAAGATTCACCAAACCACAAACAAAATCTTATCCTGGTCATGTTTCTTCAGTCCTCCAGCAGTTCAGCCGGCCCTAAGACCTAGAAGAAATCTCAGTCTTCCAGGTGGGCTTCACTAGATTTTGGTCTCATAGAAAACTCCAACTCAATTCTCAGTCCAGCAATCCAGTTCCCAGATGCTGAGACAATTCTGCTCCCTCTAAAAGGAGCCACCAGGAGAAAAATTCCTGATTCTGATTCTTTGTTTCTGCAATTCTTCTTATATACACACACTAGCCTCCTGTCTCAGCCAATCCATTCCTGCAACAGCAACAAGAGGTCACACCCTCTGTTCACACAGGAGATAGAGTTCATTCCTTCTGCTTTTTTTCCACACAGGAGACAGAGTTCACATCCTCTGCCTCTTTCACAAAAGTACTTAGCCCTTAGTTACTAAGGACCAAGTACCTGCTAAATTAATTATTCACAGCATTGGAACTCCTGGGCAATACCTTCCTCTTGACATATAACCCAGAATATTTCAGTCAATCTTCATATGAGCAATGGAACACCACCATGTATGCTTTGACACATGAAAGGAGCCTAATGGAATTGAAAACCTCTTCTTCAGTTGGAGCTTCAGCTATGTAGATTGACTTAAACTTGAGGGGAAGTGGTTAATGACTTCAGCATTGATTGATGATGATCTGTTGAGAAAACTATAGAAATGTTTAGCCCATCTCTCCAGGATCATGTTCTTATCATTAATCAATGTGACTCCATCACCATGAGTACTTGAGATTCACCATATGTCTTTGGGCTATAAATAGGCTTCAGGGCATCAAAAAATGCTTTGGATTTTTGACTTGTTGCTGTCATAATAAAACTGAATTACATCTGCCTTATTACTGAGTCAAAAATTTTGCATCTCTAGGCTTTATTTCGAATTTACTCCTAATGGAGTTAAATGTTGCCTTCCTAGATATTAATGAACTATCCTGCTGGTAGACTCTATGAAATTCTTGTTTTTCATTTAGCAACTTCTGAATTTCATCATCTTTTTCATCTGTCCAGTATTGATATTTCTGAGTATTATGATCCAGATTAGCAAATGCAGTGCTGTACAGTAAATCTCTGAAAGCTGTCCACTCCACTGCTGCCAACTGTGTGCTGGCTCAGCTTTTCCTCTAAGATAGTTAACAGTTTGTTAGCTATTCCTACTGAGAGAAGAATTCCAATCTGTTTATGTTAAGTCTTCTAGTAATTATTTTGCTTTATTGTTTTTCATTTACCATACCAGGAAACTGAATAGGTTCCATTTCATCTCTTTTAGAAAGATTATGAAAATCACCTAGCAAGACCACATACTAGACACTGTGGTCCTTTCTCAAGATAAACTACCAATCATTCAAACTCTACTGCATAGAGTGCAACTGTGATGGGCTGGGTGCATTGTTCAAATGCTAAATGTATCCTTGCCCTAAAGAATATCTTATGGAGAACTCACACAGAGTAAGCTCTCAACGGTGGTCAGAAAAATGATACAAAGTCACTCCCAAAGTCTCACTTCAAAACTTTGGAACTGATTGCATGATGTGAGAGACACTGTCCCAAGATTGTCCAGAAAAGGTGAGGTGATCTATGAGCAATGCAAAACTATAATAGCTCAAAAGAAATGAGATGTGAAAATTTAGAGAATCCACTACAAATGTTTATCTGGACTATTGGAGTCCCACTGTGTTAGAGCATTCTGAGTTCATACTGGTCTGAAGAACCACAGTCAGACACATCATAACTTTACTCCAACATAATGATGTCATTTTGATTCTCTTCTAGAACAAGGGACTTACACAAACATATATACATGCATGCATATATACATACATATGTACATGCATACTCACACACAAAATCATCTGAGTAGAGATCAATGCTTACTACTAGCAAATTAGCTTTAATAAATTGGATGGATATTTGGGTTTATGAAGCATATAGGATACATAAGGGCATCTTTAGTTGACTCTAAGAATGTTTTTTTTCTATTAACAGAAATCAGTGCAGTGGGAAGGGAAAGGTGTGTTGCAGGAAGAATGATGACTCCAGCTTGGGGCCTGACATCTAAGTGAAATGCCTACATGCAACTGGAAAAGCAGCACTTGCACTGGGGCAAAAGGTTACATCTGGAGATATAGATTTGAGAGGTAACAGGATAGAAGCTAAAGTTTATGCCCTAGAGTAGGATTAATTCAACAAGAGAAAAACTCTAGAAAACTGAAATCAGAGAGATAAGGGCTAAATTTTGTAGGATGTTGCTAAACCAGGGACAAATGAGCAAGAGGAAGAGGGGCCAGAAAAGGATAAAGAAAGAAAAAAATAACAAGGAACTGAAGAAAATTACTACATGTCAAAGGGTGAAATTTTAAAAAGATATTTAAAATGAATACCAAGAAAATCATTTTAATGGTGTTAAAAGAAAACTATTGAAATTCCTTTCATATACACGTCATATGAGAACATTGCAGTTTTACAATATGGTACTTTCAGCTTTACTAAACATTTTAGTAAAGGTTATTTCATTTAAGTGTGATTCTTTAGTATTTAGTTTAATTTTTAAAAAAAATATATTTTAGTTTACAACATTCATTTCCCAAAGAGTTTGTTACAGATTTTCATCCCACTTTTTCCCTATCCCCATCTCAAGAAGGGAAGATAACTGGATACCCCCTCCCCCAAGCTGCTCTGCCTTAAATTCCCCCTAAGCCACCTCTCCTTACTTTCTTGTAGGGCAAGAGGTGGTTATATCCTCCATTGCTGGCATATTTTATGTCCTGGTGGCATGTAAGTAACAGTTTTTTTTAACATTTGTTTTTAAAATTTTGAATTCCAGATTTTCTCCTTTCACCCCCTACTCACCCACCCCCACTGAGAAGACAAGTAATTAAGTATAGGTTATACATGTGTAGTGATTCAAAACATTTCCACAGATGTCATATTGTGAAATATTAACTATATTTAAACTCCATCTTACTCCCCCTCCCATTTATTCTATTTCCTCCTTTGACCCTATTCCTTTTCAAAAGTGTTTGCTTCTGACTACCCTCTCCCCCAATTTGCCCTCCCTTCTATCATCCTCCCTTTTGCTTCCTTACCCCCTTCTTTTCTGTAGGGTAAGATACTCAATTGAGTATGTATGTTATTCCCCCCTTAAGCCAAATCCAATGGGATAAGGTCAACTCATTCCCTTTCACCTTCCTACTCTTTCCCTCCATTGTAACAGCTTTCTCTTGCCTCTTTTATGTGAGATAATCCACCCCATTCTATCTTTCCCCATCTCCTCTCAATATCTTCCTCTCTTATCTCTTAATTTTATTTTTTGATGGCATCCCTCCATATTCATCTCACTCTATGCCCTCTATGTATACATGCGCATACACACACACACACATACACCACAGACATAAATGTATGTATACTCATATGCAAACATACATACACACACACACACACACACACACACACACATATATATATATATATATATATAATCCGTTCAACACTCCTCATACTTAGAAAATTCTCATGAGTTTCAAATATCTTTCCATGTAGGAATGTAAATAGTTAAATTTTAATAAATTCCTCATGATTTCTTTTTCCTCTTTACCATTTCATGCTTCTCTTGATTTAATCTTTAATTTAATTTAAATCAAATTTTCTGTTTAGGTCTGGTTTTTTCATCAAGAATGCTCTATTTCATTTAATATCCATATTTTCCCCTGAAGTGTTATACTTACTTTTGCTGGATAGGTGATTCTTGGCTTTTATCCTAGCTCCTTTAACCTCCAGAATATCATATTCCAAGTCCTTCAATCCCTTACTTTAGAAGTTGTTAGATCTTATGTTATCCTGATTCTGTTTCCACAATACTCAAATTACTTCTTCCTGACTACTTGTGAGATTTTCTCCTTGAACTGGGACCTTTGGAATTTGGCTATGATATTCCTAAGAGTTTCTTTTTGGGATATTTTTCATGAGGCAATAAATGAATTCTTTCAATTTCTTTTTTGCCTTATGGTTCTAAGACATCAGGGCAATTTTCCTTGAGAATTTCTTGAAAGATGATATCTAGGCTCTTTTTTTGATCGTGGCTTTCAGGGAGTACAATAATTTTTAAATGATCTCTCTTGAAGATATATTCTAGGTCACTGTTTTTTTTTCCAATGAGACATTTCACATTACCTTTTCCCCCATTCATTTGGATGTGCTTTATAGTATCTTGATTTATCTTTAAGTCATTAGCTTCCATTTTCTCCAATCTAATTTTGAAGGAATGTTTTTCTTCAGTGACCTTTTGAAATTTCTTTTCCATCTGACTAGTTCTGTTTTTTATAAGATATCCTTCTCCTCATTGACTTTTTGAGTTAGTCTATTTTTTAAGTCTAGTTTATTTTCTTCAGTCAGTCTGCTGACTTATTTTTCATGATTTTCTTGGATCATTCTCACTTCTCTTCTGAATTTTTTCTCTACTACTCTTACTTGATTTTCAGAATCCTTCTTTAAATCCTCCAAGGCCTGTGACCAATTTATATTTTTCTTGGAGTCTTTTGATGTTGGAGTTTTGACTTTGTTATCTTCTCATTCTTTGTTTTGATCCTCTTTGTCCCCCCAAAATGATTTGATTGTTTGCCCTTACTTTGTTTGCTCATCTTACCAATTACTTGACTGTTGAGCTCTTTGCCACAGTAAAACTCTGAATCCATAATGGAGAATGTTCAGTTCCAAATTTCTGGGGTTTTGCATAGCTGTTGTCAATGTTTATACCAGGCACCAGTTTCAGCAGTTGGAGGAGGACTTTCTTTCCTAAGCCTCAACGACCTCTGCCACTCCAGCCCTCTTCACCCCAGGACCACCACCCAATACTGTGATCCAGATCCAAGCAGGGCAACGCAAGAGAATCCTGCCCAGCATGACCAGAGAGATTTTTGAAAATGTGCTCTGGAAAGTCACTAGCTCTGCTATATTCTGTAGACAAGGAGCTGGAAGCAGCAGAAGTGGCAGCAGTTGCAGCTGCTGTCACCTTCACCGCCCCAGGGGCAGGGGCTAGACCATGCTCTTCTCTCACCCATTTCTAACAGAGTTTCCCAACTGAACTTTTACTTTCTCTTTGATGTTTTAGGGTTGAGAGGTCTGGAAACCACCATATTTCACTCTCCTGAAGTCTGCTCTGGCCATTGTGTGCCTTGGGTCTGGGCTGCCCTGGGTCTGGGTTGGTGTTGCTCACATGGCACTGCTCTCTGCTTCTAGCTGTGGTGCAATACACCATTCCTGCCATACTGTTGAGCTGCTTTCAGCAGGGTATTTCTTTCTGTCACTTTGTGGTTTCTATAGCTCTAAAATTGGTTTAGAGTTATATTTTACAAGTTTTGAGGTTTTTCGGAGCAAGAGTTTACTCCAGTTCCTGCTATTACTCTGCCATCTTGGCTCCACCCCACCCCCCATGCGAAAACAACCATATAAACCTCATTAGAAAAATAAATATTTCATGTGAAAAAGTTATAACTATTCAAATGTGAATGAATTAATGATACAAACACCTAATAAGGGCTTACTATGTTTCAAGAATAGTGTAGACTTCAGGGAATAGAAAAAAAAGCAAGATAGTTCCTGCTATTTATATATTATATTTGGAAAAAGCAACACTGTTGGAATCTAGAACAAGCTCATGTGTTGTGGATACCATGATTTAAAAATCACCAGAAACTTATATCAAAACCTTTTTCATGTAAGATAAAGTAACAACCTACTTACACACAGCCCCAAATGACTGGAACAGTGACTGAGGTTCCAGTGAGGAAGAGTAGAAGCAAGATGGCAGAATATAGGTGACATTATTGGAAATGGCTAAGGACATATTAAAATATTATTTTTGATTCTTTTCACATGTGGCAAAATTTTGGAATTGCTTGGAGATAAATTTATTGAATGTATATATTTGCCAAACCCTGTTTTTCATTAAACTGACAAATATTTTTAAACATCAACTTTGTGCAGACACTATTGTAAATTCTTTCATGGATAAAATAACAACAAAAATAAAGCAATTATATAATGCTTCTGTTGTAAGTTACAAAATAAATTTTTCAGTGAATCTATTATATTTCAGGTATATTCTTAACTTTCTTCCAAAATCAATACACTATTTGAAACTTTATTGAACTGTTTCCTGTCTATATAAAATCAAAGATGGCTTCAGAAGTTTTGATTGATCATTACACTATGCTATTTTGTTATCCTCACAAAAGTTCTGGAGAGTTATTTGTTTTGATTATCCATATTCTACTGATGAAAAATACTGAAGGATGAAGAGATTTATTGACTTATCAAGGGACACACAACTGGAAAGTGTATGAGGCCAAATTTGGACTTGGATCTTCTTGATTTCAGGAACAGCACTCTACCATACTATCCAGGATGAACACAATATCTGATTAAGGGGTTTGAAGTTTTATAGTACACAATCGGTAACCATTAATCATTGTAAATATAGAATAAATTATAATGCATTCCTAAAAATTAGGGTGTACTCATATTCAAGTAGAATTTAGATTTGGAAATCCATGGTGTGATATCATGGTGTTAATAACTGGAATTGTTAATGATACTAAAGAGTATAATTTCTTACTCAGAAAAGTGTAATCTATTCATAAGCCTATTTGCTACACTGAAAATATTCTATCTTCTGTGTTTCTGTTGTAAGTTACAAAATAAATTTTTCAGTGAATCTATTATATTTCAGGTATATTCTTAACTTTCTTCCAAAATCAATACACTATTTGAAACTTTATTGAACTGTTTCCTGTCTATATAAAATCAAAGATGGCTTCAGAAGTTTTGATTGATCATTACACTATGCCTACTGAATTGCATCTTGTTTTTTTATGCCGTGGTTGGAGTTTTAAATTCTAATATTGTCAGTTCTCAAAGAAAATTTGATATTATGGATTTTGAGTCATGATCCTGCTAGCAACTAATTGAGTCTAATTCCATGTTTTGTATTTATATCCAGCCTAATCACAGTTAGATCTTACTTGTGGTACTTTTAAAGTGATCAGTCATACAAGTTTTGAGGAAATAACAAGGTTTCATTGTCTTTTTTTTCAATATTAGACAGTTATAGATTTAGGAATACAAACTTCCTGATTTCTGCTTTATCTCATTGGGTAGGTCCCATGGGAAAGGGAACCATCTGTAAGCCAGTTTCCTCAAAGAACTGCAATAACAAAGCAAAATGTTATTTTGTTTCCTTTTTCTCTTCCTCTTCCAATTGTCTCTTTTTTTCACTTCTATGTTCTTCTATTCCCCTCTTCATTTTGTACCCCAAATTTCTGTCCTGGCCCTGGTTTTCCTCTTATTTAGCCCTGCCTTTGGCTAATATAAAATATTCAGTTTAAGCATAATTTATTAATTGTAAAATACATGTTATTATTTAATTATGGAGTTATAGCTTTTAGTTTAAAAATGGAAATAATAATGGTGCTGTATTTCTTTGGAAGAATATGATTTTTAAAGTGCTTTCAAATTTTTCAAATTTGTTAATCTCAACAATATTACAGAATAGGTAGGATGAACATTATTTTAAAATTCTACATGTACTGTAACTTAAGTGAAGAAGTTTGTAGTGTAGTAAACTGATGAATGACTTCAAAAAAGTCAAAGTTATTCAAGAAAAGATAAATTGCTGATGTCTTATGTTCTGACAAAACTGAGGATTCTTTTCATTGTTCTAGTTAGAGAACTGCTAAGGTTTAGATTGAGAATGGACATATTTAGATGTTGTTTTTACCCATATTTCACTTAAACCTTTTCCTTACTTCCTTCTATTTGTCATTCTTCAAATTTGTTGAAAACATAAAGATATTTTTTAAAATTTGCAACATTAACTTTTATAAAATTTTGAGTTCTAAATTTTCCCTACTCTCCCCTCTGTTCTTGAACCCAAGATGATATGAAATGTTATATAAACTATGGGCCTGTAGAGATTAAAATTTATAGAGATTAAAGGATGATGTTAATATAAAAATGCATTTAAGACCTGATACAATGTCTGATTAATGGTATTCATTATATAACTAATTTCATGAGAAAATGCAAGAGAGTAATCCATTCTAAAATGAACCTTGAGAATGCCTTATGGTTGAGGAAAGGAAAGAAAAAGGAAAGAAGTGTGTGAGATTAAAAGAGTTCAGAGTCTGAATCTAAGGTCAGAAAAGGTCTTTATTCTTACTCATGAGAGAGCACAGGTAGGAGCCAGTCCAAAATTTTTATAGTAAATCCAACCCCCGAAATGGCCTTCACTCTCATTGGCCAGGGGGGGTGACCTACGACCCAAGTGCGGGAGTCTTTCTGAGACAAAGGACCCGGAAACATGTGCATGGCCAATGAAAGCAGTCTTGACCTTATTTGGCTTATCTTCTGCTGAATTGTCTCTGGAGGAGGGACTCCATTGCTCTAAGCCCCAGATTGCTTGAAGGTCAGGTGACCTAAACCTAGGCCTAGTGAATACTGAAGGCATTCTAGATTATATTTTTCACAATGGGGAAACTTCATTATAAAGTATCCCTCACACAATGAAGCAAATACATAATCAGGGGAAAAAAATTTTTAAAA
>CM053594.1:227781639-227825402 GCA_028646575.1 Pseudocheirus occidentalis | reverse complement strand
TCTATATCTATATCTATATCTATATCTATATCTATATCTATATCTATATCTATATCTATCTATACCTATACCTATATCTATATCTATATCTCTATCTCTATATCCGTATCCGTATCCGTATCCGTATCCATATCTGTATCTGTATCTGTATCTGTATCTATATCTATATCTTTATCTATATCTATATCTATACCTGTATCTGTATCTGTATCTGTATCTGCATCTATAGCTATATCTGTATCTGTATCTGTATCTGTATCTATATCTATGTCTATGTCTATATCTATATCTATATATACATACATAAATCCACATATATATGTATAAATACACATATGCCTATATAGAAGGGTATATATGCATATGAATACATATCAGAGTGTGTGTATATATGTATACATAGACAGAGGGTACAGGATCAATTGAATAGGAAGGGATGATACTTTAAAAGGTGAGATTAAGAAGTGGGAGAGGAATAGAATGAGAGGAGACAGGGAGAGAGAGAATGGGGTTAATCATTTCATATAGAAGAGGCAAGGGATAAATACTACAATGGATGGGAAGAACAGGAAGGCAAAAAGGGAATGGGTCAACCTTACTCTTATTGAATTTGGCTTAGGGAGGGAATAACACGCACCCTAAATTTGGTATATTGGCCTACCAGTGAGTAGTGGGGGAGGGAATGAGAGGGGGATGTTGGAAAGGAGGGCAGGTTGGGTGGCAGAGTTTTAGAAGCATGCACTTCTGTAAAGGGTCAGGGACAAAGTAGAGAATAGAAGAAGGGGAGGGCAGGATAGAAAGGAGGGAAATATTATTAGTTTTATACAATATGTCCATTGTGGAGATGTTCTGTGTTACCTACACATCTATGGCCTGTAGGGAATTGCTTGTCTTTCCAGTGGGGGTGAGTGACAAAGAATGAAGGGAAAGAATCTAGAATTTAAAGTTCTAAAATCATATGTTAAAATATATACATATACATGTATATGTATATATAATTATTATTATTATTATTATTATTATTATTATTATTATTATTATTTACATGCAATTGGGAAATAAGATATACCGGCACTGGGATAGGGAGATCCATTTTGCTCTACCAGAAAGTCAGAGGGGTGATGGGGGAGTATATAGGAGAGAGCAGATTGAGGGACTGTGTATACAGTGGTATCAGTGTTTTGCAGGGGGTGGGACAAAATTTGTAACTCAAAATCCTGTGGAAATCAGTGATGTAAACTACAAATTTAAAAAGTTAATTAATATTGAAAAAAAAGAAAAATGGATTAAGGATAGTAACCACATTTATAACCAAAAAAAATACCTTAAGCATTTTGGATCATTGCTTTCATATTCATTAAAATTACAAGGTATTATTGATCATATGAAGAAAGAATTAAGTAGTCTTAATCAAAGATTAAGTGACTATTGTTCAATTAGATGGAATACAATGTTAACCAATATTATGACCTTTTATTTGTTCATGATTACTATAAATATTACTTCTAATTTTCTGATGGTAGAGAGATATCTAGGGTCATAGGAAACTATGTAAGCTTGGCCATTTCTCTTTCTAAGATAATGTAAAACTGTTGGAAATCATTAATTCATTTTAAGCCTAAAGGAAATAAAATGATCCCTAAGCTTCATTTGGTTCATCTTCTTCAGTTTTATGGAGTTTATTTTACATGACAACTTCTGAATTCAATCACAATCATCTATGTCTACAGTTATGAAAATGCTAATGGATAGATTATGGACAACGTGATTTTTTTTGACATCTTTGCTCTGAAGAATACATACAAATGATAGTTGTTTTCTCTGACTGAGGAGAAGGAAGACCCACAAAATTGCTCTTTTACCAATTTCTCCTCCCAGTTCTTATCTATACAAATATTTTGCTTCTTTTTTTCAGGTCCTCTTTTATTCCTATGGCCAAACCATTTTTGCCCCTAGGTTCTGCTTGTGCCTTCTGTGCAATTCCTGTACTCTACTCTTCTATGATTCTTGACCCATAATATATTTTTGTATCAAATACCTTTTATAAGGGTCTGACAGCCAATATATTATGTGTGTATGTGTGTGTGTGTGTGTGTGTGTGTGTGTGTATACACATGGTATATACAGTAGTAATACCAACATAAAGACAAGGCGTCACTCATTCATGGTTAAGTGGACAACTATATGAACAGAAAATTCTCAAAAGAAAGGCCTTAAATGACCCCTTAAAGTATTTGGGAGAAATATAAATCAAAATAATGGTAAGATACATAAATCAAAATAATGCCCAGCAAATTGGCAAAGATGGCAAATGGTAGAAACTGTGTTGGAAGGAGTGTGATAAGATAAGCACACCAATACACTGTTGGTCAAGCTGCAACCTGATCCAACTTTTCTTGGAAAAAATTTACAATTACAATAAAATGTGACTAAATTTCTCACGTACTCTGACCCCCAAATTCCATTACTCAGTATATATCTCAACAAAGTCAAGAGAGAAAAATAGGTTCCATGTAGACCAAAATATTCAAAGCACCACTTTTTGTGGTAGTAAAAATATTGAAATAAGATAGATGCACATGTACTGGGTAATGGCTAAATAAACGACCCATAGTATTTTTCATCATGGGTGGTGTGTTCTTCTGTTTACCCATATTTTCAGTCTCAGTTTCTACTTTGGACCTTTTTACGAGGACCATAATCAGTCCCATCTCACACACTTGGATAACATGTTCAGGCACTGCTTGAACCTGAACCTAATTACCTAAGTTCCTGGCATTGCATTGCTTCTGTCTCCCCTGGTGTTTCTGTGCTCAGAGTATTGGAAGATTTAAGGATTTAAGGATCATCTGAGGTCATAATGATGAGTAATTCAGTACCATTATGGAGTGTCTTTACCTTACTCTCTATGGACTTCTATTCACCTTTCCTATCCCAATTAGTATTATCAGATTACAACTTCCCTGAAGTTTCCATCAAAGTATTCTCAACTTTTATCCTCTCTCACCTTCCACCTGTCACAGCACTGACTTTCTTCTGGTCTATGTACCTGAGTTTGTATTGGTTTCCTTGGCAGTGCCCTGCCCGCAGTGTTCATAGATTAGCTTTCTTTTTGTAGAGTTCTTGCCTGGAGCAAGGAACTTACTGTTGTTTATCTTTATATTTATTCCTCAGCTGATCCAGAGTCCTTTTTAGATGTTTACTAGTATAAACCATCCAGTTGGAAACTTAGATTTTCTATATTTTTTTCATGTCATAATCTTAACTGTAAGTACAATTTTTTTATTAAACATATTAAAATTGCATTTAAAAAGAGAGAGAGGTAGAAGAAAATTTGGGAAAAGAAATGGGAGGTATGCAAGAGACTTAGTCAATAGTTTTGTGAAGGAATGACAAAAATTGACTGTAGAAAACAAGTCTTTAAAAAATACAATTGGCCAAATGAGAAAAAAGTATACTGAAGGAAAAAAACTTGATAAAATGTAGAATTGGCCAAATGGAAAAAGAAGCAGAAAAACTCATTGAAGAAAATTCCTTAAAAAGCCAAATGAGCCAAATGGAAAAGCAGGTACAAAATCTAATTGAAGAAAACCAGTCATCAAAAATTAAAATGTGTCAAGTAGAAGCCAATGACTCTATGAGACTTCAAGAATCAGCCAAACAAAAACAAAAGAATGAAAAAAAGAAGAAAACATAAAATACTTCATTGGTAAAATAAATGACCTGGAAAATAGATCCAGGATAGACAATTTAAAAATTATTGGTCTACCTGAAATTCATGATGAAAAAAAGAGCCTGAACAGAATCTCAAAAGAAATCATTGGGGAAAACTGCTCTCAGTTCTAGAAAGAAGCCTTGTTCAAATCCTGAAAGAGATACCAAACTGAAAATGTCAAGGAATATTGTAGCCAAATTCAAGAATTCCCAGGTCCAGGTGAATATACTGCAAGTATCCAGAGAGAAACAATTTAAATATCATGGAAATAGTCAGAATTTTGAATAATCATGCTATTTCTATATTAAAATATCAGAGGATATTGAATACAATATTCCATGAGGCCAAAAAGCTTGTATTACTTCCAAGGATCATGTGCTCAGTCAAATTGATCATAATCTTTCAGAGGAGTAAATCTGACCTCAGACACTTAATACCTGCATGACCCCAAGGAAGTCACTTAACTGGAAAAAGTAAACCATTCTAGTATCTTTGCCAAGAAAAGTCCATTAAAATTCATGGAGTCTCAATGAGTCAGACATAATTGAATGACTGAACAACATTGAATGAAATAGGGGGCTTCCCCCGATGAAAAGACCAGAGCTCAACAGAAAATTTGATCTTCAAATACAAGACTCAGGAGAGACATCAAAAGGTTTACAGGAAAGAAAAAGAAAACAATTACTTGTTACTAATAAGGGCAAACTGTTTACATACCTAGAAGAGAAGATGCCACTTGTAACTTTTGAGAACTGTATTTTGCTGTGACATTTAAACAGGGAATACATAGGCATAGATCATGGGTATAAGTTGCTGTTAATGGTATGATTAAAAAAAACAAATCTAATTAAGTGGAAAAAAGGATTTTACTGGAAGAAGAGCAAAGGAGGAGGCAGACAAGGATAAATTGCATCACATGAAGAGACACAAAATTCTATTACAGGAGGGAGAAAGAAGGGAGGGTGAGAAGTATTATTTGATCCTTATTTCATCAAATTTTTCTCAAAGAGACAATAACACAATCAGTTAAGTATAGAAATCTAACTTACCCTGTAGGAACTAAGAACAGAAATGGGAAAGAAGAGGGAGGAATGGATATTTCCAAGAAAATATGGGGGGGTTGTCCTCTGAGGAGAGGTGACTTATGAAAGTCATGCAATTTGGTGGTCAGGTAGTCATTAGTTAACTTAATTTCAACATACCAATTGAGTGGTAAAGACTGTAGCCAGATGTGAAGTGTTAGTGGAAACAGTGGGTTCTATACAATTAGAAAGAATATATTCCAATCACAGAAATCTTGTTCAAGAAGTTTATCAGTGAAGGGGAAGAAAGAGTTGTAGGATGGGGAGGAAGCTAAATAAACAGGAAATATTAGGGCAAGATTAAAAAAAGTTTTTCTTTTTTCTTCTTTTGGATGAGAGACAAATTAGTTCAGATTTGAGTAAGATGAAGGATTCTATGATAGACATATAAAAAGGAAATATAGTACATGGCCTTAGAATGGATTGTGTGAATTTTAAGTAACAGCAAAGAAAAGAAAAGATTTGGAATAGATGCTGAAGGCACTGAGATAGAGAGTTGATAAAGAGAGATATGAAGAATTATATAGTAGTAATAGAGGCAGTTAGATGGCTCAGTGGACAGTTTGTAGCTTTGATTCAGAAAGACCTCATTTAAAATCTGACCTCAGATACTTAATACCTGCATGACCCTGAGCAAGTCACTTAACAGGCAAAAGGAACAGTAAACCACTCTACTATCTTTTCCAAGAAAAGTCCAGTAAAATTCATGGAGTCACAATGAGTCAGACATAACTGAATGACTGAACAACAGTCAGAGCTCTGATGTAGTTTATATAACATCAATTTGTAGTGGATGAAGTTGGTCTTAGGCTATGATTTCTCTATAGATGTTCAGCAGGCTTGAAGTGGTGGGAGAAGTGGGTGATGTTGGCTTCCTGGAGAAGAGGATATATAAGTGCAAAATAGTAAAAGGTCAGGGAGGCGTTGTCATACTATTATTTATTTCTAGAGAAATATTCCATTTCTATTTTGTTGCATATTTTGGCTATTCTTTACCTTTCTCTCTGAGTTTTTTGTCCTGAAATTTTCATTTGTACTTGTCTTCTGTTGCTTTGAAAAATAATTTATTTCCATGTTGAGCTATTTTACAGTTTTTAAAAGAAAACGTATCCACAAAAACTTACTGGTATTTCTTTATAAAATGAGGATGACTCTAGATTATCAAAGACTAGGGTAGTTAAGCATAAGACATAGTAATTCTGACCAAACAGAAAAGGTTGTGAGCATAGACGAGTCACTGAATAATGATTTTACTCCCTTCTTGGCAATTTATAATGTCGTCTACTGAATTAAGAGGTTCAATGGATTCATTTTTGGAGAGAGTACAGGCATAAATCAAATTTATCCTTGAAGTGAGTATAATAATTTAAATAAATAAAGGAAAGAGGAATGAGTATTATAAATAAAAGTAAAGGACAGCTTCTGTAGCCATTGATTATGAAAACATATTTGATATGAATCCCCATTTTAAGGTCCTAAATAGGAGATGAAAAATAGACTTTAAACTCTGATATATTCATTTTTTTCTATTTTTAATATTGAATTGAATCCCCTTTAATCAAAATACTGATCAGTATTGGTTTTGAACTTTTCTTGCAGCATTAGAGAAAATAATCATTTCATAAGTCTTTTCTTAAATTAGGAGAGAATCCTTGAAATATTTTTTTACTAGATTTATTTTTTTCCATCAATTTGTCATTCCCTCATCCTATAGGCAGAGATACTACTTCTTTCTCCCTCATCTCTCTGATTTAGAGTATTTTTTTCCTACAAAGGAGGAACACAATTTCCCTAACTGCAACTATTATCTCTCTTCACACTTTCATCTCTGTAAGGCAGCTGAGGAGCCTTGCCACATCTGTCTCAATATGCCACAGCTGCTGCTGATCCACTCTCCTGAAGACTCCAGCTGGAGCTCCTCCTGGCCACTCTGAGGCTAGGCTGTGGTTTCAGGCTTGGGTGGTTTCAGTTCCCAGCCTGCTGAGATGAGCCCTTCCTACCAAGCTGCCTTCAGTGGTAGTTGTGTTTTTCTGTATTTGAGTATTCTGTATATGAGTTTTGGAAGCCTAAAATTTATTTAGAGTCATATTTTATGGGTTTTTGAGGTGGCTATGTGTGAGCTGCATAAGCTTGCTGCTTCTACGCCACATCTTGGCTCTCCCCCCCCCCCCAACCCCAGCTCTCCTTTATAATTCAGATTATTTCTTGTTTCATTTCCCTCTCTCCTTAAATAATTGGAGGAGCAGTTAGGTCATGCCTGGATCTACACTGTCACTTCTGGACTCAATCACAGTGCTAGATTGTGAAACTTTGGGGCGGCTATGTGGCACGGTGAATAGAGCACTGGCCCTGGAGTCAGGCGGACCTGAGTTCAAATCCAGACCCAGATACTTGACACATTTACTCGCCATGAGACTTTGGGCAAGTCAAGTCCAATTACCCTTGAAAAAGCAAAAAAAAAAATCACAAATCTTTGATTTTTTCATGTTGACACTCTAGTATGAAAATTGAATCAGCTATTCCAAATCTTCTTCCTCTCCAAATCCTCTTTGACACCTCTGATTTCCTCTTTCTTAGCAGATAACATTAGTTCCTTCTTTACTGGGAAAGTTGAGGACATTTATGTTGAGTTTATTCATTTGCCATTTTCCATAGCTTGAGATATCTGTTTATCTTCACTTTCCTCTCTTCTTTGCTTCTGTCTCTGAAAATACATCTAATATTCTGGCCAAGGCTACCCCTCCCAATCTGTGCCCTCAATCCAATTTTATATTTTTAGCTCCATTTTCTTTTGTCTTTTTGGCAGACTTTGTGTTTTCTCTTTTTCCTTTATCTCATCATTAGTCTCTTTTTTTCTCTGGGCTGTTTCCCTTGCTGATAAAGGAAAGAGACACATATCTTTTCCTTCTTCAAATTAATTTAACCTTGCTATCCAATAAACTATTATATTTTATGTCTTCTCTTTCACTGGCACTGAGGGGTTGAGTTATTTGCTCATGGTCACACAATCAGTATTTTTCAGAGGTGAGAATTGACCCCAGGTCTCTCTGACTTTAGAACTAGGTATCAATCTGTAATATCTGGTGTTTTTTGCTTCTGAATTGTTCCATATATTAATATTCAATTGTTTTTATATTTGTGTATGTAGTTTTAATCAAACTATACCTCCTAAGGAACTTGGCTACTATAATGGATTCTAAGGTAATCATTTAATAGTTATTTTTGTGGGGAAGCAAAATTGTGGAGTTAAGGAAGCACTTCAGCTGAACTCTCCCAACATTACTTTCTAAACAACTTTGAGATAATTCATCATATCAAATTCTGAATCAACAGAACTAACAAAAGTTCAGGTTGAATAATTTTTTATAGACTAAGAGAACTTAGCAGATTTGAACCAGAGGTTTGTAATACTGTGTTGGGATTGACCCAGAGCTTATGCTATGGAAACACTGAAGAAGTTACCCATAAAAGTGAAAAGGTATAAGGTTGGCATGCATAAGACCCTAAAATATGAACATGCTGTGTCCTGCTGAATGAATTTGACTCAAGTCTTCTCTTAGCCAAAGAAAAACAAATATTATTAAAAGTTTGCTTGTATTGGACACAGAACAAGTCTGTGCTAGAAAATTCTATGGCACTCTTACACACGTCTTATATACAGAAAGGTTGTGGGAGGAATTTAGGGATAGTCTAGGGGAGGACTTTGGGAAGGGTCTTCAGGAGGAGTTAATGAGGTCGGGTAACAGTTGATTAAGTTATAGATATTTTGATAGGCTCAAAGGTGGGAAGTAGATGGGCAATGGAGCAACAAAGGTCTGTGAAGAGCCACAGTGAAAGACTTATGGCCTCATGCAAATGCCTCATCAAATGGGAAGATTCAATCAGAGCTCAAGGGTGTTCCCAGAGCCTGAACCTCATAAACACTAGCTGTGGGTCAGAGGTGGCAGTGACAAAGGCAACAACAATGGGAGTTCTCTAAATAGATATGGGAAGGTGATCAGCCAAATGCTAAGAAAGATTAAAGAGGGCCATGTCCTAATGCTTCTAGTCATGAAGGACAGGGACCAAAGAAATAATTTTTTTTTATTTTTGGTCACAAGGGAACAAGGGTCCTCCTGGAAAAGGACTAGTGTATAGACCAGCAGAGCATGACCACAACTTTTCCTGGATCACACTACTTTGGAAGCAACAAAAACTTTCAAAGCTACAAAATTTGTTATGATAACAGTAACAGGAAAAGTCTGAAGCTAATGACAAGACAACCCTCCATGAAATCCCATAAAAACATTCTAATTAAAATATAAATGTTAAAGTAAAGAACAAATAACGAAAAATGATCTAACCATAGAAGTCAGTTTTGGTGGTAGATAAGATACAGACACAAATTAAGAGGAGAATAGTCACAAAATGAAAACAACTCCAAGTAAAGTCTCAAAAAATGCCAATTAGACACAAGTGAAACAGAGAGATACAATTAGTTGTGTATAATTTGGGAAGAAAATTGAGACTGATAAAAGAAAATTATGAAGAGAATTGATAGTTTGGTAAAATAGACAAAACAAATGAAGAAAATAAGACTTGTATACAGAATTAGCCAAATGGTAATAGAGACACACAATTCCCTAAATAAAATAACTCATAAAAAAGAACCAAGAAATAGAAAAAAATAGATGTACAAAAGCTCACTATAGGAAAGAATTCCTTAAAAAGAATAATTGGACAAATGGAAAAAGTGGTGCAAAACCTCACTCAAGAAAATAATTACTTAAAGAATTAGAATTGAGACAATGGAAACAAATGGCTTTATGAAAGATCAAGGAACAATGAAAGTCAAAAGAATAAAAAAAGTGTGAAATTGTCAGGAAAACATCAGAAAATAAATACCACCAAGAAAATAGATCACAAAGAGATAATTTATGAATTATTGAACTTCTAGAAATCCATGTTTGAAAAAAAAAGAACCTAGACATCATGTTTCAAGAACTTATTTATTCTCTTAGATCAGAGGTTATCAACCTTCCTAATGCTGTGACCCTTTACTACAGATCCTCATGTTGTGGTGACCCCCAACCACAAGATTATTTTTGTTGCTACTTCATAACTGTCATTTTCTACTGTTATGAATCTATCTGATATGCAGGGTGTATTTTCATTGCTACAAATTAAACATAACCCACACATTGAGAACTGCTGTCTTAGATTCAGAGGATAAATTAAAATAAAAAACTCAAAGAATCCAAAGATCATGTCCTGAAAAATATCCCAAAATAATACCCCCCAGAAATATTATTACTAAATTGCAGAGCTCCCTTGTCAAGGAGTAAATACTGCAAGCAATAAGAAATGATTCAAATATCATGGAACCACAGTCAGGATCATACAAGATTTAGCAGCTTCCATGTTAAAAAAGCAAACATTTCAGGATATGGCATTCTGGAAACCAAAAGATCTAGGATTATAACCAAGAATAACAATTTCATTGGAAGAGGGTATAATATTTCATGGGGAAAATTGATAGTTAATGAAACAAAGAACTTCAGTAATTCAAGATGCAAAGATCAGACCCGAATAGAAAAACCGACAAACATGAGACTCAATTAAAAACATAAAAAGGTAAATGTAAAAGAGAAATCATAAAAGACTTATGGATACACTTACTATATTCCTGTAAGGAAAGAAGGTATAAGTAACTCCTAAGAGCTTTATCAGTTTTAGGACAGTTAGGGAAAAAAAAACATACACATAGAAGGTATGGATGTGAATCAATTATGTTTGACTGATCTCAAAAAAATGAAAGGATGAGAAAGAGGGATTTACTGGCAAAAGGAGGAAGGGAGAGGTAAAATGGTGAAAATTATCTCCCATAAGATTCATGAAAGACTTTACAGTGGAGGGAAAATGAGGGAGGAGTAAGAAATACTTGAACCTTGTTCTCATAAGAATTGGTTCAAGATGGATTAGTAGAGTATAGAAATCTTTTTTACCCAATAGGGAAATAAGAGGAGCATAGCATAACAGAAATAGGGGGACAGCAAAGGGAAGGACAGATTAAAAGAGACAATTATCAGAAGCAAAATATTTTTGAGCAGGAACAGGGTAAAAAAGAGAAAGTGATAAAGAAGAAATTAACATAGAAGTAAAAATAGAGTTAATAATTAGAATTGTGAATGCGAATATGATAAAGTCACTCATAAGCAGTTGTAGGTAGGAGAATGGATCAGAAAAAAATGAATAAATCTATATAAGCTTTACAAGAAGCACCCTTGAAAAGGAGACCCACACACAGAGTTTAAAAAAAAATTCTGGAACAGAATATATTATGCTGCAACCAGAACAACAAAAAAAAATGGCACAGGTAGAAATCATGATCTCAGAAAAAGGAAAAAGCAAACAGGGTATAAAGGAATTAAAAGACAAAAGTAGAGAAACTACACTTTGCTAAAAGGCACAATAAGGAATGAAGTGATATGAATACTTAACATAAACACAGCAAATGGCATAGGTTACAAATTCATAAAGGGAAAGTTAAATGATTTCCAGAATCAATTAAAGAATACAACCATGCTAGTGTAGGACCTCAATGTTCTTCGGTCAGGGCTGGATAAGCTCAACCACAAAATAAATAAGAAGTTGAAGAGACTCATAGAATTTAGAGAAGTTAAGTAAAATAGAAGTCCAGGAGAAAATTGAATGAAAATTTCTTTTAAAGAATACAGCCTTTTCTCAGCTATATATGAAATGTTCACACACATACACACAGACAGACAGACACAACCTAATCATGTATTAGGGAATAAAAAAGGAACAAATTTAGACAAATAAACAAACAAATAAGTGCATGCACTATTTTCTATCCTTAATGCAGGTTGAATGTTTTCTCCTTATTTTTACTGTTTTTTATGGCAACTTAGCCAATTTGGAATTTTTTTTTCATGAATTCACATGAATAATTGATATCATGTTGTTTGCCTTCTCAGTGGATGGAAGAGGGACAAGAGAAGGGATAGAATTTTTGGAGGAAAATGAAAAAAATGATGTTAGAATAAATAAAATAATAATTAAAAATAATTTTGTGACACAAGAAAATAATTGGTCTTGGAATTAGGAGATTCCTGAGTTCTAATCCTGCCTCTGATAAAAAAATCATAGTATAATCAAGTCAACTGATTTAATCTCTCTAAGGCTAGTTTCTCATCTGAAAAACTGGGAAACTTATACTCCTACAGTACACCTCAGAGTATGTCACTTAACCTCTTGCTGCCTCAGGTTTCTCAATTGTAAATTGGAGATAAGAGTATCATCAGAGATGCTGTGCAATGCAAATGAGATATTTGCAAAGCACTTAACACATTTTCTGGCGCTTAATAGACACAATAAATGTTTATTTTCTTCCTTCTTTCATCCTCATTTGTAGAATATTAATTATATATGAATATATGTGTATATTTCATGTATGTGATTTCATTTTCATCTATGTCTATTTAGTATGTTTGGGACTCAAATTATAGACTTTTTAATGTATTTTTATCTTAAAAAACTGATGGCAAACGTATAAATGTGATTTACTTATTGAAATAATTCCAATATACGTGAAGTTATTTGGCTAATATTAGTTAACAAAATAGCTGAAGAACTTTAAACAAACTGGTCATCTATCCCTGGACTTTTTTAGGCTTTTCAGAGTGCTTTGAGAAATAGATGGCTCATACCAGTTCACAGTACCAGAAAAAAAAAACAGTTTAATCAGTATAGATTGTATCATCTCCTTTTCAATGTATTCTTAGTGTATGTCAATGGTGCCAATGATTGTATTAGCTATCTTGCCTACATTAACACTTTGTTGGCCATTGATAGAAAAGACACTAAAACCCAGACCATTCTCAATTTATTAAGGCCTGAGCTCTCTCGTTAGACTAAGCCCATCTTGATTTTGTGATGCTAATGTTTGGAAGCCAGATACACATTTCTAAATGCTAAATATCCACTTATTATAATCAATCTGACATTGAAGATGGGCAACATATTTTAGAATTCTGTTTCTCCCCTTATCTAGAAGGTTAATTCTCTCTCACTATCCTGGGTTATCTGAAAATCTGCTTAGCATGTGACCTATAGTGTCACTCTCATGCAAGACTTAAACAAATGTCAGTGAAGTGAGATCTTCCCATGAAAGAAATGGAAGTTTAATTGGGTGAGAACAGGGACAATTGGGAGGCAGAGCTTGAGCTTTGAAAAAACTGCTTAGGAGGACAATCTCAGACATTGGAATTTTAACCAAATAGAGACCACCATGTGGATATGAAAAGAGAATTTAAAAGAAATTTGTCTCCAAGGCTGGAAAGAGTTACAAAACGGATGTATAGGAAGACTAAAGAAATAAAACTTTTCTCGGCCTAGACTTTGTGCCAAATGTAACAGAGTACAGAAGGCTAAATATTGAATCACAAACCAAGGACTGTCCTCGTTGATCAAGATACTAGTTGATAGGTCAAAGAAAGAAAAGGACAGCAATTGTTGTTTTTAAAATAGTCATATATAGGGTTATACATTTTCAGTTAATTTCTGAGTTTCAATGTCTAGAGGTGATGTTTATTGCTGATATGGTCAAAATAGAGACACTCCCATCTTCCCCTACTCTCTCTCAATGGGCAGCACCTCTGAGCATATGCAGGCTAAGTGTACTAGAGAAAAAAAAGCATTTCCCCATCCCTTTAGCCTTAAGTGTGGCTGATAGCAATCCAGGATGATTCTTGTTACCCCAAATGTTGGAAGCTGTTTAGAACTCAAAGAGGACCAATGTTTAAGGGCAACATTTTGGTTTTCAATTTAACAGAGAATAAAGAACTTGTATTCCCTAGGCATAACTTTTAAAAACCCAGGGTCACCCTCATACTATTATCAGGCATCAAAACTGTCTTTGAATAGCTAATTATGGACAAGACAGGTGGCTCACAGTGACCTTGTCTATCTTACAGTGATCTTGTCATTCACAGGAGGGAAGAAATTAAATGGAGAAATGCGAATGGTTTATGCAAGTACCCACAAATATTTTTCAGTACATACAAGTTAAAGTTTATTTTCATGCAGCTTGGATAATAATGTTTGTGTATGTTTGTATATGTATATCTATAGTTACATGAAAACGTATGTTGAAATTCTGATTAATATGATTTTCTTTGTGCAAATATTTTTCCTAGGTTCCATGTTTCTTTACATATCTCACAAAATAGCACTGCAATAAAATTTATAACCAAGTACATCTAATTCAGTAGTTTTATGAAAACTGCTTTCTCTTTCATACCTCTAACCTTCTATCTCTATTCCCAAGATATGTTAGCTTTCACCAGCTACCTAATGTATGACATTTGTTTCCCCAGAGCATGCAAAATAATATAGAATAAACTGAGGGAGAACACAAAAGAACAGTTGTGCAGTAATGAGATTAAAAAAGATATCTTACACCAATAAAGAAAGGGAACATCATGCTCATTTGACCCTTCCAGAGAAGATTATACAGGATTTGTATTGATAAATAATAGGCTTCATAACCAATTAATTTAATTCATCACTCTATAAATTTTTAGAAAGGAAACTTGACAGTGGAAAGAGAATTGTTTTAAGGTCATACCATACCCCAAACAGCCTATTAATTAATTTTTTTCATAATGCTAGCCAATTACACCTTGAAATAGAGTCTTCTTTCAAACAAATATTGTCTCTAAAGTATTGAACAAGACCTAATAGAAATATTATCTTTAATCACCCAGATCTGCTGCTTGGTATTTATTTTAAGTCGTTTTTGGATAGAAGCACCCAGTAAAAGCAATGATAATTTCTGTAACATAGACTTTCCTTATTAAAAAAAAGATTCAATATATTTTCATTTAATTTTATGATAGTTTGTCTCTCTTTTACCATGGTCAGTATTTATGATGCTCTAGAAAAGAGTTCATATTCTTTGGAAAGTTGCAAGATTATGATGGTTAATGTTTAACAACCACCTCTCAAAAAATACCCATGACAAAGTTTTAAGTTAATTCTGTCTTAACATTTTCTGTCATTAACATTCTGTTATTAACATTTTCTTCATCAATATTCAAAATTTAAATAATCTCCAAACAATAAAATATGCCCTTGTTAATAGCATTTGATAATTTTTGAGGTATAAAAACTTATGCTGAAAATCTAACATTTTTTTCTTTTGTGAATTGGTACAAGATGACTTCCTTACACCACTGCAGTAATTGCAAATTCAAGTGCTCTTTAAGACTCATTGTATTTCTGAACAATTAAGGTTGTCCATACTTTCAATCTTGGTGTGACCCATGAAGGTACCACCTCCCTATTTAAGCATTCTGAAATTCTCTTATTTGACTATGATCTGCTGGCTAATCACCTCTCCCTCTGCCTTATATAATCCTGTTCTTTATCCTTATTGTAACCTCCAGCCCCTTGACCCAATTATCTCCTTGGCCATCTCCCCTGAGCTAGACACTCCCTACTTCTTCCCATCTTTACTCTTAGGTGAACCAATTTGATTCTATGTTGTTCTCTCTTGAATCACTAACCTGCTGTTGGTTCTGCCTACCTCAAGTTTCTTCCAAATTCAGTCCATTTACTGTTCAGCCCCTAAAGATGATGAAATGGTTTGCCATTCCTTCTCTAGAGGATTAAGACAAACAGAGGTTAAGTAATTTGTCCAGCATTACACCACTGGTGAGTATCTGGGGACAGATTTGAATGCAGGGTTTCCTGACTCCATAATCATTGCTCTACCTACTGATACACATAGCTGCCCTAGGCAAGCCATTAAATCATGTTGTCTCAGTTTCACAATTTATAGAATGAGGATGATATTAGCATCTAGCTATCAAGTGAGATAATTTATTTAAATGTAAAAGGTTATTATTATTGATTATGATTTTGATAATTTCTGTTTTTCACTGTTGGGTTTTAAAATCCGGTCTTCTGGACTCCAAGATGATTCCTCTATTACTTTTGCCACACTGTTTCAACATTTTTTTTAATGTAAAGCACCCAAAAAGGAGACTCATTTGTTTCACTTTCCAGGTCATGTAAAATTTAGGGGAAAGAGCTTATCAGAAATACCAGCATCAAAAAGAATTAAAAGGAATCTGGATCAACTGTGTAATTGGTTCAACATACAGCAAATGAAATTTAATATACTGAAATGTAAGGTATCACATATTATTGCAAGAACATAATAAGTTGAAAAAGGCACTGAATTAAAATAGGGATTTGAAAAGCTCCTTGAAATTAAAATGAACTCTGAAGAGAGAGAATGCAAAAGTCTAAGAGAAAGGCCAATAACTAGGAAATAGAGATCAAAATTAAACCTCTAATTTAATGTGCTTCACTGTATTGACTCCTCACTAAATAAGAATGGAATATTTTACTTCTTGATCTTCCCTTTAGAAAAAGAGTAAATTACTCCAAGCAACCCTAACACAAAATATGCAAAATTTAATGACTTCTCTAATGATTTACAAAGGAAAATTTAGAATTTCTTATAAAAGTTATCAGTTCACACCTTCCTAACACGATGACATCAATATAGCTTAGGATATATTGAAATAATAAAGATTAATCACATTTATATAGTGCTTTTACAATTTTGAAATACATTTTGTATTTTATTTGGGCTTCACAAAAAAATTGTGAACTAAGTTCAGGAATGTCTATCACCATTTTACAGTTGGAGAAACTGAGTCTGAGAGATTATGTAACTTGCCTAGGGTCATATGGGCAGTGAATATTAAAAATAGTATTTAATAAAGGCATATTCCTAATTCCTGACTCACCTATCTATTCACAAACTATGCTACATTTTCAATAGAAAGAAGTTTTAAAAATATTCTTTAGCAGTTTCATAAATGGAAAAACAAAATATATATATGATTTTGGCCTTTTTAGTCAATCTTCCATGTTATTATTTCTAGGAAATCCAGATGCTGAGCGTATATCACTTAGGCATTAAAGGAGGTTTAATTGCTTTGCACATGATTATTACCAGGCATTTAGAGATACCAACACTTTCAGTTTTGCATTTCAACATTCAACATATATGTGTTCTTCTTTTCCTTTCCCAGACATCTCAGTGAATCCACTCAATTCTAAACTATGCTCCATTCTCAAATCTCTTGCCTCTGTGTATTGTCAATAGTGCCTTGCCAAATCCAAAGTCTAAATTACTTTCACCATGGACTTCCTTTGCTTCTACTCATATCCTATTAAACAGAATTATCAAAAATCAAGGTATAACTAAGCAATTGAAAGTATACTATCATGTCTTAGATGGATCCTCAACTGAACCAAGATAGGCATTCTATTTTTCCCCAATTTATTGACTCTTCCACTCTTTTATGCCTCACAATTCCTATTCCAAAGAATATGCTTTGCAAAAGTGTTCACCTTTTTAAGAAAGATGGCCCTAAATACAGCTACTGCCAAAGAGGATATCTGTAAGGATGATGATATCTTATGAATATCTTCTAAATGCTCTTTGAGTGGTATAATGCAGCTTATATTAAGTCCAAATTCATTCTAGATTCTCATAAACTACTTTTTTAATCACTCAAAATAATTTAGTCTATTAATGTAGGGGTGGGCAGGAATAAAGACTTTGGTGTCTGGACTATGTCATGCGTTTTGACTGGCAACCTATAGAAATTATTCTTCAGTACATATATTTTGGGAACACTGTGCAAATAGACAAATAAGCAAATTGTGTTGGGTCCTTGAAGCTGGAAAGTATTCAGTTATAGGACTGGCCACAAATTCTACATTTGTTGTCTGAGATCAAGGCTATGCAAGTTCAAATACTTTATCACTAGACTGGGCACAGTGAGATAGATTTTTTCAAAAATAACAACTCTTAAATACTATGCATTAAGTTACAGAAGGCTTACAACTTGCAGCACTAGGTGTGGTACCCGTAACCACAAGTCATATACATTTTATTCTTAATTATAGATATAATATTTTGGATGCTGCTTCTGTTGTTACAAACATAAATTCCAATTGTGATGTTGTACCTTTGGGAGCATCTGAAACACATCTGACCCCACTATGATTAATATTTTCTTCTTAAAGTTTTAGCATATAATATATTAAAAGAGGAGATGACTTCTATTTCCCATTCAATTTAAAGGAAGTGGTACTTTGATGGCAAAACCCACAAGGAAAATAGCTTTCCTTACATTCAACTATATATATCTATGTATTTTAAAGAGAAGCTGTACTTAACCTCTCAGTGCCTGCGGGCAATTCTCTAAGTCTATAAGTCAGAGAGTATAGCATCAGTTTTCATTGGTAAATACAGTTCTTCATTGGAGGTTTCTTATGCCAATGGAATTGCAGGTCTCACTACAAAAAAAAAGTGTCTTTCAGTACAGGATAATGTGAACTTTGGAAGAGACTGTGTTGATCATGAGCACTGTCTACTCAATAAAGGCCACAATACTTAGAATGACACTCATATGGATGGCTATATGACCATATGGTTTATCATACACTATGGCATTATGAAAGCACTATCCTTCTGCTCCTTCTCCTACCATGCTGGGGAGATTAGAGAAGTTCTGGTCATCTTTAGGTATCATTGATACATCTATAGATATAGAAAATAGCACAAATAAAACTATGTTCTATTTCTTTATCATGTATTTAGACATCTATATTTAATAATTATATAGGCATATCAACATAAATATGCATATATGCCACAAGCATATGGCATTTCATCAAAGAAGAATGGTGGATACCCACAAACGCATATACTTTATATACATACATCTGTATTGTGCATATTTATATAGGCACAGGTATGTATGTATGTATATATATGTATACACACATATATGCATATGATTACATATGTACACACATGCAAATGTATATGTGTATGTGTATGTATACTCATATATACATGCATATGTATATGATGCAAACTGTGGTGGATCATATGAAGCTAGAAAACATTCAATTCAAGGCCTAAAATGTATATATTATTTATCTGAGTATCTAGCCATTTGTATGCAAATATTTTATCAGCATATGTGTGCATGTGTGTCTCCATACACACACTTATGTATGTGTGTGGTATGTATACATATGTAGTTGTATGAATTATATATAATACTTATATCCATGTGCACATCTATACATATATTCAAATACATGTACAGGTATATAAGCATTTGGCTTAATAGCAGAGATTATTTTGTTTTTTTTTCCTTTGTATCACCAGACTCTGGTACAGAACCTGGAATACAGTAGACACTTAACTAATGCACATAAATTAGGTTTATTTATGATTTTTCTTTTTCTTTAGAGCATTAGAATATAAATTTATATCACAGACTCTTCCAATTAATTCATAGATGAGGGACTCTTTTCATAACTCCCCATCAAAAGGTTTTGTTGCTGCTGCTGCCATTGTTGTCATTCTCCTCCTCAAGGAACATTTCATCTGAAGACAGCCCAGGATAAGAACTGCATTTTTTTTCGCATAGATGATCCAGGGCATGCATTTACAAAGTTGCCAGAGGATCAATAGAATATTAAAAAAAAAAGATTTATAAGCCATATGGCTTCATCTTTTAAGTATTCTACCACATTATAAAAGGTTCATGCATTTACTATAAATTCAGCTTAAACAATGTTCATTTCAAGTAAATGTAAACAAATGATGCAAATGTAATGAGTTGATTGAATTTTAACCATACCCCAGGCACTCATGAATTTCTGATGCCCAGTTATAAAAGATAATGGGCTGTTTTTCATGATGTTTTTCATCATAAAAGAATCTTAATGGTACTCTATGGTCCTTGAAAAAGGTAATACATATGTGCCATTATATGATGTGTTTTCAAATCCATCACTTTCCATCAGCTTCATTTACCATATATTTAAAGAAAATTTATTATCAACGAACATATTAGGAAAATACATTTATTATATATAAAAATGTCTGTAGATATCTGTAGATAAATATCTGTAGATAATGAAAATTATGTAAGATTTAGTCAAGGAACACATAAGCAGAAGCAGCTATATAACATTAATATAGAGTTATAGAATCTACAATTGGAAAGGAAAAAAGAGGCTAATTAATCTAATTTATACTTTTAACAGAGTCTATTGACAAGTCATTATCCAGTTTTTCCTAGATTTAGATATCTAGAAAGGTGGAACCAATTTTATTTTGAGGTGTCACATTCCAAATGTGTATCATTCTAACTCAGGGATGCTCTAACAACAGCCTGGGGAACAACCCATCTGTTTTTGTACAGAGAATTAGGAATTATTATCTATTATTTTAATTTTAAATAAAATCATTTAAAATATATAAAATATTATTTGCTTATTTGAAAATAAGCGGTAGCACCATTTGGGTTATGGGGACCTTAGTTTGCTGAAAGTCCTGTTCTAATTCAATCTCTCAAACATTTTTGCCTACATTTTATTAAGTTATTGTCATCATCAATAATATCATCATCATCATCATTACTAGACATGAGCAATGGTAATGTAAGAAAGATAATTATTGAAATGTGATTAGAAGTTTTTTAGAAGCCTATAGGTTTCTCAGTTGCTGAAAGATTTTGCTGATAATGAGATTCAATTAACTTTCTCCTCAATCTTCTTCCCCATCCAGGTGGGAAGCTCATGTTCTAAGCGGGTTTGAGTGGGGAAAAAAAATCTTGGATTAGATTGCCCAAGGCTATGCAACTTAAACGTAAATTTTATAATCACAGTTACATACCACCAGTACCTCATTAGAATAGGTCCAAATCTCATTGTCATGTTCATTCTCTCATAAATTGTTGATTTACTGATTAATTAATGAGAGTGGATTGCCAAATACAGGAATACCCACTCTTCCAAGGGCATATAGGCTGTAAGTCCATTGCCAAGATTGATCTCTGATATTCAAGAGTTTGACTCATTTTTGGTAATATTCTAGCATTATTAATAAAATTATTACTTACTCAAAAACTATGTCTCTTGAACTTTTTAAATGTCACAATAGCACACTAAAGCAGAATCATAGATGTAATTCATGACATTACTAGTTGAAAATTGGTCACACATACAGCTAGGAAATAAGATTTACAGGCATTGGGGTATAGAAATCTATATTGACCTACAGCACGAAAATAGAAAGGAAGAGGCTAAGAGAAGGGGGAGTTGTTAGAAGGGAGGCAGTTTGGGTAAGGGGTAGTCAGAAAACACAGCATCTTGAGGTTGTAGAAGGAGAGAGGTGAGGAGAAAATATGGAATTCAAAATCTTGTGGAAGTGAATGTTGGAACCTAAAAACAAATTATTTTTTTAAAGAAAGGTTTTTCTGGTACCACTACACTGAAAAAGGTTTCACACATTACAAATATCATATTTCCATGTAGGAATATAGACAATTCAATTTTGATAAATCCCTTATGATTTCTGTTACCTGCTTACCTTTTCATGATTCTCGAGTCTTGTATCTGAATGCCAGATTTTCTATTGAGCTCTGGTGTTTTCATTAGGAAATTTGAAAGTCCCCTATTTCATTGAATATCTATTTTTTCCCCTGAAGTATTATAATATGTTTTGTGGCATAGGAGAATCGTTTTATTCCTAGCTCCTTTCACCTCTGGAATATCATATCCCAAGTCCTATGATCCCTCAAGGTAGATGCTGCTAAGTCTTTTGTTACCCTGATTGCGTGTTCCATAGTACTTAAATTATTTCTTTCTGGCTACTTGCCATATTTTCTCCTTGACCCAGGAATTCTGGAATTTGAGTATAATATTTCTGGCAGTTTTCCTTTTGGAATTTCTTATAGGAGGTGATCAATGGATTCTTTCAATTTCTATTTTACCTTTTGATTCTAGGAACTCATAGCAGTTTTTCTTGATGATTTATTGAAAGATGATATCTAGGATCTTTTTTTGATCATGGCTTTCAGGTAGTTCAATAATTTTAAAATGATCTGTCCTGGATCTATTTTCCAAGTTCATTATTATTCCAATAAGATATGTCACATTGGCTCCTATCATTTTCCCCCCTCTTTTCGTTTTGTCTTATAATTTCTTTATTTCTCATATAGTCATAAACTTCCATGTGCTCCATTATAACTTTTAAGGGATTATTTTCTTCCATGAGATTTTGTGCCTCCTTTTTCATTTGGCCAATTCTGCTTTTTAAAGTATTCTTCCCTTCATTGGTGTTTAGACCTCTTCTGCCATTTGGGTTAGTCTATTTTATTTTTTAAAGTTTTATTTTATTCAGTATTTTTGGGTGTCCTTTAGCAAGCTGTTGGCTTGTTTTTCTTGATTTTCTTGCATCAATCTCATTTATCTTACCAATTTTTCCTCTAAATCTCTTACTTGATTTTCAAAATGCCTTTTCAACTCTTCCACTGCTTGTGACCAATTCATATCTTTATTGGAGGCTTTGGATGTAGGAACTTTGATTTTGTTGTCTTGTTTTGGTCGTATGTTTTGATCTGTTTTGTGACCAAAATAAGATTCTATTGTCTGAGGCACTTTTTATTTTGGTAAAGTCTGTTTCCTCATATTCCCAGCCAATTACTTGAATGTTATGATAGGACTCTGCTTCTAGTGTTGAAGGTGTGCTGTGCCAACTTCAGGTGTTTTGTATAGCTGTTTTCTGAAATACTTTGAAGGACCTATAGATTTTCAGTTCTTCCAAGGTGGTATGATCAAATTAGGGGTGTTTACTCCTCTCCTGGTCTGTGCTCTGCTCTGTGAGTGACCACAAGCACTCTTTTCTGCATTGAAACTATGAGGAGGGATCCTCCTCCACTACTGCCACAGGTTCTGATATGCCAGCTTTCCTCCTTGTAGCAGGACTGCCACCAAAATCTGTGATCCAGATCCAAGCATCAGTAAAGCAAGATAATGTTTCTTCAGTGTCAGCAAAGAGATTCCTACAATTCCTCTGATCAGCTGCCTGATCTCCCCACCATCTGTGGGTCCAGAACTCTGGAAGGAGCCACTGCTGGGCTCAGACAGGGCTCCTCTCTTGTGCAGATGTGATATAACTTCCCTATTGACGTTCTAATTTTCCTTTGGCATTTGTAGGTTGAGAAGTCTGGAAACTGCCATAGTTATCAGTGATTAAATTCCATGAGGTCTGTTTCAGGTTTTCAGGTGCCCCAGTCTGTGCAAGCACAACTGACACTGGACTACGCTCCTTTCACAGCCTGGTGCAATATTCCTTTCCTGTCAAACTTCCAGGTTGTATTGGGCTGGAAATTTGTTTCACTGTCATTTCTACTGCTCTAGAATTTGTTTAGACCCATTTTTACAGTTTTTTGCAGGGTTTGGGGGAGAGCACAACAAGTAACTACTTTTACTCTGTCATCTTGTCTCTACCACCCTAAAGTCTTTCTACAAAACTGTAATGTGTCTCCTTGCAGCTGTCACCCTTTTCTCCAGGTGGCCAGAAGAAAAGACTAACTTTTTAAGGTATAATCTTTTAAATAATTAAAGACAAATAATTTAGTATC
Source organism: Pseudocheirus occidentalis (assembly GCA_028646575.1). Taxonomy (NCBI): domain Eukaryota; kingdom Metazoa; phylum Chordata; class Mammalia; order Diprotodontia; family Pseudocheiridae; genus Pseudocheirus; species Pseudocheirus occidentalis. Next base: position 227,802,066 of record CM053594.1, on the reverse strand, counting down.
TGTCATTAGGGAGGACTACTTCCTCGCCTTCCCTCCTCTATGCTTGACTTCCTTGGTCCCTTTAACCAAGTCATATACAACATGATCTTGAGGCCTGTTCCCATTCTGGTTGCCTTTTTTCCTCTTAGATTACCTCCAACCAGTCTTACAGGTACTCCCCTAAAGAATACAATATTCCAGTTCTGTTCTGCCCAGGGTATTATAAATGGAACTTTATGGTGAATTCCTGCCATAAAACAGGTTAAAAAGACAGCAATTTTAATGCCTGCTTCACTATATATTTGACACAAAATGAACTTAAAGTTTATTAAAATTAAAGCTTTTCTTCAAGTTTCATTTAGCCACATTACTCCTGTTTTGCTTTGTGAAATTGATTTTAACCAAAATAAAAGATTTTTTATTTGTTCCTACTGCATTTATCTTATATTTTCAACCTGACATTCTAGAGAGGATAGACTATTTTTTTTGTATCCTGACTCTGTCATCTAAAATGTGAGCTTTTCCCCAAAGTGGTTTTCCATTACGCATCAGTCTCTTGTCTGATGTCTTTGCACACCAGAGGTGTGTTTAGGTATGGTTGACCTAGCTCAGACATACAAACTGTAAATTTTCAGAGCAATTATTTTTACCCCCAAAATTTGAAAACTCTGAAAATCAGGACTTGAGTTTTTTTGGTTGAGTGTCTACACTAAACACATGATGATGAAATGTTAATAATATAAATTAATTTTAGAAGGTTGTATACTTTTTTCCCAGAGAGCTTGTTGTTAAATTTGTCAACATGACGGTGACCACTCTAACCATAAACTCCTCCTTTCTAGGGAAGAGGAGAAGGGATGTTCCATTATATCTTTAGACTGATACTCTGCCATAGAGTTAGGGAAGAAGAAACATTGCTTCATCTCATAGAATTTTTCTCCTCAGCTTGAACTGCCTAAGGGCCAGAGAGGATTTACCTTCTGACCAAATCCCTTTGGGCAATGAAAACGTGCCCAAACTCATTCTTCAATGATAACCTCCACTCCCTGGCATATTCTCACAAATCCGTTGATTTACTCTGAATATGTGCTGTCATCAGTCAAACCCCATTATACATTCCCCACTGCCTTATCTCTTTTTCTCATTGCTTTCAATAACTACTCCTCCCAATGTTCCACTCTTAAACTGCTTAAGTCTTGCTCTATACTGTCTAGAATATCAGCTCTATAGGTAAGAGCCTTGCTTTTATCTTCTAATTTTTGATGTACACTCTTTCCATCTTCTCTCTCTCTCTCTCTCTCTCTCTCTGTCTCTCTCTCTCTCTCTCTTCTCTTTCTCTCTCAGACCTGGCTCCCTCCTAATGACACAGTCTCCCTGGGGTCTCTTCTAGCACTTCAACACACTTAATGGTCAAGGTGGGGGATGAAGAATATCCTTTGCTTCATATTGCACTTTCTGGGTCTTTACCATTGCCACTTAGTAATCACTCCACCTTTGAAGGTAATTCAATCCTAAGCTATCACCCAGTTAAAAGACTGGTAGCTCTTAAATATGAGTTCTGGAACAACCTCCTTCTTTCTTTGATGAGTTCAACAACTGTCTCACAGGCTTTCTCTCCTTAAATCTTCCTCTAGCAAAAAAAAATCTTAAGTCATTAATTCTTCAATCACTCTAAACTCACAATTCAGCTTATTCCTTTCACAAGACCAATCCTTTCACCACCACCTCAGCCACACACAAAATATGTTCATACTCTTGTTCTTGTCATCTTCCACAAATGCATCACTTCCATGTTCATGTACTTTGACGTTCACGTATCTAATTGCAATATATTGTCATTATACCTCTTTCTCTGCTTTCATATGCCAAATCGTTCTCTTTGTCTTCACCTTCTTAACTTGTTTCTTTCACGGTCCTTCATGCGTATACTAGTTTCATTCTCTTCCTTTAACTTTCTTAATCCTTCATTGTCCCAGAACTGTTCTTTACTTTTGAGTCCTTTGTGCACTTAAAACTGAATATGCCTTGCAAACTATTAGTCTTTGACCACTACCATCTTCTGAAGCCTTTGCTCCTACACATATACTGCTGAAAGAAGCAAGAAAAACTCATGAAAAATTTCAGATTGCCTCCATTACTGTAATGTGAATTGGGCCATAACTGCTACAAGGCAATCCTTGTATACCTCCCCAGATGACTCTCCCACTCACCATAGCAGCAATTCCAACATTTTTACTCCTCCTCAAGCCTGCTTCCCCTGGCTCCCACAACCTCCAGTGTCTCAATTGAGAATCTAGTTATATTTTACTGAAAAAATGAGGCACTTCAGTAAAACCTCACTCTTCTCCTGTATTTTCTTTCATTTCATTCTTCTCTTCTGTTTGCTAAACTTCATGAGCTGGCTATCTGTGAAACATGCCTCCATTCTTTCCGCTCTTATTAATTCTCTATATTTTGGATTCTAAACTCTTCATTCAACTAAAACTGCTCTCTAAAAAGTTACTTATAATCTCAACATTGCCAAATCTCATTGCTTTTTCTCAGTTCTAGTACTTACTCACTTCCCTTCCATCTTTCACAATACTGATCATCCTCCTCTTCTTTACAATCTCTTTGCTATGTTTTTATGACATTACTCTATCTTAGTTTTCCTAGCTATCTTCTTGACCATTGTTTCTTATTCTTCATCCAGCTTATGTGTTCTAACTATGGGTTTGTCAGAAGCTTCTGTTATCACTCCTCTTATCTTCTCCCTCTGTCTAATTTCATTTAACTGTCATGTCAGCTCTAAAGGATTCAATTGTTATCTTGAAGCTTATGATTATCAAATCTACTTATGTAGCCCTAAATTCTCTGCTGATCTCCAAATAAATATGTCCAACTACCTCCTAGACATCTCAAAGTAAATTTTCCATTGACATCTTAAAGTCAAGAAGTCAAAAACTGAACTCTATATTTTCCTTTCCCCAAACACTCTACTCTTCCTAACTTTAGCATTATATCGAAGATGCCACCATCTCTCCAGTCACAAAGTTTCTGAAAGTAAATGCCTTGCTGAACTCCTCACTTTCCCTCTGCTCCCTTTACTCATATGCTGCCAATGACTCTCAGTTTTACCCTTATATTCTGTCTTTTAATAAAACCTTCCTCTATTCTCCAACACTACCATTGCTCTGGTGCAGGTTCTGGTCACATCATACCTGGACTATTACAATATGAATCTGATTGGTCTCACAGCCACAATTTTCTCCCCACTGTAGTCCATCCTATATTCTGTTGTTGAAGTGATCTTCCTAAAGTTCGAGTCTGACACTACTCAAGAAACTTCTGAGATTCCCTTTCACCTCCATGATCATCTCATGCTTGTCAAAGTGCTTTATAGACTGTCCTCTCTCCTACCTTTCTAGTCTTTTTACATCTCTAGTATATTCCTTCCTCATCATTGCTCCCTTCTAGGCTTTTCTGTCTTCTTTCAATTCCATGCTAAAATTCTAACCATCAATTGGAAGCCTTTCCTAATACCCCATTAATGCTTGATCCTTTCCTCAATTGATTCACCCTCCCCAAAATTAGTCCTGAATTCTTGTTTATCCATTGTTGTTTGCATGTCCTCTCCCCCATTAGTCTGTGAGCTGCTTGAGAGAACATTTTGTCTTTGCTTTCCTTTGTATCAGCAGTGTTTAGTACAGTGCAAGCACATTGTAGGATCTTATTAAGTATTACTAACTTATCAAATTAAACATTTATATTACTTGATAAATATATCATCTATGGTTTCAATTCAAGTAATTGGTAAATTATTTTGAAACTAACCATTCATATGGTATTTTTGTATATATAATTGTATTATTTCTTAGTCTACATCATTTCCCCAAGATTAACATGAGGTACTTTGGTAAATGTTTTGCTAAAATATTGGTAACTTATACAACTTGATTATTTTATTTATATGCCACTCTTTACCACAGTATCTGACACAAAATATATGATTAATAAAGCATTCATTTATGCCTAATAGCTGAGTGGCCTTGTCAAAACAAGGGAGGACATTAGTCTGGAAGGACATATTTTTAATAAAACCATGTTGATTCTTTCAGATAACCATTTTAGTTTCTTGATGGTCAATACACATCTATTTCGCAATATTTTCTACATTTTTTTTCCAATTATCTAAATCCAGATTATTGGTATTTAGTTTTGGGACTTCTATCTCTCTTTATCTTTGTCTTTCTCGATGTCTCTATCTCTCTATCTCTGTCCCTCTTTCTCTGTCTCTCTGTCTTTGTTTGTTTCTCTCTCTCATCAAAACAAGAATAATTTAACTTTTTCCAAGCATATTTTTTAACTTTTAATGGTTTCAAAGGTGACATTTACCTACTTTCTTTGATGATGAACTTTATTAGCCATTTTTGTTTGGTCCATTTTAGTGAAAATATGTCACTCTTTGAATAAAGCTAAAACATAAACAGAATTAGAATTAAGAAGTTCTGAATTTTCCTTGTGCATTATTACCATTCCAAACTTCTTGAACTTTGGTGGGTCTTTGACATTCCTCATTCTCCAGGGTAGCTTTAAAATATTTTTAATTAAGTTTTTTGGCCTTAGCAACAATCAGGAACATCATCCTTTTGAGGCATTGCCCCCAATACTATTCTTTCACAAATTTTAAAGCTTTTGAGTTTGTTCTCCATATTTGGAAAAGATCATTAGTCAGTTGGCTCCAATTATATATACACTGAGTTCTTTAGATACTCCATTTCTTTTTTTCCTCATTGGAATTGTTTCTATTTGTTTAGTCACTAAGAAATTTCTTTTTAAACAAGTCAAACATCTACTTATCCTCAAGAATATCAGGTCATGGAACCATATATAGCTTTTCTCTGAAACACTTGAAATATAATTTCTTGAAATCTTGAATCTGGGTGAATAGAAAAGAAATAATAAAAAATAGGTATTATGTAAAGGGTATATCTGGTTTGAGAATATGGGCGGGTATTTGACAGAGAAAGATTGCAAGGAAAGAAAATGAAAAAAAAGTTTTAGATGTGTGAAAATTCACAGAATATTTCAGTTTTAACTGAGTAGACTAATAGAGCTAAAGCGGAGTAGTTTGAAATAATATCTGATGGGAAGATTGTGGTCGTATTGTGGATCACACACACACACACACATGACATTTGAATAACAGGTTTAAAAATTCAGGTTTTTGACTTAAAGATAATAAGAAGCTTTTTTATATCAAGTCTTTGGTTTAGACTAGATAGACAATGGGGTGAAATAAAATTTTGAATTTCTGGGATATTCTTATTAGGATTGAATGTAAATATTCTGGGCATTGTTATGATGACAGAATCACAGCCTTGTTTTAAATTTTCACTCTAATACTCCTGCCAGCTGAAAAACATATTACTTATTCTTTCACAAGTAACACACACATACATTCACATACACGCACACACACACATCACATTGTTTTAAATACTATTTTGTAAAATTACATATAAAATCAATTTTAATCTTCACTGTTCTTTAGACATTTTTAAATTCCAAATTCTTCCTCCTCTTCCTCCTTATTGAGAATTAAGCAGTTTGATAAAAATTCTTAACGTGCTATCATGTAAAATGTGTTTCTGTTTTATTCATATTTTTGAAGAAAATGAAGATAAGCAGAAGAAAAATAGAGTTTAAAAACTATGTTTCTATCTGCACTGAAATTCCATCAGTTCTTTTTGTGGAGGTGGATAGCATTTTTCATCACAGGTCCTTCAGAATTGCTTAGATCTTTTTATTGATGAGAACAGCTAATTTATTCACAGTTGGTCATTATACAACATGCCTGATACTGTGTAAAATATTGTACTGATACTGTACTTTGCATCAGTTCATGTAAGCCTTGTGAAGTTTTTTCTGAAAACATTCTGCTCATCATTCTTTTTAAAATTTATTTAATAAATTTTAGTTTACAACATTCAGTTCCACAATCCCTTGAGTTCCAAATAGTCTTCCTCTCCCTCTCCTCTCCCCTTCCCCCAACTTCCTGCCTCCATTGTGGCAGTCAATCTGCTATAGGTTCTACAAATACTTTTACTTAAAACATTATTCAATTTGTACAGAAGAGTTATAACCAATGTAGTGAACAATAAGAATGAAGGAATGAAACAAGACAAAACACAAAAGAGAGAGAGAGCAAAAAGGTTGCTTTAATCTGCATTCAGACTCTGTAGTTCTTTCTCTGAATGTAGATATGCCTTTTCCATCATGAATCTTTTGTAGTTGTCTTCTAGCCTTTCATTCCTGAGAGAATCCCAGTCTATCAAAGTTAGTCATCACACATGATGTTTCTGTAACTGTGTACAAATTCTCCTGTTGCTGCTCTCCTCACTTAGCATCAATTTATATAAGTCTGCCTGTAGGACTGAACAAGAACCTGGAAGCTGTCTGCCTCTGAATCCAGCTATCTGTTTTGTGGATTCTCATAGGATCTGGGACCATGGAAGGGCATCCAGGAAATCTGAGAGACCACCCCAAGTCAATATGAAGAAAAAGGCTCTCCTTGGATATTGAATTTGTGATGAAATTTAAGTTTACTAGACACTGAAATCTGTCTGCTCCTCATTTCCTATAGTACTATCCTATTCCATTACATTAATATACCATAAGTTGTTTATCTTTTTCCCAATCCATGGGCATCCCATGATGTCCAATTCTTTGCTACCACAAGAAGAGTTGCTATAAATATTTTTATACATGCGGGTCCTTCTCCCACTTGTATGGTCTCTTTGGGATACAGCCCCAGACATGACATTACAAGGTCAAAGGTATGCATATTTTTATAAACCTTTGGGCATGGTTCCAAATTGGTCTCCAGAATGGTTGGAAAAGTTCACAACTCCACCAACAACGCATTAGTGTTCCAATTTTTCCACATCCTCTCCAACATTTATTGTTTTCCTGTTCTATCATCTTACCCAATCTGACCAGTGAGATGTGGTAGCTCAGAGTTGTTTTGATTTGCATTTCTCTAATCAATAGTTATTTAGAGTATTTTTTTATATGCTTATAGATATCTTTAATTTATTTGTCTGAAAATTTCAGATGAAAAATTCCCCTGTTCATATCTTTGACCATTCATCAATTGGGGAATGACTTATATGCTTATTGATTTGCCTCAGTTCTCTGCATATTCTAGAAATTAAGCCTTTATCAGAAATACTGGTTTAAAAATTCTTTCCCTATTATACATTTGCCTCTTCAGTTTGGTTACATTGGCTTTATTTATACAAAAATTTTCTAATATATAGTAATTACAAATACCCATTTTGCATTTTGTAATGCTCTATTTCTCTTGTTTGTACATAAATTTTTGCCTACTCCATTAAGCTGACAGGTAAATTATCCCTTGCTCTCACAGATTGCATAAAATGTGTAATGGTAATTAATTTAAATTTGAAGACAACTTTTGTTATGTCAAGTAAGCAGGTACTTAGCACTTAGTAACTTAGTAATCAAACCTTTGTGGCTAAGAAGCAAAGGATGTGAACTGTTTCTCCTGTTGCTGACATAACAGTAAGGGTTTGGCTGAGAAAGGAAGCCAATGTGTGTGTGTGTGTGTGTGTGTGTGTGTGTGTGTGTGTGCACGCGAGCGCACATGCATGTGTGTGTATGTGTTTGTATAAGAAGAGTCCTAGAGAGAGAGAGACAGTCAGAATCAAGAATTAGAGCTTTCCTCCTGGCAGGCTCCTGGTGGAGGAAGCAGAATTTTCCCAGCATTTGGAAGCTGGAATATTACTTGCTGGATTGAGAATTGAGTTAGAGTTTTCTTGAGACCAGAATCTGGTGAAGGCTAAAGTTCTTGCCAAGAAGGCTGCCTGGAAGGCTAAGATTTTTTCAGGGTCCTAGGGCCAGCCGAACTGCTGGAGGACGGAAGAAGTATAACTGGGATAAGATTTTGTTTATTTGTCTCTTGTTTGATCCTTGAGTTCTTGGCAACAGTAGTTGTGAAGGTTTTGAGATGTGCTGGACCCTGTGAACTTCAGTGTGTAGCGAGAACTGCCTGTAGCACTGAACAAGAACCTGGGAGCTGTCTGCCTCTGAATCCAGCTATCTGTTTTGTGGATTCACATAGGATTTGGGACCATTGAAGGGCATCCAGGAAATCTGAGAGACCACCCCAAGTCAATATGAAGAAAAAGTCTCTCCCTGGATATTGAATTTGTGATGAAATTGAAGTTTACTAGACACTGAGGAGTGAAGGGTTTGAGTAATTTTCTAACGATTGTATTTACTAATTAACATACTTAGTAACTGATTGCTAGATAAATGACTGACTCAGTTGACCTATAATTGCCCCATGAGTGGAAGATTGATTATTGTATTGTGAGATGACTGACTGAGTGAAGAGGCAAATCTCCTTAGGGATATCAGATGATTATTCTTTTATTCTTTATTCTAAATACTGTGACCACTGTGTTGAAAACTATGTGGCCATTTTAATGTTAAGCTGTTGCAAACATTATATTGTGATTTTCTGTGATAAGTTGTAATATTAAGAAAATTATATTGTGATTTGTTGTGAATGTTTGCCTTGATTTGTTATGCAATAAATGGAGTGTTCACTATACTGTGTGATCAGAACTTTAACAACTGTTCACAGTAGCATTCTTTTGGGAAGCTGTTTGTGCATGACCTTACATATTATCAGTCTTTTTGTCTAGATTGTGTACCCATTCAGACCTTATTTCGAAATGTGGTGTGAAATATTGGTCTATGCCCAGTTTCTACCATACTACTTTCCAGTTTTCCCATCAGTTTTTGTCAAATAGTGAATTCTTGTCACAGAATCTGGAGTATTTGGGTTTATCAAACAGTAGATACTATAGTCATTGATTGCTGTGTCTCATGTACCCTAATCTATTCTACTGATCCACTAGACTATTCCTCAGCTAGTATCAAGTGGTTGTGAGGACTGCTGCTATATAATACAGTTTAAAATCTGGTAAGGCTTGGACACCTTCCTTTGCATTTCTTTTCACTAATTCCCTTGATATTCTGGATCTTTTGTTCTTCTAGATGAATTTTTTTAGTTATTCATAGCTCTATAAACTAATTTTTTGGTAGAGTGATTGAATGGCATTAAATAAGCAAATTAATTTGTATAAAATTTGCTTATCATTTCTTATAGCAAAATAGCTTTCTATCATAATCATATACCACAACTTATTTAGGCAAGATAATGTGGTATCCATAGTAAACATGATTTTTTAATAAAATAAATAAACAGTCTCATTGTTTTTGATAAGTTAGAGTGACAAGTACCCAAATACACTTACATGAGCTTGAGCCAACTGGCTAGAAGATTATGTCCATGAAAAAGTAGACTTAAAAGCATACTTGTTACCAAACTAATATTCTATTTTTTTAATTTTCAAAATTCTTTTTTTTCTAGGCTACATAGTAGTATCTTATCAGGGGTGAAGGAGTCAACACATACACTTTGAATACTGATCAGTCAGTTTTCAGTGTGTTTAATTTTAGACAATACATTTTGGGAAAGATACTCACTAATGTTATAGTTGAGAAGAAGAAATATTTTAATGAGAGTACTGAGAACCATTCTGTATGCAGATTTGTTCAAGAAACTTCGATGATTAACCTTAAATGTAAAAAGCTCAGTGAGAATATGGTATTATGAGCAAACATCCAATATTTTTTTTTAAAAAGAACAACTGAAAGGTAAAGTGAATTTGTTTTCAAAGGTCACAGTAGCAAGAAATAATACTGCTGAGATTAGAATTCAGATCGTTTGACTCAAAGTGTAATATGGATAATAATCACAATTCCCATAGAATATCAAATGTCATTCCACATTAAGAAATATTTATATTAAAAACTGCATGAATCTTTAGCTTTTATTGAAACCCTCCCCTGGAACATCATCAACTCAAATTAAGTGTTTGCAAAGAAAATTGTATCCCAGACAAGTAATATATCCATTTCATCATATTAGACTACAAATCTGTAAAGGGTAAGCCCTGCCTGTTCATGCTTATATTTCCATTACATAAAGCTTTTCCACTCATTTCTTTCCTTCAAAACAAAGCTATTAATTCTTTTGAAAATCATTTAAATTATTCCTGGATATTATATTAGAGTCCTAAAACAGGACTCAATGTTTAAGAAATGAACCATTAGCTTATATAAGAAATATTATGTTGTAATGCATATTCACCTCTATTATTATGGCCCTTGAAGTGGTATCACATAGTATTTTATGAATGAGCATAGCAGTTCCCCTGTATAAAATTCTCTCACATTTGGGGATGAGCCCTGTTCATTTTAATTGTATATTATGGATCAACAAAATAGCCAAATCCTTCTTGAACCTGTTTATGTTATCAGGTTGTATAAGCTCTTGGTATAATGAGGCCCATATGTTTACTACCTGCTGTGTGAAGAAGAACATCCTTTTATTTGTCTTAAAACTGCCTCCTTGAAGCTTCAGGGGGTATATATTATTGTGTTGTTTTAATTATCTAAGTAAAGAATTAATTTACATACAGCTGCAAATAGTTTAGAATGAAACTAGTTCCCTTACTGATGGGGATGAGGGTAATAAGCATAGGGAGCAATCTGGATTTCTTTAGGAAAGTGGAAATGATTAAGGGATGATTTCATCTGGATTCACAGGTGGCTTCCACTCAACGACATACTTTACTGTAAATACAGCTTAAATGGATTTGTAGCTTGAGGTATTTAAGACTTGTTGCATTTAGAATAATAGGATTTTGAAATTGTAAGGGATTTTAGGAAGAACCTAAACCAATTGTGTCTCTTTATAAATTAGGAAACAGAATTTATCTGGGATCATAAAATGATAGATCTAGGACCTGGAACCAAGAATCCTAGACAATTACAAGAATTATAAATATTGGAAAGTTATTTTTTTCTGTTTTATCAACAATACAATGTTCAAATGTTAAGGCAACTATGTGAAGTAATGGATTGAGTGCTGCACTTTAGTCAGGCTGGCCAGAATTCAAATCTCTCCTTAGACACTTAATAGTTGTGTGACCATGGGCAAGTTAACCTCTACTTAAAGCATTAGCTTCCTTTTCTATAAATGCCAATTATCATCATCAACATTCTCCTCCTTCTCCCCCTTCTTCTCCTCCCCCTCCTCCTCCTCCTCATCACTCATGCATTTCCCACATCATGCAACAAATGTCTAAGGACCAGTTTTGTGCCAAAAACTATGCTAAGTTCTAGAGATGCAAAAACAGAGTTAAAAGTATTCCTGCCCTCAAAGAGTTTGCATTCTATTGTACACACTTCTAAAATCAGTATAAGTAAAATATTAGAAAATGTAGACTCAACCAATAAATTTGTTTCATTATTTTGTAATTGAATATTTTCTTATTCAATAAGTTTTACACATTTCTTATGCATTTTTGTTGACTATTAAACATGCTTTCAGTCTCACAATGGGCATAATTTGTCCTACCATCAAGTAAATACTCTAACCTGTTATTGAAAATCAATCTAATCCCCTGTATATTGAGATTTTCAAAATGTTAAAATGGTGGATCTGGTGTGAGTGAATCAGAAAAAAAATCCAAGATTAATATAGTTATTTTGCAGAAACTTTTTATGAGATAAAATAATTTAGAATCCAAAGGGGTTGAATAAATAATGATGAATATTGCATTTAGCACTTATAGGATAAATATTCACTTTTATATTTTTACTCTATATGAAATATTCAAATAGATGTTCTATCTTATTGATTTGGATATTTTCTGTACTATTGCAAGTAGTAACCCATTAGAGCTTACCCTTTCAATCTTTCCATGTACTTCCCCAGATACTTTTCATCAAAGTTCAAAGGAAGTATCTAAGGCCATCAGGGCTTTCTCTTGGCAATGTGAGGTGATGTAAATAATTAGAACACTCAGGTCCTTTAACTGTCATCATTTCTCAGCAACTGAACAAGTTTGTCTCTTTCACTATCTTTCAAGATAATAAATGATTTTGATATATGGATGAAAGAGGCCTCATTGGAAGAAAAAAAACAGAACAAATTTCTAAATGGAAGAGTTCATATTTTTATTAAAGTATACATTCTACTGATGACACAATCTACCTTGGTTTTTCAAATTTTGTTGTTGTTCAGTTGTTTCTGTCATAACTCCATTTAGAGGCTTTTTGTGTTTGTTTGTTGCTGTTGTTTTTGAAAAAAATACTGAGGTGGTTTGCTATTTCCTTCTCCAGTTCATTAATGTGAAATTAATGTGAAAATAGATGAGCAGACTGAGGCAAATGAGGTTAAGTGGCTTGTCCAGGGTAATACAGCTAGTAAATGACTGAAGCAAGATTGAAACTCAGGTCTTCCTGATTCCAGGCCTAGCTGTCTATCCACCATGCCACTTAATTGTCTTGGCCTCGAACATATGTTAATGAGAGAGGAAGTTTTCTCTGTTTACTTCATTCTACTTATTTTATCTGAGTCAAAGAGTGCTGTAGTTTCTCCTAGAATAACCTGAAAGCCTTAGCAAAATTGCCAGTTTAAGTAAAGGGTGGGGAATCTGTGGTCTCAAAGCAACATATGGTCTTCTCTTGTGTGCTCTTTTGACAGAGTCCAAATTTTACATAACAAATCATTTCCTTAATGGAATTGGTTCTGTGAAGTTTGTATTTAGTCAAAGGGCCACACCTGAGTACCTAGAGGGCCACATATGTCCTTCTGCCTGTGGGTTCCCCTCCCATGATATAAGGGAAGGTCATCCAGGATCAATCATGAAAGAAGGAAGGGATGAAAAGGGGAGAAAAACATATCTTACTCTACCTCTTCATCTAAAATACATGAAAAAAAAACTACTCTGAGAAGCCATGTATTGAAGTTGCAGGTTTCCTAAAAGCCTTGAATCAAAAAGAAACAAAATACTCCACCAAACTCTCAGCTGTTCCTTGACATTGAAGTCCTTGCTCAAATTGATCTTATTCAGAGAAGACTAGGATGGAACTCCCCAGCATGGAGACTCTTTGGCAACTTGAAAATCTCATCAACTAAGCCCAGAAAAAGGCAGTGAAGGAGTCCAGAATCCCTTTTGTCTGGTGTCTCAGATAAGTGTGTGTGTGTGTGTGTGTGTGCACGTGTGTGAGAGACAGACAGACAGACAGAGGGAGAGAGAGAGACAGAGAGAGAGAATATAAAAAATGAGATCATTTATTCTCACATGACAATGTGATGGGAATCTAGGAAAAGAAAGTAGACAAAGGGAGTTGAACTTGTGATACTTCTCCCTAAATGCCCACCCATGCGCACACACACACACACACACACACACACACACACACACACACACACTAACTGAAGCCCCAGTTTACACCTTCACATCTGTATTCCCCTGATGTTTGAATTCATCTGACGTTTAATGTTTGTGAAGTATACTTCTGGTCAATCCACAGTGATTCGGTGAGTATTATGATTCTTGAGCTCCTGGAAAGTCCAATGAGGCAAAAACTACAAATGCTATCTGGTCTCTGTTATGGGAATCTGAAGATCTTCCCTGCCTCTAGGCCCTTTTATAGACTTAAGTGGTTCTGAGAACCTTCTCTGATTTGAAAATGTACTCTGCCCTCTAACAGGCTGAATGTGGTCACATGAAGCCTGTGGCAGGAAGGAGGCTTGCTCTTCAGGAATGCCCTTGCCTTATTACTTTGTTATTCGGCCGTGAGTCAAGAGGGCTGTGACATTCTCTGATCCAGGAGAAGGCTATATATACCCTGATGTGAGTTTTTTATTTGGGACTCACTTTGGAAAGAGTTGTATGATTTGACCAGATGAGACTCTGGGAAGTTTTTGAGCCTCCTGGCTTTGAAAACCCAGATGTTGGTGCTTCCCTCTCTGGTAACTGTCTAGGTATGGATATAATGATCAGATGGTTGGGAGCCAGTCTGTTGTTCTGCTTCTCTGTCTGCTTGTAACTTCTGCTTGTAACTTGTGTTTGTACTCTACGAAGTTCAGGGTGTTGACTTTTCACTCTGAACTAGGTTAATGATAAACATTTGATTTATTAAAGTAAGATTGTTAACTCATTTTGAGTTGTTTTCCTTTAGAAAAGCAGCTCTAAGAACCTGTGCTAGCAGCCACCCTGGGTATGCTAGAGTGCTTGCTGATACAGTCTCTCATGACCTAAAGTCTAGAAAAGGGCATAGTGTGCACTAATTACCCTTTTTTGAGATCGTCTGGTGGGGAGGAAAGGTCTTGAGCTAAAAGGCAATCAGGAGTTTATTAGATCCTAGACTCTGCATGATTCTCATAACAATCCAGATTTTCAATTTTCCAAAGTTCTCACTAATGTGGAAGCAGAACAAAATTTAACTTATACACACACACACACACACACATGCACACAGAGATAAACATAAACAAACAAAATACATTTCCAAAAATGTTTGTTGTTCACTCCTGTCAAACTCTGTCACCCCAGAAACCATGCTATTCATGGGATTTTCTTGTTAGCAAGTGTGCTGAATTGGTTTACCATTTCCTTTTCCAGTGGATTAAGGCAAATAGATATCAAATACTTGCCCCAAATCACAAAGCTAGTAAGTGAATGGGCCCGGATTCAAACTCAGGACTTCTTGACTGCAGGCTTAGTGCTGTATACACTGAACCATCTAGTTCAGTGGTCCTAAAGCTGTGGGTTATGTTCAGTTTGTAACAATGAAAATACATTATGCATATAAAATATTTACATTATGATTCATAACAGTAGGAAAATGACATACGAAGTAATATTGAAAATAATTTTATGGTTGGGGGTCACCACAACATGAGGAACTGTATTAAAGGGTCATGGCATTAGGAAGGTTGAGAACCACTGACTGGATCTTTCACTGTTTTCTCTAAATAAGTTTTTTCTTCCACTATTTTCTTCTTGCCTTACCTTTTTACCCCCTGCAAATGATACTGATGTATAGATTGACTTTTTGTTGGTATTTAATGTTGTTCACATCATGAGTACTGAAATAAAAGTTTGTCTAATATTCCACAAAATGGTATTTCTTTTTTTAATTTTTTTTTTATTTTTGGAGGGCAGTTGAAGTTAAGTCACTTGCCAAGTTCACATGGCTAGTTTTTGTGTTAAGTCTCTGAGGCTGGATTTGAACTCAGGTCCTCCTGTCTCCAGGGCCAGGTCTCTATTCACTGGGCCACCTAGCGACCCACAAAATGGTATTTATTGTTAAATTATTAGGGGATGATAAACTGCTTACTTTTTTTCCTCTCCAAGTATTGCTTTTTTGTTATAATATCAAAATTCTTCTGTATATGTCTGAAAGTTCTAAGATTCCTAGCACCTCTGGAATTCTGATGTTAATTACAACATGTAATAGATACCATTGAATATAAATCTACTTGAGCAAGAGATACAGGAAAATAGATGGGTGAAGGAAATATGAATTAATATCTCTTCTGAATATGGATAATGACTTTCATTCCTAAAGAAATAGCTTTTTTTGGTATACGAATTATAAGCTCCCTCTTCCTCTTTCAATGTGGGGGAGACTGGCAAACTCATTTTTTGTCCAATTCAGAAAATATTATATTTTCTCTAACATAGTCTAATATTTGCATCTTATTATCAGATTACATGGGATTTGGGCAAATTAGTAACCATGCTGCTGCAACAGAATATATTTTCTGAAATTCTTACAAAGAATGTATTTAACTCTTCATGCTTAATGATAATAGTTAAAATTTCTAGATTTAAATAAAATCTGCTAAATGTACCCTGTTTTAAAGCTATTTTTACTTTACATATCAATATGAAAATAATATATTCTGTGATAGTTACAAAATAACTCATCTGATAGACACAATATATTTTTTCTGAATGTAGCAAAAATGTATTTTTTGATATCAAACTATTCCTTTAAACAAGGACTCATTTTTAAACAATATTTGTTACAATGATGCTGTATTACTAAATTGAAAAATATCACTCTCTTCCAAAAATATAAGTTGAGGTTCACTCAAAGGCCAACAAAAGCAATGAGAAGGTCGGATATGAATAGAGTGCTATACAATGCAGCTGAACAATTTCACAGAATAATAATTTAAAAATCATTAAAACATGTAGAATCAGAACAAAATGAACCACTCACATAATGAAAGTGAGGGATATCTGATGAACCCTCCTGCCCACTCCATCAATATTCTAACAATATTGATGCACATACCCCTTGCAATACAGGGTGAATTATAGGAACATGAGAACAAATAAGATGGTAAGAAACAGGTGATCTGCAATGTGGATGCACCTACATGAGTTCATGGATCCATCAGGTATAGAGACAAATATAGCTCCATATTCTAATCTATGACAGAATCATTCAGGACAGAGTTGTGTTTTGTTGTTTTGTAGTGCTCCATAGACATTTTATTTTTTCCCTCCTAAGGACAGTATACTGGGTCTGATTGCTATTCATGCTGTTTTTTGATTGTAGTATTTCATTGCTTAGTGTATTTTGTGAGTATATTTGTATTTATCTACTCCTGTTAACATGTTTCCTGTCTCTCCTGTCAGATAGTACTTTCATTACGGATCAGGATAATGACATCAATATCCTTTAGATTGAAAACTTTTCAACAAGTGCAGTGTAGTGCATGGAAAAACACATGAACCAGAAGAGCTAAAGTGTTGATATATGTGTCTATTCAGTCCCACATATCTCCAGTTCTGTTCTTCTGTAATTGTCTATTTGACCAACCTCTGGAAATAATTGAGAAAGTAGAGTTTAGCTTATAGCAAGGGAGAATTGACCAGGAAACCAGTTTAAAACAAATTACTAAATTATTACTGAAATATGAATGATTAATGGATTATACACACATATGTGTGCATGTTGACAAATGATTATTGATTTAGAGTTTCCATATACATGCTTATTTTCAAAAAACTATTAGCAACAACCACAGAGCATTTCTTCTGTAGCATGACTAACAAAAATATTATAAGTACTTATGAGATTAATTTTTCACTTTTATAATCCTTATAACATCATTAAAATCCATTTGTGTACACTAAAATTTGCTCCCTTAAATAGTTATTAAAAGTCACTTTTGGAAGCATAATTTAAATTTGTTGAAAAAGCAGGGTCATTTCTCACATGAAAACCTTATTAGTCTGAAATTGTAGTCTCTTCCATCTGTATAATGGAGAACATCAGTACCATAAGCAATGAGAAACTTTCACATTTACCATCTTAGCTGTATAATGAAATGGAATATAAGAATATTTCAACAGTTTTTGAGTTTTCTTCCTTGAGAAGAAAGCTGAGATGATGCATGAATATATTGCTGCAGCTGGATCATAGCACATAATAAATGAAATCATCTAAGGATAGGAAAAACAATAGTTCTTGATAGCCTCCTCTGTCAGCATGTTAAGAGATTATTTATGGCAGAAATCTGAAAGTAGTTGCAGAGAAGCTAAAGAACTAAAAGAAACAACATAAATGGAAAAGAAAGCTCTCTTCTTATAGTGCACTCCCCTAATTTTCTATCAAGGAACTGGTTAGTTACTGAGCATATTTCAAAGGAAGGCTTTTAGTAGAGTGAGCTTCCCTATTTTATTAAAAAAAATTACAACATGATTGATGTATATGTATTAGAGTGAAATATTTTTATATATTTAACATTTTACTAAAAATAAGTAAACTGCACTCTTACCTAATGAAATGCTAATCATATGCAACACCTCTATAATATCCATAGCTTTGAATATATGTGTTTTAAGGCTAGAAATTGGGATAAGCAGATGAAAGATTAAAAATATGTAGGAAGAAAAAGTAATAGGGATTTCTAGGGCTAAACAGATAAATAGAAAAAAATGCAAATGAAAAGATGATTCTGAGAGTGTAATGGAGAAGCCTATGGAGTTGTGATTTAGGATTTTCATTGAAAACTGACATCTAACAAGGCCAATGAAAACTTTCATAAATCTACTTTGCTATCTTTTCTTTTCCTGTAATGGCTTTTGGTTATGCTCATCCTTTAAAATCATTACAGGGACATCCTTTCTTCACCTTAAAAATTACAAAGAAAAAAAATCTGAATATAGAAATGGGGAGACTAAGACTATATGTTACAAGTGAGTAAAATTTTATTTCATTTCTAGAAAACCTGTTCAGAAAACAAGGCTTATTTTTTTTTTTTGCCTTATGCTTCTCCATTAGTAAAGAATGTGTGTATTTTGAGAACAGTCTACTCCAATTCTGAAATCTAAGGGAAAGTGATCTGGAATTACACACATTGCATATGAATAAATTCTAAAAATATAGTAACATCATTTTGATTCATGGATGAACACTTTTAGAAGGTACCTACAGATCTTCTAGAACTTTTTGGTTGGGGGAGTTCTTACATGCTCCAAGTCAATTTTAATCAGTGTCCACTATATGCAGATCACTGTGCTAGGGTATGCAGGAGGGGCAATGTTGAATAAAATAAAGGAATTTTATCATGAAGTTAATATATAAAAGAGGATAACATGCTTAACCAAACTGTGATAATATGAGAAGAAGAAAGTGTTGGTTCAAGACATAATTATAGGTGAAACACAGAGGTTATAATACTGATGTTGATGGAGGATGCCAAGAATGGCTTCATGAAGGATATAGTATTAAATTTACTCCTTAATTTGTACATATATTTTAAACAGAGAAATTAATATTTTCCTTAGACATTTTTGATACCTCTATTTCCTGTATACTCATCTACCTTGGATTATAATTATCTAGGTCCATACATATCTTAGAACTCTGTGCCATACTTTTCTCCCAGTAACAGCTACTTTTTTTTCCTATTGTAAATTCCATAGTATGCATTTTTTCTCATTGAATATTCTACAGTGAGTACACTGTGCTTCATATGTACTAGGTGCTTAATCAATTTGTTCAGAAATGGGGGACATTTTGAGGAAAGGCACAGGAACAGGAAAAGATGGCATATTTTTCCCCCCACAGGACAAATTAGTTTAGTTGGTGTATAAAAGTGCATATAAAGGAACAAAATAGTATGAGTCATGAAAAGCACAGAGGAACCAAATTTTGAAAGATCTTAGATAATAGGTAATGTCATATTAACTTAACTTGGTAGACAATTAGAAATCACCATTTCTTAAGCAGAGGAATGACATCTTAAAACCGGTACAGAAGAATTATTTTACTGAGAATGAGGTATTTTTTTCATTTAGTGAGGACTTAGAAATTAAAAGAGAGGATAGACATAGTAAATTTAGAGAAATAAGTGTTATACTCTCTCTCTATATATGTATATATATGTATATATATATATATATACACACACACACACACACACACACACACATATACACATAGGTATGGACACACATACACACATTTTCAATAGGAGGGAGATGATAGCTTTTGTTTTTTTTAATTTTTTTTATTTTTTTCTTGTTTACATTATTCATTTTCATTACTTTTTGAATTACAAATTTTCTCCCCGTCTTTCCCCTGCCCCAACCCTAAAACAGCAATCCCACTGTAAAACCCCTCCCCTGCTCTGCTCTCTTACTTCCTGGTAGGGGAGGGAGTGTCTCCAGATCCCAGCCTCTGTATATCTTAATTCCTAGTTGCAGGTATTGTGGAACTTTAAATTCTAGATTCTTTCGATTCCTCCCTTGTCCCCCACCCCCACTGGAAGGACAATCAATTCAATACAGGCTGTGGATCTATATTTCTACAAGACATCTTCATAGTGGACATATTGTGACAGTGATCATCTGTCTCTCCTTCCTATCCCTCCCCCCTCCTTGATCTGTTCTCTACCCTGTCCCTGTCCCTTTACTGAAGTGTGCGCTTCCAGGATCCCTCCCCCAGACCCTGCCTTCCCCTCCGTCATCCCCCCTCTCATCCCCATGCCCCCTACTCTCCTGTGTGGCATGATGCCCAGGTTAGAGTTTATGCCATTTCTTCCCTAAGCCAAATTCAATGAGAGTAATTGAAAACAAAGTTGTAGCAGTTATCCCTTGCCTCATCTACATGGGATGATTAACCCCATTTTGTCTCTCCCTGTCTCCTTTAATTCTAGTCCTCTCCCACCT
This sequence comes from Pseudocheirus occidentalis, assembly GCA_028646575.1. Classification (NCBI taxonomy): domain Eukaryota; kingdom Metazoa; phylum Chordata; class Mammalia; order Diprotodontia; family Pseudocheiridae; genus Pseudocheirus; species Pseudocheirus occidentalis. The sequence goes on along the minus strand of CM053594.1, from coordinate 227,781,955 downwards.
CAGAATTTCACCTTTTAAAGTATCATCCCTTCACATCCAATTCATCCTACAACCTCTATATACACACATACACTCATGCTCAGATATGTATTCAAACACATGTATAGCCTCCTATATAGACATATGTGTAAGTATATATATATATATATATATATATATATGTATATATACATACACACACATTTGTATTCCCTTCACTTATCCTCATGCTAAGAAAAGTTTCATAAGTTACTATTATCATTTTTTCCATATTGTCATGTAAATAATTCAAATTTGACAAGTTCCTTATGATTTTTCCCCATGTTTACCTTCTCAT
>CM053594.1:227763253-227781139 GCA_028646575.1 Pseudocheirus occidentalis | reverse complement strand
ACATTTCTAGGAGTTTTCTTTTGGGGATCTTTTTGAAGAGGTGATCGGTGAATTGTTTCAAGTTCTATTTTGCCCTCTGATTCTAAATCATCAGGGCAATTTTCTTTGAGGATTTCTTGAAGGATGCTTTCCAAGTTCTTTTTTTGATCATGGGTTTCAGGTAGACCAATAATTTTAAAATTGTCTCTCCTGGATCTACTTTCCAGGTCAGTGGTTTTTTCAAGGAGATATTTCACAGTGCTTTCTATTTTTTCCATTTCTTTGTAACTGTTTAATAGTATCTTGGTTTCTCATAAAGTCATTAGCTTCTACTTGCTCCACTCTTGTTCTGAAGGAATTATTCTCTTCAGAATGCTTTTGAGATTCTTTTTCCATATGGGAAATTAGACTTTTTAAGGCATTCTTCTACTCATTGGCCTTCTGGGCCTCTTTTGTCATTTGAGTTAATCTATTCTTTAAAGTGTTGTTTTCTTCAGTCATGTTCTTGACTCTCTTTTCATGATTTTCTCGCGTTGCTCTCATTTCTCTTCCCAATTTTTCCTCCACTTCTCTTATTTGGTTTTCAAAGTCCTTTTTCAGTTGATGTATAGCTTCTAGGCATTTTTCAAGTGTCTTGGAAGCGTTTGGTGTGGGAGTTCTGACTGGGTTGTCTTCCTCCTGTTCCATGCTTTGATCCTTTTTGTCCACAAAAAAGGATTCTAGAGTTTTATTGCTGTTCTCATTTTGCTTCCTTTTCCTCATGTGGGCCAGTCAGTTAATTTGTTTTTTTTTTTAGGTCTTTGAAAATCTGCTTCCAGGTGGAAAAGCTCTATTCCAAATTGCTGGGGTTTTCCCAGCTGTTGGAGCTATTAGGGGGGTGTTGCAGCCCCCCCCCCCCCAGCTTTGGCTTGCTGAAAGTGTGCCCCAGGACCACCACCCAAGACCTCAATCCGGATGCAGGCCGCTCAACAGAAGAGCACTTGGTCCTGATCAATTGATTCAGCCCCCCTGTGGGATCCATAGGCCAGGGGCTCTGAAGCAGCCCAGTGGGGATCGCAGCTCCAGCAGTTCCCCTCCACCACTGCTTCCTTGTCCCCCTGGGCAGATTGGCTGAGCTCGTTTTCCTCCCCCAGATTAAGTTTCAAAGTTTCACTTTTACTGTCAGTGACCATCTAATTCTGGTTTGGTGGATGTGAAGATTCCTTCAGGGGCAGTAGATCTTCTCTGAAGTACACTCCAGCTGTGGCTTGTGAGGCTTGGCTCCTCCTTTTGGCCCTGGGGCCTGGCCCAGCCACAGCTGCAGTTTGGGGCTGGGCCGGTCTCTGCTCCGGGCCTGCAGGCCTGCCGGACGAGCCCCTTCTGCTTGACCCCAAGCCGAGCTGCCCCTCTCCAGTCCCCATTCCTCATGAGGTGCTGGAGGCTGTAGATCTTCTCTCCTGCAGACTGACTGCAGCATGGCTCGGCTTGGCTCTGCTCGACTCCTTCCCACCACCTCGGGCTTGGCTGCAATCTTGGCTTCAGGCTGGGCCAGCCTCAACTCCTGGCCCATTGCTATGAGGCCCTGCTGCTGAGCTACCTTCAGTGCGAGATGTGTTTTCTGTATTTTTGTGAGTCTGAGAGTCCTAGACTTTGTCTGGGCTCATATTTTATGGGTGTTTATGGTGGCAGTGTGGGAGCTGCTGGGAGGGAGATGATTGTTAACAGACATAGTGACACAATGATCTTTAGGGGGACAATTTTAATACATATTTGATAAAGTTTCTCTTGTTATCTTTGTGGATGCATTGAAGATATTGAATAAATAATAATGCCTTTAAATACATACAAATTTCATTGAATGAATATTAATTATCAACTGATAGCAATTAATTTGATAATAATCAATAGGAAAGCTAGCAATTAATAAGAAAATTCAATTTGGAAGGAAATCTTTAATAGAATGCTTCAGGCCATGACCTAAGCAGCTAGGGTTTTTCAATATTTTTTAGCAATTATTTGTAATTAGAAGTAATGTTATGATATTTAACTTTGAAGACCATACATAGATGACACAAATAGTAAACACTTTTGATGACAGCTTAAGGATTCAAAAAGATTAGAGGGAAAGGATGCACTATTAGCAAAAGAGAAAAACAGGAGAAAGTTATCTACAATTTGATGAGTCAGAAGATCATGGAAAAGACAGAAACACTTCTGGTGACTTTTTATAAAGCCCTTTTCCAAGCTTTCATAACAATTTCCTGTTGCCCTTCTGTGTGTGTTTGTACACACACATGCACATGCACACACGTCTTTGTATTGATTCCTAGCTTGCTATAAATATAGATATACACACACAGCTGAAAAATCCTTGTATTCTTATTTTGTAAAATACCTCAAAATTAAAGAAAGATAGGAAGCTGGGGGTAAAGATAAGAAGTCCACAATAAATATAAAGCCTCAATCAGAAACCTGATGTAGCTGAGCCCATAGTTAAAGAAAGGAGCCATTACAATTTCTTGACCATGTCATTATAGTAATCAGTATCTATAATGGTAAACATTGACAGTGGTATGAGAAAAATAATGATGATTGTAGCATATATACAGTAGTTAAATATTAGCCAATATTTTACATATATTAACCCAGCTGATTTTCACAACAACCTTGTGCAGTTGGTGCTATAATTATCACTATTTTAAAGGTAAAAAAAAAAACTGTAGCTGAGAGAGGTTAATTGTCTTACCAGAGACCACACAAATGATTACTACCACTTAATGGAAGTATTCAAGGAATTCACCCCATCTTTTCCTACTCTGCTGCTCTCCCATATTTCATGATCTCCAGATACTCATAATGAATTCAGTTCTTTAAATCATACTTCATCAGATCATTTTCCACCATGGCTGCAGGACTTCATCAATGCTAATATGTCAGATATTCACCCCCTTTTCCCTCCTTTTTTTTCTGGACAGAAATATTTCTTTATTGACCATGTTAACAGCAGGCTGCATCAAAGGGCAGAGGACAGAGATGAGAGGCCCTGACATTTCAATCCCACCTCCTCCTAAGGGGTCAAGTTGAACCCTACTCTACCCAACCTGACTTCGAGCATTTAATCTTATCCAGATGGTCTCTGGGTCATCTGAAAGCCTGGGAAGGCTTTGCTGGATGTCTACGATGAAGCTGAGAAGGTCTTTGGCAAGGTGATGTTCCTCTGTCTTCTCTTTGAGTAGAGCAGACTCTAGGAAGGTCTTTTTCTGGCGCCCAAAGGTCAGCTGGGACCGCTCTCCTCTTTTCTTGGTACACTCTGGACACCAGGAACACTGGTGTCTCTAACTGCTGATGCTTTGCTGGGTGTTTCCCTCAGGTTTTGGAGAAATATTGTGTTTAACAGCTGAGGAGGAACAACACAGTTGTTCACTGCATCTGTCACTGGCTTCTCTGCATCCAAGCCTAGCTGCTGCCTCTGACGGCTGCCACCATTCGTCTCCTGAGGGTTCAGCTGATGACGAATCAGGTTTATCTTCCTGGCACAAAAAGGCCGCAGCACATCGTCCTCTTCACTCTTTGATGCCTCCGTGACATGTGCTTGGAACATGGGGTCTGTCTGGGGCTATCCAGTCTGATCTTCTATGTCCTTGAGAAGCTGGATCCACTTTTGATTCAATTTCTCTTCCCGGGCAGCAGAGTCCAGAGGGTTCACGGGCTCATCTCCATCCCTTAAGCTTAGCATCAGCTTCTTGCTCACGGGATAGTTCCAAGAGGCACTGGAAACCGTCTGGCATTCTTCAGAAGAGATCAAGGAGCCAGAGGCTTCCCCCTCACTCAGTTGACATTGCTCTTCTACTTCCTCCAACTCCTCTCTGAAGGACTCAAAGGTCTCACTTTAATAGTTGGAACCAGCACTGCTATGCTGTACTTCTGACTGATGAGAAGCGTCCCTGGGCATCTCGGGTGAGGCTCCACCAAGGACCACATAAGGCATTGCGAACTCCCGTACCGAGGACGCCGCTTCTTCCTCCCGCCGGGACGGTGACGTCGCAGCCTCCTTTGGATCTCAGTTTTCCAGGCAACCAGGAGAGGCGACAGCCCCCACCCCCTCCCCACACACCTACGCCCGCACGGGAGGGGGGGGGGGCTTTCCCGCCTTTTCCCTCCTTTTCAAATTATTTTCATAAATTGTCTTACTCCACTGGATTGTGAGCTCCTTGAAGGCAAGAACTTTCTTATACTTTTCTTTATACCCTTGGTGATTAACACAGTGCATTGCACAAAGGAGGCACTTGATTAATGTTTATAGACTCTGCTTATGATGTGTCTGTGGCTAGATGTAAAATTAGCTCTACCTGACTCCTAGTCAATTAATTGCTCTGATCATTGTATTTTGCTTTTTGTAATTATTAAGCAGTAAGATACAATTTCAATAAGCTGAAAAAATGTGCTGTTTTTGTTTTCCAGTGGTAAGAGCCATAGATGAACAAAGTATAAGCTGATGTTACTTCTAGAGAGAAGAAAAGGATGTATAATTGCCTCTTTTCTTCCCAATTAAGTGAGATCACTGATCTCTTCTTTAATGCAAGTACTGAAACAAGTACTGAAAATAAATAATTTAAAGTATTTGGAAAAGTGAAAGCAGTGACACACATGAATATAACAGAGAAAAAAGGAAGGTCCCTGAAAATTTGACTTTTTGATATAGACATTAGTCTTTTTTTTCAATAGAAGGCAGTTGACATGTCTTAAGAAAACAAAAAAGATGCTTCTTGTATTTCCAAGAGAGATGGGTTGGAGCTACAGCTACCAGCAGAAAGGAGAATATCCATACAAGATTAGAGGAAGAAGTTATAATTTATGTGTTTAACCCTCAAAGAGACTGCGATTGAAAGAATTTATTCTACCAGGAAGAATGTAAACAGCAGTTGCCTTCCAAAATAAAGCCTTTAAGACAGGTTGTTGGGGCGCCTAGGTGGCGCAGTGAATAGACCACCGGCCTTGGAGTCAGGAGTACCTGAGTTCAAATCCGGCCTCAGACACTTAACACAAAAAAAACTAGCCATGTGACCTTGGGCAAGTCACTTAACCCCAAATGCCCTCCAAAAAGCAAAAAAAAAAAAACAAGAAAGACAGATTGTTGTTATTTTTGTCCGTCTTTCATTTTCAAGGAGGACTAAATTTGAGCTCAGTAATTTTCTCCTTAACCCTACCCTCCCTTCCAGACTTCCTATTACTCTCAATGGCGCTAGAATCCTCCTAGTCCCCCAGAAATACAACCCAGATGTTAACCCTGACTTCTCACTATTTGTCAACCCTCTCCCCTTTTATCCAATCTGTTGCCAATACTGTTGTTTTCACCTCATCAACATCTCTCTTCACTTCTCTAGCATTACCACAACCCCTGCCATAAAATCTTATCATTTCATTCTTGTACTATGCAATGGTCTCCTCATTGGCCTGTCTATCACATATCTCCCCATTCCAGTTCTTTTTCCATTTAGCTAAAGAAGTGGTTTTCTTAAAGCACCTGTCACGCTAAGTCAGTATCATACTCAATAATCTCCAATGGCTTCCTATCTACTCCAGGAACAAATGAAAAATTTTATTTCACTTTGACAAGCCTTAATAATTAACATCACATTTATACACACCTTTTCAGTTTCCTTATAGTTTATATGGCACCCCCATATTCTTTAATTCCGTTGTTCCTGGAACAAGATATTCAACTTCTCATCTGAAGGCATTTTCTCTGGCTCTTTGCCAACTCTGGAATGCTCTCTGTCTCTCCTCTTCTTTGTTCCTAGAATCTCTTGCTTTCTTCAAGTCCCATTTAAAATCTATTCTTACAGGTAACTTTTTTCCTTTGTTACTTTTTAAAAATCCATCCTATATATGATTTGTTTGTGCATATCTTTTTTTTTGGTTTTGTCTTCCTCCTTCAATTGTAAGTCAGTCAAGGCAATGATTTGTCTTTTCTTTTCTTTATAATAGCTAGTATTTAGCATAATGCCTGGCACATAGTCAGTACTTGATAAATATTTATTTATGGAGAATTGAGTGAGTCTGGTCCTGAATACAAAGGAAAACGTATTTTTGTTTCCTTTATTTTTCAGTAGTTATGCTGAGTTTAAAAGCAAGTTCAAAACCAAGAAAATATAAGCTGCTATTTGGAATGGTGGGATACAGAAAAAGCAGACATTCTCAGTTACTATTCTACATCTCTTTTCTCTATCAAAATCAGTAAGAGGCAACAAGTGTTATGTAACAGATAAAAAAGGCTTAAGTGACCTTAGACTCCCATAATCTAGAGCAATAAAGGGACATTGTTAAGAGCCTTTCTGGGACATTGCAATTGTTTCTTGGTGTCAATTTATGGATTGCCTAAAAATTAAATGGGTTACAATCAATGAACATCTTCAAGAGAGGTATCATGCATATCATCGAACACAGGATCAACTAAAAATTATCACTCTGGAGGTGGAATTAATGTTGGAGATAATCTAATAAGTCACTTCATGTTAAAGATAAAGAAAATGAGGTCCAGAAAAGGTTAAATGACTTGTGAAAGGACCCAGTTGTTAAACAATAAAGTCAGGGTTTGAAACCAAATGCTCTGATTATAAATCCAATTCTCTATTCATGTTATCCTTTCTTGGAGATATTGCAATGGAGCTTCACATTCATATACTGGTTAAATATTATAAATTTTTTAGTCATTAAGATTCCATGATTTTGTAAATTTTATGCACATTATTAAATAGTTGTTTCAGCAACATTCCTAAAGAGAACTATGCAATGGTAGAAAGTTGTCAACTAGGTGAAATCCACCAAAAGATTATATTAAGCTTTTGGAAAGTGTGATCTTCAGTTTCTATCACAACTGGACAAACTATGGACACCTGGCTTATATTCATGCAAAAGTAAGTGATAGATACCTAGGGGATAGCATTACCACAAACTATAGCTGCTTTGGAAAATGTATAGTTACATTTTATACATGTATATGTTACATCCCTCTGTATAGTTACATCCCTCTAAGAGAGAGAGTGCATGAGACACAAATTGAGAGCTGCAGTAGATGACTTCAGAATAGCAAAATATTTAAGTCAGATAAAAGCACAATAATAAGGCACAAAAAATGTAGGTAATGTGGACACAAACATAATTGTAAGGTTTAAGAAGAGTGTTAAAGGTTGATTTTTTGTTATTTTGTGAGGCCCCACTTGATAACAGAGGGGACTCATTCTGTAACCCATTCTGTGACTTGAAAATGTATTCAAGTCCTTTTCCCCCTTATCTTGAAACACCATAAAACTTATCCTTAACTTATACCAAGAGAATTGCCAGGGCAGCTAGGTGGCGCAGTGAATAGAGCACTGACTCTGGAGTTAGGAGGATGTGAGTTCAAATCCGGGCTCAGACACTTGACACAAAAACTAGCCGTGTGACTTTGGGCAAGTCACTTAACTCCAATTGCCCTCCAAAAAAGAAAAAAAAAAGAATTGCCCTTGTCTCCTTATCCTGTGTGTCCCCTCCTGTTCCATCATTAGTCTTTAACCATCATAAAACCCTAAAAATCTATAAGTTGTATAGATTTCTGTCTACATAAGTCTAGTCCCACCCACTAATATCAGTACCTTTATTGAGCCACCATTGCTACAGTAAAGCTCCATGTGCTTTCAGGTTACAGAGAATGATGTCTAAGTGACTTCTTTCACACTCAAACCTGCTCTCCCAAATCTGAACACAACACAGAGTAATGCTGAAACCCAGGAGTCCAAATAATAATACTTGGATCCCAACGAACTTCTCCTAGCCACCAGGATAAGAGATGAGTGCCATTTTCATTGTTCTTTCCCCGGGATCTTTCTGCTACTACTGTTTTTCTGCCTTTGAGACACCTGGAGTGCTCAGGCACTGTCAGTGATATGTGAAACTTCGTAGACTTTTGAGTGGTCAGTCAAACTGTTGACCCTCACATAAGGTGATGCCTTTGTGCTAGGTTGGTCACATTTTTTTTTCTCCTCTCACTTGGGATGGTGAAAGATGGGTGGTGAAAGGCTGCTAAGAGACTGATAGGATGGAAAATTTGAGGGAGAAGATCGTAAGGAAAGCACTTAGTGTTCTATTGTAACACTACCTGGCCTCAATATAATCTAGAAACATGATTTGTGAAGGAGATTTCTAGGAATAGTAGGACACAAAAGTCTGAAGCTCAGGACAGTAACCACCACCCCCTGTCCCAGAGGCAAGCAGAACCAGTTCTGACTTGAACAAAAAAAAATCAAGAAATGAGTTGGAAAATGAGGAAACAGCAAAAAAGTACCTGATCATAAGAAGCTATGATGGTAACTGGGAAGCTTAAGAGAAAAACTCAGAAGAAAATAACCTGAGAACATCTACAAACAGAGTCTTAAAGAAAAATGCAGTTTGGACAAAAGCCAAGGAAAAATTCCTTGAAGAGTTAAAGAAAAAATTTTTTAAAAGCAAGAAAATTTTTTTAAATAAAATTTTAAAGAATTTAAAAAATTTTAAAGAAAAATAAGAGTGGTAAAGGAAAATTTTGTAAAAGAAATAAAAGCAATGTAAGAAAATTTCTAGAAGAATGAACAGTTTAGAAAAAAGAAACACAGAATAAATGACATTCATTTATTAAGAAGTTTAGTCTCCAAAACTTAAAGAAAAGGGCACTTTGCTCTGCTTGAGTGGATTTTTACCCAGTATTGTTCCCCTCCCCCACGGGACCTTGGGGAAGGTAGGGAGGTGGACCTCTGTGCCTGGTTTTCTTTGGTGGTCCCCACAACTGGGTTTCAGGATCTCTTCATCTTCTATTAGATTTCAACATCTGGATTGTTAAATTAAAACTCTGTATGCATGTTCTAACATATGTCAATTGAAATTCCCAGGAGAAAGAGAATGCAGAGCTGCAATACTTCTGGTAGCCCTTTATATGATGAATCTCAAAGATAAAAGGGGCAGGTAACTCCAACTCTTTAAGGAATAATAGGCTATTTGAAACTGGGAAATGTCACCATGTGTTTTCCAAAAAATTATTTGAATTGATGAATAATAATCTTTTCTGTTAAAGTGCTGAGTATTGGGTCTTAGAAATGGAAACGTTACCTTTAGTGATTATGAATACAAATCTGAATTGTTTCTCCAACTAAATTAAGCTCTCATGATTGATGATTAATTTCTTTTATTTCAAGTTTTAAATAGATGATAAATGCTTGTGTTACGATTATATTTCTAAATTTTATTATATTTTATAATTTGGTTAACAATTGTATCAACTGCGTTATGAGAAAAACAATTTCTCTTACAATCTAAATGTTGTTAGATTAAGAATTTACTGTCAGATTATGAGACTGCTAATTAAAACAGGGATTTTTGGAACCATCTAGTCCTAAATTTTTGTCAACCTTGTGCAAACCCTTCTGTGGTGTGGAATTCCTACTGAGTAAAATATATTTAAGGCCTGGTAAACTTTGTAATTGTGATAAGTTTAGTTTAATTGGGTATGTTCTTGATTTATAAACACTAAACGTTGTCCTTAAGGTAAATACATTTGGACTAAAAGAGGGTGGTACTTGGGAATTAGTGATGATTGAACATTTCAATTTTATGACATCATAGAGGTTTGTGATACTTAAAAGACATTTTACACCAACTTGCTTTTGATAAATTGGAATATTTAAGTGTAGTAAATAGTAAATATTTCATCTAATTTACTTCAACCCAAAAGATGGAATGTAGGCCATTTACCAATGTGAGGAAAACAGCGAATTTGCAGACAGGGGCCTCTTATTTTTCCAAAACTGATTCCAGTTGTTCCTGCAAAGAACTGAGCTATTGTTTCTCTAACTCTTCTTGTTGTTTGAGCTCAACCAGCACAGCCTGAAGATGAGTCTCGAGTGCCAGATTTCTACTTTGATGATAAGGTCTTCCTGTATTTTTGCTGTCCCTTGAGTCCCTTGGAGTTAAGCTTTCATTATATCAATCTGCTTCTGAATTCCCATGATCATTTGATGTGTTTCCTCATTTTCCTGATGTTGTTCATCAGATTCATCAAACTTGTCTTGTAGTTGCCTCTCTATGACTTCACTGTCAATGATGTCTATATCTTCATCATCATGAGGATCTCTTTCATCTTCTTCTTTACTACTGCTGCTAATGTCATTAAATGTCTCCCAAAGTTCATTATGTTCTAAAGAGCCATGGCTTTGCTTATTACCACTCATTCCTGGAGAGGAAATATCTAGGCCTGCAAGGGAAATCTGGTGGTCTGCTTCCTTTGTTTCATCTTCTTAAATCACCTCCCATCGGGCACTGACAATGTCTACATCTGTTCTGAGAAGCCTCTTTACTTCTTTTTCCACACCTGGTGATTCAACATACTTCTTCTTGGCTGTCTTCTGGAAAATCCTCTGTCTGATGTTCTTCAGCAGTAGAGTGCTAGCATGGTTCCAGATGAATTTTCATTCTCTGTCCTTATCGTTTTTCTTTTTTTTCTTTTAATTTTTCCCAATGACTTGCTTATTTCCTTTTAATTTACAAGCTTCAGTTCTACAATGTCTTGAGTTTCAAATTGTCTCACCTCCCTTTCTCCACTCCATCGTGGCATAAAATCAAGTATAGGATCTGCAAATACTTTCACATTGTACAGTAGTCTGGTTGTATAGAAGGGTTGTAACTAATAGAGTGAAGAGTGGGAAAAAAAGAAAGAAAACCAAACATGAGAAAGAATGATAGCATGTATTACTTTCGTCTCCATTTAAACTCTGTTCTTCCTAGATCTTTCTCTGAATGTAGATACGTACTTTGATCCTGAGACTTGTAGAGTTGTCTTATAACTATATGTTGTTGAGAAGAGTCCAGTTTATCAAGGCTGGTAATTACACATATGATATGTCAGTGATTGTGTATAAAATTTTCCTGGTTCTGCTCTTCTCATTTAGCATGAATTTTTATAAATTTCTCCAGGTAATTATGAAGTCCATCTCCTTCCCATTTCTTACAGCACAAAAGTATTCCATTAGATTCATATACCACAACTTGTTCAGCCATTCACCAATTGATTGGCATCCCCTAAATTTCCAGTTTTTTGCTACCACAAAGAGAGCTGCAATACATATTTTGTATACATGGGTCCTTTTCCTACTTCTACGATTGCTTTGGGATACAACCCCAAAAGTGCTATTACTGGGTCAAAGGGTATGCAATTATTTATAGCCCTGTGGGAATAGTTCCATGTTGCTCTCAAGAATGGTTGAATGAGTTCACAGTGCCACCAACAATGCATCAGTTAAAAATTAGTGTTCCAATTTTTCCGCATCCTCTCCATCACTTTTAATGGTCCTGTTTTGTCTTCTTAGCCAATCTGACTGGTGAGATATGGTACCTCAAAGTTGTTTTGATTTGCATTTCTTGAATCAATAGTGATTTAGAGCATTTTTTCATATGCCTATAGATATCCTTGATTTCTACCTCTGAAAATTGCCTGTTCATATCCTCTGCCCATTTATCAATTTGGGCATGACTTATATTCTTATAAATTTTACTTAATTCCTTGTATATTTTAGAAATGAAGCCTTTATCCCAGACACTGATTATTAATATTTTTTCCCAGTTTCCCACTTCTCTCTTAATCTTGGTTACATTGGTTTTATTTGTACAGAAACTTTTCAAGTTAATGTAATCAAGATTATCCATTTTGTATTTTATAATGCTCTACAACTCTTCTTTGGTCATAGTCTTCCCTATTCCATAAATCTGACAGGTAAACTATTCCTTGCTTCCCTAGATTATTTAAAGTATCAGCCTTAATACCTAGCACCAATTTGGACTTGACCTTGATGAACGGTGTTACATGGTGGTCTGTGTCCAGTTTCTGCCACACTATATTTCAATTTTCCCAACAGTTTTTGTCAAATAGTGAGTTTTTATCACAGAAACTGAGGTCTTTGGGATTATCAAAGAGGATATTATCATAATCGTTGACTACTGAGTCTTTTGTACCCAATCTATTCCATTGATCCGCTACTCTATTCCTTAGCCAGTACCAAGAAGCATTGAGTACTGCTGCTTTGTAATACAGATTAAAATCTGGTGTGGCTAGGCCACCTTCCATAACATTTCTTTTTATTAATTGCCTTGATATTCTGGACTTTCTGTTCTTCCAAATGAATTTTGTAACTATTTTTTCTGGTTCTATAAAGTAATTTTTGGTAGATTGATCGGTATGGCACTAAATATGTAATTTAGGTAAAATTATAATTTTCATTATATTATCTCAACCCAGCCATGAGCAATTGATATTTTCCCATTTAATTAGATCTGATTTTATTTGTGTGAAAATTGTGTTGTAGTTGTGTTCATAAAGGCACTGGGTTTGTTTTGGCAAGTAGATTTCCAAATATTTTATAATGTCTACAGTAACTTTAAATAGGGTTTCTCTTACTATCACTTGCTGTTGGATTTCATTGGAAATATATATAAATGCTGAGTAATTATGTGGGCTTATTTTATATCCTTGAACTTTGCTAAATTTATTTATTGTCTCAAGAAGTTTTTTTTGCTTGAATCTCTAGGATTCTCCAAGTATATCATCATATCATCTGCAAAGAATGATAGCCTAGTCTCTTTTTGGCTTAATTTGATTCCTTTGATTTCTTTTTGTTCTCTAATTTCTACATCTAACAAGTCTAGTACAAGATTGAATTAGAGGGATGATAGTAAATATCTATCTGATGTTTCTCCCATGATCTTATTGGAAATGCTTCTAGTTTATCTCCATTGCATATAATACTTGATAATGGCTTTAGGTAGATGTTACCTATTATTTTAAGGAAAACTCCATTTATTCCTATATTTTCTAATGTTTTAATAGGAATGGATGTTGTATGTTGTCAAAGGCTTTTTTGCATCTTTTGAGATAATCATATGGTTTCTGCCAGGTTTATTGTTGATATGATCAATGATGCTAAAGGTTTTCCTAATATTGAACCATCTTTGTATTCCTGGAATAAATCCAACCTGATCAAAATGTATTATTCTTTTGATAAGTTGCTATAGTCTTGTAGATAATGTTTTATTTAAAAACTTGCATCCATATTCATGAGGGAGATTGGTCTATAATTGTCTTTCTCCATTTTTTCTCTCCCTGATTTAGGTATCAGTACCATATTTCTTTCATAAAAAGAATTTGGTAGGACTCCTTCCTCACCAATCTTACCCAAGAGTTTTTTGAGTATTGGGATCAATTGATATTTAAATGTTTGATAAAATTCACTAGTATATCCATGTGGCCCTGGAGGTTTTTTTTCTTAGAGAGTTCACTAATGACTTGTTCAATTTATTTTTCTGAGATGGTTTTGTTTAAGTAATTTACTTACCTTCAGTTAATCTGGACAACTTACATTTTTGTAGGTATTTCCATTTCAATAAGATTGTCAAATTTATGTGCATAGAATCATGCAAAATAATTCCTTATTATTTTTGAGTAATTTCCTCTTCATTTGTGGTACATTCACCATTTTCATTTTTGAAATTGACATTTGGTTTTCTTCTTTCTTTTCTTATCATATTTACTAAAGGTCTATCTAAATTATTGTTTTTTCATAAAACCAACTCTGAATTTTATTTATAATTTCAATAATATTCTTACTTTCAATTTCATTATTCTGTCCTTTGGTTTTCATTATTTCGAATTTACTATGTAATTGGATATTTTCAATGTGCTTTTTTCTAGCTTTTTCAATTGCATCCCCAATTCATTGACTTACATTTTCTCTAATTTTTTCATGTATACATTCAGGGATATAAAACTTTCCCTAAGAAATGCCTTTGCTGCATCCCACAAGCTTTGGTATGATGTCTCATTATTATCTTTCTCTTGAATGAAGTTACTGATGTTTTCTACAATTTCTTGTTAGACTCACTCATTCTTTTGGATTAAATTATTTAGTTTCCAATTAGTTTTTGCCTGTCTTTCCATGAATTTAATTTTTATTACATCATAATCTTAGAATGATTCATTTAATATTTCTGCCTTTCAGCACTGAATTGTGAGCTTTATATCCCCTAGTTCATGGTCAATTTTTTTTATATGCCATGTACTAATGAAAGGATATATTCTTTTTTTATCCCCATTCAGTTTTCTCCTGAGATCTATCATGTCTAGCCTCTCTAAAATTCTGTTTGACTCCTCAACTTCTTTCTTGTTTATTTTGAGGTTAGATTTATGAAGTTCAGAGAGGGGGAGATTGAGGTCCCCCACTAGTATTGTTTTGCTATCTATTTCTTCCTCTAATTCCCTTGACTTTTCCTCTAGGAATTTGGATGCTATACCACTTGGTGCATACATGTTAAGTAATGATATTGCTTCATTGTATTGATGCCTCTTTAAATCAGAACCAATGAGAGTAACGATTATATGATGCTCATCTCCTTCCAGCCCACCCCTCCTCTTGAGTATGTTTTTATGCCCCTTCTTGTGCTATAATATACTATCTTCTGCCTCTACCTTTGCTTTTTTCCCTATACAATCCCTTTCTTCCCTTTAATAGGTTTTTCTTAAAATTCAGATTAGTTCACTTATATCCTCACCCTCTTTCTATATACATCCCTTTTAAGTGTCAAAATACTTATATGAATTTCAGCATTGACAGGTATCTGCTTCTCGTAAAGGAATTTAAACAGTTTTCTCCTATTGAGTCTGAAGTTATGTGCATGTGTGAGCAGCTGTGTGTGTATGTGTATGTGTATGTGTATGTGTATGTGTGAGTGTATGTTTCCTTGTTTTCCTTTTTTATGTCTCTTTTGGGTCTTGTAAGTGGAGATCAAATTTTCCATCAAGCTCAGGCTTTTTCATAAAGGAAAACCTGGATGTGCTTTATTTAAGTAAATGACCATTTCCTTTCCTGAAATAATATGCTTAGTCCTGCCTGGTACTTGATCATTGGTTGTAGTCCTAGCTCTTTTGCTTTATGAAATACTGCATTCCAATTCCTCCTATCTTTTAAAGTAGAAGCTGCTACATCCTGTGTAATCCTGAATGTAGTTCCACGATATCTGAATTGTTTATTTTTGCCTGCATTCATTAATTTCTCCTTTACCTTGTAATTATGGAAGTTGGGTACTATATTTATTCGAGTTTTCAATTTGGCATCTCCTTCAGGTGATTGGTGAATTCTTTCAATAACTATTTCCCCTTCTGATTCTAGGACCTCAGGATAGTTTTCTTTGACAATCTCTTGCAGGATGCTGTCCAGGCTGGGTTTTTTTCCACTATAGCTTTCTGGTAGGCTGATAATTATTAGGTTATCTCTCCTGGATCTGTTTTCCAGGTCAGTTGTTTTTCCAGTGAGATATTCTGCACTTTCTTCAAATTTTTCAATTTTTATGTTTTGTTTGACTTACTCTTTTTGAGTTTTTAGCTTCAATTTGACTGATTCTAATTTTTATTGAATTATTTTCCTCAATTAGTTTTTGGAGCTCCTCTTCCATATGTTCAGTTTTCATTTTTATGGAGACATTTTCTCTAGTTAGACTTTTGGACCTCCTGTCCTAATTCTCCAATTTTACTTTTAAAGATTTGTTAGCTTCAATGAAATTTTTTTTTTCAAATTTGGTCACTGAATATTCAAATTTATCTCCTACTTCTCTAATTTTATTTTTAAATCCTTTTTGATATCCTCCAAGACTGCTTTTTGGACTTTTAACCAATTCTCATCTCTTTCTGTGGTCTCCAGTATGAGTATAGTGTCCATGTTGCCTTCTGAATATGGTGGTTCTTGCTCAGTATAAAAAGATTTGATGGTCCTATCCTTTGCAGTTTCCTTCTTCCCCATTGTGGTTGCCTATGTCCTGGATTTTTACAGTCGATATCTCCTCCTGGGATGCAGAAGTATTGAGCTTCTCAGGCTGGGAGCTAGGGGTTTGGTTGTTAACTTGTGAGCTATAGACTCTGAGTGTGTAGACTGAGACCAAGGCCAGGAATCTCAGTGTTTCCCCTGAATTACCCTGAGGCTGAGAGAGTAGCCTGTTGGGGTGGTATGGTCTGGCTCCTTCAGGATTCCACCTCTGTGTGTCTGGGCTACAGCTCAGGCTCAGTAGCAAGAGGCCAGCAGAAGGGCATGGAAGGGATACACCTTAATGATTGGCCAGATCATACTAACATATACCTGGGCTTTTCTTATTAGGGCTTCCTGGATCCACACTCCTGGGCTTATACTCTATACTGTCTCCCTTCCCCATTCCTCAGTGACACCCAAGCCTGAGGCTGTTTCCACTAATTCAGGATTTCACTCTTGGTGGGGCATTTAACCCTGGACTTTTCTGGGTCAGGGAGGGTCATCAGAACAAATAAATTTTATTACTCCAGCTTGACTTCTGGGATTTAGAGTATGTAATTTTTAAATATCCAGGTTGTGGGATGTTAGCCTCAGGAAAAACTGCTGATCCTGCTGTGGGCCCCAAGTTTTTCCTACCCAGTTCCAATGATCCTCTGCCCTGTGGTCAGATGGCTGCAGACCCCTCTGGCTGGGTGAGTCTGCTGGCTGGCTGGTGCTTTTCCTCAGTCTACTGTACTCTGCTCTCTGATCTGCACTTGTATAACTCCTGTGTGCTCTGCATTATCCCTGCCCAGACCTGAACAGGCACTTTCCTGGTCTGGGAATCTGCCATGTTTTTACTCCTGATGGGTTTTGTCACTCTTAAATCTGCTCACATTTACTTTTTAGCTTTTAACAGAATTCTTGGAGGAGCTTGGAAATGCTGCTGCTTCCTTTCTGCCATCTTAGCTCTGCCTCTTTATCTTTTTCTTACTTGCTTTTGGTTCATTAGTAGAAACTGGCTCTTCCTGAAATGCATAAAGATCCTCATTCACACTGTACACAAGCATGTGCAAAATATCTGCTGCCTTGTAAAATGTTTTTTATCTATAGTTTTCAAGGATTCAGTAATGCAGGGAAGGTCAACCACCTTAGCGGCTAATTGGGCATCGTCCACCCAGACAATTCCATGCTGTGCATCTGCATGTAATTCAATGATCAATTTGTCTTTCAGTTTGACACTTCCAGATTGTATTTCCCTTCTCACATTAGAAGCATAATCTGGAAGTAGATGTAATATGAATTGGCTTTCAAAAACATGGGGGAACATCTTCTTTGTTTTTGCTCATCTTCTGTTTTATAACACTCATTTCTTCTAACTTAGTTCACAGTAAATGACTGTATCATTCAAAATCAGTTATGCGGTAGATCCAGGCAAGTCACAACCTGGCTAATCTTCCCTTTAGTGTCCTCACCTCTTTCCATGTCTGTAAAATGATGGCCTTTTTAGACAATTATTAAAGTCCTTTCCAGCTCTCTAAAATGACTAACTTCTAATGAACAAGAGATAGGAAGAACCCCTCTCCTTACCTTGAAACACCATAAAACCTGCCCTTAAGTCTTACCAAAAGAATTTCTCATCTTCCTTATCCTGTGTCCCCCTGTCTTGTATTTAATCATTAACCTGTGTCCTCACAACCCTATCCTTAATCTTTTTTTAAACTTTATTTTCTTGGTTATATCATTCATTTCCACAAGGTTTTGAGTTACAAATTTTCTCCCCTTTTGCCCCTACCCCCCAGCCCAGAACATTGACCCCACGCTAGGGCCCCTCCCACAATCTGTTCCCTTTTATGCCCTCCTCCAACACCCCTCTAGCTTTCTAGCAGGGCAGGGAGGGGCTCCCTAACCCCATCCCTGTATGTATTATTTCCCAGTTGCATTTGATTGTATAGCTTTAAATACTAGATTATTGCAATTCCTCCCCTGTCACCTACTCCCACTGGGAGGAGCAGCAATTCAATACAAGCTGTACCTGTGTAATCACACAGGACATCTCCATGGTGGGCAAATTGTGAGAGGCTAATTGTATGTCCCT
>CM053594.1:227738870-227762753 GCA_028646575.1 Pseudocheirus occidentalis | reverse complement strand
CAGCTTTGGCTCACTGAAAGCGCACCCCAGGACCACCACTCAAGACCACGATCCAGATCCAGGCCACTCAATGCAAGAGCCCTTGGCCGTGATGGATCGCCTCAGCCCCCCTGTTATCTACAGGCCAAGGGCTATGAAGCAGCCCAGTGGAGGCCACTGCTGCTCCGTTCCTGCTGCTACAGCCACCTCCCACTGCTTCCTTGCCCTGGGAGCAGTTTGGCTAGACCTGCTCTTCTCCTCCCAAGTCAGCAAAATCCACTGACCTTTCTCTTAGCCTTTTTTTCTTCTGGCCTGATAAATGTGGTAGCTGTGCCTCCAGTGCAGCTGATCTGTTCTCCTGTAGATGCGGCTCCCCTCCCGATGCCCCAGGGCCTGACCCGGTTGGGGTTTCAGCCACAGCTCCCAGACTGCTGTGAAGAGTCCCACCTGCTGAGCTGCCTGTAGCAACAGATGTGCTTTCTGTCTTTTGGAGAGTTTTGGAGCTTGAAAATCTGTTTAGAGATTTTTAGTGTGTTTGTGTGGGAGCTGCGATGCTTTGCTGCTTCTACGCCGCCATCTTGGCTCCGCCCAACCCCTGTCCTTAATCTTTAACCATAAGAAGACCCTACAAATCTATAGGCTCTGGTCAGAGCCAAGATGGTAGCATAGAAGCAGGAAAGTTTCACATCTCCCACAAAGCCACCCTAAATACCCATAAAATACTATTGTACACAAATTTTCGGGCTCCCAAACTCCCCAAACCACAGAAAACATGTCTCTTACTGAAGGCAGTTTAGCAGAAGGGGCTCATCGCAGCAGGCTGGGAGCTGAAGCCAGACCAGCCAAAAGCCAAAACTGTGGACAGGCCGTAGGGTTTTTGGGAGGAGTAGAGCTGCACCCTGTGTCTACCCTGGAGAGCAGATCTGCAGCACCCGGAGCAATCTCCTCATTTATCAAGCCATGAAAAATAAGAATTAGAGAAATGTCAGTGAAATTCAAGCTTCTAAACTAAATTTTGGGGAGGAAAAGCAGTTCTGCCAATCTGCCCAAAGGGCAAGGAATCAGTGGGAAGTGGCAGGATCTGAGGCAACCAGTAACTGCCTCCACTGGGTTGCTTCAGAGCTCCTAGCCTGCCAATTGCAGGGGGGCTGAGATGATTGATCAGGGCCAAGGGCTATTGTGTTGAGCGGCCTGGATCAGCATCGTTGTCTTAGGTGGTGGTCCTGGGGCGTGCTTTCAGCAAGCCAAAGCTGGTGGGGGCTGGAGTACCCCGTAATAGCTCCGGCATCTGTGAAAACCCCAGTGATTTGGGACAGAGCTTTCCCCCATGGAATAAGTGTTCCACAGAGACAAAAAAATCAAGCAAGTAATTGAGTGGCCAACATGAGGAAAAGGAAGCAAAATAAGAACAGCAATAAAACTCTAGAATCCTTTTTTGTGGATGAAAAGGATCAAAGCATGAAACAGGAGGAAGACAACACAGTCAAAAATCCCCCACCAAATGCTTCCAAGAAACATGAAGATTGCCTACAAGCTATGGATTGACTGAATAAGGACTTTGAAAAACAAATAAGAGAAATGGAGGAAAAGCTGAGAAGAGAAATAAGAATGATGTGAGAAAATTATGAAAAGAGAGTCAACAACCCGACTGAAGAAAACAACACTTTAAAGAATAAATTAACTAAATTGGCAAAAGAGGCCCAGAAAGCTAACGTGGAGAAGAGTGCCTTAAAAAGTCAAATTTGCCAGATGGAAAAAGAATCTCAAAAGCATTTTGAAGAGAATAATTCCTTCAGAATTAGAGTGGAGCAAGTGGAAGCTAATGACTTTATGACAAACCAAGATACTATTAAACAGTTACAAACAAATGAAAAAATAGAAAGCAATGGAAAATATCTCCTGGAAAAAACCACTGACCTGGAAAATAGATCCAGGAGAGACAATTTGAAAATTATTGGTCTACCTGAAATCCATGACCAGAAAAAGAACCCTGAAAGCAGACTTCAACAAATTCTCAAGGAAAATTGCCCTGATGTTGTAAATTCAGAGGGCAATATAAAACTTGAAAGAATTCACCATTCAGGTCTTGGAAAAGATCCCCAAAAGAAAACTCCTAGAAATATTATTGCCTGGTTCCAGAATCCCCAGTTAAAGGAGAAAATATTATAGGCTGCCAACAGAAAACCATTTGAATAGTGTGAAAACACAATTAGGATAACCCAGGATTTGGCAGCTTCTACACTGAGAGATTTGAAGGGCTTGGAATACAATATTTCAAAGATCAGGAGAGCTGGGATTAAAACCAAGAATCACTTACCCAGCAAAAGTGAATATGAAGTTCCAGGTGAAAATATGGTCATTCAATGAAGTGGAGGTCTTTCAAGCATTCTTGCTGAAAAAAACAGAACTGAACAGACAATTTGACAATCAAACACAAGAAACTTGAGAAGGTAAACATGGGAAAGAAATCATGAGGAACTTATCAAAGTCAAACTATTTACATGCCAATATGGAAAAATGATAATAGTAACTTATGAAACTTTTCTTAGTATGAGGATAGGAGAAGGCAAAACAAATATATATATATATATATACATATATATATATATGCATATATAAACATATATATTTGTGTATGTATATATATATGTATATGTATACTTACACGTGTCTATATAAGAGGCTATATATGCATATGAATACATATCTGAGCATGTGTATATATGTGTACATAGAGGGAATAGGATCAATTGAATAACAAAGGGGTGATAGTTTAAAAGGTGAAATTCTGAGGTGGGAGAGGGCTAGAATGAGAGGAGACAGGGAGAGGCAAAATGGGGTTAATCATCCCTATAGAAGAGACAAAGGGTAACTGTTACAACTTTAATTTCATTTGCTCTCATTGAATTTGGCTTAGGGAAGTAATGATATAAACTCTAAACTGGGTATCATGCAGCAGAGGGCAACAAGGGGGATGGAGATGAGAAGTGGCATGATGGAGGGAAGCACAGTGTCTGGAGGAGGGTTGCTCGAAGCACACACTTTGGTAAAGGGACAGGGACAGGGTAGAGAACATAACAAGGTGGGGCAGGATAGGAAGGAGGGACATATGATTAGACTGTCACAATATGTCCACTGTGAATATGTCCTGTGTAATTACACAAGCACAGCCTTTATTGAATTGCTTGTCCTTTCAGTGGGTATGGGTGACAAGTTCGGAACCAAAAGAATCTAGAATTTAAAGCTCTGCAGCACCTGCAACAAGGAATTCAGATATACTGGGACTGGGGTAGGGAGGCCCTCCCTGGCCTACCAGAAAGTTAGAGAGCAGATCATGGGAGGGCTTTACAGTGGGATAGCTGTTTTTGGGTTGGGGGTAAGGGAATGATGGGGAGAAAATTTGTAACTCAAAAATCTCATGTAACTGAATGATGTAAACAAGAAAACAAATAAAATTTTATATTAAAAAATCTATAGGCTCGATAATTTTCCGTCTATATAATCTTAGGCCCCTTCCCAAATATCAGTACCTTTCCTTAGCCACATTGCTATGGTAAAGGTCTGTGTGCTTTCATGTTAAATAAAGCTCCCAATTGCTTTAAAAAAAATTTAAAAAGGTCATTAAGTGAATTCTTTCAGACTTGAACCACTCTCCAAAATTTGACCTTAACATAGGGACCAACATATGTATTTGTAAACAATTATCCTTAAAGATTTTAGTCATTATTAAAATAAAACCTATTAAAATTTAAATCAAATATTTTATTTCATGTTATAAAATTCACATGGACAATATAGTTTTTAAGTTAAGATATAAATATGCTTTCTAAAAATAATCTCTAAAGTTTTAAAAATCTTTCAGATAAAATTGGATAGTTGGTTGAGTAAACAATATGTTGCTCACAAGGGACCAGGAAACATCTCTCTCTAGTTGATTACATTTGTATCTTAGAAGTATGGGGGTAATTGAAGTTACCATTTCTCTTAACCTCTAACCTCAAATTGAATTTACTTGCTTCAGGTGTTTCCTTGTGTATGACAAATGTATTATTTTTTTCCAACAATCTTGCCATGTACTTGACACACAGGGGATAGGAGAAGAAGAAGAAAACATTCATTCAAAGTGATTGAATAATCCTACTTCTAACTATGTATCTTTCCATCTCACATAAGTATTTCAGAGTGCACAGTATGGAGTGTTAAATTTCTATGATTGTTAGGTAAATGTGTTACCCTGTGCAAAGCTGTTATCATTTCATGTTTCCTGCAGATGCTTGATATAGGTAAAAGTAAAGAATGTATATTTTTTTTTATCTAAATGCATGTTTATAGAAGTGCAACCAGTGAACTTAATCCAGTGTGTGCTGGGAGCAGCTGCAATATGCCTAGATAGAACCCCATAAATTCAAATTAATTAATCCAAAATGAATTACAAATTATTTTTGTAAACTACACGTTGATCCTAAAGGGTTATTATACCAGCTGAACTTGATGTCATTTGCCCCATCTGCCACAGCAGATGCTTTATTACAATATGAATATTAAATCAATTTTGAAAGCAATTTCCATAACTGTAAGAAACATTCACAGAAATGAAGTGAAGATGATCGTCTTTCAGATGATAGGATGAATTCTTATTAAATCTCAGATTGGACTGTCATATATGACGCATATATAATCTCCAAAAAGCTAGGTTTAACTGAATAATCAAATACTAAAGCTATACCCAGTACAACTACCAGAGATGAAATTTTACCATATTTTTAATTTCAGAACTTAAATACTAAGCCTTTATAGGTCTTTGAAATCATAGGATTCCATTTGCAAACTTCCATCAGAGATGTCAACTGTATAGACATTTGAAATGCATCATTTATCTAATGATCTGTTTTTGTCATTTTTGAGACACATCTTGACATGTAAAATCCTGTCTGAATGATCAGATGTTACACAGAGTAGATTTTCGCGTGGCATGGAAGAAAGAGCACTGAATTTAGACTTAAGGAATCTGAATTCAATAATATCCTAAATATTTACTAGATCATGTACCACTGGGCAAGAAATACTTTTTTGTGTTCCTAAGTCGGCACATCTGTAAATTAGAGTTTGACTTGATGACCTTGAAGTTTAAAGAAATCTTGGTCTGGAGTTAAGGAAGACCTGAGTTCAAGTCTGGCCTCAGGAATGTATGAGCTATTGGACACTAGAAATTTATTTAATTTGTTTGCCTCAGTTTCCTCAACTGTAATGGAAATCATAACACTTAACTTGTAAGGCTATTGTGAGGATCAACTATGATAATAATCATAAAAAAGTATTTAGCAAAAAAGAAAAAAAAGTGGACGACTAGGTGGCACAGTGAATAAAGCATCTGCCCTAGAGTCAGGAGGACCTGAGGTCAAATCCTGCCTCAGACACTTGATACTCTTACTAACCATGGGACTTTGAGCAAGTCACTTTACCCCAATTGCCCTCCAAAAAAGCGAAAAAACAAAAAAAAATATTTAGGCCAATATCTGGTCCATTTTTGTTCTTCACTTGTTTCAGTAGTATGTTCAAATCTTCATGACTCTATTTGGGATTTTCTTGGCAAAGATACTGGGATGGCTTGCCATGTCTTTTCTACTGCTCATTTTACATATGAGGAGACTGAGACAAACATATTTAAGTGACTTGTGATGGGTCACAGAAGTTGTAAGTATCTGAGGCCAGATTTGAATATATGAAGATGAGTGTTTCTGATTCCAAGCAAAGTTCTCTAGCTAATACAAATTCCGAGCAAGGTTACTTATGTATTGTATTTTTAGAAATATGCATGAAGATTGAAGGCAAAATCACTAGGGGAAATTTCATTAAAAGTTTAGGAACAGTGTAGATGATGACACAGTGAACAGAGAACCAGTCCTGGAATCAGAAGGACCTAAGTTCCAATCTGGCCTCAGTCATTTAATACTTTCTAAGTGTGTGACCTTGGACAAGTCACTTAACCTCAATTGCCCTGCCTTCACCCCTTCAAAAAAGCAAAAAGAAAAGCTTTGGAAAAAAGATAATCCATGCAAGATAAGATGTCCAATTCACTTTCAAAAATTTTCTAACATAATCAATAGAAAATACACAAGAAGTGGCAAGAATTTCCTATTTTCTCTCTCTCTCTCTCTCTCTCTCTCTCTCTCTCTCTCTCTCTCTCTCTCTCTCTCTCCCTCTCTCCCTCTCTCCCTCTCTTTCTCTCTCTCCCTCTCTCTTTTTTGTCCACAGAAGGGCAAATTATGGGACAGGAGATGAGAGATACCTTACATTTAACTCATCTTGTTTTAGGTGATTTCACAATTTGTAGCTTCCCTCTCCTCTGTTCATTTTTAGATAAATTACAGTGCCCCAGACCTCCTGGTAATCCTGGAACTAGTTATTGATCTTTGCTTTTACTCAAGCAATTAGACAAGTTTATTGATTGTCAACCCAATTTACTATTTACAGACAGAGACTTGTTTCCTTTCTTTTATCAGAAACATATTTGAACCTTCAAAATATGATTCAAACAGTTAAAAGTACAATTTTCATTGTAACTTAATTATTTATCAACAAGTGGACTTGCCACACTAAAGAGAAAAAGTTTCTCTTTAGCAAGTTCATCTAGCACATTGAAACTAAGTTTTTATTTGCATACAGCTTTTCAGGGACAGGGGTTATATCAACTGAGGTCTACCTGCACATTTGTGGAAGAGATTTTGCCTTAATGATGGAGGAAAATTTAAGTTCAATCATTTTAGTCTCTTATTTATTAGCACAAAAGCCAGAGTATTTTAAAAGGGGTGTTTTTTCACAGGTTTTGATCTTACCTTAGACTACATGGGGTGGAGGAATGTGGAACCATTTAAAATTAGAATACAATCAAGGCTGGGGGCGGCTAGGTGGCATAGTGAATAGAGCACTGGCCCTGGAGTCAGGAGTACCTGAGTTCAAATCCGGCCTCAGACACTTAACACAAAAAAACTAGCCGTGTGACCTTCGGCAAGTCACTTAACCCCAACTGCCCTCCAAAAAAAAATACAATTAAGGATGAGATGAATTAATTCCAACTCTTCTTATATCCTCTGGTTATTTGTTCTGTATTCAATTTAGCCCTGATTAAAGAAAACAAATGCCTATGTACAAATGTATGTTTGTGTTTTATTTTGTTTTGTTTTGTTTTTAACTTAATCATCAATTATTTCATTTACCCCTCTGGTCATACGCACATGTTTTGAATGTCTTAAGATGAAAGATGAAAATGATTAGAATGATTCCAGTTCATATTGAGACTTGCAATCTAGTCTTTTCTTCCTCCATCTTTTCCAGGTATAAATGTATTCATGCCTTTAAGCCTGTCCTAATAGGCCTCCTAATCCCTAGTTAAGCCTTGTAGCTCTTCTCTGAACTCTAGATATATTTGAATATCCTTCTTCAAATTAAATGCCCATGACTGGACTGAATGCTCCAAGTGAGCTTTTAGAAGAGCTTTGTATAATGTAATTGTTATCTCTCTTGAATCATAACTAATCCTTTCATTCTTTTCATTCTAATATCTAATTAGTCTTTTTCCCCCAAGCCATGGTATTCTAGACCTTAGTCATCTTTTTTCCCTTTTATTCTGTGCTTTTGTAGTTTTCCTAAGAAATCATTTCAAAATAACATGCTTCCCTGATTTCTGGTTGGGGAATTATTAACTAAATATTGACAATTTGAAATTCTATGACTCTATATCTTTTCTTCATCCTATACAGTTCTCCCTATATTTTAGTAAGCTTCTCTGCTACCATTTTTTTTCTTTTTATTTGTTAGTTATTAGAATATATTAGTAAGGAAAAAACATTGAAAATACTTTGAATTAAGGAAGAACAGTAAGGGAGTGAAAGAATAGCCAAATAAAAAAATAAAGAAATAAGGTTAATGATATTTCACATGGTTTCCAATATTTAACTACAATCCTATAAACACAAAATATAAGAATTTGGAAAAAAAAACTGAGAGTTTTCTAGGTCCAGATATGGAGATATCATGCCATTTGTCCTTATGGATAAATCAGAACTGTTTATACAGTTTAAAACTGTAACTCTTACATAAGTAAAAGTAATAAAAAAGTCTTTCATATGATATATCAAATATTTGAATTATGATAACTCTCCAAGTCTTCTTTTTCTTGGAGGGCAATTGGAGTTAAGTGACTTGGCCAAGGTCACACAGCTAGTTTTTGTGTTAAGTGTCTGATGCCATATTTGAACTCAGGTCCTCCTGACTCCAGGTCTGGTGCTCTATTCATTGCCCCAACTAGCCACCCCTCCAAGTGTTCTCTTGGCAGAGATAAAAACTCTTAGTTTTTTTTTCAACTTTATAGGCTATGTATCATCTATAATCTCATATTCCTATATAATGAGAAGAAACTATTGAAATGCTAGAGGGAGAAGGATCAATGTCTACACTGAATTCAGGAGTACAGAGTTTATTCTGGATGAAAAAGGGAAAGATGAAGAACTCATTTGCTGAGACCTGAAAAGAAAGAAAACTATATGGGTTAAGTAATACTTGATATGAAATATTAATCATAGAATATTATAGGAATTCACTGGACTTCCATGAAAGGTAGGCCCTATCTCCAAAGTCAGCAGAATGTATTAAAAAATTAGAGAAAAATTAAACATTAATTACCTCATAGTTGTATTCAATTTATAGACAAATCATCCTTCAGATCCTTAAATGCCTTGGATACTCAACACCCTTGTCCTCTCATTCACCAACTTTCTATCTCTTTTCATGAAATCAGGTGTCATTGATCAAAAGAACTGAAGAGCTGTTACTCTAATGGGGCCTCTGGAACACTTCAAAAACCTTTAAATTTTTAAATAAATTATAAGTGCATCATAAATCACTTTTTAAGGGGTTGGATACATGTTAAAATGCATTTCACAGCATCCCCAGTACAACTTCAATATTCCTTTCACATAAGTATTCTCTATCATGCTATTTGCAGTTCTTTAAAAGAATCAGATAGCTGAAAGTGGGGAGAAATAGATTGCCAATGTATAAGCAGTTTCTGTTCCCTTTAATTGTGGCATGGCATTTCAGTTTACAGGTAATATGTATCTTCAATCTGAAAAGCACAGACTTTAACTTGCTAGAGTTAAATGCTCAGGAAAATAAATGGCCTAACATATACCCAAAGAAAGGCTAAATTGGGCAGAGAAGCTCAAAGCCAGAGTGTTCATCTTGATAATAGCAAAACAGTCAATTGAGTTTCTTTTCCCAGGAAGAACTGAGTCCCACTGAGCTATTTGTAGAGAATTTTATTGTCTTTAAATCAAGCCAAGATCCCAAAGTGAATTATATATTTATTGAAAACACTTAACTAAAACTCATTTAAGGCAGCATAATACAACAGCTGTGGCTTAAACTGTACATGGTCAAGGATAGAAGATGCTATCAGCATCAAGTTGTCCCTATAGAGAGATATATTTTGTATCTCTCTCTCTCTCTCTCTCTCTCTCTCTCTCTCTCTCTCTCACTCTCTCTCTCTATTTCTTTCATCTATCTATCTATCTATCTATCTATCTACTTGTCTATCAAAATTGGAGACACACAGGTAAAGACCTTCAAAAATATACATGGATACAAATGTAATATATTCTTCAAGGCATTCAGTGATCCATCGAATATATTCTCTACCCCTATCCTTTACTTGCATAATTTCTGAGTATTCTAGTCTCAGACTGGCTGTTAGGACAATGTTTTTCTTAAGGACCACAGGCACTAGTACATCTGCTATCATATTTTATTGTCACCAACAAACATTTCCAGTCAGTGTGTTCTCTTCTCACTAGTTCAACTGTAGCTCTGGGATGCATGTACCAGTATGCTTTCCTTAAAAGCACAAATGCCATCTGGGGAGAAGGGGTGAAAAGAAAAAAGAAAGGAAGCATAAAAGTGCAGAAATTAAGATTCAATTCAACAACTCAATCTTTTATTAAGTAACTATTCTGGGCAGGACATTCAGCTATGACAAGTAAGGATTTAAATAATTTAGGAAAAGATGTAATCATAACTCTCATGGAACTGATAATTTAATAGGTAAATATGATATGTTGACAAATAACTACATTTTGTTATATCCAACCAATGATGCATATGATAATCTAACAATATCTTCTCCTGTGGTACAAAATTATTTCCATACTTTATATCAGTGAACAATTTAGGAACATTTTGGAAAAAAAATGAATTTTATTTGGAGAACCTTAAGTATCCATAAAGAACTGTTCTTTTGGGACTGTGCCAGCATTCTCCATGACAATTTTCAGTCCCTTTAGTGAATATTTGTTTCATGCTTCTCATCTAGTTTGCTATTAATATGTCAAAGATCAATGAACAAATTTATCTCTGTAATTACATCTGTTTGTATTATTTATCAACCTAATATGCACATGGGAGATACCTTGTTAAATGAGAACTCAAAAGTTTAAAGGGTACATTTTTGCTGATTTTTTTTGTAATCAATAAAAAAATGCAACTTTGTTCTCTAGACCTTACAATTTTCTGACTGAATACATAAAAATTTGGAGAAAATCTTCTGTGAAAGCCCACTTGTTTACTTTCCATGTGTTCATAAAGAACAACCTCAAAATATAATAGAACTTTCTCACAAATACGAGACGAGAAAAAAATGAGTGGAGTATATGGTTGATAGCCTATCTTGGAAGTTCCTAATTGATCCCAGAATATTAGCAGAATACCTAAGTATTGAATGAGGCAATGAGGGTGACATAATAATAATCAGACCTTTGCTCTATGTTAATTCCTTTGGCAGCTGTGGAGTGGGGAAAAGCTTAAGGCAGGGGACCTAATTATTATGCTATTGCCAGTTCATAAGGAGAGAGGGGACAAAGCCCTGAATTAGAACTGTGCCTACGTAAGTGAAGTGAGAAGAACATAGGCAAGAGTTGTACAGAAAGAAATGAGAAGATCTGTTACTTGATTTCTTATGTGAAGTAAAATAGAGATGAATTCAGAGTATGACAATGATTTTACAAAGCTAGGTGACTAGGAAAATTTACCCAGGTCTGTCCGTTTCTCATCTCCTACTCAATAAAGTCCAGTGGTTCCCTAACACCTCCACAATTAGATACAAATCTATTGTTTGAGGTTCACAGTCTTCCATTATCTTCTTTCTGTCCTTGTGCTACATTACTATTCTTCTCTCCTATCTTCCCATTGTACTATTTGTTTCAGTGACACTAGTCACCTGTTCATTATTATTATCTGTCTCTAGATTTTTTTTCATATTTTACCATCCATCTTCCTAGATATTTTCAGATTTCTGAGATTTTGTGATAATACTTTCTTTTGCTTCTCTTTCTAAATACCTGACCTTTTTGTTTTCTCTAACCCTCTCACTGAATTATCATCTATTTTCCACCCTAAGCTATGGGTGTACCTGGACACTTTGTCCTGAGTCCTCTTCTTTCTTCTCTTTATACTCTTTCTTGCTGTAATCTTTCCATCACCTTTAGATTCAGTTGTCATCTCTATACAAATAACTCACATGTACCTTCTCCCTGAGCTGTAGCTCTGCATTACCAACTCCCTCTTTGATATTTCTGACTGAATGTTCTATAGATATTTCAAACTCTGACTCTCCAAAGCAGTAGTCATCTATCTTTGCTGCCAAACAACACCTCTTCTTTATTCCTCTATGTTCATTTAGGAGACTGTCTATCACACACTACACTTCCTAGTGCATTCCTTTTTAAGGCTGCTCCCTAATTTAAGATTTTACATCTTTTCCACCTCTGATATTTAGAATCCCAAAGTCCCTTCAAAGTGTAGTGCTCTTTCTATTCCTTCTAATCTTGTTTTCTAAACTTCCACTAGAAATGTCAGGGTTAGGCCCCATAGGGATAACACATTGCTGTTCCCCTCAGGATTCTATGATTAGGGGAAAGAGAATATAAAGATATTGCTCCTCTTTATCCATATAGGGTGTCACCTCCAATTTATTATCATTTAAATATGTGGAGTCAAACAGCTTTTAGGATAGAATATTTATGAAGTGTGTATACATAATACTGCTTTCCTGCTGCCCAGTGACTGAAAACCAAGTGTGCTGTGACCCCAAAGTTTTCCATTTACAAGATTTTTGGGGGAGCTGTGTGGGGGAGATGAGTATTATTTTTCTTGTCATGGCTCAAGCCCCAAGCAATTTTTTTCTTCCACTTTAAGAGTACAAGTAGACCAGTTCTAATTAAGTCAAAATAGTAGTTACAAAGGAGTATTTACATAAAACATATGAAGAGAAAAAAATATATAATCATTTACTCATAAAATTTAAAGCAAATAATTCCCATGTACTTCTTGGAAGGGAGGATTAATTAGGTTCATAGTTTAGCCCAGTTCATAAATAATTAGTACCACCAATTTGCAAGTCTAAAAACCCCTTTGGCTAGGTTCCCAGGACCCTGGAGTCTCAGGGTTTCTCTGCAAAGTTGATTGAAACATCTGCCCTGAAATCCTGGGAAACTGAAGCCTAGATATTACAGCAATTTCATATGGCTCAAGTTCATGAATTGGAGAACTCTGCTCCCTGCCAGTAGAAATGAAAAAGATAAAACAAAACCAACAAACAAAAAGAAGACCAGACAGAAACCCCAAGTCCATTTCTCAGACATGCAACCAGTGTAGAGGAAAAGGTAACATCCAGAACCTTCCCCAACTTGTATGTTGTACCTACAGAGACTTCATGGGTAAGTTAATGGACACTGTCAACACATAACCATTTCTGGCAACACAGCCAGTGAAAAGAGATACTCAATCATAAGGTAAACCAACAAAGAATATGTAAACAATGGACAAGTCTCCTGTATGGACAAAATAGGCCATTGGCATTCTAGGTGCCTCCATTTTAGGAAAATGGACATGCTTCAATTCAAGTTATATATTATGGGATGAGTGCTATAGAAAAAAATCACTGAAGTTTACAAGAGTATATAATGTTTTACACAGGTATGATCTATACAAAAAATTAGTTTAAGTGGAAATATAACATCTGAACAAATAAGATATATAAATATAATGGAATATAATCATACTGTAAGAAATGGCAAAAACAATTTAAGATAGTCTTAAAAAGACTAATGAAGTAACAGAAGTTGAAGGGAACAGAAACAGGAAAACAATTTACATAAATGGCTATAAAAGAGATGATTTTACAAAGTTTAAGATATGATAAATGTAGTATGATTAGCTATGTTTCTAAAGTACCTATCTCTGCTACCCAGTTCCTAAAGGAGAGGTGACAGATTCAAGATATGGAATGACATGGTTTTGGGCAATGTGGGAGTTTGTTTTGTTTGACTATGTGTATTTATTTCAAAGTATTATTTCTCCTAACATTCAAAATAAAATATCTACTCATTCAAGTGGAGGAATTCCTAACAATTAGAACTATCCCAAAATGAGTTATTGATTTCTCTTTTAGCCAAGGTATTCAATCAAAGCACCAATAATTACATGTTGGTGATACTTTCAAAGTTTCCCAGATTTGAAATGAGGTGGTGATGGTCACTAACATCCCTTATATTATTCTATAATCACTTCCCTTATTTGCTCTGCTTTAGTTATCTTAGTTGTATTCTCTGGTGACTTTCCCATTTTCTTGTCCTTTGGTTAATCACAAAGAAATTTTTACTTGCGAAACTCTTTACACAATATATTTATCTGTGTGTTTAACAATGAATTTCCGGGGTGGCTTGGTGGCGCAGTGAGTAGAGCACCAGCCCTGGAGTCAGGAGTACCTGAGTTCAAATCCAGCCTCAGACACTTAACACAAAAACTAGCCGGGTGACCTTGGGCAAGTCAGTTAACCCCAACTGCCCTTCAAAAAGCAAAAAAATACAAAAACAAAAAAAAAAACCAATGAATTTCCCTTATATGGCAGGAGGAATGGGTCTCTAAATAACCATTCATTAAAAGCCTACTTTATTTCAGGCCCAGGTCATCTGCAGGCACCTGATCTATATATTTCCAATGGACACAGATGGCTCTGGATAAGAGATTGAGGGCTGGTGACTTTGCACCACACTCTTTTATTTAAATCTAATTCACTTGAAATACATGCTATCACCTTCCTGATGTTATGGTCCACTTCAAGAATGAAGGACAAATAATGATTATATGCCCTGCTCTGTGCTAAGCATTTCGCAATTTTTATTACCTAATCCCTACAACACCACTATGAAATCAATGCTATTACTACCCCCATTTTACAGTTGGGTAAACTGAGGCAGACACAAGTTAAATGAGTCACCAAGAGTCCCACAGCTAGAAAGTGTCTGAGAGTAGCTTTGATCTCAGGTCCTTTCAACGTTAGGTCTTGCCGTCTATCTGCTGTGCCTTTTGGCTCTTCATTGCTTTAAGTATTCTATAACATTCATTTAATGTATGGTGTACAGTCCTGGAGTCTGAAAGACCTGACTATAAATGCTCTTTTAATTGCTTACTTATTGTACATGGGTTCAAATTCTGCCTCTCTGCTTGCTGTCTAAATGATACCTTTGATAAGCCATCTTTGAACTCAGTTTCATCATCTTTAAAAGGTGTTAACTTTGACAAGTCAATTAACATTTCTGTTTCAGTAGTCTCATTTGTTAAATAGAAATAACAACAAAAACAATTATTAATTAATAAATCAAAACAATTTGTTATTTACAAAAAGGATGAAACATTTTCTTCAGTCCTGGAGATCCAAAGCAAGGCAAAAACAAAATTACCTGCTGTCCTGGAGGTCACGTTCTAATGAGGGAAATGTTAATATTTAGGTACATATAAGCCATTTTCAGAGAAAGTAAGAACTAACTCAGAGGACATTTTTTTTTCCTCAAAGGAAGACAGTAGTGACTGAAAGAATCCGTTTTTTTGTAGAATGTAGAATTTGAGCTGAAACCTGATGAAAGCCATGAGGAACAGATGCGATAATTTACATAAAACATTTGGTAAACATGTCACACCCCCACACAGAGTTGCGCACACAGAAATGCTAGTCTTGTTACAATAAATTTGAACAATCTCAAAAGTCCTAACTGACACAGAACAATAGGACTTAAATAATACAAAGTACATAGTCCAAATGATAAGAGGAATGAAATATATTTCAACAAAATAGCAACAATGAATTATATGGAACATGTCCTCTCCGTTCTCTTTGTTGTGTATGCATAGGAGTTTTTTTCCCCCTGTCATTGTAAAATATTTATATTTGTTGGTAGTGGTCGTATTATTATTCATGGATGCTCTCTTTGATCCTAATCATTTCTTATATGCTATTCTACATTTCTTTGTATTCTTCATGTTTTTCATTTTTATGCTGAAATAAAATTCAATTACATTGATATAATCTAAATGTATTCAATTCCCCATAATCTTGAACTCAGAAATTCTTTCTCTAATCATAGTATCCTGCTACATACCTCATACTTCTCATAATTCTCTTTGTCCTTATTTTATCCTACCCACTCCATTTCTCTTTCTTCTCTCAGTTCATCACTTCTGCTCAGACTTATTTTACTTCTTATTTGATGGCTTACTACTTTCTATACTGAGCTTCTTCATCTCTAAACCACAGCTCAAAAAGCGTCTCCTTCTTTAATCAATGTTTCATTCTGTTTTCAAAGGACAATCATAACTGTAGAACTAGAAAGGATGTCATAGGTCATTAAATTGAAGAAACAACTTTTAAAGATCATGAAACTGAGTTCAAAGACGGCTTATCAAAGCGATCATTTAGATAGAAAGTAGAGAGGCAGAATTTGAACCTGTATTCTCTGATGCATGAATCAGTACTCTTTCCACCATATACCTTACTACCTATTTAAATGAAAGAAATGTTCCCTAATTCTTGTTTAGGAAAACTACTTTTTCTGTGCTTTTTAATCTCCTCATTTCTCATCTTCAGTGTTTTGCTATCTACAGAAATCTTTCTTGACTAGCAATAAAAACTGAGATGAATAAAATCCTCAGAAAGAGTTTCTGGGTAATTAATTATCAGTTTATTAATTAAGCTAGCTGGTAATCAATAAATTGATGGTCAACAGTCTCCTTAGTAACCAAAGACATGTACTTGACATAATAAATGTCTTAATTTTTTTGGAAAAAGAATAACCATGACTGGAGAAATCAACCCTATTTAGTAAACAGTTCAAGAGGGGCTAGACAATAAGGAAGTAGGCTAAAAACCTTCAAATCCTCCTGCTGAGAACATAGATTGATCATTAGACTCAGCCACCTTCTGAAATCTGGAGAAAGAAATTATTCTCTACCCAGACTACTCAGATTGGTTATCGCTTTTATGAGGTGGGTTTCCTTAGACTCCAATAGGGTGGTGAGAAGGCACAGACTTAATGATTTAGAGCTAGAAATCTCTTGGATCAGATTTTCTTTATATTTCTTTTTTTTTCTTTTTGAAAGGCAGTTGGGGTTAAGTGATTTGCCCAAGGTCATGTTGCTAGTTTTTGTGTTAAGTGTATGAGGCTAGATTTGAACCCAGGTCCTCCTGACTCCAGGGCCGGTGCTCTATTCACTGCGCCACCTAGCTGCCCCCTTGGATTCTGTTTATTCTATGAACAAAAATAAGGTTTGCTAGTTGGATGGGGTCCTGCCCAAGATTACAGAGTATGTACCCCAAAGTTAAGCCAATTTCATCCATCCACCCTGTCCTTCAGAGAATGGCTGAATGATCTGCAGGAACTGGCCCCTGAATGTGAAAATAGAAAGGCAAAATCTCAACCTAATTTAACTATGGGTAATTAATATTATAGAAAAAAAAATTTCTCTTAAAGACCAAATAAACAAATACCAACTTACAGAGTGTTTGATTTCAGTCTTCTGCAAATGCAATATTCATAGCTATGTATGTATGTATTTACACAAATCTGTAAGTACATACACATATATGTATGAACACACACACACATATATACACATAGGTATATGTGGGTGTATGTATACACACATATGTATAGGACAGGGCATCACAGGATAAAATAAACTAGAAGAGAGAGAATAGCAGATATTTTTATTCAGTGTTTGAAAAACACTCCCCAAACCTTGTCTCATTCAGTCCTCCCAATCCCCCTTCTCCTGGGTTCATTAGCACCACATATATTCCAATCTCATTGGATTATACATAGATCTATAGCTAGCAAGGATCATTAAGATCGTAACTATCCAAGTCTCAAATTTTAAAGATAAACCCTTGCAGCCTGTTTCCTAACTTTGCTATTACTATTGAGGACACCAACATCCTTGCAGTCACCAAGGTCACACAGTCAACACCACCTTCAAGTCCTCATTATCACTTGCCCTACATATCCATTTCATTGCTATGTTTTGTGGCATGTCTTCAGAACATATGCCATATAATGTCTTCTCTTCTTTGACATAGGCATTACCCTAATACAGTCTCTCATCACCACTAGGCCAGAGTACAAAAAAAAATTACTGTCTCAAATTACTCTGCATTGCAATTGTTTTTAAATTCAGTTGCCAAAGTGACTTTTTCTGAAGCAAAGTTCTTACTATGCCTCCCCGCTGCTCAGTGAGTTTTAGTAGCTCCCTGTTACTTCCAGGATTAAATACAAAGTCCTTTTTTTCTAGGGCGTTTTAAAAGCTCGTCAGAACTTGCATCTCCTGACTCTGTACTTTTGATAGGCTGTCTTCTATTCTTTGGAGGCTATGCTCTTTTCCCTGAGCCTCCACTTCCTTCAAGAATCATGCCAAATGTCATCCTTTTCTGATGGAAACTGAAACTTATTGACTGGGACTCTGGTCTCCCATTAGTAAACTTTAGCCCATGTTTTGCTGAGAACCAGGCTTCCCTTTGTCTCTCAGACTTTCTCAAAAACGAAGGTCCTTACTTTTCTAATACCCTTTTCCATGACTTTAAAGCAATTAGGTAGCATGATGGATAGAGTGCTAGACCTAGAGTCAGAAGACCTGAGTTTAAATTTAAATCCAGTCATTTATTATATATGAGATCCTGGGAAAGTCACTTAAATTCTGCCTACCACAATTTCCTCAACTGTAAAATTGAGGTAATGTTACCATGGACATCTCAGTGTTAATGTGATGATAAAAGGATAATTCCTTAAAGTTTACGGAGTACTTTATTAATATTATTTCCTTATTTGTCTCCACGCCCAATTTTCCTTCCTGACTGAGCTGGAGCTGTCACAACCTATGAGAGAGGGACTTTTTTTTAAACTTTTGTTTGTTTTAATTTACATCATTCATTTCCATGACACTCTGAATTACACATTTTCTCCCCATCTTTCACCTAGCCACAACCCCAAAGTATCAATCCCATTGTATACCCCCTCCCCAATCTGTTCTCTCCTATGCCCTCCCCCATCACTCCTCTAATTTTGGGCAGGGCAAGAAGGATCTCCCTACCCCAGTGCCTGTGCATCTTAATTCCCAGTTTTGTGTAATTAATAATTTTATATATATATATATGTATGTGTGTGTGTGTGTGTATATATATATATATATATATATATATATAAACATTTGACTTTAGAACTTTAAATTCTAGATACTTTCCCTTCTTCCCTCATAACCCACACCACCCTGGTAAAGCAAACAATACAATACAGGCTGTACATGTGGAGTTACACAGAACATCTCCACAATGGACATATTGTGAGAGACTAACTATATTTCCTTTCTTACCATCCTTAGCCCCCATTGTTCTATTATCTACTTTGTCCCTGTCCCTTTACAGAAGTGTGGCTTCTAACAATCCTCCTCCCCACCCTGCCTTCCCCTCATCCTCCCCCATCTCATCTCCACCCCGCTACTCTCTTGTAGGGCAAGATATCCAAATTAGAGTATATGTCATTCCTTCCCTAAGCCAAATTTGATGAGAGTAAGGTTGACCCATTCCTTTTTGCCTTCCTATTTTTCACCTCCACTGTAACAGTAATTACTTGCCTCTTCTATATGAGATGATTAACCCCATTCTGCCTGTCTGTCTCAGTTCATTCTATATCCCTCTCCCACCTCAAAATTCCACCTTTTAAAATATCATCCCTTTCTATTAAGTTGATCCTGTGCCCTATATGTATATTCATATGCATACGTATATACATATATACACATATATGTATATACATACATACGTATATGTATACACACATCCATTTATATTCCCTTTATCTATCCTCATATTAAGACAAGTTTCATAAGTTACAATTATCATTTTTCCATGTTGGCATGTAAATAGTCCAACTTTAATAAGTTCCTTATGATTTCTTTTCCATGTTTACCTTCTCATGCTTCTTGTATTTGAATGTCAAATTTTCTATTCAGTTCTGTTTTCTTTTCATTAAGAATGCTTGAAAGTACTCTGCCTCATTCAATGACCATATTTTCCCCTGAAACATTATACTCAGTTTTGCTGGGCAGGTGATTCTTGATTTTAATCCTAGGAACCTTGAACTCCAGAATATCATATTCCAGGCCCTTCAGTCCCTTAATGTAGAAGCTGCTAGATCCTGTGTTATCCTGACTGCATTTCCACAGTATTCAAATCACTCCTTCTTGGAAACTTGTAATATTTGCTCCTTCATCTGGGAACTCTGAAACCTAGCTATAACATTAGTAGTAGTTTTCTTTTTGGGATCTTTTTCAAGTGGTGATATATGAATTATTTCAACTTCTCTTTTGCCTTCTGGTTCTAAAATATCGGGGCCATTTTCCATGAGAATTTCTTGAAGGATGCTTTCTAGGTTCTTTTCTTGATCATGGCTTTCAGGTAGTCGAATAATTTTTAAATTGTCTCTTGTGGATCTATTTTCCAGGTCAGTGTTTTTTTCAAGGAGATATTTCACATTGCTTTCTATTTTTTCATTTGTTTTGATCTGTTTAATAGTATCTTGATTTCTCATAAAATCATTTTCTTCCATTTGCTCCACTCTAATTCTGAAGGAATGATTCTCTTCAGTGAGCTTTTGAGATTCTTTTTTTCCATCTGGCAAATTTGGTTTTTTAAGGCATTATACTCTTCATTGGCTTTTTGGCCTTTTTTGCCATTTGAGTTAATCTATTTTTAAGGTGTTATTTTCTTCAATCAGATTGTTGACTCTTTTCTCACGATTTTCTTGTGTCATTCTCACTTTTCTCAATTTTCCCTCCACTTTTCCTATTTTGTTTCAAAATTGTTCTTAGGTTCTTATGGCTTGTAACCAGCTTACATTTTTCTTGGAAGCCTTTTGTATGGGAGAAGTGAATGTTTTGTCTTCCTCCCATTCCATGCTTTGAAACTTTTTGTCCCCCAAAAGAGAATCTAAAATTGGATTACTGAGCTTGGTTTGCTTCCTTTGCCTTTTCATGCTGTTAGTCAGTTAACTTGCTTTTTGAGCCACAGTAGATCTCTGCTTCTTGGGGTGGGGGGAGCTTTATCTCAAATTGCAAGGGTTTTCACAGCTGCCAGAGCAATTATGGAGCCACAGTCTCTGCAGCCCAAACCTGCTTTGGCTCACTGGTCACACACGTTAGGACCAATGCCCAAAACCTATCCCAATGCAGAAGGGTTAATGCAAGAGCACTTAGCCTCTGAATGATTGCTTCACTGCCATGCAATCTGCAGTCCAGGAGCTCTAACAGCACCCACATCAAGGCAGTGGCATTGCTGCTGCTTCTGCTGCTTTCTTGCCCTGGGGGCAGATGGATGGACTTCCTTCTTTCCCCCAAATTTATCTGAGTTCCACTGACCTTTCACTTTGTCCTTATTTCTTATTGGCTGATAATTCTGCAAACTGCCACAGCTGCCTATGATCCACTCTCCCAAATTGTCCAGCTGTGGCTTGTCTTGGCTGCCCAGTGAATTGCAGTGAGCCCTTCTCATCCTTCCGTCATGTCTGCCTTCAATGGGAGATTTATTTTTCTGTAATTTTGTGGGTTATGTGGCTCTAAAATTTGTTTAGAGTCTTATTTTATAGGTATTTTACATGGTTATGGGGGGAGCTGTCAAGTTCTCCTGTTTCTATGCTGCTATCTTGACTCCATCCCCTTGACCTATTTCATTAACGACATTAAAGAGAAGAGTCATGTCCCCATGGGCCATGCTTAGGCCAAGCCCCTTTTCTGCAACTCTGTTTCTGGAGATCTTCTCCACTGCTAACCAGGGAGCAGAAAAAATTGTTTCTATCCTAAGATGTCTGATAACACTCCAGGCTATTTTTTTCTTCATGTCAGGGGTTTGGGTGTCTATCTTTGGCATTTTTATCAGGGTAGGGCTCCTTTGCAAGCATCTGCTTCTCTGTTTTTGCACATACGCCTGAAGAGAATCCAGTAGTAGCATCAGTTGTTTATCTGGATGTAGATAGTATTTTCTTTCATGAGTCCTTTGTAATTGTCTTGGATAATGTGTGATGATACTGTATAAAATGCTTCCTTGATCTGTTTATTTCATTTTGCATAAATTCATACATGTCTTTCCAGGTTTTTCTCAAATCTTTTTGTTCTTCCTATGTCATTTCCTTATTGTAGACAACAACAACAACGATGACAACAAAAAAATAAAGAACAAAAATAAAGAACAAAAGTACAAAGAACTGCCATCCTAGATCAGAGTGAATGTAAATAGTAACTGTTTCTCTTTTGGTCGGTAACACTGAGGGTCTTACCTCTCAGACTGATTTTTTTTTTTTGCTTAAAGAGGTCATCCCTTGACTCACTTTTTAACGAGGTCCATTCATTGAATGGATTCTGCCTCACTCAAAGTGAGAACTTGGGAAGACCTTAGCTTAAAGAGCCAAGGTCCCCCACTGCACCCTGGACCTTCTCCAGTCATCCTGATTGATAGCTGGATCTTGGACTTAGACAGATCTTGATGAGAAAGTGAGACTGGTGACTTTGTACAACCCTTATTCATTCAAATCCAAGTCAAATGCAGGTCATTCCATAATATCCCTTATTTTGTCTTCTTTGAGAACAAAGGATAAAGCACAAACACACCCAACCACATGTAGTAGAGGAAGTAACCTAGATAATATAGATCCTTCATTTGTTATGTAAGCTCAATGAATTGAGATATTATATGTATTTTTTATAACTCTAAATTATTTAGCACAATGCCCTGTGCATGATACAATCAATTGGTACACACAGGGGTGGCTAGGTGGTGCAGTGAATAGAGCACTGGCCCTGGAGTCAGGAGTACCTGAGTTCAAATCCGGCCTCAGACACTTAACACAAAAAACTAGCCGTGTGACCTTGGGCAAGTCACTTAATCCCAACTGCCCTCCAAAAAGCAAAAAAAAAAATTGGTACACACAGGATAGACAAGTAAATTTAAGTGAATCAACAAAGCACCCTGAGGAAGAGACATGAAAACATGCAAAATTAGTCAAACTGCCACCACAATCATTACCACCTTGATCACCATTTTGGGTCATCTTCTAATGGTGATAGCCTAGAACCTTGAGCCTGAGATCCTTGAAAAATGTAATGCCCTTTAGCCCCTTCCAAAGAAATTATAGTTCTTTCAGACAAATTTCTTCATTATTACTAACAACTAGAGGTGTCCAAATGACATTAATTATTAGGCCCAGGATCCCCAGGAATAGCAGTACCTTCAAAACCACTAGTACTACTCTCAACCCAATTTTTTCACCAACATATGGGAAAGTCTTTTGATTAGATAATATTAGCTCTCCTGACCAAATTCCAATAAACTGCCACACAGGAAGCAGGCAAATCATCCTAGGTAAAGCAGTAAGGCAACCTGAAGAAGATTCAGGAGGTAGCATTTACAACATACACCAAATCATTACCACCATGACCATCTTGACCACCATCTCTCTTCAGCCACTAATGAAGATAGCTGAGAATCTAAACCCAATAACCTCGAGAACAGCTGTATATTTTAGCCCACTGCCCTCATCTATTATCCTAGGAAACATGGAAATGACTACTGGCAACTGGCCCTGAAGGTGCAACAACCATAGCTATTGAATAGTCAGAAAAGAAAGTATTTACTACCAAAGTTCTTATTACTATCAAATATTTCAACAATAGAAACTGATATAATTTTAAAATTATAAATAACATTAAATAATAGCCATTGTTATTTACTTGGTCACTGCACCCTGAGGACCATAAGATTTTTCCATTTGACTTCCAGCTGAAAACTTCAATACATGATATCTCCCCCATTTGAACACGTTCTTCTTGAACACGTGGACTCTCCTTTTTTATTTGTATCCTCAACACTTAAGAGAATGCTTTGCACATAATAAGAACTTAATACATGCTTCATTCATTCATAGTTACTATACATTTATTAAAAATATTGAAGAAATATTGAGCATGTCTTTACTATGTACAAGTATATGCTTACATAAGGAGGAAGATACAAGGATAATTAAATGGTTTCTCTGTCTTTTGGAGCTAACAATTTATTAAAGAAGCAAGATACATATACAAGTAAATGTAATGCATGTTGTAACACATATGAATGAAGAAACTACAAACAGTGAGCACTAGCAATGAATAGAAAGAATTAAGTGGTGATCCTTTTGAGAGCTTAATTTAATTGCATTGCTCTCATTTATTTCTTATTTACTTTTACAAAGGAACTATGCAGAGATCCAAGTTACTTTGAGATGAATCAGTTTCTTTTTTTTTATAAGTCCAGCAATGTTTATAAATGAATTAGAACTTAGTCATATATAGTTTCACAGTATTCATTGTGGCTTTGTGGGTCTCTCTCTGTCTCTCTGTCTCTCTCCCCCTCTCTCTCTCTCTCTCTCTCTCTCTCTCTCTCTCTCTCTCTCTCTCTCTCTCTCTCTCTCTCTCTCTCTCTCTCTCTCTCTCTCTCTCTCT
>CM053594.1:227709228-227738370 GCA_028646575.1 Pseudocheirus occidentalis | reverse complement strand
GCTCATCGCAAGAGCCCTTGGCCTCGATGGGTCGTGTCAGCCCCCCTGCTATCTGCAGGCCGAGGGCTCTGAAGCAGCTGCTGCGTCTCTCAGCCGTTTCTGCTGCAACAGCCGCCTCCTGCTGCCTCCTTGCCCTGGGAGCAGTTTGGCCAGACCCACTCTTCTCCTCCCCAGTGAGCAAAATCCACTGACCTTTCTCTTAGCCATTTTGTCTTCTGGCCTGATAAATGTGGTAACTGTGCTTCCAGTGTGCCTCCAGTGCAGCCGGTCTGCTCTCCTGTAGCTGTGGTTCCCGCCCTATGCCCCAGGGCCTGAGCCGGCTGGGGTTTCTGCCGAGGGTCCCAGACTGCTGTGAAGAACCCCACCTGCTGCACTGCCTGTAGCAACAGGTGTGCTTTCTGTCTTATGGAGAGTTTTGGAGCTTGAAAATCTGTTTAGCGTCCCATTTTATGAGTTTTTTAGTGTGTTTGTGTGGGAGCTGTGGTCCTTTGCTGCTTCTATGCCGCCATCTTGGCTCCGCCCCTGTCTCAAAAACGTTTTAAAGGATCTTATATAATCAAATTATCCATTTTACTTCCCACAATCATCTCAAGTGTTTGTTCATAATTTCTTCCCTTATCCAAAGATCTAAGACAATGTTTGACATGCTCCCCTAATTAATTAACATTTCCATATTTATGTCTAAATCATTTATCCATTTAGAACTTAATTTGGTGTAAGTTATACATTGCGGATCTATTTGATGTTTCTTCAAAATGACTTTCTAATTTTTTCAATTTTTTTTTTTTGTTAAATGGTGGACTTGTCCCCAAAGTTTGCGTTTCAGTGTTTATCAAACATTAGATTACTATACTCATTTAATATACTCATGTGTATTGTGCACCTAATTTATTTCACTGATCCACTGTTTTATTTCTTAACTTTTACCAGATTGTTTGATCATTATTGCTTTTTAATGTAGGTGGAAATCTGACTGCCTTTGTTAACATTTTGTTTCATTTATTTCCTTGATATTCTTGATATTTTGTTCTTCAATTATATTTTATTACTTTTTAGCTCTATAATATATTATCAGGTAGTTCATTTTTATGGTGCTAAATAAGTATAATTTAGGTATAATTGACATTCTCATGGCATTCAATTTATCCATGGGAAATTAATATTTCTCAAGTTGTTTGGATGTCTTCATTTTTGTGAAAATTATTTTGAAATTGTGTTCATAGTAACACTTGGTCAACCAGCAGTTGACCCCTCCATATTTTATATTGTATGAGTTATTTTAAATGAAATCTCTCCTATTTTCTGCTGGATTTTCTTCATTACATATAAAAATTTTGATGATTTATGTTGCTTTGTTTTATAATCTTCAAGATTGATAGAATTGTTTAGTTGTTTTAATAAAGTTTTTACTTGATTCTCTAAAGGTCTCTAAGTATATTTTAATGTCTGTAAACAGCAACAATTTGTTTCCATATTGGCTATTTCCATTCATCCAATTTATTTTTCCTGTTTTATTGCTATATTTAGAGTTTTTAGTACAATAATAAATAAAAGTGGTGAGAATGGGCATTCTTGCTTCCCTCTTGATCCTATTGAGAGGGCATCAGTT
The DNA here is from genome assembly GCA_028646575.1 of Pseudocheirus occidentalis. NCBI lineage: Eukaryota > Metazoa > Chordata > Mammalia > Diprotodontia > Pseudocheiridae > Pseudocheirus > Pseudocheirus occidentalis. The sequence continues at coordinate 227,736,761 of CM053594.1, read as the reverse complement.
TATTCCCATTACAGATAATACATATTTTTTTTTTGCTCTATTGGAGGACAATTGGGGTTAAATGACTTGCCCAAAGTCACATGGCTATTAAATGTGTCAAGTGTCTGAGGCTGCATTTGAACACAGAGCATCCTGACTCCAGGGCTGGTGCTCTATTCACTGTGCCACCTAGCCACTCCTAAAGTATGTTCTTGATTTTAGATATACGTTAGTTATCATTATGATGGCAAATACTAGCGTAGTGGATAGAATGCTGTACCTGAAGTCAAGAAGACCTGAGTTCAAATCCAACCTCACAGTATCTGGGCATGGAATTTAACCCTTTTTGCCTCTGTTTCCTCATATGCAAAAGGAGCTGGAGAAGAAAATGGAAAACAATGCCAAAACCTTTTCCAAGAAAGTCCCAAATGGGATCATGAAGAGGCACAAAAAAATGAAATGATTAAACCTATATTAAGAAAGTCTCCATTAATTCCTAGGCTTTCTTCTGTTTTTAACAATGGTGGATGTTATATTTTTCAAGACTTTTTCTATATCTATTAAGATAATCATATGATTTGTGTCATTTTTTTAAATTACTGATGGGTTTAGTTTTTATAATATTTAGTGAGCCTTGAATCCCTAGTTTCTGATTTTTGTAATACATTGCTGCAATCTCCTTGCTAGTTTTTTTTAATATCTGTATCAAGTAGGAAAATTCTTTTATTGCTGTCTTTCACCTTTTATTTGCTCTTCTTTGTTTAGGTATCAGCACCATATTTGTATCATAAAAGGACTTTGGTATGGTTCTTTTATTGCCTGTTTTTTAATAGTTTATTTAATGTAGGAGTTAATTGTACCATACATATTTTATAGAATTCACAGATAAATCAATCTTTTTCAAGGGTTGTATCATTAGGGAGATCACTGAGGGTTTTTTTAAATTGTGTTTTCTAGTAAAGGTCTATCAAAAAACTGCATTTCCTTTTCTGTTAATCTGCAGCATTTTTCATTTCTGTAAATATTCATTAATTTCACTTAGAGTTTCAGCTTCACTGGAATACAATTGCTCAAAATACTCCTAATTTGTTGCTTTTCTTTCATCTTTATTGGTGGTGCAACAACTTTTTCAGTTTTGATACTTTCCTTTGTAAAAATTAAAATACTGTGTGGTTATCTTGCCACCTACCCCGTCCATAAAACCAGCTCATAATTTTATTTATTAAATCAATTATTTAAGTTTTTATTTTACTTAGATTGTCAGGATTTCCACTTTGGTGTTTTATTTTGGATTTTTATTTGGATATTTTCCCATATTTTATTGCATGTTCAATCTACTGATCACTTTTTTGTCTCTCTTACTGATGTATGTGTTTAAAAATATACATGTTCCTTAAGTATTAACTTGACTGTCTCACAAATTTTAGAATTTTTGTTGTTATTCTCTTTAATATTGTTAAACATTGTTAATATTGTTAACATTGTTAACAATAATATTGTTGTTATTCTCTTTAACAAAATGATTCATCATTTCTATTATTTATCCTTTGACCAATTCTTTTTCATTGGATTTTTTTGGTTTCCAAATAATTTTCAATATATACTTCCATGGTCTTTATTGAATGCAATTTTCATTGAATTTTATATTAAAAACACAATAGTTATGCTTCAGCCAAAATGAAAAAAGCAGGGGTAGCAATCCTTATCTCAGATAAAGCAAAAACAAAAATAGATCTAATTGGCAGAGCTAAGATGGCAGAAAGGAAGCAGTAGATTTTCCAAGCTCCTCCAAGAATTCTGTCACTAAAAGCTAAAAAGTGGAATTTCAATGGATTTAAGAATGACAGTACCCATATGGAGACAGGGTGTGGCAGATTTCCAGTCCAGGAAAGCACCTTAGGTCTGGGCAGGGAGAATGATGAGCAGAAAGGGACTGCACCAGAGCAGAACTGAGAGCAGAGTAGGGCAGACTGAGAAGAAACTAAATAATTTAATCCTAAAGAATGAGTGGGTCAAACAAAAAATCATAAAAACAATCAGTAAGTTCATTCAAGAGAATGACAATAATGAGACACCATATCAAAACTTGTGAGATACAACAAAGTCAGTTCTTAGGGGAAGTTTAATATCCCTGAATGCATATATGAATAAATTAGAGAAAATTGAGGTCAATGAATTGGGTATGCTATTGAAAAAGCTAGATAAAGAACAGATTGAAAATCTCAAATTAAATACTAAATTAGAAATAATGAAAATCAAAGGAGAGATTAATAAAATTGAAATTAAGAAAACTATATAACTAATAAATAAATACCAATAAACTTGATAGATCTTAAGTTAATATGATAAAAAAAGAAAGAAGAAAACCAAATTTCAAGTATCAAAAATGAAAAGGGTCAATATAACTCCAATGAAGAAACAATAAGTATGAATTATTTCACCCAACTGTATGAACATAAATTTAAAAATCTTAGTGAAATGGATGAATATTTACAAAAATATAAATATCCAAGATTAACTGAAAAGGAAGTAAATTACTTACATAACCCCATCTCAGAAAAAAATGTTGAACAAGTCATTAGTGAACTCAGTAAGAAAAAATCTCCAGGTCCATATGGGTATCCTAGTGAATTTTATCAAACATTTAAAGCTCAATTGATCCCAGTACTCTAAAAGTTATATTAGAAAATTGGTGAAGAAGGAGTCCTACCAAATTCTTTTTATGACACGAATATGGTATTGATACCTCAATGACGAAGAGACAAAATGGAGAAAGAAAATTATAGACCAGTCTCCCTCATTAATATACATGCAAAAATTTAAAATAAAATATTAGCAAAAAGACTACAACAATTTATCACAAGAATAATGCATTTTGATCAGGTTGGATTTATTCCAGGAATGAAAGCATGGTTCAATATTAGGAAAACCATCAGTATTATTGATCATATCAAAAATAAAACTAGCAGAAACCATATGATTATCTAAGTAGATGCAGTAAAAGCTTTTGGCAAAATAAAATATCTGTTCCTATTAAAACAGTAGAAAGTATAGTAATAAATGTAGTTTTTCTTAGAATAATAGGTAGCATCTATTTAAAGCCATTGGCAAGTATTATATGTAATTGGGATAAACCAGAAGCATTTCCAATAATATCAGGTTTGAAAAAAGGATGTCCACCATGACCCCTCTTATTCAACCTGATAGTAGAAATGTTAGCAGTAGCAATTAAAAAAGAAAAAGAAATTGAAGGAATCAAATTAGTCAAAGAAGAGACTATGTTATCACTCTTTGCAGATGATATTATGGTATACTTGGAGAATCCTAGAGAATCAAGTAAAAAAACTTCTTGAAACAATAAATTTAGCCGATTTGCAGGAGATTAAATAAGCTTACATAAATCCTTAGCATTCCTATATATTTCTAATGAAGTTCAGCAGCAAGAGATAGTAAGAGAAACCCCATTTAAAGTTACTGCAGATATTATAAAATATCTGGGAATCTACTGGTCAAAACAAACCAAGGACCTATATGAACACAAGTACAAAACACTTTTCACAAAAATAAAGTCAGATCTAACTAACTGCAAAAAAAAACATCAATTGCTCATGCCTGGGTTGACTTAATATAAGAAAAATGACAATTTTACCTAAATCAAATTATATATTTAGTGCCATACCAATCAATCTGCCAAAATTTTGTTTTATAGAACTTGAAAAAATAATAACAAAATTCATTTCGATGAACAAAAGGTCCAGAATATCAAGGGAATTACTTAAAAGGAATGCTAGGGAAGGTAACCTAGCTGTACCAGATTTTAATCTGTATTATATAGAAGCAGTCATCAAAACTACTTGGTACTGGCAGTATATCCACCATAGAGTAGTGGATCAATAGTATAGATTGGGTACAAAAGACTCAGAATACTATGTCCATAGTAACTACTGTTTGACAAACCCAAAGGCCCCAGTATTTGACAAAACCTGCTGGAAAAACTGTAATATTGTATGGCAGAAACTGGGCATAGAACATTATCTAATGCCCTATACCAAAATCAAGTCTAAATGAGTGCATGATCTAGGTACAAACACTAATTCTGTAAGCAATCTGGGGAAGCAAGGAACAGTTTACCTCTCAGATTTATGGAGTAGCAAACACTTCATGATCAAAGAAGAGATAGCAAGCAGTATAAAATGGAAAATGGATAATCTTGATCACACTAAATTGAAAAGTTTCTGTATAGAAAAGCCACTGTGACCAAGATTAAGAGGGAAGTGGGAAATTGGGAAATAATTTTTACAACCAGTGTCTCTGATACAGGCCTCATCAAACTGATGGTAAGTGAAAAGAGTAGAACCAGGAAAAAATTGTTCACAATGACAGACACAATGTGTGTGTGATGACCAACTTTGATAAACTGGACTCTTCTCAGCAACTCACAGTTATAGGACAACTATAAATGTCTCAGGATGGAAGATGTCTACATTTAGAGAAAGATCCAGAAAGAACAGAATTTAAATGGATACTGAAGCAAATTACATACTCTCTTTTCTTTCCTTTCCCTGTTCAGTATTGTTTCCTCTTTTCCATTGTTCATTCCATTGGTTACAACCCTTCTATACAACAAGACTAATGTCTAATGTGAAAGTATTTGTAGATTCTGTACTTGATTGTATGCCTCCATGGGCAAGGAGAGCAAAGGGAAAAAATTGGAAACTCAAGGGATTACAGATCTGAATCTTGTAAACTAAAAGTAAAGAAACAAATCAATTTTTAAAAAGTAGTAAAAAAATTAGTTAAGGTATCTGATTTTCTGCATTTGTTTGTGTTTTTTATGTCCTAATACATGGTCAGTTTTTTGTGAGGTTTCTACGTACAAGTGAGAAAAGGTTTACTCCTTTCTATTCTTATGCAATTTTCCCAGAAATCTGTTATAAAACTATTTTTCTAAAATTCTATTCATCTCCTTAACTTTTTTAAAATTTGTTTTAGAGTTAGATTTTATCCACATTTGGACAGTAAAGTTGATGTTACCTAGTAGTACACTTTTACTACCTACTCCTCGAATTCCTTTAATTTTTCTTTTAAGAATTTGGAGGAAAACCAAGATGAGAGTGTAGAGAAAGATTTGACTACAAACAATTTTAAACGTAAGCTTTAAATAAAATACTGGTGTTTCAGAGTGAATGAAATATTAATTTAGAAGGTGAGTAAGAGAAATCTCTGATATGGAGTGGGGGAATGGCCTGAAGCCCATGTAGGTGAAACAACAGTGGCAGGACTAAGTAATGGGAACAGAAGAAGTAGCAGCTTTGTTAATTCTTATGCCGGAGTTAGTAAGGAGATCTGGTAACTAATAAGAAAAAAACGAAAGGGGACCTTTGTGCTAGCATTAAACATAAGACTAGTGAAGTGCGGTAACTCTTTTGTCTATACTAAATTCTAGGTCATATTTCAAGGGAAGAGAGAAGCAATTTTAGCTGAGAGAGAACAGGAGAAGAGATATACTATCAATTCTATTATCAAATGATTCAGGAACCCATGGAACAGTTTCCATTACTATTAAAGGATGGTAGTATCAAATGCAATCCAAAGACATGAGGGGCCCTCCCTTTGTAAGGACAAGAATGCAGAAGAGGAAACCACTGAGTATGATACATCTACAGAAATCATCAAACTTTAGAAGCACTGAAAACTTCCATATCTCCAGAACAACCTTTTAAAATAGCAGTGTGAAAAACCCTGAAACTGAAACCAGTTCCACTCTACCCCCCCCTCCAATGCCAGTGATAGAGTCCTTTAACAGCAATTTTCAAATCAAGAAATGGGGTGGAAAAATGAACAAAAGAAAAGAAGTTTGGCATAAAAATCTATAATGGTGACTGAGAAGAAAAATTACAAACTCAAAAAAAAAAACACCCACTGAAATCAAAACAGCTACAAGAAAGACCTCAAGTAAAAAAAATGAAGTAGACATGAGTACAAGAATCACATAAGAGCAGTAGAAGAAAAACATTCAGAAAGAAATAACAGCAAAGAGTAAATTACAAAAAGAAAGACAGAGGAGAGACTTCTGGAAGCCAAGATACCCAAGATTGCAGGGTAAGAAGTAAGTTGCTTTCATTCTCACTAACTGACCTCTGAAAACCCAGAAAATATTGCCCCAGGAAAAACCCTGGAATACCTGAACCAACAGAAAGACAGGGGTCAGTAGTCTTGTAGGCCAGAAAGCTTGGGGAATTAACAGGAAAAGTTCCTCTTGCTTTCATGAAGGACAATAAAGGATAGGAGGCATTCCAACAAGCCACACCTCAGCAAACCAGGGGGGAGATAGTAAGACCCATGGTGGTAGAATGGGCCAGCAACAATACTAGGTCCCCTGAATGTCTTGACACAAGAAGGGGAACCATTAGACTCCAGTTCAGAAAACCATATATGCTCCAGCAGGCAGGCATCTTCCAGCAATCATTCTTTGCTTCAGCACAAATTCCAGAGGCACATCTTCAGGTGGGCAAATGTCCTCCAGTGGCCAAGCCTTCCTATGGATGAAAGCAGCCTGTCTGAGTAGGCATCATTTAGGAGGCAGACCCCACCCCCAACCTGAGAGGTTCAGGGTTATTGACCCCTGCTCAACACTAGGTAGGCTGCCAGACCCGGAAAACCTCCAGCTACAAGCAAGTGAGTCCCTAGAACACAATGTCAATGCCCAGGTCTGTTGTACCCAAACTCAAATCACAGGTCACTGCACACCACCTGATTTGTGGCTCACCGTTAAGGCCCTTTTATATTTCTAATCTACATTTTGTCATAGCTTGAAAACTGCTTAAGGCATGTCTGCGCATATTGCTCAAGGCCAAGTTCCCTAACCCTCCTTCCGTAATCAGCATTTTATATATTCTCCTTGAATCATTATAATATATAAGGTTCATTGCAGTGCAAGGATCTTATCTAGGAACCACCCTGTCCTGAGGAAGCAGGGTCCCCACCCTCTTTGCCCAGAATATGACCCTAGCCTGTTCTGGGGAATTTCAGTCCCCTTTGCCCCATGACCCTCCACCCTGCTCTGGAAAACATTGACCATGGCCCTCACCCTGCGGCCTCCACCATGTTCTAGGAGGAACCCCTATTTCACAGGAAGGTTGCGCCCTTGTACCCTTGCACAATATTCCCAAATTATGCCTGAGTTATAGATCTAACCAAGGCTGATCTTTGCTTCTGTACATGATGGCTTCTGCCAGCTACCCTTGCTGATTGTGGTTTCTGTGGTTTTAGACGATATAATCAAGTCTGTAACCCCCCCCCAAAAGACTACTACTCATTTGAGTGAATACACTCAGGTAGTCACATGCTTAATTAATAAATCCACACCTAAATTTATCTTGAACCCAGGTCTTAGCTCACTCTTATTCTCTTCACAATAGTCCTGCACCCCTAGTACAAGAATCTGGGGTCAGTGCCCCCAATGCTCCACCAGGAGAGCTCAACATTAAAAGGCAAGAAAGAGGTTAACACCATGAGCAAAAAGCAGAAACAGACAATGACCATAGACTCTTATTATAGGTATAGGGAAGATTAAGGCACAAATTTGGAAGAGGACAAAATTGTTGATATACCCTCATCTGAAACATCAAAGGAAACAATAACTTGGTCCCAGTTCCAAAAATGTCCTCTTGGAATAGCTCAAGAAGGATTTCATTGTATTTTCCAATTTATTTTATTTTTAGTTTTCAACGTTCATTTCCACAAGATTTTGACTTACAAATTTTTCTCGCTGTCATTTCCCAACATCCCAACCCAAAATAGCAAGCCTACTGAATACCCCTACCTCAATTTGTTCTCTCTTATATCCTTTTCCATCCCTTCCTAACTTTCTAGTAGGGCCAGAGGAATTTATATATCCCAGTGCCTATATATCTTATTTCCAAGTTGCATGTAAAAAAACCAAACAATTTTTCAAACATTTATTTTGAAACTTTGATTTCCAGATTCCTTTCTTCCCTCCTCACCCACCCCCACCAGGAAGACAAGCAATTCAACATAGGTTGTACCTGTGGAGTTATGCAAAACATTTCCATAGTAGTTATATTGCGAAAGACTAATTATATTTCCCTCCATACTATCCCACCCCCCACTTAATCTATTTTCCTACTTTGACACTGTCCCTTTAAAAAATCTGCCCCTGTTTCTATCATTCCACATCTTATCCCCTTCTACCCTACTTTACTGTTGGGTAAAATACACAATTTAATGTGTATGTAATTCTCTCCTTAAGCTAAATACAATGAGATTAAGGATGACCCTTTCCCTTTCAGTTTCCTGCTCTTTCCCTCCATTGTAAAGGTGTTCTCTTGCCCCTTTTATATGAGATAATTTAACTTAATCTCTCTCCATTTTTCCTTCTCCCAATATATTCTTCTCTCACCTCTTAATTTTATTTTTTAGATATCATCCCTTCCTATTCAACTCACAATGTGCCATCTGTCTACACACACACACACACACACACATTCACACACTCACATATAAATGAACATACACCCTCTTATTCACACACATGCACACACATAAGTGTTTTTGTGTGTGTATGCATGTTTGTATGGATGGATGCATGTATTCCATGTAGGAATACAAATAGTTCAACTTTGATAAGTTCCTTATGATTTCTTTTTCCTGTTTACCTTTTCATGCTTCCTTTGCTCTTTATATTTGAAAGTCAAATTTTCTGTTCAGATAAGATTTTTTCATAAAGAAAGCTTGAAAATCCTCTATTCCACTGAATGGTCATATTTTCCCCTGAAGCATTATACTAAGTTTTCTGGGTAGGTGATTCTTGGTCTTAATCCTAGCTCCTTTGACCTCTCGAATATCATATTCCATTACCTTTGATGCCTTAATGTAAAAGCTGCTAGGTCTTGTGTTATCCTTATTGTGTTCCCACAATCCTCAAATTGTTTCTTCCTGACTGCTTGCAGAATTTTCCTCTTGACTTGGGAACTCTCAAATTTGGCTATAATATTCCTAGGAGTTTTCTTTTGGGCATCTGTTTTAAGAGGCAATAAGTGAATTATTTCAACTTGTATTTACTCTCTGGTTCTAGAATATCAGGGCAATTTTCTTTCATAATTTCTTGAAAGATCCTGCTTAGGTTATTTTCTTGATCATCACTTTCAGGTAGTCCAATAATTTTTAAATTATTTATCCTGAATCTATTTTCCAGGTCAGTGGATTTCCAATGAAATATTTCACATTGCCTTCTCCTTTTTTATTTGTTTGGATTTGTTTTATAGTCTCTTAATTTCTTATACAGACATTAGCTTCCAGGACCACTACACAAGAATGCAATCCAGATCTAAGAGGTCAAAGCAAGAAGAATTGCCCCCTTAATGGTCACTTGTTCCCCCTATAATCTGCAGGCCAGGATCTCTGGAAGCAGCTATGTAGCAGCAGCTGCAGCCACTGCATCTCTGCCTCTTCTTTCCCCAGAGTAAGCAGCCAGACCACACTCTTCCTTCACAATTCCAACAAAGTTCCCTACTGACATTTTATTTTCTCTTTGCATTAATGGGTTGAGAAGACCAGAAACCAGCGCAGCTGCTATTGATTCACTCTCCTGAAGTCTGCTCTGTCAGCCACTGGGCAGGGTCATTCTGGGGCAGGAATCACAGCTCATGGAGGAATGCACTAGACTCCAATTGTGCTGCAATAGACATTTCCTATTGACTTGCCACAGTGCCTTCACTGGGAGATTTGTCTCCTCCTGTCACTCTGTGGGTTCTGTACCTTTAAAATTTTTTTAGAGCCATTTTTGATAGATATTTGAAGTGGGTGGAGTCAGAGACCATGCCAAGTTAGTGCTTTTACTCCACCATCTTAGCTCTGCACCACCAATCAAGAAATATTTGAAAAGTCAATTAAGAGAGGAAGAAGAAAGAATTTGGGAAAATATATGACAGGTATGTAAGAGAGAATCTATAACTTGGAAAAGGAAAGACAGAAATCTATTGTAAAAAGCAACTCCTCAAAAAATAGAATTGGCAAAATGGAAAAGGAGACACAAAATCTCACTGAAGAGAACTCCCTAAAAAGTAAAATGAGTCAAATGGAGAAAGCAGTATAAAAATTATTTGAAGAAAACAATTGATTTAAAATTAGATCTGGGCAAGTAGAATGTAATGACTGTATGAGAACTCAAGAATCAATCAAAAAAATAAAAGAATGAAAAATGTAAGAAAACACAAAATGCATTGTTGTAAAATGAACATCCTGAAAAATAGATTTGGGAGAGATAATATAATATAATTTCAGTCCCCCTGAAAGCCATAATGAAAAAAATGAAGATCTGGGATAACTGCTTCCAAAAAATCATCATGGAAAACTGCCCTGAGGTCCTAGAATTGAAGTGAAAAAAAGTAATCAAAAATCCACAATTGTCTCCTGAAAGAGATCTCTTTCAGAACTTAATAGAACTAAGAAGAAAAAAATTAACAAGAAAGAAGTTGAGACTGATAGAATTTTAGAAAAGATAGAATTGGATAACCTCTGGAGAAAATTGATTCTAAATAGAAAACAATATACCTTTTCCTCAGCAGTACATGATACCTACCGAAAAATGAACATATATCAGGGTATAAAAAGTTCACAGTCCAATGCAGAAAGACAAAAATATTAAATCCATCCTTTTCAGATCACGATGCAATAAAAATTGCATGTAATAAAAGGCCATGAAAAAGATAGACTAAAAACTACTTGGAAGTTACAAAATGGGTTCTAAGGGGGAAGTTTTATATATCCAAAAGCTTCCATGAATAAAATAAAGAAAGAAGAGATCAATAATTGTGTATGCAACCAAAAAAGTTAAGAAATACATAAATTGGAATTCCCCAATTAAATATCAAATTAGAGATTTTGAAAGATAATGAAGAGATTTAAAAAATCAAAATTAAGAATAATATTGAGCTAATAAATAAGACTAAAATGTGTTTTATGAAAAAAACAATAAAATAATAAACTTTAAGCTAATTGATTCAAACAGAAAGACTGAGGACTAAAATCAAATTACAAGCATCAAAAATGAAAAGGATGAATTCAAAACAAATGAAGAGGAAATTAAAACCATAATTAGGAGGCATTTTGCCCAACTGTATGCCAAAAAACTTGACAATATTAGTGAAATAGATGAATAGTTACAAAAATATAAATTGTACAGATTAACAGAAAAGGAAGTATCATACTTAACTAACCCCATTTCAGAAAAAAATAAAGCAAACAAGCCATCAACAAACTCCGGGGAGGGGGTGGGGGGAATTGTACAGGGTCAGATGGACTTACAAATGAATTCTTAAAGAAATTAAAGAAAAATAAATTGCAATTCTAAAGTAACTGTTTGGGAAAACAGGAAAACAAGTTATACTAAACTTTTATGATAAAAAATATGGTGCTGATAACTAAAGAAGGAATATTCAAGAAGAGAAAGAAAATTATAGACCCATTTGCCTAATGCATATAGAAACATTTTAAATAAAAGATTAGCAAGGAGTTTACAGGAACAGATTTTAAATATAATACACTATGACCAGGTAGAATTTATGCCTGGAATGCAGGGCTAATTCAATTGTAGGAAAGCTATCAGGATAACTAACTATATCAACAGCCAAACTAAAAGAAATCATATGAATACCTCAAGTGATGCAGAACAAGTATTTGACAAAACACAATACCCATTCCTATTAAAAACACTGGAAAGCATGGGGATGAATTGAGTAATCCTTAAATGATAGGTGGATCTATATAAAACCATATGCAAGCCTTATATGTAATGGAATAAGATCGAAGTATTTCCAATAAGATAATGGGTCAAACAAAATGTTCATTATCTGCACTGTTATTCAATATTGCACTAGTAATGTTAGCTTTATCAGTAAGAGAAGAAAAAGAATTTGAAGAAATTAGTACAGGGAAAGAAGAAGCAACACTATCATTCTTTGCAGATGATAAGATGGTATACTTAGAGAATCCTAGAGAATCAAGTGAAAAAAAACTTGACATAATAAACAACTCTAAGAAAGTTACAGGATAAAAAGGAAACCCATATAAATCACCATCATTTCCGCATATCACAAACAAAGCCCAACAGCAAGGGAGAGAAAGAGAAATTCAATTTAAGGTTTCTTTAGACGTAAAATATTTGAGAATCTACCTGACAAAACAAACCCAGGACTTGTATGAACATGATTACAAAACATTTTTCATGGAAATAAAGTGAGAGCTAAAAAACTGGCAAAAAATAAGTTGCTCATGGGTAGGCTGAGCTGATCAAAGAAAAAAATAATTTCTACCTTTAAAATTTACTCATTTACTGCCATATAAATGAAACTACCAAAAATATTTTATAGACCTGAAAATAAATAACAGTAAGCTCATCTGGAACAACAAAAGTTTCAGAATGTCAAGGATATTAGGATGTGGATGAAAAGAAAAGAAAGTGAAAATGGTCTATATGTACCAAATTTTAAATTGTATTGCAAAACAACAATCTTCAAAACTATTTGGTACTGGCTAAGAAACAGAGTGGTGGATCAGTGGAATAGGCTAGGTATACAAGACACAATAATCAATAACTATAGAATTGTACTGTTTGACATATTCAAGGGTTCCAACTTCTGGGATAAGAGCTCACTCTTTAACAAACTTATTGGTAAAACTAGAAATTATGTGGCAGAAAGTAGACATAGACCAACATCTTACACTTTACACCAAGATAACGTCAAAATGAGAACATCATTTAGATATAAAGTCTTATACTATACACAAATTAGGAGAATAAGGAATAGTTTGCCTGTGAGATTGATGGATAACAGAAGAATTTATTACTTAACAAGAGATAAAGAACATTATGAAATACAAAATTCAAGATTTTGATTCCATCAAATTGAAAAGGTTTTGCACAAACAAAGTCAATATGACCAAGAATTGAAAGGAATTAGAAAACTGGGGAATTTTTTTTTACATCCAGTGTCTCTGAGACAAATGTATAAGAATACAAATGATTCTCCAATTGACAAATGGTCAAAGGATACAAACAGGTAGTTTTCAGATGTAGAAATTAAAGCTATCTTTAGTCTTATAAAAATTCTCTAAATCATTATTGATTAGAGAAATGCAAATCAAAGCAACTCTGAGGTATCCTATCGTCCTTATCAGATTGATTAACATGATAAAACAGGAAAATGAGGAATTTTGAAGAAAATGTGGGATATTGGAAAACAAATGCATTATTGGAGGCATTGTGACCTGTTCCAACCATTTTGGAGAGTAATTTGAAATTATGTCCAAAGGTCTACAAAACTGTGCATTCCCTTTGACACAGTAATACCATTTATAGGTCTCAATTCCTAAAGTGACACAGTAATACCATTTATAGGTCTCTATCCTAAAGTGATTATAAAAATTGGAAAAAAAATTAAGAATTGGGGTGGTGGTGGAGCCAAGATAGTGGAGTAAAAGCAGTGACTTCCTTAACTTGTCCCCCAAGCTTTTACAAAAATCTATAAAAATGACTTTAAACAATTTCTAGAGCTGTAGAACCCACAAACCACAGATTGAAACAATTCTCCAGTCTAAGACAAGCTGGAAAGATGAGAGGAATGGTATATGCCACCAGGCTAAGGAGTGGAACTCAGTCTGGAGTGGGCTGTGCTGTCACATATAGGGCTGGAGCAGGCTGCAGGGAACTGAATCACTGGCAACTGTGGTATTTTCCTGACTTCTCAACAACCAAATGCCAAAGACTGCATAGAAGATCAGTGGGAAAAACATGTGGGACCTGGGTGAAAGAAAAGCAAAGTCTGGTTAGGATCTGGACACAGGCTCATGTAATAGTAATTAGCTTAGCAGGTACTTAGCCCCTAGGAACTAAGGGCTAGGTACTTCTGTAAAAGAAACAGAAGGTGTGAACTCTGTCTCCTATTGCTGTCATAACAGGAAAGGGGGAGCTGAGATAGAAAGCCAATGTGCATGTGTGTGAGTGTGTGTGTGTGTGTGTGTGTGTATTTAAGAAGGTCAACAGAGAAGAGGCAGTCAGAATCAAGAATTTTTTATTCTGACTGGCTCTTGGTGGAAGAAGCTGTTCTGTTGAGAGATCTGTTGAAGGCTGGAGTTGCCTGGAAGCCTAAAGTGGCTGCTGCCTCCAGGAAGACCAAGGTGGCTGCTGCCTGGAAGGTAGAGATTTCTTTTGGGTCCTAGAGCCAGCTGAACTGCTGGAGGACTGAAGTAGCATGACTGGGATAAGACTTTGTTTGTGGTTTGGTTGATCCTTGAGTTCCCAGCAAGAGAAGTTGTGAGGGTTTTGAAATCTGTTGGACCTAGTGAACTTTAGTGTGTAGAAAGACAAGCCCAGAGGACTGGGGAACCTGAAAGCTGTCTACCTTTGAATCCATGTGACTGTTTGGTGTATTCAGGTAGGAGCTGGGGCCATGGAAGGCTATCCAGGGAAACTGAGAGACCATCTGAGAAAAGATGAAGAAAAGTCCTCTCCTTGGATATTTAATGCATCATGAAATTAAAGTGTATTAGAGACCATGGGGGGAGTTGTGTAATTTTCTAATGATTGTAATTAGTGATTAATGATACTTAGTGACTGATTGCTAGATAAGTGACTGATTAAGTTAATCTATGAGTGGAAGATTGATTATTGTATTGTGAGATGACTGAATGATTGAGTGAGGAGGCAAACCTTCTTAGGGATATCAGATCATTATTCTTTTGTTCTTAATACTGGGACCACTTTAGTGAAAACGATGTGGCCATTCTAATGTTAAACTGTTGTGAACACTATACTGTGATTTTCTCTGATAAGATGTAGTTTTGTGAATATTGTATTGTGATTTTTTCTGAATGCTTGCCTTGATTTGTAATGGAATAAATGGAGTATTCACTATACTGCATAATCAAAACCTTTAAAGCTGTTCACAGTAGAATTCTTTTCGAAAGCTGCTTCTGCATGCTGTTACACCCTATAGTGACAGAGGTGACAGTGTTGACAGCCGCAGTGATAGCTTTTGCTTCCAGAGCATGTTTGTACATGTACATGTGTAAGTACATGTATATGTATATGTGCATGTGTATGTGTATATACCCATGAATATATGTGTGTATACATACATACATACATATACACATATACATATACATACATACACACATGCATAATTATATGAACAACTTAGAAGAAGATCAAAACATAGAACCAGAACAAGTCAACAAAGTCAAATCTCCCACCTCAAAAGCCTCCAAGAAAAATATGAATTGTTCTCAGGCCATTGAAAAGTTCAAAAAGAATTTTGAAAATTTAGTAACAGAATTACAGGAGAAGTTGCAAAGTTAAATTAGAGTGATGCAAGAAAATTATGAAAACAGAGTCAACATCTTGTCAAAGGAGAAGCAAGAAAAAATACTGCAGAAAATAAAACCTTAAAAATAGACTAACTCAAATGGCAAAATAGGTAACAAAGCCAATGAGGAGAAGAAAGTCTTAAAAACAGAATTGGACAAATGGAAAAATAAGTCAAAAAGCTCACTGGAGAAAATAATTCCTTAAAACACAACCAGGATAAGAAAAAATCCATCAGCTTCTATGTTACACAATATGAGGACTTTAAATATGATATTTCCAGATGTCAAAGGAGCTAGGATTAAAGCCAACAATCACCTACCCAGCAGATCTGAGTATAATACTTCAGAGGAAAATATGGACATTCAAAGAAATAGAAAACTTTCAAGCAGTCTTGTTGAAAAGTCCAGAGCTAAATAGAAAATTTGAGTTTCGAATAGAAGACTCAAGAGGTAGAATTGGGTAAAGTATCTCATATAAAAGAGGCAAGTAACAAAAAGCTTTCACATTGGAGTAGAACAGAGGGCAAGTGAGAGGGAATGAATGAACCTTACTCTCATCAGATTTGGTTTAAGGAAGGAATAATGTACACATTCAATTGAGTATCTAACCATACAGGAAAGTCAGGAAGAAGGTAATGGAGGGGGCAGTAAGAGAAGGAAGGGCATAAGGGGGAAGGGTATTCAGAAGCACACACTAGAAAAGGGACAGGGTCAAAAGAGAAAATAGGGGGCAGGATAGGACAGAGGGAAATATCATTAATATTTCACAACATGACTATTATGTTTATGTTCTGAATAACATATATTGAATTGCTTTAGTTCTCAACAAGGGTGGGTGTTAAGGGAAGAAGGGAGAGAATTAGGAACTCAAACATTAAAAATAAGTTAAGAATATCTTCTATGTGCAACTGGGAACTAAGATATACAGACAATGGGATATAGAAATATATGTTGCCCTACAAGAAAGTGAGTTGGAAGGGGATGGGTGGGGGGTGGGGTATGAGATGGCAGATTGGAGGAAGTAGTAATCAAAATGCATGCCATCTTCAAGTGGGTGAAAGGGAGAGATGGGAGAAAATTTGAAATTCAAAATAAGTTTGAATATAAAATAAAGAAAAAAAATGGGAAACGGATCCAAATATTTATAGCAGCACTTTTAGTAGTGACCCAGAATTTAAATTTGAGGAGATATCAATCAACTGAAGAATGACTGAACAAGTTGTCACATATGAATATAATGGAATACTATTATGCTATAAGAAATGATGAACAGATGAGCTTCAGAAAAATCCATAGGAAGACTCCTATCTACTGATGCTGAGTGAAGTGAACAAAACCAGGAGAACATTGTACAAAGTAACAGCCATATTTTGTATCAACTAACTTTCATAGACATGGCTCTTCTAACCAATCCAGAGATCTAAGACAATTCCAAAAGACACATGATGGAAAATTTAGTCTACATCCAGAGAAAGAACTATGTAGCCTGAATACAGACTGAATAAATGTTTGCTTTCTCAGTTTTATTGTTTTGTTTAATTTTTTCTTTTTCACAGTTCCATCGATTCATTAGTCATTCTTCTTTAAAACATGACTAATGTATAAATATATTTAATATGAAGATACATATTGAACCTACATCAAATTACATGACAATTTTGCGGATGGGTCAGTGAGAAGGAGCAAATTTAAAACTCAAAATTTTACAGAAACGAATGCTGAAAATTAATGTAAATTAATAAGTAAACAAAAATAGAAATACAACTGAAAGTCAGCAAAAGAGGCATAAAAACACTGAAGAAAATAACCTTAAAAATCCACTATTGGCCCAACAGTATAAGAACTTCAAAAGTACATTGGAGAAAATAATTCCTTAAAATTAATATTGGGCAAGGGGAAGCTAATAATTATGCAAGATACAAAGAAATGACAAAACAAAAACCCAAAGAATTTAAAAAGAAGAAAATGTGAAATATGTCATTTGAAAACAACTGACTTAGAGAATAGATTGAGAATAATTTATTTACTATCATTGGACTACTTGAAAACCATTGTTAAAGAAAGAGAACAGATGCTATGTTTCATGAAATTATGAAATGGACCTCCCCCAGTATCCTCTAACCAGAATGTAAGATGAAAATTGAAAGATATACCAATCACAACCTCAAAGGGATACCAAAGTGAAAACTCCCAGGAATATTTGAGCCAAATATCAGAACTCCCATGTCCAAGAGATGGACTTCATGCAGCCTGAAAGAAATTGTTTAAAGACTATAGAGTAATAGTCAGGATCCCACAAGATTTAGCAGCTACATTTTTAAAGAAGTAGAGACAGGATTCTGGGAAAATGGCAGAGTAGGGCAGAAATTTTCAAGCTCTCAAGAATTTCTCTCCACAAAACAGATAAAATAGTGCTTCTGGGAGAACATAGAGCTGTGAAAATAAGTAAGAGTATGGGCAGAACAATCTCAGCAGCGCAGAAGAGGAATCCCAGGACTAGATTTCCTTCCTGTGGATGGTAAACACCCCCACACTAGGATTTTCTTTAACAACAAGAAGCAAGCTGCTTAAACAACAAGCAACAGACCCTGGATTTATCTTCATTGGGAAGCTGCCTCTTCTGGTAATAAGCTGCCTCTTCTGGTCACTGCCTCTTCTGGTCAATGTCCCAGGGACAGTGAGGATAACTGACCTTTGGAAGAGCTACAGAACCTCGGGTGACAAGGGACACCAGATTCAACTATGCTTTGGAGAGCAGCATGAGCAAGAAGGAACCAGCACACATCCAGTGAGTGCAGAAGCAGTGGGCTAGGGACACCACTGTCTGTGGCCACTCGCAGGAAACTGGAGGCTTTGGTTTGAGTTTAAGGTCAGAGGGGAGAACTGAAGAGGATCTCAGGCCAAAATCATGATCCCCTGTACTCCTGTACTGAAGGTGATTATAAAAATTAAATTATAACAAACAAAAAAAGCACAGGCAAAGGAGAAAGTATTCAACCATAAAGACTTACTATGAGAATATGAGACTAAGGTTCAATTTCAAAGGAGTATAGTGAATCAAAGAAACCCTCTTCCACACAAAAGAGTAATGTCAAATAATCACCTGACCAAAAAGAATTCACTGAAGTACTGAAAAATACTTTTTAAAAAGCAAATGAGAGAGATTGAAGAAAGATTAAAAATAAAAATAAAAACAGTAGAAGAAAAACAAGAATATGACAAAAACGAGCCAATTACAAAAAGGAGGTCCAGAATGTTAAAGAAGAAAAAACAACTCCTTGAAAATCAGAATTGGGCAAGGGGAAGCAAGTGAGGTTATAAGACAGGAAGTAATAAAATATATGTATATGTGCACACACACAATGAAAGAAAATGAAGAAAATATGAAATATCTCTTAAGAAAAACAATGGATCTAGACAGAACAAGAAGAGAAAATATAAGAATAATTGGATTACCTGAAAGTCCTGATGAAAAGAAAGAATCTTTATACAAAAAATATATGAAATAGTTAAAGAAAATTTTCCTGATGCATTGGCACAAGAAGGGACAGTAGAAATAGAAAAAAGTTCACTGTTCATCACCTGAACGAGATCCTATGAGGAAAACTCACAGAAATGTTACAATTAAATTCTGAAACCCCTAGATTAAGTACAAAATATTATGAGCAACAAGAAGAAAACTATTTATTTACGATGGTACCACAATAAGAATCACATAATACTTAGCTTTAGTGACACTAAAAGATCACAAGTCTTGGGATACCATGTAAGAAATAACAAAAAAATTGGCCCTCTAGCCAAAAATATCATACACAGTAAATCTAAGCATAATTTTGAATAGGAAAAAATAGACATGTGATCAACTATCATATATTCAGGATTTTTTAAAAAATCCACAACCATAAGCTGAATGGAATGTTTGACATACAGGAGGCAAGAGAAATATAAGGTACATACCAATGACAAATCACAAGGGACTAAATAAGGATGGAATGTATGGAAAATATAAAACCAGTGTTTAAGAATGCTACTAACATTTAGTTCCCTTGTAACAAAGATTGTGGTAGACCTGAAAATTATATGATTTTAAAAATTAAATCCATTGAACAACTGCTAAAAGAACAATTATGTTATACAAATGAAGTAGAAGAGGAAGAAAGGAGGGAGGCTGTTAGTTCTGGAAACCTATTTTCATCAGAAATGGGTTTATGACCAGAAATACATATACATCTAGAAGTATATAAGTCTTCTAAATAAAAAAAAAGAAATAAAACTCTAAGGTTATAGGGAGGGAGTAGAGGATAAAGAAGAGATCTTTAGAGGGAAGGGTGATGGAATAGATTTAAAAGGAGGTATAAGAAGGGGGGTTAGATTGAGGGGAATGGGAGAATAAGGAAGGAAGCTTTAGAGGAGAGGAGGATGGAATAGGTCCACGGGGTGTACAAAAGGGAGTTCCGATTTTGGGAAATCAGAGGATAAGGGAGAGATTGCTGAAATGGAGGCATGTTATGTAATAGGAGAGCAAGGTAGCAAGTAGAAGTAAAGTAGAGGAGTTAGGAGAGATAGGAGAAAAAAGAGACAAGCACAAACATAAAAACAAGATTAGGAGTAAAATCTCTTAGGAAAGTATATGTTTATATATATATGTTTGTGCATGCATAAGTATGTGTATATATTACTACTATCATACTTAGAGAAAGGAAATTTGGGCAATATTACAAGCACTAGACTTAATATCTGAAGATTGGATTTCTTAATTTAGTCTTCTTACATATAATTACATAACTCTAAAATTCTTTGGGAAATAATTTATTAGAGTATCAGTTTCCAGCTCTATACAATGAAGATTTCAAACTAAACAGTAATTATGACTCCATTCAACTCTAAAACTATGTCTCCTCTCCATATAGTCCCTGTTTTCTATACCTCTCTTTCCCATTCTTCTGAGGATAGGAATGTCATTCCGCACAGAAAGGCAAAATACATAAGAGTTAGTAAAGCAAAGACTTCCCCCTCTAACTTGACTAATGCAGGTAACCTGTGGTGACGGATTTTGTGTGACTTGAAAAGAGACATCTCTAGCCTCTTCTGCCCCCTACTTTTCTGCAAGGAAGGCTTTGATTCCTATAAGGAGGAGAAGCAGAAGTTGGGGGTAGAGGCTGCTCTGTTCACCTTGGAAAGAGATGGACTATTAGAATTATATCTATTTGTTGATGTAAGTATTGTTAGTCAAAATGATATAATTG
Organism: Pseudocheirus occidentalis; assembly: GCA_028646575.1. Taxonomy (NCBI): domain Eukaryota; kingdom Metazoa; phylum Chordata; class Mammalia; order Diprotodontia; family Pseudocheiridae; genus Pseudocheirus; species Pseudocheirus occidentalis. The sequence goes on along the minus strand of CM053594.1, from coordinate 227,716,146 downwards.
ATTTTAATCCACTTCTGAATTATTTGTAATTAGAGGGAGAAAAGTGGGGTTTCCTCAATAGACAGTTAATATATTTCTATGCACAAGCTCTCTATCCAAAGCTTGAACCCTTTTCCACCTAAGATAATTTCTACAGTGAATACACATAGTAAATAACAAAGGCAACACTTTTATCCAAATTGGTAGCAAAACAAATTCAAAAATTATGCATCAGAGAATATATACCAAACAATAGAAGGTAAAGGAACTCTCCGATTTAGAACAAGATAACTCAATCAAGAGAGAATATCCTTGATTTTATCCAAGGATAAATTCCCCAAAGAGTCTAGTACAACTAGCTGGGAATAGGTACATGAGAGACTGCTAAGTCTTCTCATATTTTTCCTTTCCCCAAAAAAGCTTTTCCTTCAGCAACCTGAAATTGGTTTGGCCTCTTCCATTCCATCTTCTCTTTCACAGCTGGAAGCCAGAAATACAATATAAGTGACTCTCCACTTAAAGAGTCCCAAAGAAGAACTTAAGTTTAAAGAGTCTTTAAGAACACTTGAACTTGAAGAGTGTTGAAGTGGACTTGGAGCTGGATGAATCCCAAAGAGGAGTGAAAAAGACTGGACATTTTCTGCTTTCACTAAATCCTCTCTGCTCTTCATATCAAACATTGCATTCTTTTCCACCAATGAAAAGACAGTACCACCCCAATGGGATTTTGGATAGAGGTTACAATAGATCAATCAATGTCAAAAATTGCCATTAATTTAAAACTGAGTTGAAGATCAAAAAATGAAGATTACATTGACCCTTAGATATATTATATCTTTAAAGAATAGAATTGCTATTAATCAGAATAAAATGCTATACTCTCATTATGTGTGATAAGGGAACAGCATGGATGAATTCAAACAATTGCCCAAGGTCCCCTGGAGAGGTTTGCATTGATCAAGTGATATTCTATCCTGTCATTTGCCCTGAAATGCTGCATACACATAAAAAAGTTGGCTGTGTTATCAATGTGTACACATATCAGAGATTATTTGGAGTAAAGAATAATAAAATACAAATAAAATGTGAAATTTTAATTAACAAAAATCCTTTTCATCATAAAAAGTTCGTGTCAACAAGTATGTTAAATGAGAATTTTAATTTGTTTGAAGATATCCAAAAGGTTTATAGCCTGAGAAATGTGCTTTTGCTTTCCCCTGCAGGGCATGGAGTTCTTCAGCATTCTTCCCCCCACCCCCAGCTTCCATTTTATCTTTCCTTTATTTACTCTTTATCAGAGTAACAGTAATTCTCTTTCACGATGAGGTATATTTTTCAAAAGCGGTTGGTGGCTGCAGCCACTGTTTTCACTTTGTGCTTGGGTGACAGATGTTGAAGAATGGCAATAGATTTTCCCTTAATTCTCCAGTGCTTCTTTTTGCACTGCCAAATCATATTATATGGCAGCAGCACATAGTACTCAGGTAGCAATGAAGAGGCAAATAATTCATTTCAGGCCCTTCCTATATGACCATATCCTCTAGCAGGAGTATTAACAATAACTATTTTTCTGTCTAAGACAATAGTGGATGGTGGCCCCTGTCTCCACTTTGGGGGAAAAACAGTGCCAATGTGCAAAATAATAAGTTTGCTCAAAATTACTTTACTTCAACTTACCTTGTCAGTTTATTAAAAAAAAAGCCCTTTATACAAAATTTCCAAATCTTTTAGGAACTTTTCAATATATGATGTTTGTGGTTTCACAAAATATGAAAACATTTAATACTAGTGTTGATTAATAATTTTGCAAGTGAGAATGAAGTAATAATATAGACATATAGAGCCCTGACTTAATAAGCCCTCACTTATTTTTGTTGATTTTTACATAGTAGTGAATGATATTGAAAGTAGAATTCATTGGGTTTCACTTAATTTAGTGCAATAAAATTCATGTAGTCTAGTATCTGCTTAAAATTGAGAACTACTGCACCTCTTTAGAGGGACAGGGAGGGTATGAATTTCTAATATATAATTATAAATTACTTTTAAATCCTGGTTAATATCAAATTTCCACAAAACCATTTGAACTTCTTTACTCAGAGAAATATAGGGAATATGATGATTGACAAACTGTGGAAAAAATAGAACCAGAAAGAAAAAAATGCTTTCCTTCCCCCCATACAAATACAATACGTCATTCTGTGCAGATAGAGCAGCATATGTGAAATATCAAATACACTAATTAGAATCTGGCATCCTTGCAGGAATGGAATCATTTCAAACAGAATATGAGCAAAAGACATAGAGATAGAAATAAAACTGAGTATTTAGCATAATTTGTATTTTAAAACATGATTTAGGGAACAGTCTTTAAGTTAATATAATTTCATCTATTTGACTTGTCCCCCTCATTGAATTTGTAAACAGAAGATGAGGGAGTTAGTAGGAAGACAAAAGCCATTTGCTTTTCTTTACTCAGTCTTTGATACTTTTTGCTTCCTATTGGCCAAAGTGAGCTGAACTGCACTATGCTCTGGCTAAGCCAAGATGGTAGTGTGCAGGCAGCAGTTCAGCCCATCTCTTAAAACAGTCCCCTCCAAACTACTTTAAATTGCTTCTCAAACTGAACTTTGAAATGACAGAATCAACAAAAGGTCAAAGTGGGATTCTTATTCAGTCTAAGATAATTTAGTAGGTTGGCAGGAAGGTTCATGAAACCATGTTAAAGGTCTGTCCAAAATGCACATATCTATGGGCAGCAGGACCAGTAGTAGAGAGTCTTAGAGACAGACAAAGCAGTGGAAGTAACAGCGTTTGGAGTTTTTATTAAAAATACAATAATAAGCGGGGTTGCTTAACTTGTGAGAAAGAGATGAGAGGTATTCTTTTGTAGCACTGTGTGCAATGGGTGAAGACATGCAATACTACCACCTATATATAGTTTTGAGCAACAATTCAAAGTCAGGGAGAGCATTTTTGTCCAGTCACAAAGCAGCAGGGACCTGGGTCACAATTCTAAGTTAGATAGGAGATTCAGAGTATATAGCTATAGAAAAACAAGCAATCTCATCTCAGTTCCAGGATAAAGTAGAACACCAATGCTTGTGGTTGTAGAAAATCAAGACCCTTCCTGGGGTAAAAACCAAAGCACACAAGAGAAAATCAGTTGCTATAGCATTCTTCTTTTTTTTTAAGTTCATTTGTTTACTTTTATTTTAAAACATTCAGATGCATAAGCTTTTGAGTTCCAAATTTTCTTTCCCTCCTTCTCCTCCCTTCTTATGATTGCATGTAATTCAATATAGCTTTTCCAAATACCTTCATATCAAACAGGACATCAATTTGTAAAGAAGGATTATAACCAATGGAATGAAGATAGAGAAAGAAGGAAAGAAAGAGCAAGTAGTTTGCTTCAATCTGCATTCATACTCTGTAAATATTTCTCTGGATGTGGATAGCCTTTGCCATCATGAGCCCTTTGAAGTTGTCTTATAACCTTACTTTGCTGAGATTAGCACAGTCTATCAAAGTCAATCATCACAGATATGATGTATCTGTAATTGTTACATCCCTCTTCCAATCACATCACCTTGGAAGCACTAGGAACTTGGAGAATTACCTCTGGAAACAGCAGTGCAGCTGAAGCTTTGTACAGTTTCTCCCCAGTTGCAGGTGAAGAGACAAATGTTAATAAAATTAAAAGTCAAGAAATAGACTAGAGAAATTAGCAAGCAAAAACAAAAGAACTTCTAAAAAAGACTAAAAAATGTTAACACAGTGGAAGGGAAGACCAATATATAAATCCAGAAGAAGAAACTTCTGAAAAGAGTTACAAGGAAAGCCTCAAAAATGCTAAATTGATCCAAGGGCAGAAAGAATTACTGAAGGAGTAAAATAAAGATATGATTGGTTGAGAAAAAAAAGTCGGATAAACACGAGAGTGATACAAGAAAATTATGGAAAGAGAATGAAAAACTTGGCAAAAAAGCATAAAAATAGTAAAGAAAATAATATTTTAAACACTTGGCCAAATAGAAATGAACTCCTTAAAAACAGAATAAGCCAAATGGAAAAGAAGGTAGAAAAATTCACTGAAAAAAAAATTAAAGAGCAGAATTGTCCAAATTGAAAACAGGGACAAAAGTTCACTGAAGAAGCAATTCATTTAGAATTGAACTGGGATTGTTGAAAGTAATAACTCAATGAGATATCAAGCAACAATTAAACAGGGGGCGGCTAGGTGGTGCAGTGAATAGAGCACCGGCCCTGGAGTCAGGAGGACCTGAGTTCAAATTCGGCCTCAGGCACTTAACACAAAAACTAGCTGTGTGACATTGGGCAAGTCACTTAACCCCAACTGCCCTCCAAAAAGCAAAAAAAAAATGAAGTCTACACAGAATAAAAATAAAACTGTAAAAGGCTTTAAAAAAAGAAACAATTAAACAAAATCAAAAGATTGAAAAAAAGAAAATGTGAAATATTTCATTAGACTGAAATATTGATAATGAAAATAAATTGAAGAGGGATAAGTTAAAAATTATTGAACTAAATGAAAGCCATGGAAGCCTACACATCATATTTTAGAAAATTTTAAAGAAATACCAGTGTTTCACAGATTCAGAAGGAAAAATGGAAATTGAAAGAATTCACTGATTACTTCTGAAACAGACCCCAAAATGAAAAATACAATTCTCAAGAATATTATAAGCAAATTCCAGAGGTCTCGGGTCTAGGGGAAATATTGTAAGCAGCAAGAAAGAAACCACTGAAATATTGTGGATCCACAATTAGGACCACACAAGATTCGGGAACTTGAATGTTAAAGAAGGAGATGACTTGAAATACAATACTCTGGAAGACAAAGCAGATAATATTACAACGAAGAGAAAGCTATCCTGAAAAACTCAGCATAATGCTTTGATAGAGAAAAAAAAGAACATTTATTGAAATAGAGGACTTCCATATATACTTTTTTAATTTAAATAAATGTTTTGTTTTCTTCTCCAAATCATTCATTTTCATGCCATTTTTAGATCACAAATTCTCTCCCCATCTTTCCCCTACCCCAACCCCGAAACAGCAATCCCACTGTAAAGCTCCTCCCCTGATCTGCTCTCTAACTTTCTGGCAGGGTAGCGAGGCTCTTCCTACCCCAGCCCCTATATATCTTAATTACTTGTTGCAGGTATTGCAGAGCTTTAAATTCTAGATTCCTTTGGTTCCTCCCTTGTCACCCACCCCCACTGGAAGTACAAGTAATTCAATACAGGCTGTGGATGTGTGATTATACAGGACATCATCATACTGGACGTATTGTGACAGTGACCATATGTTCCTCCTTCCTATCCCTCCCCCCCTTGTTCTGTTCTCTACCTTGTCCCTGTCCCTTTCCTGAAGTGCTTCCAGTGTCACTTCCCCAGACCCTGCCCTCCCCTCCGTCATCCTGCCTCTCATCCCCATGCCACCTACTCTCCTATGTGGCATGATGCCCAGTTTAGAGTTTATGCCATTTCTTCCCTGAGACAGATTCAATGACAGTAATTGAAAATACAGTTGTAACAGTTATCCGTTGCCTCCTCTATATGGGATAATTAACCCCATTTTGTCTCTCCCTGTCTCCTCTCATTCTAGTCCTCTCCCACCTCAAGAATTTTGCCTTTTAAAGTATCATCCCTTCGTATTCAATTAATCCCTCTCTATACACATATACAAACATGCTCAGATATGTATTCATACACATATATAGCCTCCTATGTGGACATATGTGTAAGTATACACCTACCTCATACTAAGAAAAGTTTCATAAGTTAATATAAGTTATTATTATCGTTTTTCCATATTGGCATGTAAATAATTCAAATTTGATAAAGGCCTTATGATTTCTTTCCCATGCTTACCTTCTCACGCTTCTTGTGTTTCATTGTCAATTTTTTTGTCCAGTTCTGGTATTTTCAGCAAGAATGCTTGAAAGTCCTCCACCTCATTGAATGACCATATTTTCCCCTGGAATAATAAGCTCAGTTTTGCTGGGTAGTTGATTCTTGGTTTTAATCCCAGCTCCCTCAATCTTTGAAATATCATATTCTAGGCCCATAGATCCCTGAGTGAAGAAGCTGCCAGATCTTGGATTATCCTGATAGTGCTTCCACAGTATTCAAATGGTTTTCTCTTGGCAGCCTGTAATATTTTCTCCTTTAACTGGGTATTCTGGAACCTGGCAATAATATTTCTAGGAGATTTCTTTTGGGAATATTTTTGAAGAGGTGATCAGTGAATTCTTTCAAGTTCTATTTTGCCTTCTGACTCTAAAACATCGGGGCATTTTTCTTTGAGGATTTCTTGAAGGATGTTTTCCAAGTTGTTTTTCTGTTCATGGGTTTCAGGTAAACCAATAATTTTCACATTGTCTCTTCTGGATCTATTTTCCAGGTCAGTCGTTTTTTCAAGAAGATTTTTCACATTGCTTTCTATTTTTTCATTTCTTTGTAACTGTTTAATAGTATCCTGGTTTCTCATAAATCATTATCTTCTACTTGCTACACTCTAGTTCTGAAGGAATTATTCTGTTCAGAATGCTTTTGAGATTCTTTTGCCATCTGCGGAATTTGACTTTTTAAGGCATTCTTCTCCTCATTGGCTTTCTGGGCCTCTTTTGCCATTTGAGTTAATCTATTTTTTAAAGTGTTGTTAAAATCTTTTCATGATTTTCTCTCATCATTCTCATTTCTCTTCCCAATTTTTCCTCCACTTCTCTTATTTGGTTTTCAAAGTCCTTTTTCAGTTGATGTATAGCTTCTAGGCATTCTTCAAGTGTCTTGGAAGCATTTGCTGTAGGAGTTCTGACTGTGTTGTCTTCCTCAAATTCTTTGCTTTGATCTGTTTTGTCCACAAAAAAGGATTCTAGAGTTTTATTGCTGTTCTCATTTTGCTTTGTTTTCC
>CM053594.1:227674903-227708728 GCA_028646575.1 Pseudocheirus occidentalis | reverse complement strand
CTCATTTTGCTTTGTTTTCCTCATGTTGGTCAGTCAATTAATTGGTTGGGTTTTTTTTTTAGCTTTGTGGAACTCTGCTTCCAGGGGGGAAATCTCTGTTCCAAATTGCTTGGGTTTTCCCAGCTGCTGGAGCTATTAGGGCAGTGTTGCAGACCTCCCAGCTTTGGCTTGCAGAAAGCGCACCCCAGGAACACCACCCAAGACTATCATCCAGATCCAGGCCGCTCAATCCAAGAGCATTTGGCCCTGATCAATTGACTCATCCCCTCTGTGGGGTCTGCAGTCCAGGGGCTCTGAAGCAGCCCAGTGATGGCCTCCACCTGTTACAGTAGTTCCTGCCCTTCCCCCACTGCTTCCTTGCCCTTGGGGCAGATTGGCCAAACTCCTTTTCCTTCCTCCAATTTACTTTCAAAGTTTCACTTTCACTGACCTTCTCTAATCCTGGCTTTCTAGATATGAAGATCCTTTCAGGTGCTGTAGATCTGCTCCCCAAGTGTAGACTCACACTGTTGCTTGGCTGGGCTCCTCCCAACCACCCTGGGGCCCTGGGGCCCTGGGGCCTAGCCACAGTTTCTGTTTCTAGTTGGGCTGGTCTAGGCTCCTGACCTCCCAGAATGAGTCCCTCCTGCCAAGATGCCTTTCTATAATACTTATTTTTCATGCCTTATTATATGTGGAGTTGCTTCAGGTGCTGTAGATTTTCTCTCTTGTATACTGGCTGTGGTTCAGCTACTCCTGACCACCCTGGTTCCTGGTCACATTTCAGTTTTGGGCTGACCTGGCCTTGGCTCCCGTACTGCCTCGATAAGCCCCTCCTGCTGATCTGCCTTCAGTGAGAAATGTGTGTTCTGTATTTTTGTGAGTTTGAGAGCCCTAGAATTTGTTTAGATTTGTATTTTATGGGTATTTAGGGTGGCTGTGTGGGACCTGCAGAACCTTGCTTCTTCTACTCCACCATCTTGGCTCTGCCTCCCCCCAAGTATTCTTGATGACAATACCAGAGCTGAATAGAAAATTCAAGTACATTTAAAACTGACATTCAAACATGAGAATCAATAGAAATATAATAAGGAAAACATAGAAAAGTAAAACATGAAAATAAACATAAGGGACTCAATAAAGTTAAATTCTTTATATTCCTTTATAGGAAGATTATACAAGTAACTCTCAATAACTTTATCATTAAGGGATGCATTAGAAGAAATCTCCTTAGAGAGAAGTCATGACTGTAAATCAATAATATTGGGGTGATGAAAAAATAATGAAGGGGTGAAAAGGAGGAATGCACTGGAAGAAGATGGAAAGGAGAGATGGAATGGGGAAATTTTCCTCACATAAAATAGGTAAGCAAGCAAAAGCTTTTATAGTGGAGGGGGAAATGTGGATGGGAAATGCTTTAAATTCACTCTTATTGTAATTTGCTCAAAAAGGGAATTATACACACAAATACATATAATTTATCACATATGATACATGTATGTATCTATATGTGTGTATACACCCATTCATATGTGAGCACATATGCATATACATTAATGCATGAACACTCAACTGAGTATATAAATATATTTTATCTAACAAGGAAATAGGAAGGGAAGGGTGTGCATGATAAAATGGAGGGCAAATTAAGAGAGACAGTTACCAAAAGTAAAGCTGTCTCTTAAGGGAGGACAGGATAAAAAGACAGAGAAAAGGAGAAATAGTGTTTGTAATTATAAGTGTGAACATAATTGGATGAACTGTCCTGAATAAAATCCTGAGAGACAAAGTTTCTAGATATTAGAAATACATTTATTAATTACATCAGCCAATAATTAATTAATTAATTGGCGTTCGGTGGTTTCTTGAAGAAATAAAGACAAAAAAGCATGATCTCTAGTTTTAAAGGCCCGTTTTTCTTCCTGAGTACACATCATTGGGACCCAAAAAAAATTACTAGTGGACAATTAATAAGGATGTGGACTAAGGGTGCTTAGTCCCTCCTGATTACTTCTTTGTTGAGGCAGAGGTCAATTGGGAATGTGTTGTTGTTATGAATTTTGATCCTTCTCTGGTAATGTGGCATCCCAATCAGGATTTCTCTGGTTTGCTTTCTCCTACATGGGTCAGGCTGCCCCATACTCTACTGAAAGGACCAATGACACGTGAATACCTTTGGGTAGCATTAACTAGCTCAGTTTGGTTTCTGTTTACAGAGAAAAATAAGTATCTGTGGTCCTATCTGAGTGAAGCACAGCTAAACTAGATAAGGAGCAAATGCCATGGAGCCTAGGAGAGATCACATCACTAGGTCATGACATTCAGAGAATTACTGACTTTTTCAGAAGTGTGATTTTGACAAAAAAATAGGAAAAAATGTGCTACATCACAAACGAATAATTGGTTGTTAGTATTATAATATTAATTTCTCTCAGAACTCACACATGAAATAGAATCAACAGAATAGATCAGAAACCAGAATCTAACAATATGTTGCTTACAAGAGACGTTCTTAAAAGACAAAAACACACATAAATAAAGACTGAAGCAAAATGTATTACATGTATTATATTGCATTGCAAAGAAGTAAAGATGATAATGGTAGCAACCATAATCTCAGACAAAGCAAAAGCAAAAATTAAATAAAATTTTAAAATAAAAGGAGCAAAAGAGATAATTAGAGAAATTACACTTTACTATATGATTCCATAGAAAATTAAGTAATAAAAATATTACAGTGAATTTCTCTGATAAAGAATGTATTTCTCAAACATATAGAGAACTAAGTCAAATTCATAAAAATAAGACCCACTTCCCAATTTATCAATAATCAAAGGGCAAGAACAGGCAGTTTTCAAAGGGGAAAATCAAAGCTATCTATACTAACAGCTTTTTATAAAATTCTCTAAATGACTATTGATTAGAGAAATGCATATCAAAACAACTCTGAGGTATCATGTCACTCACATAAGACATGTAAACTGTTGGAGGGGATAAAGGAAAATATATACATTAATGAATCAGTAGTGGAGTAGAGGACTGGTCCCAGAATTCTGGAGTTCAATTTAGTAATATGTCTAAAGGGCTATCAAACTCTATATACTTTGACCCAGAAATGCCATTACAAGTTGTGCATCCCAAAGAGCTCAAATGAAAAGGATTTATATGTACAAAGTATTTAAAGCCATTCTTTTGGGGGAGATAAATAAGTAAAAAGTGAGAGCATGCTCATCAATTGGGAAATGGTTGAACAAGTTTTTGTCATGTGGTTGTGATAGAGTGCTATTGTTCTATAAGAAATGATGAAGCATTGGGTTCATAAAAAAAATAAAAAAGACCTATATCAACTGATTTAAAATTAAGTGAAAGGAAAAGCGATATCATTGTGCAGTGAAACAGTAATATTGTCATGATGATCAACTACAAATGACTCAGCTGCCCTGATAAATAACAATAACCCAATAAAAATATTGATATGTATAAGCATATGAAAAATGCTCTAAATTACTATTGGTTCAAGAAATGCAAATCAAAACAACTCTGAGGTACCACATCTCACCAGTCAGATAGACTAAGATGACAAAACAGGAAAATGACAAATGCTAGAGAGGATGTGGAAAAATTGGAACACTAACACATTGTTGGTAGAGTTGTGAACTGATTCAACCATTCTGGAGAGCAATCTAGAACTATGTTCAAAGGGCTATAAATAATTGCATATCTTTTGACCCAGTAATACCATTTCTGGGGGTGTATCCCAAAGAGGTCATAGAAATAGGAGAAAGACCTGTACATACAAAAATATTTGTTGCAGCTCTCTTTGTGGTGATAAAAAAAATTGTAAAATAAGGTTATTCCCATCAATGGGGAATGGCTAAGCAAGTTGTAGTATATGAATGTAATGGAATACTGTTGTTCTATAAGAAATGAGGCTTATACGGACTCATGAGGCTTATACGGACTGATGCTAAGTAAGAAGAGCAGAACCAGGAGAAATTTGCACACAATGACAGACACAACAATTGTGATAAACTGGACTCTCTCATCAATGCAAGGTTATAAGACTATGCTAAATGACTCAGGATGGAATTAGAAGCCTAAATTCAGAGAAATATCTAGAAAGAACAGAGTTTAAATGCAGACTAAATCAAGCTACATGGTCTCTTTATTTTTCCATGTTTGATTTTGTTTCCCTTTCTTTACAATCAGATATGCCTAATGTGAAAGTATTTGCAGATCCTATATTTGATTGCATGCCTACATGGGGTGGAGGGAGAGGAGAAAATTTGAAACTCAAGAGACTGTGGAACTGAATCTTCCATACTAAAAATAAACAAACAAATCAACAAAAGACAATTTTTGTTTAAAAAATAGCAATAACTAACATAATTCCAAAGGAATCATGATGAATAAGTGCTAGTGACCTTCAGTGAGAGAACTTATGAGGTTAGTGAAAATTAAGGTATGATTTTCTCACTATCTATATTTTGTGGGGTTTTTTTATTTGTCAATGTGGAAATATGTTTTGCATGATTTCACATATATAATTGATATCCCGTTACTTTGCTTCATATTAGGTGGAGGAGAATTGTGAAGGAGAGAGAGAATTTAGAATTCAAAATTTTAAAAGAAAACCATGTCAAAAATAAATAATAAAACTTAAAAAACTATGCTGTAAAAAAAAAAACAACCAAAGGACTGTACTATGGTCGTTCCGCTTCAAAATGACAGAACAAGAGGGAAAAAAGGATATAATGCAGAAGAAGGAACAATCTATTTGAAATGAAAGGACATGGATCTAAATTATATTTTTACATTTATTACTTGTCATTGAGGTAAGTCACTTACCCAGGATGAGCTACCATGTTCTTGCATGCAAAATAATAAAATTGAAAGAAAAATCTTTCAATTGTGTGCCCATTGGTGTATTTATGTTAAATTGTTTATCTGTGAATTTTTGAAATGCTATTCTGTACAGTATGATGTGAAGAAGTCCAAATTTCTCCATCCACTCTAGAATCTTGATTTTTAATAAAGATGGCAAAGATGTTTCTATTACTACTTCTTCAGTGGAGTACTCTAAATTGAACAAAATTTAAGAAACTCACTAATCCATACATTAATAATATAATATCAACTTGAAAGGAAATGGCTGGTGGAATAAGCCAAGGATTCCTCCTTTTTACCTTTTTGTTCAAAATTTTTATCAGAAACTTGAATAAAGAAATGGATTTCATTATTACCATATTTGTAAATGAATGTCACAATGCTGGAGTAACTCTAATAATATTTAATAGTGAGAAAAAAGGAAGTCCTATACTTGGCATTAAAAAAAATTTTAGTTTTTAGTACAGAGATGTAAATGTAATTTGCTTGAAAAAATGCTGTGATTTTAATGGATTATAAGTCAACATTTTTAAGTAATGCAATTTAGATTATTCTTTCCAGTTCTGGCTTCTACATGTGAGGGAAGTCACTGACTAATTTATTTGGATCCAAGAGATACTAACCAGAAAAGAGAGTGCATTGGTGATTGTGCTATATGAGTACTAGCTATGGTAACTGTGTATGGTTATCCAATAGATAAGAAAAGACAGGTAGGAGAATAATTGCATTCAAGTGTTAATAATGATATCATATGTAAGTAACTTACTTTATTTGACCTCAAATGTAAGTGCAATAGGTTCAGTAGTCAAAATTGTACAAAGGTAATTTTTGGCTTAATGTAAGAAAAGAGGTTTTTACAATTAGAGATATGTGAAATCAATCAATAATTATTTACTAAGCCCTTATAATGTGCCAGGAATTACATCTGCTAAGTCCTGAATAAATGTGAAACAATTCTATAATGAAAGAAGCTTGTATTCTAATAGGGAGATAAGTCCAAGAGACACGAGCACATACATGATATATATGAAATTAATACAAAGTAGTTTGGGGAGGGCAAGTGGAAGTGAGGAGATACTTCATTTCAGACATGAGGGATAGCCTATAAAAAGGCACTGAGACAAGATGTGCAACATATAAGAATCCCAAGATTACTGAGTTCAAAGATGGAAGTAATATATATGAATATTGGCAAAATATAAAGGGGAAAATACATGAAAATATAAAAATAACAAGATTTAAGAAAATAAAATGAAAGAGTTAATATGTCATGCATTGTGCTTTACACTGAAGATATGAAAACAGCCCACCCACAAGCAATTTTCAGGAAAAATAAATCAAAGCTATCAATAATCACATGAAAATGTTCTAAATAATTGATTTAAAAATGGTAAATTGAAATAAATGTGAGGTACTGCTTTGCACCTATCAGACTGGCTAACATGACAGAAGATGAAAACAAGAAATACTAGAGATGAATTTGGAAAAAAAGGGAAACTTATGTAGTATTAGCAGAGTAGTAAACTATTCTACCTATTCTTGGAACTATGTTCAAAGGCTATAAAACTGTGTGTACCATTTGATGCAAGAATACCACTACATGTCTATATCTCAAAGAGTTTAAAGGAAATTGAAAATAATTATTTGTACAAACATATTTATAGTGCATCTTTTTGGATGACAAAGAATTAGAAATTAAGAGGCTGTCCATGAATGCGGGAATGGCTGAACAAGACATGGTTTATGATTGTGATGAAATACTATTGCATAATAAAAAATAAGGAGCAGGATGGTTTCCCAAAAACCTGGGAAGACTTATATAAACCAATGCAAAGTGAAGTGAGTAGAACCAGGAGAATATTGTATATAGTAATAACAATATTGTAGGGATTATCAATAATGGAAGATTTATCTAACCTGATCAAGGGAATGATCCAAGGATATTCCAAAAGACTCATAATGAAAAATACTCTCCACCTCCAAAAAAAGAACTGCTAAACTCTGAACATAGATTGGGACATATTTTTAAAATTTTATCTTTTGGGAGGGGCATTATTTTTATCTGTGTTTTATTTTGCAGTAAGGCTAATACAGAATTATGTTTTAAATGACTTCACATATGTAATCTATATCAAATTACTTGCCTGCTATGGGAGGGTAGGAGGGTTGGAGGAAGTGAGAGAATATGGAACTAATTTTTTTCAAAAAATAAATATTAATTATTACATGTACTTTGGAAATATTTAATAAATATATTGAAAAACCAAGGGACATAAAATATTGACACTTTTATAGGTAAAAAGTTCATTCTTAAAACCATAGGAAATAACTTTCTTTTATTAAAAACTCTTTACTTATTACATAAAGAAACATTCTTTTAAGATGATTGGAGCAGTATAGGATAAAAACATCTGATGTAGAAAAAATATAAAGTTTCAAATCCTCTCCCCTCAAACAAAACACAAAACTTTCTTCTTATGATTTACTACAACCCAAAGAAAATTCTTCTACTTTTTCTGAATCTTCAGCCAAAGCTTCTTGTTTTATCTGCCTTTTCATTTCTGTCTACCATACATGCTCGACTAGACTGTGCAGTCCAAGGCTAGTTCTAATAACCTTAACAATAAAACTGACAGTTTTATTCTGTGAATAATTACAGTGTTAGCTGTTGCTCAACTTCTCAACAGTGGTTCCTGCTTCTTTATTTTTTTAGTTGATTTTAAATCAACAGATGAGATGGTTGCAATATTATTTCAATAAATAACATTTATTAAACAACTGTTATGGGTCAGACATGATAATGTGTTTAGCTCTGAGAAAGAAAACACAGTTTTTGTTTTGCCTTGGTTTTTTGTTTTGTTTTGTATTTAATCTCAAGGAGCTCACAAACTTAAGAGGGAGAAAAGCTGTGGTGTGGAGGATAGATCTGGAGTCAGGAAGATTGAAGATCAAATCTTGTCCCAGTCAACTATTAGCTGTGATACTCTGGGAAAGTCTTAAATTCCTTCTGCATAAAATTTCCTCATTAATAAATCGTCTCAGGCCAATGCCGCTGGATTTTAGATTATGTGGGAATTAAGTGCAGTAGAAAAGGACTAGAGTCATAAGAAGGTGTCAACCAAGTTATGAGGGACTCTAAAAGCCAAACAAAGCATATATTAGATCCTGGAGGTAACAGAGAGTGACTGTGGTTTATTGAGTAGTGCACTATTTTCCCTCTGTTTGATCAAGAGCTTCTGCCATCGTTACTTCACACCAATATCATCCCTGTTTCTCCTGTTGAGGCTAATGCAGATTCTAATTGAATAAGCACTGCATCCTATTCAACAAAATCATCTTTTAATTGAGTGTTCACTAGCCAGAGAGATATGATGTAGATTCATGGTGAGTAGGTCCCAGGCAAATGGGGTAGAGATGCTACTCTTTAGGATATTATTACCTAGTTGGAGTGGAGGGGAGCAATTGGGAAAATAAGACATGGGTACTAACAACTGATTGTAATATAAATTATAATATAATTGCAAAGAGAAGCTGTGCCATGAGAAATATAAAGAAGGAACATCATCAACTACCATGAGTCATATTTTTATATTTCTACAGATAATTAGCATATCCATATTATGTCCAGAGCTAATCTCTCTTAGGAGTTCCAGCATCATGTCATCAGTTGCCCATGAGGTAATTTGAACTGAATGTCCCATTGACATTTTAGACTAACAAATCTGAGAAAGAGTTTGTCAACTTTCTTTCCTCCAATCCCACAAATCATCTATACTTCTTAATTTCTTTTTATGACACCATCATTCTTCCTTTCATCCAGGACTGTAACCTTAAAGTCATATTGACTTCTTTCTTCCTCACAACTTACAATCAGTAAATCAAAAAGTCTCAATCATTTTACCTTCATTGATTTACATCCTCATATCTTTTTTCATTGACTTGTTTATTTACTTTTTGTTTAGAAGATTCACTTCCACAATTCCTTGAGTTTCAAATTTTCTCCCTTCTCTCTCTCCCCACCCCCATTCTGGTGTGCAATCTTGTATAGGATCTGCAAATACCTTCACACTGTACAATAGTCTGCTTGTATAGGAGAGTTTAAACCAATGGTGTGAACAATAGGAAAAAAAGAAAGAAAACCAAACATGAAAAAGAATGATAGATTGCTTCCATCTTCATTTAAACTCTGATCTTTCTAGATCTCAAGGTTGGTTGTCAAACATACAATGTGTCTGTGATTGTGTACAATTTTTTCCTGGTTCTTCTCTTCTCACTTAGCATCAGTTTGTATATGTCACTCTAAGTAAATATGAAGTCCATCTTCTCCCCATTTCTTATAACACAATAGTATTCCATTATATTAGTGTACCACAACTTGTTCAGCCATTCCCTAATTGATGGGCATTCCTTAAATTTCCAGTTTTTTGCCACCACTTCATGAATTTGCATGTCATCCTTTTACAGGGGCCATGCTAATCTTCTCTGTATTGTTCCAATTTTAGTATATGTGCTGCCAAAGTGAGCACCTCATATCCTTTTTCTAACATTTATTTTCTTTTTCCTTTAAAACATTCAGTTCCACAACCCCTTAAGTTTCAAATCTTCTCCCCCTCTTTCTCTGCCCCCTCCTCCTCCACGGCAGCATGGGATCAAATATAGAATTTATAAAAACTTCACATTAAATATTAGTCAAGTTATAAAGAAGTATTATAATCAATATAATGAACAATGGGAAAGAAGAAACAAACAAAAAAGAGACAGAGCAAGTAGTTTGGTTCAATCTGCATTCAAATTCTGTAGAAATCATTAGAGAGGTTTGGAGACTTGGTGGGTATGCTGTAGAAAGGTTTCTTATTTAGACATTTGGGCAATATATGAGGTCCCTTTGATTCCTGAAATTACATGATATTATTAATTGACCAGACTCATAGGTTTTGATCCTAGGTGATTCTATTCTGACTCCAGGCCTCGTTATCATTCTGCTGTGCCGTCAGTCCTCTGAGTATATTAAATAAATGATCTTAGACATCTTGTATTAATAAAATAATCAACCTAGTGTTTTGAAGTTTAATTTTTAATGCTTTTTTATGTTGAAATTTAAAATATTTGAAGACAATTATGTTGGCTTTCAGTTTTCTCATCCTGTGGTTAAACATTCCACTTTATTTCAATAGTTTCTCATATGACTAACAATAGTTTTCATGATTTCTACTCCTTCATCATTCTTGCTGTCTTTATTTTGATACACTTTGAGCTGATGTGCCTTTAAAAATAAGGAGTCCAGATTTAGGCACAATTTTAGAAGATTAACAAATATTTTAAATTATTGAAAATATGTTAGGTCATCTAACAATTAAAGAGCATAAAGAAACATAAAATTAGGTATTGGACCTCTGATCTCATTGGCATATGAAATTATATATATATATATATATATATATACATACACACACATACATACATATATGCATATACGTGTATATGTATATGTATATGTATATAGTTCAGATGCAGAACATGAACACACATTTAGATTTCTTAGCAGTATCCCTATTCACTTCTGCTTTTATTTCAAAATTGATATGGGAAACTAATGATTGTTAGGTATATAGAGCATGAAATGAAAATTAGAAGTCACTTAGTCCAACTTTCTACTCAGTGTAGAAATCCTCTCTACAATATTGCTAACAAAGGATGACTCAGCATTCCTTTCTTAAGTCAGACCAATATACCTCTCAAAATATTATTTTGAATGAATTAGAGGAAGATGAAGACCTTTATATTTAGGAAAAAACCCTGTCTTCATCTTCCAATGCAGTATTCTTAATTCTGTTTTATGGAGCTAAAATAAAATAAAAATAATCCTTTTTTCATGTTAAATTTTTAAAATATTTGAAGACAATTATGTTGACTCTCATTCTTCTCATCCTGTGGTTAAACATTCCACATTATTTCAACAGTTTCTCATATGAAGAACCATAATTTTCATGATTTCTACCCCCTTCGTCATTCTTGCTGTCATTATTTTGATACACTTTGAGTCGATGTGCCTTTAAAAATAAGGAGTCCAGATTTAGGCACAATTTTCCAAAAGATACCATCCCAATGCAGAGTGCAGTTGGGCTATTATCTTCTTGGATATGGACATGCTGCCTTTATAGCATGTTTTTTTTTGTTTTGTTTTGTAATGTCTAAAAGGAAAAAAGAAACAACAACAAAAAGAGACTGAGCAAGTAGTTTTCTTTTTTTTTTTTTTGAATGTCCAATCACTGAATCGTATTGAGGGTGAGCTCATCTAAAATTCCTGTGACAGTAAAAAAAAATGTTGCATTGGGGCAGATATTCTGCATTTCTAAACAAGCTTATGAACCTAAACTACTTTACATTTCTTCTTTTTAAGATTTATCTGGTTATTTTGGCGCACAATATCACTGTCACAATTATTTTCAATTTCAATTTTTGATTCGCAGACATACTTGGGGAGAGAGTGTATAAATCTTTCCAGAAACTGGCTTACCAATTTTTGCTTATAAAGAGTGGATATATTAAAAAATATATCCTATTATATTGAATAGATATAAAAATTCTAAGCTAATATATACATTTTAATGTTTGTTAATTATCAAAAAGAAAATGATTTTTATTTCTTTCATTCCCACCTCTTGAGGTGGCTTGTAGTATCTAACTGGTACAAAACAAAGATTCTTCATTAAAAAATAATTTCCTTAATAGCAAGGGTTTTGTCTTTTTGAAATTCAGTATCTTTTGATCCTAGCAGAGTATTGGGTTCAGCATCAAAGACTCGTATGGATCTGTGGTACTTATTCAGTGATTCTTTCCAAGATGCAAATAATAACACATCCACACATGACTGGCCCTCTCATCCATGTTCTCCTGAAAGTAATTTAGCACAAGATGCACACCCATTGTGTTACAGATCTCCATAGCTTTTTCCAGTAACTAAGATTCCATGATATTTCACTTTCATGACATGATCAACCTATTATCTTTTTCTGTCATATAATTCTTTGATGATATCTTTTATTTCTTGTTCTCCTTTGGAAGTTCTCTTGGTTAAGTGCTAGAGGCTGCTTACCTCAAAGTGTACCTTTTTTTCTAGTGCCCTCTACAAGGAATTCTTTTTATTTCTTTAGTGGCAGTGGTATTGCAAGTCTTGTTGCTATACAGCAAATTGAATAAAGCATCTATATTCAAAATAAACATTATTGGTACTATAGAAGTTTGGCATGAATAGAAAGGCATTGGAATTTTCTGAAAGCAATAGTGTCCACACTCATACCTTTGCAATTCTAAGCCTAGCTTGATTTCCATTTATACTGATAACTCTAGATAAGCATAGCTCTAGACAAGTTCTATAGCATGTTCATTTATCTCGATAAGGAAATCTTAAACATTTGTGCATGGTATGGACCTCTTTGATGATTAAGTGAATCCTATAGAAATACTCATATGAATGTTTTTAAATTTGTAAAATGACATACATAAAATTACAGAGGAAATTAGTTATTTTCAGATATCATGAAAATATTGAAACAAATATATAAAAAAAACAAGCCCGATTACAAGCCTCTGGTTGAGGAATACTGATAGAGATAAATGGAGAAATCAGGGAAAAGACATTTCTTACTGAGTGGTCTTTCTTATTTAGATCATTTGAGTGATTTCAAATATTTTCCTGGTGGATCTTGAATATCTTCAGATTGGATGCAACCAACACAATGCCACCTGCAAAAAATAACTGGAAAATTTTAACATTTACAGGGCATTACTGCCTCAGTGTAGACTCTTCTGGATCTCTTCTATCAAAGTGCCAAATATTATTTTGAGCATATGTCTCCCTATTTATTTTGTTCCTACTGTATATTGTTAGAGGCTAGTTGAATAAGGGTTTTTTTCTGTTGTTATATATTGTGAAGAATCATTCACAAAATCCTACTCTGATGCCTCACTTTGATGTTTAGGTGAGCCTAAGTGCCCTGAGGAAGCCAAATACTGTCTAGTCCTGTCTTTTCTATCTTCATAATATCTCCTTTCCTCTAATACTGCCACCATTTGGTGTAGTCCATTATCACCACAGGCCTGGGTTATTGCAAAAGCCTGCTAGTTGACCCCTCTGCTTCAAATCTCTCCCCACTAAATTCCATCCTCTGTTCAGTTGCCAAAGTGGTATTGATAAGGCACAGGTCTAAACATGTCAGTATTTGCTTGATAAATTCTATTGGATTCTTACGATTACTAGGATAAAATATAAAATCATACTTGATTTTTAAAGCCTATCACAAATTGATACCTTCCTGCTTGTTGCTCCTTAAATGTGACCTTTCATCTTCCAATCCAAGTTTATGGATTTTACTTACTATGCTTCATGTCTAATGTTCTCTCCTTCTTCATCTGAGCGTCATAGCTTCACTAACTTCATGGGAAATATGAATTGAAATTCTATTATTTTGTATGAGACCTTTCTAGTTCCTCACATGGCTTATACTTTCTTAAGATTATTTTCAATTTACCTTGTGTGTAACTTATATATACAAAAATGTTTCCACATTCTCTTGCCCATTAGAAAAAAGGTCCTTCAAGCCAGGCTTTCTCCCAACTTTCTTTGCATCCTCAATGCTTGACACACTCATAGAAGATAGTAATTGCCTAATAAATGTTTATTGACTAAGGAGAATAACTTTTTTGAGAGGAAACATGTTTTTATTAAGCACATACTAAATGTCAGGCAATGTAATAAGCATTTTGCCAATATTTATCTGGATTGTCTTTGATTTCTCCCACGCATCTATTTTTTCTCCATGTTTCATATATATTTCCCTTTACTTTTTCTCATTACACGAAGTTTTCAGTCAAAACCTTTGAATTAATGATAGACCAATCCTATGCGTGTGATGGAAACACATCTTGTAAGTAGACTTTTCCAATGTCCAGTGATCCACATATCTTTAAAAGGTGAATGTGGAATCCTAATATAATTGAAAATGTATTGTCAATCATTATAGATAATTGCCAGGGAGGGTAAATCACTAAAACATATATAAAGCATCTTAAATAGATCATAGAAGAGCTATTAAATTTAACCTGCCATAGAATAATCCTTTCAAAAGTCAATTTAACATGAAATTATGGCCATTCATGCTGCTTGAAGATTTTTTGGAGGAGATGTAGGACTTCCTTTGAGGTGATATCTTTAATGTTTGATTAACCTAGAGGGTAAATGTTTAATACTTAGTGGGAGTTGAGATAGGAATCAGATTTGTGATTTTCTTATTACTGGATAAGTCCTGGTGTGCAAACCCCCTGGATCAATGCAGGTCAGCAATTTTAATGAAATTTATAATCAGAGAGTTTTCTAGAGCAATAAGGTAAAATGATTTTATCAAAGTTCAATAGCCAAGATGTGCCATGCCCCAGACACAACCTGATTCCACTCATTCTGGCTTCCAGACAAGGTCTCTACACAGGACAGAACTATACTAAGGTAAAGTCCCATAAACAAATATCAGAAAATTGCCTTGAGCTCCACTTGAGAAAGCTACTTCTTAAATTACATATTCTAATGAATACAGCAACTCTTCTATGTCCTATTTTCTATTTACCATTAATGCAATAATATAGATTTTAATCAATTTACTTGTATATTAATGACAATTGTGACTATACTTTCTGATCAATATGTAAATACAAATTGCCCTCTGTTGCCCACACAGATATTTATACCTCATTTGGCTTGTACAATTGGATGCTTGTGAGCATAATTAGGTACTTAACCTTCATTTCAAGGGTATAAATAGATAATCGCACCTAGATTTAGCATAATTATAGGCCCAATTATTTGTGTACATATTTTGATATTGGCTGAAAAATAGACATATAGAAATTGAACATGTAACTTTTAAATTTAATCGACATAAAAGTGAAATGACTAGAAAAATTACTCCCCAAATCAGTTAATCAACCTCTTTGTTTACAGGGAACCAAACAACTCAACTTCTTCTTTTTCCCCTGACACTACGTAAATGCTTATTAAATCGAATTTAATTCTACTGATTTTTTGGATTTAAATGAGTGAATGTTTTGGCATCACATAAATGCAGCCTGTGAGATCCCACATTTGAATGTTCCTTTTGATTACAAATTGTTTGTTCTGGTGATATTGGCGCTTTAGAAACAAAGGAGTTATGAGCTTTATCCCAAATCAGATTTTCCCAGAGTTTGAGATACTGACAGAAAAATAAGTTGTTTGGAAGATATTTTGCCTTTTTTAGTTAAGATTTTAATTAGGAAACTGTTACTTTAGAATGTTAAACTAATGTAGAAGAAAGGAAGGAGAGGCTTGGGTTCAGTTTCAATTTCTGCTTCTGATATCTAGGTGTATCTTGGACAAGTCTCTTAACCTATTAGAGTCTCAGTTGCCTCGTCTCAAAAATGAAAATAATAATACTTGTAGCACCAACCTCTCAAGGTTGTTATGAAAGCAGCATTTTTTATTTGAGGACTACTGAGTCAGAAGTCCTGAGTTCAACTCCTGCCTCTATAAGTTACTATTGATATGAACTAAGACAAATTGCTTTCAGTTTATAAACTTCATTTACTTCATCTAGAAAATGATGGGGTGCACTAAATTATCTCAAGGTCCTTTCTAGCTCAAATTTTATAATAAGATGAAAAAATCACAGAATTTCAGAGGTTGAATGGATCTCAACAGCCACATAAAAATAATTAAAAAAAACCTCCCAGTAAGGACTGAGCATTTGTTTAAAGATCTCTAAATTGAGGGGGGGCGGGAATCTACTAGCTCCCGAGAGAGAATATGACACTTTGAAAAAATTTTAAATACAGAGTGTCCCAAAAGTATTACTGTAGCTTTAATTTTTAATAACTCAATAGCTGCACTAGGACATTTAGGAAAAGTGTTAGAAAGTTCTCCATGACGTAGGCCTAATTTTTCCACTTGACAACTTCCATTTGTTCCTCCTACTTTTGCAATTTAGCGTCAATCACAACAAGGTTAATTCTTTTTCTACATGATAGACTGTCCATTACCTAACTTCTGCTATGCTATTTCCTCATGCATCTTCTCTTTTCTAGATTAAAAATTCCCATTATATATACATAAATACATGTGTGTACATATATATGTATGTATGTATGTATGTATATATGGTGTGTGTGTGCATGTGTGCGTGTGTGTGTGTGTGTGTGTAATCTGGGGCAGCTAGGTGGCATAGTTAGTAGAGCACCAGCCCTGCAGTCAGTAGGTTCTGAGTTCAAATCCTACCTCAGACACTTGACACACTTCCTAGTTCTGTTACCTTGTACAAGTCACTTAACCCATTGCTTTGCCTTCCCCCCTCAAAAAAATCTTCATATGATATGAATTTAATCCCTTTTTATCAAACTCATTTTCTGCTCCATTGTGTTCTGTAGCTTATTATCATCCTTGTCAAAATGTATTTATTTAATTGAACCTAAAACTCCAAATGTGCAAAAGATGTCAAGAACATCACTCATTTTAGGAATCAATGGTGACCAAGTAGTAGCAGATATCAGCATTTTTATGCAAATGCAACATCTTCTAAAATGTCAAATCACCTGACAATTACACTTTTTTATTGCACTTTCAGGTCACTAAAACAGGGTTTTTTTTTAAGATAAACTTCTGTCAAAAATATCTTGAAATAAAAAGTCATTTTAACTCAAAACATACATTTTATACAAATCATTGTGAAATTTCATTTTATTAATTTAGCTCAATAATTTATCATGTCAAACTCATTTTGGATGCTGGTCTTTTCAAGCTGTTAGCTAACTCTCTTGATTGTTGTAAAGATGTTGTTTATCCTTTTCTTAAGTCATTGAAAGAATGTTGGAGAGCAATGTTCCAAAAAGAAAATATCTTGGGGAACCCACCAACAGACATCTCTCTGTCTTGGTAATTATTAACAATTACTATTTAAGTCTTGTCATTCAACCAGATGTGAACCTATGAAATGGTACTATCAGTCTCACTATATTTTCTACCTTGTCCAAAATATTTATCAATAGTGTTTCCCTCTTTTACCACTTCAGTAATTCTGCCAACAAATGATGAAAAATTTCATTGACAATTCCTGTTCTAGATGAAGTCTTTTGTGGCCACTCTTCCTCTTGTTGGTGTTCCCTTTGGTAATGCACTCTTAAAATTTCCCATAAATTAGTAGCAAGCTAATTCATCCATTGGTGAATCCATTGTCTTCCACTTTTTGAAAATCAAGGCATTGTGTGTAAATTCATTTTTATACCTTTAAGTGCTTTATAAATGTTGGCTATTGTTTTTAGTTCCTTTCAACTTTAACCTGAAATTCTCAGGAGTGAAACTTCCAAGAGCTATATTAGGCCCATCAAGGATTTCATTAATTATATAGTATTATTGCTTCTCAGTATATTCTTGGACTTTCTCTATCACTATAGATGAGGGAAAGGAATAAGAGACAGTAGAGAGGGAAAAAAAATCTACCTTTATATGCTTAGATCTTTTTTTTCATTCTGTGCAAACAAATAGGTCATGATTAGTGGGAATTTCTCAGGGTCTGTTCTCTTTTCCAGCATTCAGTCAAGTTGCATGCATGGCAATTTTTTTTTAATGAAGTGATTTTGTTGTCAGTTTTATTTTCTCACACCAAATGCCAATCCAAACATTTGGAATGATTTGATTATGCAGAAAATATGATTTCACCTATTTATACCCTTATTGGTTTTCAACTTTCTTACTTGGTGATGATATATATGTAATTTTATGTTTTGCATGGTTATAACTAGAAATTAAATTACTTTTGAGACTATAAAACCCTTGAACCATAACCCAACACTGAAATTTCAGCAGACAAAATGATTACTATTCATAGTACTTCTCTAATGAAGCTGATGTGTAAGAAATGTACATTAGAAGGAAAAATGCTTTCATTCATCTTGCCAGTTTGTTTACAAGTAGGTGATTATCAGAAAGGGAAACACACACATACACACATATATTCACAGTCATACAACTACTATATATACATATATACTATACATACTATATCTAAGTGAACATGTATTAATATACAAAGTTTCATTGTGTTTTTTGTTTATTATATTTTATTATTTTAGATATGTTTCAGCAAAATTTCATATTTGGGGATTTAATTTCTACATTAATTTACTAAGCTAAAAAGTTGATATTGCCCATTAAGTAAATGATTCTTATAGTATCTCAAAGAGTCCATTTTTGCTAAGCAACATTATTGGCACTTTGACTCGCTAGTGGTATGCTTAGCAGTGGAAAGGGACTGCTAAACCCTGATTTGCATCAGATTACACTCACTTAATAATCCACCAAATTGCTTTTTTTTTAATGAGGATGAATGAATTAATTCAAAGCCTCTCACCTCCTCCCAAACACATCACATGTTAACAGACATAGCATAAATTGAAAGTGTAATTAGAATTCAATCTATTCCTTGAAGCTGCTGGGAGTCTAAACCATGGGGTTGCTGATAAGGTTAAAACTTCAAAGTGTGCATTATGTCTGGAAGTATTAAATACTAGTAATCTATGTATCATTATCAGGAATATGTTAATGTAATTGCATTAATGATTATAGAAGCCTTTGTGATAACTGCATTATACATAATCTCTAAGCAATATGCCTTTCAACAAGCCTAATAATAGGAATATTCTCTATAGTTCTTTAATTCCTTTAAGTACAGTGCTAATAATATTATCATGCAAAGCCACACCTATTAAAGAAAAGCACATATTAGGCTAAAATTTACCATGCCTCTCTTAAGCCAAATTATTATTAGGTAGGAAAGCACTGTAACATATACAAATCCATGATCTCATATTTTAGAAGTTTTGTGATTTCATTAGCATAAGGTAGCCTACCAGTCCTGCAAACCACCCATAATATATTCGCCCCCTCATCTGAAAATAACGCATTATTTAGTAGTTTAGCTTTCTGATAAAGAGTCTTTCCAAATTCTATTATTCTCACTCATGAACAGCAAACACAATCCATTGCATACATTCACTCCATTCAGGGCCCTTCAGGTTTGGCTGGAGAAATAGGACTGTTAGCCTGTTTATTTGGCCTATGGGAAACCCAGACAAACATTTTACCATGATGAGACAACAAAGAAGAACTCAACTGGTTAGTGTGAGACTATGACAGAGAGATACAAAGAGTCATATTCTGTTCTTATCCTTCATAAATGCTTCCATGATATATTAATCAGCACTATATTATTGTGAAGATTTTTTTTTAGGATTTGAGATATCAGTTCTTTTTATTCCATCTTAGAGATACTGACAAACTCATGTAATGTTGCATGTAACAGCATTTCAAGTACTGTGACATCTTGTTTTAAATTATAAAGCTGTCATTGTCAGCACCATCAACAAAAAAGGGCTACTGAATTTATTGATATGTCTACAATGGTAGATATGTCTACTACAATTAGACAATATTTCTAAAGACAAAGGAATCAGGAAATGTGTTTGTTGAATGTTATTTTTGTTTTACATAAGCATTTGTTGCAGGGAGTCCAAAAGTACAAGAAAAAAATCTGACAGAGTGGCTTGGAATTTTAAAAATCACATTCCAAATCACCTTAGGAGTTGAAAGAGATAATAAGCATATAATTATGGTTATTTTTATGCAAAGTTAAATTTGAAACACATGAAATTTTAAATGTACCTTCCACAATATATTGTTCAATACTCTAACTTATCTCATTACTTACTGATTTGTGTCTTCTCATGTTTGAAAGGAATTTGTGAGGAGGTAAAGTTAAGGACCCCAAGAAATGCAGCATGTAACAAGGTCATGGGAAGGGGGAAATGGTAGATCTGTTAGGTGCTGTGGTTGCAGTGATGGTATGTATTCTTCCCAGATTTAGACTGATTTTTAAACCTCAGGGTCAGAACTTCTAAAACTCCAAAGTACGTGTGAATTTTTAGCAAGTTAAACAAAATATTTGCAGATATATGGAGAGATAATGAATCCATCCATCCATCCATCTATCCATCCATCCATCCATCCAATCTATCTATCTATCTATCTATCTATCTATCTATCTATCTATCTATCTATCTATCTATCTATTATCTATTTATCTATCTATCTACTTATCTACCTATCTATCTGCCTATCTATCTAACGTATCTATTTACCTACCTATCTACATACATGAAAAGTTAGATAGCAGAAGAAATGCAAATGATAACTCAAGAAACCTCTATTACAGAATTCCAGAAATAATGAATAATGTTGAAAGGGATTTCTGTTTTCGTGAGATAGGAATAAAATTCTGCTCTACAGCATTTCTAGTAATTGTTCATGATTTCACATCACCCCAATGCCTTCTGCCACTATCTCCTCCTTCATTACTTTCACACATACTGAGGTGACTCTTCTCCTTTCCAAATAAATCCCTTTACTTATACAATCAATCACATTCCATTCTATTTTCTCTTTCATATTGACCTTTTTATCATACCCACTATAATTTATCTTTAATTTCTCCATATCTATTGGGTGCTTTTCTACTGCAACAAATGAGTTCCCATCTCCCCCATCCTGAAAAAAAAGCCTTCACTTGATCTCTCTATATCTGCTAAATATCATTTCTTATCTCTCCTCTTTTTGTGGCTAAGCACCTTGAGAAGTCTACATACAAAATCTACAACTTGCAGTCTCTAACTTCTATCCATTTCTATTTCTTGTCCCCTTTAGGACATAGAAAATAAAGTTAATATTGTCTTCATGTGACATTCCTTCAAAACCCTAATGACAAGAATTGTACCCTGGCAGTGTTTGTTTTTCTAAGCCACACTTTCCTAGTTCATTCTTTCTGTTGTCTTGTGTATCTTCACCATTTCATGCACCCTCCTCTGGACAATTCCCAGCTCATCACTATTATTTCTGAAAATGACTTAAAGATTTAAACAAAACCTGGACTCTCAATGTCTTGAATATACCCATAACATTGTGTCATACACAGATATTTTAGATATTTTATCTAAGTAACTTTTTTTAATTCTAAGCAACTCTTCATTTAGGATAGATTACTGAGTCATATCTTGTTACTTTTCAAGTTGAAATAAGATTACTAAAGACTATTATTTGAATTCATTGATTCAACTAGTTTGAAATCTGTTTTACTACCTTGAGGTTATACCCACATCTCTTCAAATTGTCCACAGGAATAGGATGAAAAAAATTGTCAAATGCCTTCCTAGAATATGAATAGATTCTCTTTTCCCCTCCTCAAATACTCTACTATCCATTTCAAAAAGAGTAATATATTTTTCACATATGTTTCTTCTTCTTGATGATCAGCCTTGAGTATGTGTGAGAATGTCTTCCTATAACACATATTAAGTATCCATCCCTTTCAACATAAGTAGTAGAATTGTGTTTAAATAATTAAAATCAAATTTCCTTCACCTTAGTGGGACAAGCACTCTTTGTCAGGTTTTCTGCTCTCTCTGACTTTGTCCATTTTTAATTCAGAAATTTGATCTTCACTTCAATGATTCCACTCATTTTTTTATATGTTTCAAAGATCGATATTCACATCTGTGAATCAGATTCTTAGACTGATCATTCAAACTTAAAAAAAAACCCAAATAGGTATGCTTATTTTTATTATCTTACTTCTCTTGGCTTTCACTTGCCTTTGATTTTTTTTTCTTTTTCTACTCCAGGGTCAACTCCTTTGGAAGGGATATAAAACACAAATAAGAGTTTAGTTGTTAGTCTTTTTTCTATCTTTAGTAATTCTCCAAAAAATCTGAACATTGATGAGATTTTTCCTAGTACAACCTTAAAAAAACTGTCTCGACCATGCCCACCTGCACCCATTTTAGTGCCTTTCCTCTTGGTTCATCAATATCAACCCCTTGTCTGCTTGGGCAGACTGCTGTACTTTCCTATACCTACTTCCCTAAACTTGATTTATTGACTGTCTGCTCTTCCCCAGTTCATTCATTCCAGGACATTTATTCATTACTGGACCTCTTATTAACTAGATGTTTGGGGTGTGTCTTCTAGCCTTCCCAGGGAGTTGAATACCTTATCTTGAGCTGTCTTGGCAAATATTGCCCTACTGCTCCCTCAGATGATATTTAGCTTTCTGTTCCTAAGTTCCTTAAATCACATACAAGCAAATAAATGCTACCTGGAGGGTCTTAATCTCTCAATCCAATTTTCTTCATGCTACGTAGAATGCTTATTTTTTTTCACAGATGGGGAATCTTGCTGTTTGTGCCATTCTGAACTTCTTGATTCCAGTCTCCAAGTTCTAAAGTTCATATGCTTGAGAACTAGACTGTCAGAAAGTGGTTTTTGCTTCAGTACCAACCACCTCCTCCCCTTGTTTCTCAGCATCTAGTTCTTTTTTAAGAAATTAATTTATCTGTTTTCTTGTTTACAGCATTCATTTCCATGAGATTTTGAGTTACAAATTTTCTACCCATCATTCCCCTGCCAAAAACCTCAAAACAGCCACTGTATAACCCCTCTCCCAATCTTCTCTCTCCTCTGTCCTGCCCCTTGCCCTCTGGCTTTCTGGTAGGGCAGGATGGATCTCCCTGCCACAGTGCCTGTGTGTCTTAATTCCCAGTTGGATGTAGTTAAGTTGTGGTTTCAGGTTGGGCTCGTTTTGGCTCCCAGTGTGCTACCATGAGCCCTTCCTGCCTAGCTGCCTTCAGCAAGAGATGTGTTTTTCTGTATTTTTGTGAGTTTTGGAGCTCTTAAATTTGTTTAGAGGCATATTCTATAGGTATTTAAGGTGGCTATATGGGAGCTGCAGAATATTGTTGTTTCTATGCCATCATCTTGGCACCACCCCTCTCAGGGTCTAGTTCTTGATCTTATTGCAAAAGCTTCTGAATAAAAAAAAAAGAACATTTTAAAAATACTATATGCAAAGCACCCAGGCAAGAGCTCCAGGAAAAATAAAATAAAAGAGTTCCTGTTAACAAAGAACTCACATTCTATTTAAAGTCCAACAGCCATGGAGGCAGCTGAAATGCACTGTGGAACTCTTAGAACAGTGTCACGCATTGAAGATGCCAAGGTGATCCATTGCATCCGGGGACATAGCTAATTGTTTTCACTCTTGTCTTGCCTTTGAGCTTTGATGACTCTGGATGAAACAATGAGACTGAATATTTTGCACAACTCTGAATCATTTAAATTCAATTCACATTCAAGGCAGGACATCACCCTTGTCATGTCATTGGTCCTCTTCAAAAATGAAGGATGATCAACAACAACATTCTATTAGAGGGACAAAAAACAAATAGGTTTCCACTTCAACTCAAATGGAAAGGCCCTGTTTTCCACAGGATGCCATGCCAAAGACAATGGTATTTTGTTTTCTTAATGCAACTTTAATTGACAAAACCATATCAATTTCTAATATTGAACAATATAACAGGACCAAAAATTTGTTGGTGACATCTTTCGCCGTACATACAGCAGCTATAGCTGCTAATGATCCAAATCTGAGTAACTAAAGGAGGAGTTTTCAGGTCACTTTTCACAAAACAAGATTTTCCCCAGATAATATTCATAGATGAAAGGCAAAAGCAAAGCTGATGATCTGTGGAAACTGCTCTTTGTAGGGCTTTGGGTTTTAGGGTCCTAGACTGCCTACCCTGGTATTCTAGAGAAAGATATGGTTTAGATCATGACCATTTTGAACTAACTGAAAAATGCCAACTTCTATATTTTCATCAGTTCTCCCTCTTCATTTAATCTTGCCTGCTTCAGTGGTGGCAGTTGGTGGTAGTGATTATAACAAGGCCCCTCTCCATAGGAACTGCTGCCTTAGTTAATTGCTTATTTACTGGGTATAAGTAGAGGAGGATTTTGATGTGGAAGAATTAGTTGTATTGGAGTTGGGGATTGTGCTGCTATTCCCAGGCCTCTTGGACTTACCTACTCTATTAGTGTAAAAGCAATCAATTTAGCAGATATTTAGCACTTAGTAACTTAGAGGTAAGTACAGAAGGTGTGAGCTCTTATCCTGTCCTGACATGGCAGGAGGGGCTTGGCTGTGACAGGAGGGAAGTATCTATATAAGAAGAGTTCTAGAGAAAGAGACAGAATCAGAATGTTCCTCCTAGGAGATTGGTGGATCCTGGTTGAGGAACAATTATGGATAGTGAAAGAGAGAGGGGGAGAGAGAGAGAGAGAGAGAGAGAGAGAGAGAGAGAGAGAGAGAGAGAGAGAGAGAGAGAGAGAGAGAGAGAGAGAGAGAGAGAGAGAGAGAGTGGTTCTCTCCCAGCATCTGGAAGCCGATTGAGAACTGAGTTGCGGTTTTTCTTGATAAAGCAGATTTCCAAAAGAATGCTACTGTGAACAGCTTTTAAGGTTTGGTTTACACAGTGTAGTGAACACTCCATTTATTCCATTACAAATCAAGGCACATAATATAATATTCACAACATTACATCTCATCAAAGAAAATCACTATATAGTGTTTATAACAGTTTAATCTTAGAATGGCCACACTGTTTTTGCAACAGTGGCCACAATATTTAGAACAAAGAACTAAAGAATAATCATTTGGTTTCCCTAAGGGGGAAAACCTCCTTACTTTTTTTGCTGAATAAGCCAAAATACCCAATCAGCTGTTGATTTATGTTATTTCTAGCCAACTTATTTTATCATTTCTCATTAATATGGAACTTTAAATCTCTGCTCTAGGCTTCTTTAGATTTTAATAATGAATACTTAGTGTCTGAAAGTATACTGTTATATATTATATCATTTGCAGTCTTACGAACAATTGTTAGAGTTAAACTATTAAAAATCCACAGCTTATATGAAATGTACTCATATATTCAAATCCTGAACACTCATTTGAATATTGACAGTGGTTATCATTTTTAAGATTACTTGATGCTTTTTGTAGTTTGAAATTCTGTCAACTTCTCATTTCAAAATATATGATTATTAAACATGATATCTTGTTTCTATCCAACTGAGACAATGGATATATTTGCCCTTTTATTTGTGGCTGCTATGTCCTCTTTTGTTACTCATTATGGAGAATTAGTTTCAATTTTATTTTTTTAATGACAACTATTTTTTCTAATATAATTAAATAAGAAAATAGAAGAAATAAAGAAAATTTCCCCTGGGTGGGAGGAAACAAGTTTTTGGATTTTAAATATTTTACATTGCAAATCTGTGGTACTAGGGAGACCTTCTCTCTCTTTCTCTCTCTCTCTCTCTCTCTCTCTCTCTCTCTCTCTCTCTCTCTTTCTTTCCTTCTCTCTCTCTCAGCAAACTTAACATGTGTGTGCATGTAAACATATAATGTGCATGTATGGTGACAGAGACAGAGAGACAGAGACAGAAAGACAAAGATACAGAGTCAGAGAAATATAGAAACATGGATAGTGACAGAGAAAATGGCAAAGATATAGATCTATAGATAGAGATTCAAATCAATACAGAAGTTTATCTCATATAAATTGTGAGGTATATTTTAAAAAATCAGAATCTGAAACCTTCTCCCTTGTTTCTTTATGCTTTTTTAGCAATTGTAAATCCTAATGTGATTAAATGTGAGAATCTTGGAATTTCTAATAAAATTATACAACTTTCAGTATAACTGACTTGAATCCTTAAGACAAAAGAGTATGTGCCTTTGAGTTCTAAAATACTTTCTTCTTTTAAGTGTTAAGATAATTATTAAATACACTACTATATATCTATACCTATATCTATTTCCACATATAATATTAACCTTATATTTTTTATTCATTATTTGTGCATTTCACATAACACATAGGATTTTAGAATTGACGTCTTTAGAAAAGACATCTTTAGAAAAGATGTCTCTAATTATATATTCTAATTCCTCAGTAACTCATGGATATGCATCTCTATGAGCAACCTTGTACATCATTTATCAATCACCAAGTAGTTATGAAACATTTGCCATGTGTTAAGCATTGAAAAAGGTACTAGGAATACAAAAGAAACAAACAAACAAAAACAAATAAAGTAATTCCCAGTGTTTGTGATCTGCCATTCTTTCATAGGGGAGAACATTTACTAAATGTTAGCAAGTTAAAGTCAGTTCTTGACTCTGAAACTTATTAGCTCATGGAATAGAATTGAAAAGTTTTGCCAAATGTTTCTCCAAATTGAGTGAGGGTGAAAGAAGATTCCAATTTATATCAAAGATAACAATATATTGTGCCTCTTAAGATGGTAGTACATTCAACCCAGGTAGAAGAGTTAGGGGAGATTCAGTTGTCAAGAGGATATTACTCATTTCTCTTTTAGATATTCTGAGAGACTTGGATAATTCTATCAAGTTTTCAAAATCATTTTAGATCTTTATTTTGTCAGAAAACATATATCATTTGACTCATGCTTTCACTTTTGTTGCCACAGTTGAAAGTAATACCACTGGTATTCATACAAACTCTTAAAAAATGATAATGTATGCAGCTAAGTAATGATCCCTGGTATAAATATGATTCCTCCTTTGAGACTGACATTTTATAATACACGGTTCTCTGAATATTGTTGTTCAACTCATTCTAAATGCACACATATACGTAGATAGACATATGTGCATAAAGTATATAAATATATATTCATGTGTGCACACATGCATTTGCAAATGTATACATACACATATATATTTATTTATTTATGTGTATGTTTCATACGGGCAAATAAGTATATATGAAGTTTGTGCATGCATATATATGTGTGGGTACAAATTTACAGTAAACACATATGTGTTTACACATATACACACACCTATATGTGTGTATATGTGCATATGTGTATGTATGTATGTACGTGTGTGTGTATATGTTCTTGTTGAAAGGAGAAGAAAAAGTTACCCTTATTTAACTATATTCCAAATAACTTTACTAGGACTTCAATAAATTTAATTTAATTTAATAAAGTCAAATTTGCCAGGTGGAAAAAAATCTCAAAAGCTTTCTGAAGAGAACAATTCCTCCAGAATTACAGTAGAGCAAATGGAAGCAAATAACTTTATGAGAAATAAAGATACTATTAAACAGATCCAAACAAATAAAAAAATAGAAGGCAATGTGAAATATCTACTTCCCAAAACCACTGACCTGGAAAATAGATCCAGGAGAGACAATTTAAAAATTATTGGACAACCTGAAAACCATGATCAAAAAAAGACTTAGAAAGCATCCTTCAGGAAATTCTCAAAGAAAAATGCCCTGATATTTTAGAACCAAAGGACAAAATAGAACTTCAAAGAATTCACCTAACATCTCTTGAAAAAGATCCCCAAGAGAAAACTCCTTGGAACATCATACCCAGGTTCTAGAGTCCCCAGATCAAGAATAAAATATTATAGGCTGCCAAGGGAAACAATCTGAATACTGTGGAAACACAATTAGAATAACCCAGGATCTGGCAGCTTCTACATTGAGGGATTGAAGGGCCTGGAATATGATAATACAGAGATCTATGCACCTAGGACTAAAACCAAGAATCACCTACCCAAGATGTTCCAGGGGAAACTATGATCATTCAGTAAGGTGGAGGACTTTCAAACATTTTTGCTGAAAAACGAGGACCAAAAAGAAAATTTGACACTCAAATACAAGAAGCAAGAACATGGAAAAGAATTCATAAGGAATTTATCAAAGTTGACCTATTTACATGGAAAAACAATGATGGTAACTTTTGAAATTTTTCTCAGTATGAGGATAGATGAAGGAAATATGAATGTATATATATATATATATATATGTATGTATATGTATATATGTGTGTGTGTGTATAATATACACACACATATACATATACATACCCATATATCTATATAGGACAGTACATTATATATATATATATACATATATATATATGTATATATACACATATATACATATTTGCATATGAATACATATCTAAGTATGTGTATATATGTGCAAATAGATGGCACAGTATCAACTTAATAGGAAAGGATGATACTTTAAAAGATGAAATTCTGAGTTAGGAGAGTAGTAGAATGAGAAGAAACAGGGGAGACAGAATGGGATTAATTATCTCATATAGAAGAGGCAAGGGCTTATTGTTACCATGGAGGGGAAGTACAGGAAGGCAAAAGGGAAAGTGTCAACATTAGTCTCATTGAATTTGGCTCAGGAATGACGTAAACTGTAAACTGGGTATCTTGCCACACAGGAGAATAGGGGTTGTGGGGATGAGAGGTGGGATGACAGAGGGGAGCGCATAGTGGGGGCGGGGGAAGGTTGCTGGAAGTACAGACTTCTATAAAGGCACAGGGATAGGGTAGAGAATAGAAAAAGGGTGGGCGGAATAGGAAAGAGGGACATATAATCAATCTCTCACAATATGTCCACATTGGAGATGTTCTGTGTAATTACGTATATACAGCCTGTATTGAATTGCTTGTTCACCCAGGGTGGTTGGGTGATGAAGGAGGAAGGGAAAGAATCTAGAACTTAAAGGTCTATAATCAAATGTTAAAAATATATATGTATAAAGATTATTATTAGTATTAACTACATGCACCTGGGAATTAAGATATACAGGCACTGGGGTAGGGAGACCCATCTTGCTTTACCTAAAAGTTAGAGGGGCAATGGGGGAGGATGTAGGAGGGAACAGATTAGGGTAGGGGCTTTACAGTGGGTTTGTTGTTTTGGATTGTGTAGTAGGGATAAGATGGGGAGAAAAATTGTAATTCAAAATCTCATGGAAATGAGTGATGTAAAGAAGAAAATAAATAAATAAATTGAGTGGGGGGAAAAAAAGAAATCTCCAATACAGAAAAAATAAATAAATAAATTCTCATGAAAAAAGAGGAATGGATATTATCTTAACATAAATAATGATACCATATATAAAGTCAAAAGTATAACTTCACATGAATACATACATATATGCATAGATATAAGTATAAGCCTGCATACGCTCATGTATATGTGCATTCATATATGTATGTGTACACATATACATACATAAATGCATATATGAAGGCATAGGTGCATATGTATTCATGTATATAGATACATACACATACATGTTTATCTAAAAGAAATAAATTAGAATCTTTTCCAATTACATCAATTGTGAAGAAAAATTTCTGTTATCAATTCTTTTATTTGAGAAAGTGGCAAAAAGGATTCAAAATTATGTTTTTTAAAAAATGTATTATTTAATACTATACCAAAGTCACTGTGCATAGATTAAGAGATGACAACAACAACAAAGCACTTGAAACACACAAAACAATACAAAATCTTGTCTGTTTTCAAGGAACTAACAGTCTAAGGGTTAAACAAAACACAATTATGAACAAACAAGCTATAGACAGAATATATTCGAATTAATCTATAGAAGGAAGTAGCCAGAATGAAGGATTATCAGGAAATATGTAATATGGAAAGTGTAATTTTCCCTGACATCTGAAGGAAGCCTGAAAACCCAAGATGGGGAGATAAAGAGGCAAACAATTCCAGGCAGGCTATATAACTATTTGAAATGCATAGTCATGTTCAGTGTCAGGAAAAGCAGGGAGGTCATTGCCACTGGATGAAAGAATATGGTGAAGAGGTGAGTATAATGGGATTGGAAGGGCTGGCAGAGGTCAGGTCATGAGGCACTTTTAAAGTGAAAAATCTTAGGCAATCACTGGAGCTTATTGGCTAGATGGAGTGGGTGACATGATAAGAACTGCATGTCAGTAATGTCAATTTGACAGCTGAGTGCAGAATGGACTCTAGTAGCAATAAATTTGATGCAGAGATACCAACCAGGAGACTAATAGAATAGTCTAGGTATATAGTGATAAAGGCCTGCACCAAAGTATGGGTGTTATCAGAGGACAGAAGTGGGCATTTATGAGAATTTGCAAAGCTAGAAATCCTGACATATAACAAATGATTGTATATTGGGAGAATAAGAGAGAGCAATGATAAAATCCATGGAGTGATACAGTTACAAAAATAGAAAAATGTAAAAAGTTAATAAATTATTTTATGAGTTTTATTACAGTACACATATGAAAACTGAGATGTATTAGAAAAAGGAAATTAATCTTTTCTTTGGTGTAATGCCAATCCAGGCTTTAAATACAAATCAGACACTTAATAAATCATTTTAATGAATAAAGAGCTATTAAGTACTGACAATATGCTTTAAAATTGCATTAAAAGTTAAGAACACAGTAAGATATTCCTTGTTCTCAAGGAGCTTATATTCCAGTTGGAGGAGATTTTATAGGCAAGAGCATTTAGCCATACAGGGTGGATGGAAAGACCCCAAAATTCTAATCAAGGTGCATGACAAGACCCAGGGAATGTTAGGATGCATAAGCAGTTCAGAAAGAAATAACTAGGAGTCCAGGACAATGGAAAAATGGCAAAAAATAAGGACCAGAGTAGTGTAGATTATGTGAATCTAAGTAGTGACTACAGTAATAAAATCTATTTTGTTTTAGAGGAAGGATTTGAACCCTTATCCCTCTAGGTTATTGTGTTTCTCCTTTATTTTTGAAGGCAACCATGACATCAGGAAAATTATGAAATAATTTTCACTTGACTGTGATTTAAATGGCGGAGTTGTGTGCAAGGTCATCAACCTCACTTTCTCCTCCAGAGCCACCCAGATCCAGGGGCCAGATATTCATCAGGGTGACTGGAGATGACTCCAATTCTAAGATGAACCCAGTATACACTAGGCTTACATATTACTTAAGTGTATATCTTCACTTATTTAAAGAATGTGTAATCAAAAAGATGATATTTTCAGATATATTTTAAGGTTAGAAGTTAAAAATGAACTATTTCTGGTACATTTCTGGGGAGCTTGAGAAAGTGCATTGAATCATAGAAGTTAAAGAATGTTTTTCAGCAAGGGCTAGTACTTTGGTTGGACAGAAAAAAATGGCCCTTTCTCTACATTATTCTTGGGAGACCAAGTTTGGAGCAAAGAAAGTCAAAGAAGAGACAGAGTATAGCTAGCATTAGAGTATTAAAAACCTCACTTCTGATTGATATGAAAAATAATAAAAGTGAATCTGAACAAATTCAAGAGCAACAGAACCCAGGGAGAGACTGAGCGAGGCGGAATCCCAGCCCAGGAAAGTGACTACTTAGGTTGGGGTAAGAAGAATGCTGAGCACAAGGAAGCCGCACCAGCATGGAACAGAGAACAGAGAAGAGTGGACTGAGAGAAAAAGCTCCATACAGGCATCCAGCAGACTCACCCAGCCTAAGAGGTTTGCAGCCATCTCACCAGAGGACAAAGGATCATTGAACCAGGTAGGAAAAAACACTTGGAGCCCATATCAGGGGAAGCAGGTTCTGTGGAGGAAATCTGGATGTTAAACTTATACACCCATACTGCCAGGAGCCAAGATAGAGGAATAAAGTTTAGTGGCTCCTCTAAATCCCTCCCAGACCAAGAAAAGTCCGGAATTAAATGTTCTAATCAGAGTAAAAGCTTGAATCAGGGCAAGCGACCCCAGGTGTGGGCAAGGCCTAGGAAGGCAGGGAGAAGACAGTACAGAGTCTAAGCCCAGGAGGGTGGAGCTAGCAAGCCCTACCAAGAAAAGCCAATTTAACACCACCCACCCAATCAGCAAACAGCAGCTCTTCCTCAGGCCTTCAGCTGTAGCCTGCTCTAAACCTGCTTGAGCCGTAGCTCAGGGACATAAACTCTGAAACCTGAAGGAGCTAGACCACCTGACCCCAAAAAGTTACTCTGTAACCCTCAGCGTAATTCAGGGAATTACTGAAAGTCTTGGTATTGGCGTCATGTTACATGCTCAGAGCTTAGAGATGCCAAGCCCTTACATCCCAACCTGACAAGCTTAACACTCCGGCACCCCAGACTTGGATATCCATTCCAAATTCCAGGACAAAGGCCCTCACAATGGAAAAGAAGTAAAGTGCAAAGGCTAGGAACATTGAATCTTTTTATAGTGAGCAAGAACAAACAAATTCAGAAGGCAACAGGGACTCTGTATCCACACTGGAGACCACAGAAGGAAATGTAAATTGATCTCAAGTCCAGAGAACCTTCTTGGAGGATCTCAAAAGAAATTTTAAAAATAAAATTAGAGATGTAGGAGATAAATTCAAATCTACAGTGTCCAAACTGGAAAAAAAAACTCACTGAAGAAATCAAATCTTTGAAAAGCAAAATTGGAGTACTAGAACAGGAGGTCCAAAATCTAACTGGAGAAAATGCCTCCCTAAAAATGAAAAATGAAAATAAGGATAAGAAACTACAAAAACTAGCTTAGGAAAATAACTCACTAAAAATTAGGATCAGACAAACTGAAGCTAAGGACTCTATGATGCAATAAGAGTCAGTCAAACAAAACATAAAGAGTGAAAAATAGGAAGAAAGTGCAAAATACCTCACTCGAAAAACAACTGACTTGGAAAACAGGTCCAGGAGAGATAACCTAAGAATTATTGGCCTACCAAAAAATCATGATGAAAAAACCAGCTTGGACAGCATCCTCCAAGAGACTGTTAAAGAGAACTGTCCTGAGGTCCCAGAATCAGAGGGAGAAATGATTATTGAAAGAATCCACCGATCACCTCCTGAAAGAGATCCACAATTGAAAACTCCAAGAAATATTGTAGCCAAACTCCAGAGCTACAAAGTAAAGGAGAAAATACTGGATGTAGCCAAAAAGAAGAAATTCAAATATTGTGGAACTACAGTCAGGATTACACAGGATTTGGCAGCTGCTACATTAAAAGACTGGAGGGAATGGAATGCCAATTTTAGTAAAGCAAAAGAGCTAGGACTGCAACCATGGATCAACTTCCCAGCAAGACTTG
The DNA here is from genome assembly GCA_028646575.1 of Pseudocheirus occidentalis. Classification (NCBI taxonomy): domain Eukaryota; kingdom Metazoa; phylum Chordata; class Mammalia; order Diprotodontia; family Pseudocheiridae; genus Pseudocheirus; species Pseudocheirus occidentalis. The sequence continues at coordinate 227,675,965 of CM053594.1, read as the reverse complement.
CCATATTCTTTCAGGCAAAGAGATGGTCATTTAATGAAATAAAGGACTTCCAGGCTTTCCTTATGAAAAAAGCCTGAGCTCAATGGAAAATTCGATCTCCACTTACAAGATGCAAGAAAGACATAAAAAGGTAATCAAGGAAAACAAACACTCACATGTACATATACACACACAGATGCTCACACATGCATATAACTTGGGACTCAATAAGAGCAAAATGTTTATATTTCTTTATGAGAAGCAGATACTGGTCAGTACTGAAATTTGTATAAATATTGTGACGTTTGAGGGGGATGTTCACAGAAAGAGGGTGTGGATAGAAAAAACTAACCTGAAGATTTAGGGGAAGAAAGGAATTGTAAGGGGAGAGGAGGAAAGGTAGAGGTAGAAGATGGTAGATTGTGCCACAGGATGAGACATAAAAACCATAATGGAGTGGAGGGGTGGGATGGAGGGGCATGAGCGTCATATGATTGTTACTCTCATTGGTTCTGATTTAAAGAGGGATCAATACAAATGGCTAAGTTTAGATTCTAACTTGAAAAGACACAAAAATTCATAATAACAGGGAAAAGAGGGAGTGAGAGGAGCAATGTATGAAATTTACTAGCATCAGTTTGGGTTCAATAAGGGAATAACATACTCTGTTAAGAATAAAAATCTATTGTACACTACAACAGTAGGAGAGATAAGGGGGGACGGGTGTAAGAAGGGGAGCGTATACAGGGGGAAGGGGAAGACTAGCAAGGGGGGAAGGTAGTAAAGAGGGGGAATCACAGGGAGGGAATACCGAGGGAGGTGGTGGTCAAAAGGAGAATTCTTAAGGAGGGAAAGGGAAAAGGAAGGCATAAAGATATAAACAGGGGAGGGGATAAGATGGAGGCAAAGTCACAGATAGTAACCATAACTGTGCATGTGAATGGGATGGACTCTCGCATAAAATAGAGGCAGATAGCAGAATGGATTAAAAACCACAATCCGACAATATGCTGTCTACAAGAAACACATCTGAAACAAGGGGAGATGCACAGGGTAAAGGTAAAAGGATGGAGCAGAATATAT
>CM053594.1:227649494-227674803 GCA_028646575.1 Pseudocheirus occidentalis | reverse complement strand
CAAAAGTAAAAAAAAAAGCAGGGTTAGCAATTCTTATCTCAGATAAAGCAAAAGCTAAAATAGATCTAATTAAAAGATATAAGGAAGGAAACTACATCCTGCTAAAAGGCACCATCGAGAATGAAGCAATATCATTACTTAACATATATGCACCAAGCAGTATGGGATCCAAGTTCCTAGAGGAAAAGTCAAGGCAATTAGAGGAGGAAATAGACAGCAAAACGATACTAGTGTGGGACCTCAATCTCCCCCTTTCTGAAGTGATTAATCTAATCTCAAAATAAACAAGAAGGAAGTTAAAGAGGCAAATAGAATTTTAGAGAGGCTAGACATGATAGATCTATGGAGGAAACTGAATGGGGATAAAAAGGAAGATACCTTCTTCTCAGCAGTACATGGCACATTCACAAAAATAGACCATGTACTAGAGCATAAATACCTCACAATTCAGTGCAGAAAGGCAGTAATACTAAAGGCATCATTCTCAGATTTTGATGCAATAAAATTTATATGTAATAAAGGCCCAGGGAAATGTAGGCAAAAAACTAATTAGAAACTAAATAATTTAATCCTAAAGAATGAGTGGGCTAAACAAGAAATTATAGAAACAATCCGTAACTTCATTCAGGAGAATGACAATAATGAGATACCATGCCAAAACTTGTGGGATAGGGCAAAGGCAGTACTTAGGGGAAGTTTCATATCCCTGAATACATACTTGAAAAAAATTAGAAAAAATGGTGGTGAATGAATTGGGTATGCAATTGAAAAAGCTAGAAAAAGAACAAATTGAAAATACCCATCTAAAAACTAAATTAGAAATAATGAAAACCAAAGGAGAGATTAATAAAATTGAAAGTAAGAAAACTATTGAACTTATAAATAAAACTAAGCGTTGGTTTTATGAAAAAAATAAATAAAATTGATAGACCCTTAGTCAATATGATAAAAAAAGAAAGAAGAAAACTAAATTCTGAGTCTCAAAAATGAAAAGGGTGAATATACCTCCAATGAAGATGAAATTGAAACAATAATTAGAGTTATTTTGCCCAACTGTATGCACATAAATTTGACAAACTTAGTCAAATAGAGGAATATTTACAAAAACACAAGTTGCCCAAACTACCTGAAGAGGAAGTAAATTACTTAAACAACCCCATATCAGAAAAAGATTTGAACAAGCTATCAAAGAGCTACCTAGGAAAAAATCCCAAGAGTCAGATGGATTCACTAGTGAATTCTATCAAACATTTAAAGATTAATTGATTCCAATACTCTACAAACTATTTAGGAAAATTTGTGAGGATGGAGTGCTTCCTAATTCTTTCTATGACACAAATATGGTACTGATACCTAAATCATGGAAAGACAAAACGGAGAAAGAAAATTATAGATTAGTCTCCCTCATGAATCTAGATGCAAAAATCTTAAATAAAATATTAGCAAAAAGACTACAGCAACTTATAATGAGAATAATACATTTTGACCAGATTGGATTTATTCCAGGAATGCAATGATGGTTCAGTATTAGGAAAACCAACAGTATCATAGATCATATCAACAATAAAACTAGCAGAAACCATATGATAGTTTCCATAGATGCAGAAAAAGCCTTTGACAAAATACAACATCTATTCCTATTAAAAACACTGGGACATATAGGAATAAATGGAGTTTTCCTTAGAATAATAGGTAGCATCTACTTAAAGCCATCAGCAAGCATTATATGCAATGGGGACAAACTAAAAGCATTTCCAATAAGATCAGGGGTGAAACAAGGATGCCCACTATCACTCCTCTTATTGAGTGTAGTACTAGAAACGTTAGCAGTAGCAATTAGAGAAGAAAAAGAAATAAAAGGAATCAAATTAGGCAAAGAAGAGACTAAATTATCACTCTTTGCAGATGACATGATGATATACTTGGAGAATCTTAGAGACTCAAGTAAAAAACTTCTTGACACAATAAATAAATTTAGTAAAGTTTCAGGATATAAAATAAACCCACATAAATCCTCAGCATTCCTATATATATTTCCAATGAAGCCCAACAGCAAGAGATAGTAAGAGGAACTCCATTTAATGTTACTGTAGACATCATAAAATATTTGCTAATCTACCTGCCAAAACAAACCCAGTACCTTTGTGAACACAATTACAAAACACTTTTCACACAAATAAAAGCAGATCTCACTAATTGGAAAAACATTATTTGCTCATGGGTGGCTAGAGCTAATATAATAAAAATGACAATTTTACCTAAATTAAATTACATATTTATTGCCATACCAATCAATCTACCAAAAAATTACTTTATAAAACTGGAAAAGTTAGTGACAAAATTCATTTGGAATAACAAAAAGTCCAGAATATCAAGGCAACTAATAAAAAGAAATGTTAGGGAAGGTGGCATAGCTGTACAATACTTCAATCTCTATTATAAAGCAGCGGTCCTGAAAACTACCTGGTACTGGCTAAGGAACAGAGTAGTGGATCAGTGGAATAGAGTAGGTACAAAAGTCTCAGTAGTCAATGACTATAATAATATACTGTTTGATAAGCCCAAAGACCCCAGTTTCTGGGTTAAGAATTCACTATTTGACAAAAACTGCTGGGAAAATTGGAATATACTATGGCAGAAATTGGGCATAGACCATTATCTAACACCATACACCAAAGTCAAGTCTAAATGGATGCATTATCTAGATATAAAGGCCAATATTGCAAATAATATGGAGAAGCACAGAATAGTTTAAATGTCAGATTTATGGAGCAGGGAAGACTTTATGACCAAAGAAGTGCTAGAAAGCATTATAAAATGCAAAATGGATAATCCTTATTTCATCAAATTGAAAACTTTCTGTACAAACAAAGCCAATGTAACCAAGATTAAGAGGGAAATGCAAAATTGGGGAAGAATATTTACAATTAGTGTCTCTGATAAAGGACTCATTTCTAAAATATACAGGGAATTAAATAAAATTTACAAGAATGCCAGTCATTCCCCAATTGATAAGTGGTCAAAGGATATGAACAGGCAATTTACAGAGGTAGAAATTAAAGATATATTTAAGCACATGGAAAAATGCTCCAAATTACTATTGATTCATGAATTGCTAATCAAAACAACGTTGAGGTACCACATCTCACCAGTCAGATTGGCTAAGATGACAAAACAAGAAAATGACAAGTGCTGCAGAGGATGTGGACCATTTGGAAGTCTAATGCATTGTTGGTGGAGCTGTGAACTGATAGAACCATTCTGCAGGGCAATCTTGAACTATGCCCAAAGGGCTTCAAATAATTGCCTACCCTTTGACCCAGTAATACCACTTTTGGGGTTGTATCCCAAAGAGATCATAGAAGTGGGAAACAGTCCCATATGTACAAAAGTATTTATTGCAGCTCTCTTTGTGGTGGCAAAAAACTGGAAATTTAAGGGGTGCCCACTAATTGGAGAATGGCTGAACAAGTTATGGTATATGAATGTGATGGAATATTATTGTGCTAAAAGAAAGAGGAAGGAAATTGACTTCATAATTACCTGGAGAGGCTTAATAAAATTGATGCTGAGTTAGAAGAGCAGAACCAGGAAAAATTTGTACACAGTCACAGATGCACCATATGTGTGATGACCAATTTTGAAAAACTGGATGTTTCTCAGCATCAAACAGGTAAAAGATAACTCTACACATCTCAGCATGGAAGGAGATATCTACATTCAGATAAGGATCCAGAGAGATGAGAGTTTAAAAGGAGACTGAAGCAATGCATGCTATCATTCTTTTCGATGTTTGGCTTTTGTTTCTCTTTTCTCACTGTTCACTCCATTGGCTATAATACCTATATGACCAGTCTATTGTACAATGTGAAAGAGTTTGCAGATTCTATACATGATTGTATGCCACCAAGGCAGGGGTGGGGGGTGGGGAGGAAGTAGAGAAAAATCTGAAACTCAAGTGACTCTGGAACTGAATCTTGTAACCTAAAAGTAAACAAACAAGTCAATAAAATTTAAAAAAAGAAAAAAAATATGAAAAGTAATAAGGCCATGTGTATAGTGATAACTAGTTGAAAGACAATTCTGTGATTATTTTTAAGGGTCTACCATTTGTTTTGCATAGCTAACTATGCATATATTTAACTATGCATATCACAATGGTAGAGGATAAAGCTATAGTATTTTGTCCTTTCCTATTGTTTTTAAGGTTTCAGACAGCTGAAATTATGACTTTTTGTTTGGTAATGTAAATCTGATAGTAGTAATGATCTCTGTCACTCAACTACCAACATTTTTGTTTATTGTGTTTGTTTATTAATTTTCCCATGATTTCAAAGATAAGATGGCAAGCCATCCCTAGCTACTGCAGATTCTGCAAGATATAAAGAGAGGAGAAGGATTGCTTCAGAGCTACATTGTCCACACACTGTCCTAGCAAAGTTAGGTTGTTCATGCAGTTCTTCCAGATGATGATTCCTTTCTGAGATTTTCAAATTTGGAATGTTCCTAAAGCTATTTCCTTAGTACTAGAAAGACATTTTTTTTCAGAAAAAAATAAAAATATTTTTAAAACTTTAAATGTCATATTTTTAATAATTAAAAGGGAAAATAAGCAGTGATATTACTTTATTATTATTGATATTATTGTTAGCAATATTTCCATTTCATAAATCATTTGGGAGGCAAAGAGCTTTCTCATCATGAAAGATATTCTTTCCTACAGTATCCTTGACAATCGTTTAACAACTCAAGTTTTGGGATATCCATTTCCTTGTATTTTGGGCTACTTTAGTTACTATTGGTAGTTTAATTTAATAAAAAATATGTTCTTCTGTAGCTTCTTACCAAAAACAGGAATCCTTCCTAATAGGTACCCTCTAAACTTTCAACTGTGAAAATCCACTTCTTTGAATGTTTTCCTCTTGAATTTTAGGAAAACCTTACTTTTAATTTTATACTTTGATGCCAAAGTTTTTACTACTAAGTCTAAATGTACTGTATTCTTCCTAGTTTTGTACTCTAAAACTATGAAGAAAAAAAGTATGGAGGATCATGTTGTGGAAATTAGAGTTTATTTAATTCTCAGAGGCCGTAGAAATTTAGAGTTTGTAGAGTTGGCTTTGCCATAAACTATCTGTGCCTCCATTTCCTTAATTACAAACCCTGGCAGAGTGACACAGAGAAAAAGCCTGTTTCTTGGTTTATACATATACACAGATTCCAAAATACTTTATTCCTTTCCAGGACCTTACAATTCATATTTTTGATCATGGGTTGCTGATAAACAATTGGGAAGGGAATTTCTCAAAGTAGAAGGCTAAAATATGGTTTAATTACCTTGGAGCAGAAAGGCTGCTGATAAAGACAGGTGGGCAGGGAGGAAAGAAGGAAGTAAGGAAGGAAAAGAGGAATATACTAAGGCAGGGAGGGAGGAAGAAAGAAGAAGAGAAGGAAGGAAGGGAGGAAGGGAGGGAGAGATGGAGGGGGGAGGAAGTAAAGAAGAATGGAAAGGAATGAAGGAATAATGGGAATGAGGAAGGTAAGAAAAGAGGGAAGCAAGAAGGAATGAAGAAGAGAAAGAACAATAGGAGGAAGAAAAGAAGAAAGGAAAAAGGAAGAGAGGGGAAATACAAAAAGAATGAAAGGAAGGAAAGGAAAGAAGGAAGGAAAGAAAGGAGAGGGAGGGAGAGAAAAGGGAGGACAGAAGGGAGGGAGGTAAAAAAGAAGGAAGGAAGAAAGGAAGGAAGGAAGGAAGGAAGGAAGGAAGGAAGGAAGGAAGGAAGGAAGGAAGGAAGGAAGGAAATAAAAATGGTTGAACTTGACTGTGGCACAAAGTATAGAAATATATGATATGAAATAAACCTGAAAATTCAAGTTTAAAATAAATTTGATTTGCTTTAAATGTCTGGCTATATAGTTCAGTAATTTCCAACTCTTTGTGACCCTTTGGATTTATAGTATGCCAGAATCTTTGATCTTTCACTGTCTCTTCAACTCTGTCTAAATTCTTGTTCATTGTTTCAATTATACTATATATCCATCTCATCCTCTCCTGTATTCTTTTCTTCTTCCCTTTGATTTTCACCAACATCAAGGTCCTTTCCAATGAGTCCTAACTTCTCATTATGTGGTCAATGTATTTAAGCTTCAGCTTCAATATTTGACATCCAGAGAATATCCCAAAACAAAATATTAAAATATTGACTGATTTGATCCCATTGCTGTCCAAGGCACTCTCAAAAATCTTCTCCAGCACTACAGTTTGAATGTGTGAGTTCTGTGCAGCTTCACTTTCTTTTTTATATTAACTTTTATGTTTATTTTTAGTTTATATCATTGATTCCCAAAAGATTTTGAGTTACAAACTTTCTCCCCATCTTTCCCCTACCCATCACCCCAAAATAGCAATCCTACTGTATACCACCTCCCCCAATCTGCTATTTCCTATATCCTCCCCTATACCATCTCTGTCCTTCTGGTAGGGAAAAATGGAACTCCATATCCCGATGCCTGTATATATTATTTCTCATTTGCATGTAAATAAAAATAAGAATATAATAATAATTAATAATAATTTTAAATATTTGATTTCAAAACTTTGCATTGCAGATTCTTTCCCTTCCTCCCTTGTCACCACCCTTACATGGAAGATAAGCAATTCAATGTAGGTTGTGCATGTGTACTTATGTGAAACATTTCCATACTGAGTAAATTGTGAAAAACTGACTGCATTTCCCTCCATCCTATCCCATTCCCCACTTGTTCTGTTCTCTACTTTGTCCCTGTCCCTTTACCAAAGTGTGTACTTCTAACTACCCTCCCCTCCCAACCTGTCCTCCCCTTCATCATCTCCCTTTTGTCCCCCCCTTCCTTCCCTAAGCCAAATTCAATGAGAGTAAGGTTAATCCATTCCCTTTTGCCTTCCTGTTCTTCTCCTTTGCTGCAACTGTTATCCTTTGCCTCTTTTATATGAGATAATTAATCCCATTCTGTCTCTTCCCACCTCCTCTCATTTTGTTCCTCTCTCCCCTCTCAATTTCACCTTTTAAATATCATCCCTTCCTATTCAATTGATCCTGTGCTCTCTTTCTATGTATATACACACACACTCACATAAGTATTAATATATATAGAATATATTTTATATATACTATAATTACATATATATATTATACCTAATATATATTATTAATATATAATTATATGTTGTATATAATTATATATTATATATCTATATTATCTTATACATAGACATATTTTTACATTCACATAAATACATATATACACACATACATGTATATATATACATATATACATACATACATACATACATACATACATACATACATTTATATTCCCTTCAACTATCCTTATTCTTAGAAAAGTTGCATAGGTTACAATGATCATTTTCCATGTAAGCATGTAAATAGTTTAACTTTGAAAAGTTCCTTATGATTTCTTTTCCCTCTTTACCTTCTCATGCTTCTCTTGCTTCTTGTATTTGAAAGTAAAATTTTCTATTCAGTTATTGGTTTTGCATCAAGAATGCTTGAAAGTCCTCCACCTCATTAAATTACCATATTTTTCCCTGAAGTATTATACATAGTTTTGCTATATAGGTGATACTTGGTTTTAATTCTAGCTCCTTTGATCTCCTGAATATTACATTCTAAGCCCTTCCATCCCTTAATGTAGAAGCTGATAGATCCTGTGTTATCCTGATTGTGTTTCCACAATACTCAAATTGTTTCTTCTTGGCTGCTTTTAATATTTTCTCTTTGATCTGGGAACTTTGGAACCTGGCTATAATATTCCTAGGAGTTTTCTTTTGTGATCTTTTTGAAGAGGTGATGGATGAATTCTTTAAATTTCTATTTTACCCTCTGGTTCTAAAATATCAGGGCAAGTTTCCTTGAGAATTTCTTGAAAGATGATTTCAAGGTTCTTTTTTTCATTATGGCTTTCAGGTAGTCCAATAATTTTTTAAATTTTGAACTCTTTGTCACAGTAGACCTCTGTTTCCAGATGTGAGAGCTTTGTTCCAAATTGTTGGGATTTTTGCAGCTGCTGGGGCTATTATGGGGGCACCGTCTCCACAGCCTCCACGAACTTTGGCTCACTGCTCACACACCTCAGGATCACTACCAAAGACTGCAATCCAGATCCAGGCAGGTTAAGCCAGGAGTGCTCAGGCTCTAAAGGGTCACTGGTCTCTACCCCCACCCCTCAAGATCTGCAGGCTGGGAGCTCTTAAGGAGCCATGTTCCACCATTTCATGGTCTTGGAGCAGAGGCCAGACTGTGCCTCCACCCTATCCTCCCCCCTCATCCAGCAGAGTTTCACTCACCTTTTACTTTATCTTTGGCATTTATGGGTTGATGATTCTGAAAACTGCCACAGAAGCTGGTGATCCACTCTGCCAAATGCTGCTCCTGTTGGTGGTTCAGGCTGTCCTGAGGATAAAACCATGGGCTCATTTGGTGCTGGGCTGTGCTCCTAGAGTGCTGCAATGGACCCTTTCTGCTGGCCTGCCAGGCTGCCATCAGCAGGAGATTTGTTTCTCTCTGTCACTTTGTGGGTTTTGTAGCTCTAAAATTTGCTTAGAGTCATATTTTATAGCTATTTCAGGTGGTTGTGGGGGAGCTCACAGACTTTTCCTGCTTCTACTCTATCAACTTGATTCCAACCCCAGAGCTTCATTTTCTTTGTTCAACTCTCACAGTCATATATTACTACAGGGAAAAAAAACAATAACAACAACACACCTTTGACTGCATGGACTTTTGTTGGCAAGGTGATGTCTTTGTTTTTTGTTGGATATACATATTTGCCATAGTTTTCCTTCCAAGGAACAAATGTGTCTTTATTTGATGGCCATAGTCATTGTCTGCAGTAATCTTTGAGTCTGAGAATAGAAAATATGGCACTGCTTCCATTTCTTCTCCCTATATTTGTCAAAACAATGATGGAACCAGTTGCCTAAATCCCAGATTATTTGATGTTAAACTTCATTACATTCTTTGCTTTCATCTTCATCAAGAGGCTTATTAATTCCTTTTCATTTTCTCCCATCAGAATTGTATTATCTGCATGTCTGAGATCATTGATATTTCTCCCAGCAACTTTAATTTGGGATTTTGAGTCATACAATCTTACATTTTGAATGATGTACTCTATATTCTTCTTAAATAAGTACAGTGATAATATACAACCTTGTTCCCTGACACCCATGATGTTGACATTTAATATTCCTATTTTTTTTTTGTTTGACCATGTCTGACTTACCTTGGTTCATGGATGTATCATTTCAGTCCTACATGCAATATCTGTCTTCACAGCATCAGATTCCATTTTGTCAGCAAATACATCTGCCACTCAGCTTCCTTTCATATTTGGCCCAAATAATTCCTTGTAGTTGCTCCTTGTAATTTCTTTCCACTCTTTCCCAGTGGTAGCATATTGGACACATTCTGGCCTGAAGGGCTGATCTTCTCATATCATCTCTTTTTATCCTTTTAGTACTGTCCTTGGTGATATCTTTTCAAAGACACAGGAGTGATTTGCCCTTTTTTTCTCCTGTTTCACCTTTGTCAAAACTCTCCATTATGACTTGTCAGTCTTGGAAAATCCTGCATCCAGAACTTATGGTTTCATATGCAAGCCCGTGAAGAAAGAAAAGGCAATGATAAGGAGTGGGCAGGGGGAATATTCCTGACTAGGGATCTTCAATTTTACTTTGTAGGCAGCAGATATTAATGGATATTTTTAAATTGGGGAATGACATATTTAGACATGTATATTAGGAAGGTTACTTTGGTAGCAATCTAAAAAATGGATTGGGGAAAACAGTGATTAGAGAAAAAGGAACCAATTATAACACTGTTAGAAAAGGTCAAGTTGGGGGGCAGAGTCAAGATGGTTGCTTAGAAACAGGAAAACTCTGTGGCTCCCCACATTACCACCACAAATACCTATAAAATGTGCTCCTAACCAGTTTTAGAGCTCCAGATTTAAGAGTCCAGAACTCTTAAAATGACAGAGAAACAAGGATCCTGCTGAAGGCAGCCCAGCAGAAGGATGGAAAGGGATTATCCCAGAGTTCTGGGAGCAGAGCCCTGATTAATTCATTTTTAGCCCCAGGCCATCCAGGAGAAGTCAGTGCTGGAGATTTCAGGAGAGTGGATCACTGGCAGCTGTGGCAGGTTCCAGAATTACCAACACATAAGAGCCAAAGACAAAAGGAAAAGGTCAGTGGAACCTGGCTAAATTTCAGGATAAGGTATGGCCAAATGCTTCCAGAGTTAGAAGCAGTCTGAAGTGGTGGCCATGCAGCCACCTCCACGTGGCTACTTCAGAAGCACCTGGTCTGCAGATTGCAGGAAGGTCAAGCAATCATTCTGAGGCTGTGTTCTTGCCTTGAGCTTCCTGGATCAGGATTGCAGTCTTGGCTGGTGGTCCTGATGTGTGTTTTCAGTGAGTCAAAGCTGGTGAGGGCTAGAAAGACCGTGGCCTCCTAATCGCTCTAGAAGCTATGAAAATCCAGCAATTTGAGACAGAGCTCTCTACTCTGAAAGCAGAGTTCTATTGAGCCCAAAGGTTAAGTAACTGACTGGCAACATGAGCAGGAAAAGGATGCAAAGAAAACTCAGGAATCCAACTTCAGATTCCTTTTTTGGGGACAAAAAGAATCAAAGCATGGAATGGAAGGAAGGCAAAACAGGCAGAACTCCTGCACCAAAAGTTTCTAAGAAAAATGTAGATTTGTTACAAGCCATAGAGTGGCTTAAGAAGGATTTTGAAAACCAGATAAGAGAAGCAGAGGAAAAATCGGGGAGAGAAATGAAAGTGATGCAAGAAAATCATGATGAGAGAGTCAACAACCTGACTCAAGAAAGTAACATCTGAAAAATAAACTAACTCAAATGACAAAAGAGGTCCAAAAAGCCAAGGAGGGGAATACCTTAAAAAGGCTAATTTTCCAGATGGAAAAAGCATCTCAACAACTCACTGAAGGGAATAATTCCTTCAGAATTAGAGTGGAGCAAGTGGAAGCAAATGACTTTATGAGAAATCTGGACACTATTAAACAGATCCAAAATATGAAAAAAAATGAAGGCAACATGAAATATGTCATTAAAAAAACACTGACCTTGAAAACATATCCAGGAGAGACAATTTAAACATTATTGCACTACCTGAGAGCCATAATCAAAAAAAGAACCTAGAAAGTACCCTCCTAGAAATTCTCAAGGAAAACTGCCCAGATATTTTAGAACCAGAGGGCAAAAAAGAACTTGGAAGAATTCACCAATCACCTTTGAAAAAGACCCCAAAAAGAAAACTAGGAATGTTATAGCCAGGTTCCGGAGTTACCATATCAAGGAGAAAATATTGCAAGTTGCCAAGAAGAAACAATTTGAATAGTGTAGAAACAATTTGAATACTGTGGAAACACAATCAGGATATCCCAGGATCTATTAGCTTCTACATTAAGAGATTGAAGGGCCTGGAATGTGATATTCTGGAGATCGAGGGAGCTAGGATTAAAACCAAGAATCATCTACCCATCAAAACTGAGTATAATGTTTCAGGGGAAAATGTGGTCATTCAATGAGGTGGAGGATTTTCAAACATTCTTGAGGAGAAAACAGAACTGAATAGAAAATTTGACATTCAAACACAAGAAGCATGAGAAGGTAAACATCAAAAGATATCATAAGGAATTTATCAAAGTTGAATTATATACATGCCAACATGGAAAAATGAGAATTGGAACTTATGAAACTTTTCTCAGTATGAGGATAGGTGAAGGGAATATAAATGTGCAGATAGATAGATAGATAGATAGATAGATAGATAGATAGATAGATAGATAGAACAATTTATGTGTGTATGTATGTATATGTATACTTATGCCAATATAATAGAGAATATATGCATGAATACATATGGGAGTGTGTGTATATGTATGTACATAGACAGAGGGGACAGGATCAATTGAACAGGAAAGAATAGCTTAAAAGGTGAAATTAAGAGTTGGGAGAGGAATAGAATGAGAGGGACATACAGAATGCTGTCAATCATTTCATATAGAAGAGGCAAATGATAACTGTTATAATGGAGGAGAAGAACAGGAAGGCAAAAAGGGAATGGGCTAAACTTACTCTCATTGAACTTGGCTTAGGGAGGGAATGACATATACTCTAAAATGGGTATCTTGCCCTGCAGGAGAGTAGGGGGGAATGGGACAAGAGGGGGGGGGTTTAGAGGGGTAGGCAGGGTCGGAGAGGGGGGAGAGTTGTTAGAAGCACACACTTCTGTAAAGGTACAGGGACAAAGTAGAGAATAGAACAAGGGGAGGGTGGGATAGAAAGGAGGGAAATATCATCAGTGCTACATAATATATCCATTGTGGAGATGTTCTGTGTAACTACACATGTACAGCATGTATTAAATTGCTTATCTTTCCAGTGGGAGTGAGTGACAAGGGAGGAAGGGAAAGAATCTAGAATTAAAGTTCTAAATTCGTATGTAAAACATATCGTCATCACCATCATCATTATTTACATGCAACTGGGAAATAAGATATACAGGCACTAGGATAGGGAGATCCATCTGGCTCTACCAGAAAGTCAGAGGAGTGATGGGAGAGGATATAGGTGAGAGCCAGTTGTTGAGGGCTTATAAAGTGGGATTGCTGTTTTGGGCGGTTGGGTAGGGAAAAGATGGGGACAAAGTTTGTAACTCAAAATCTTGTGGAAATCAATGCAGTAAACTAAAAATATACAAAAGTTAATTTAAAAAAAAGGTCAAGTCAGTGTTAAGGAGGTACTGAATTAAGACTAGAGCATTGGGAGTAGGAAATATTCAAAGATATATTATGTACATGGAAGTAAAAATGGCCATCTATGGGATATCCAAGTTGGGGAGGAAGTAGGAAGAGGATGAGGAAGCATTTGACAGGACTGTGATTTTTTTTTACATTTGTGCAATACTAGATATACTAGAGCAAGGAAAATAGTGGCGGTTTAATAATAACAACTATATGGAGTTACATGTAGTAGAATAACAAGATTATATGAAACATTATATGATTGGTAAGTCATGTTGGTAGTGGTTAAATGAGAAAGTAGCAGTAGGTAGTAAACTGTTATTTATTTCTTCTTAAGATCCAGTAAATCAAAGGTGAGAGTGAAGGAAGGGGAGACCAGAGCTGGAAAGGAAAACTGAGAAAGTAACATAAAGTATCAAAGGCCTAACTTAAAGCATTTATATTTGAAGAGGTAACATAGGCTAAAATATAAAGAACTTCGAAAGTTTTAGAATAAATCATGGATGACAGATCAATAAAGATTTATTAAGGAACCATTTCAAGGGTATAACTGACCTTTTTAAGACTGAGGTGAGAATGAACAATTGCATCCTACACAAACCTCTCTTGGAGCTGTCATCAGCAATAAAATAGCAGGTTTATAAGAATAAGTCTCAATCAGGATGGTGACTTTTAAAGTAATTTTAACATATAAAGAACGTCTTTCACCATTTTAAACAGCGAGTAGGTGCCTGATATAGGTAGATAGATTGATACATAGTTGTAGATACAAAAAATATAAACTCACATGCATGTTTATGTATCTATGATATGTATATGATATATCATATTATAGAACATATATTAAATATATGACACTTGGGAAATAAATTGAATATATATCACATGTATTGCAAATGGCATGCATTTATATGATGTATATCTATATTACGTTATACATGCAAAAATTCATATATATGTGCACACATGTACATTATACATATATAGATATATATGTACATGTGTGTGTCTTTCCAATTTGGTTTTCTAGAACTAACTTATTTGGTTTATGGAGCAATGGAATTTATTTACTATCTCATATATACTTTTGATAAATAATTTATTTGGGAAAATTTAATAAGGAAAATATTATCATGTTCAACTAAGTCATCCTTCCAGTGCTATCTTGGATGACTGATCACTGTAAAAGAGAGAACTATTCAAAGGCATGACTTTCTTTTTTGAAAACAAGTATTGCATTCTTAAAATCATTTATCTAGAGCATGAGCTTAGATCTCCTCAATCTTCACATAACATAGAGAATGATATTGCTATAGATACTTATTAAAGAGACATTGGTGGTAGCTTCTGAACTCTTAGTTTCCAATGAGAGGGGACAGCTGTCTTGACTGATGAATATATGTTAAATGGGTGCTACTCCATTGTGGGTTCAGGGTGAAGTTTAATACACACACACACACACACACACACACACACACACACATATATATACATATACAAATATATATATATATATATATGTATGTATGTATACATAATTGCTATTATCTGTTGGTCTCTGTGTTTCTTCTACTCTTCAAGGATTTTTCTCTTTGTAACTGTCCCTCCTCTACCAATCACCCCTGCCTTGTGTGAAACAGGCAATAGGTGCTTGGAATAAAAGAGTCATGAATTATTATAGGAATGATGTATGTGTATGCATGTGTGTGAAGCATATGAATAATGTTTTTCTTAAAATTTGCTTCTTTATCCCATGCATGCCTTGATGAAATTTACCATTTCCTTATCTGTAAATAACTCAGTTTTTTTACTTTAAAAGAAAACAAAAATAAACACTGTAGTGTATGTCTTGGCTTTGGGATCTTTTTCTTTTGCCCTGGTGAATATTAGCCCCATTTGTAATTCTCTCCACTGATACTGACCTATCTCTTTCTCACCATCCCTGCCAGTGAAGTGAGCCTGAGAGATCTTTTGACCCTTGGACTGTGATAATCGTGTCTTCCTGAATCGCTACAATCTTCCCATTATCTATTAGGCTGCTAACAATCTATGCTTGATACATTGTTAAGCAAAGGACAATACATTATTCCTCCCCTTTAGAATTTTAAAATCTCATGCTTTGGCATATTTTGTTTAGGCTCAGGTCCACTTTCTACCCACTTCACTTCTCTGCTCTTTCATCATTACCTCAGAAAACATTCCAAAAAAGCTCACAGAGTTTATAGACCCCCATTCTCTAGATGCCAAAGCATCCAGATAAGTTGCAATGATTATTGAGTGGGAGATGACTAGGACAAATTATCCCATAAATTGAGTAGTAAAAATGGTAACTGCAACAAGTCTTTGAAAAGCTCTGTTCAGAAGTCTTCTGAATCGGTTGTCAAACATTAATAAACTCTGAGACTTGAAATTTTAAAGTCCGTTTACAATCTATCTTTTACTTGATATCGGAACTAGAACAGTTGTAGAAAACAATGCCCATATCAAAATTTTGTTGCTATCTTGAAATGCAAATGACATCTATAAAACCAGACTTCCACGTGCCAATTCCATCAAGGTCCAGGTAATGTCATCAAAAATGTAAATATCTTAAATAATTCATGATTATGACAATGGGCACTACCAGCAACAACACTTCTGCCTTTTTGAGGATTTCAATCAATCAACAACTATTTATTAAGAAGATACTATATGCCAGGCACAGTATGAAGCACTGAATTAACTGGTATAAATAATAAATTTTTAAAAAATCCTAGTCATGAAATCTTTCTTACTATTCTAATAAGGAGAGGCAACAACAAGCACATTTAAAACTATCAAAAGCTTAAGTATGTAGCAAATGAATGCACATATATAAAAATTAGTTTTTTAAGTGAGGGCAATATCAGTGAAATTAATCAAGAAAAGCTTCATAAAGAAGTTGGTCCTAATCTTCAACAAATGAAAAGAAAGTTATAATTCAAAGGTAAGGAAGGAATTAATTCCAGGCATGTAGAACAGCCAGTATAACAGCAGAATGAAGGGAGATGTAGGATAGTTTTAAAAGACAAACAAGAAGCCTAGTTTGAAAAGGTACCAGATTGTGGCAAGGAGAGTAAGATCCAGTAAAGGTTGAAAAATAGTCTAGGGTCAGCTTGTATAAGGTCAGGCTTAAAATGTTAAACAGAATAGTTGGTGTTTTATCCCAGAGGCAATATGAAGCCACTGGAACTGATTGAGTAGAAGAGTTGAATGCTCAAATTGCATTTAAGGAAAATTACTTTGGCAGAAGTGTGTTGGATAAACTGGGGTGATGAGAGACTTGAACCAGAGAGACCAATTAAAAAGCTGTTGCAATAATCTAAAAGAGGAAATGAGAACCTGAAATAAGTAAGTAGTTGTCTGTGAGTGTCTACTCACAAATAAAGGTCAGATTCTAGAGATGTTATGAAAGTAAAAACATCCATTTTGGGGGGTAATTTTATGGATATCCTAAGCAAGAGATGATAAAAAAAATGGTGTGATTACAACCTGGGACATTAAAATGATGGTGATGAAGTAGACAGAAGTAGGAGAATTTGAAAAAGGTCAGCATTTGGGGGATAATGTAATGAATTTGGTCAGGCATGTTGAGTTTCAGATGTCTTTGAAACATATAATTTGAGATGTCCAGTAGGCAATAGGTGAGATGAAACGGAATTGCAATTGGGGGACTGGAACTACATATATGTCTGAGAATTACATGCATAGAGTTGATAGTTAAACTCAGAAGGGCTGATGAGGATGTTAGGGGAGAAAATAATGGGAAAATGAAGAGGGCCCAGGACAGGACACTATGAAGTCCTTTAGTGACTCCATTATCTGTGGATCCAGATTCTTTCAGTTAGAATAATCTTTTAATCATATCTTATAGATATCTATTATTTGTTTACTTATTACAGTCTGGTGAATTATTAATGCATCAGTAATATTATTTTTTATGTAACATGAGAATATTCTTTTCATAACCCTTAAGTTCATTCTTCCAGTAACATATACAATCAGTGAATACACACATGGTCCCATTACTGTGTCTCAGTTTGTTAGCATTGAGTATCACATCTTTTTTTTTCCACAGACTGTTTAGTTATACAGCTTTCTTTAGCATCATTTTAAACAGACTCTTTTACTACAGAGTTTTGAATGTTTGAGATGCTATTCTCTCTGGAGTGGGGGTGGGAGAGGGGAGAGCATCTCTTTTAATCAGTTCCTTCATCTATCTCTAATATATGCCAGGAAATTCTATGAGTTTCAATGTTTTAAGTTTCATTGCTAAGTACAGATATATTTGAAACTCACTCCTTTTAGCTTGCCTTTTCAACCTGATTTTTCTGTCTACTATAGTGCCTGTGCAACAGTCCTCATCTCAGGTGATATTACAAGTCACCTGAATCTATGTATACAATTTACTAGGAATGTCATGCTTAGTTGACCTCTCTCCTCTTCAGGAACTCTACTCAGCCAACTCGGTTTAGTTTTTTGCAGTCAACCCTCTCAAGCAATGGCTTTGAAAATTGTCATACTGGACCAGAAGATAGCAGAAACCCAGTTAAGATGAAATTTTCTCATTGACCTCTTTTTTCGGACTTTTCCTTTGGACTCTTCTTTTGGTTACTGAAGTTTTTCTTAATTATTACCTCTATTAGGTTCCTCAGTTTAACTGTCTTCCAGCCTAGGGTGAGAAACTCATTTTATTTCTTAGGTATTTTCATATCTGCATTTCTACTCAAATATCCCCAAATGACTTACTCAGATAGAAATAAAACTGAGTTACATAGTAGCCTAAGAGACTATGATAGTGAGGAGGTTATATTTAACTCCACTCATCTTGCACCCCATCCAATGCAGATAGCGTCGGCTTTACTGGCCAAAGGGGGCCTAAAGAACTAATGATATTCATGCTACTTGTTTTCGGTGACCATCACAAACTGATCTCTAAAAGTCCTAAATATGGAGGACTACCAAATATTAAATTATACAACAGAGTAAGCAACTTTGAAGATCAACACAAAGTCAATATTGAAATAAGAATAATAACTTTATAATTCTGTAAGATGCAGGTGGTAGATTCATTTGGACTGGATGAATAACTAGCTTTGATACAACAAACTGAATTAGGAAAATATAAAATGTGTATAGAGAATGAGACAGGAAAAAAAGTTTTTAAAGATTGTTGAAACATAGGTTGGTAGAATAGCAATTAGAGGCCACTGAAGTAACTCTGAACAAAGATCTTAAGCAACACCCTACTCCCACCAGCCTCCTTAAGTGGAGTATCAGGGGAATCTGCAGAGCCCAAGTGTTAGATTCTGGGGTACTATGGAAATTGAAAGGAATTTACTCAACTCAATTCAAATATCAAGCAGGCCTGGGAGAACTGTTGAAGGGAAAGCAGTGAGTACAAAAAGCTGATTCCTCCCAAAGGTATCTAACTGTGGAATCACAACTGATGCCCCTGTAGGAAAGAGTCTGTATGGCCTGGCCAGCACCTGCAGTTCAGTAGAGAAACAACTGGTGGTAGGAACCCCAAGAAAGTAGTCCAGTAAATAGCATCAACAGCTTCATGGGAAAGCAGCAAGAATTTATTTAAGAGGTAAAAAGATATTTCAGTGTGAAGGTGGACAAAAAATAAAAATGACTCATTTTTTTCTATCTATCTATCTATCTATCTATCTATCTATCTATCTATCTATCTATCTATCTATCATCTGTCAATCTATCTATCTAGCATCTATCTATTTATCCACATTGCTGGGATTAGAAACTATAGATTTGTGACTGTCTATTGTGGGATTGGAAGTGAACAGGGTTTATTCATCTGGATATTCTGTTTAGTCAAAAGCTGACCATCCCCACCTTAAATTAGCATATATTCTTATTCATTTTGATAAAAAAAACTTTGGATTGTTACTGAAGGGATATCATTTGAAAAAAAGCAGACCTAAAGTATGGTTTGAAACTGCAAATGCACACATTTGAAGTGGGGCTGGACTAGACATAATTTCAATAATATGGCATCAGGTAGGTAAAGAAGACAAATAATGGGATTTCATTTTTTTTAAATAAGCATTTATTCCTGGCTTTGTGATTTCTGATGGTTAGTCATAGTTTTTACTTCATAGTAGAATAAACTAGAATAACTAGAAACTCAAACCTGAATTCCCTTTTTTTTTCTGGGCAACTTTCATTTCTCTGAATTTTGAATATTGTCAACGTTTCTTAAAAACATGTTCTATGATAAAGTAAAGACCATATTCTCCAAGTGGGAATGAAATAAAATATGCAGAAGATAATACTTCCATATTGCTAAATTGTTGAGCATAAAAATAAACTACTCTCTAAAAAACAAAATGACAGAAGAATGTTCTTGTTAATCTAAAGATAACTCCTTCCTGAAAAAAACTACAAAAAATGTTATTTATCTTTGTGAAATATTCATGCAAAAGCTTCAGAAAATATTTGGCTTCAGAGAACAATCTTAATGTACAAGAAAACCCAATGAAAATTTTAGTGCATCAAGCAGGTTTGGGGAAAAATTGCTGAATATAAGGGTAATGAGAGAGATTGGGAAGTAGATTAATATTATTATTAATATTAGTGATAATAAAGACTTGTAGGTACATGTCATGATTATTTGAAAATAACAATAGAGGATGTTAAAAAGGATCAACAATCTTACAATGCTCTTCAAATTGAAGTTAGCAAAGGGCAATTTCTTCAATGTGTGAGACATGGGAGTGTTTCTTTACTTTCTCTTCCAAAGAACATAAATTTATGTATTTCTAATACATATTCTACTTTGACTACATAGAAGTTTCTTCATTTACTGAAGTGGCCAGAGAAGATAAAGGAGTGGTAAAAAGCAGTATAACTCAGCAATACCCTGTTCACCATACACAACAATTCCAACAATGACCACTAAAAATACTAGACTGAGTGGTAATTTGGAAATTGCAGAAAAATGAGAGTGAGTCATCTTTACTTCAAAAGTCAGAAATTTCACCTGCAGGCAATTGACCCATGCAAGAATGGTGAAAGTGATTAGTCATATTTAGCACCCAGAACTACAAACTGGGCCAATAGGGGTAGGACTCCCAGAGCTGATCAGAGATTTATCACCAGACTAGTCACCAGCCAAGGAACTCTCTCAACAAAGCAGAGCACTGGTCTCAGTGCCTAAACCTCCCAGCAAGATCAGCAGATCAGTGTTGTTCAGAAGTAATATTGAATTCAGCCCCAGATGGGCCTGCAATTCCAGCCTGGAGTGAGCTAGTAAAGAATAGATGTGGAGGCCCCCCAGAAAAGGCTCTCAGAGTAGATGTTGGACATGGTTTTCCTCTACTACTACCAACCCAGGAAAGCAACTCAGTTATCAACTAGAGAGGGTAATATTGCAAATAGTTGCCAAAAAGGCTTTAACCAAAACAATAACGCAAAAATTCCTAGAGCAAATCACTGGGAAATCAACTAACCAAAAAGCAAACAAAAAGATAAAAAAATCTCCAAAGCTCAGGAAAGAAATTGAGAAAAGGAGAATCTTTCCAAAATCCTTATAAGCAGAACCTCAAAGAGAAATACATTTACAATACTTTTGAAAGTGTACTCTTCTAAATTATTTATTTCCTCATTTAGATTGCATTTTCCCATTCTACCTCCATGTAGACCTCTCCCCTTTAGAACAGCTCAGACAAATCGTATAAGAGATATATAGAAATAAATAGACATGATGCAAAATGAAACAAATGTTATTGCTTGGTAAAGAAGTTAAAGTTTGGACAGTCATGTATTTCTTCTTCAAAACAATTCGCTCCTGATTTTCTGAAGTTCTCTCTATCATTCTTTCATTGCCCCATCCCTAATCCTTTTCAGCTCACTTTTATCTGTTGTCTTCTCCCTTTAAAATATTGTGAATTCCATGAGGGCAAGGGCTGTGTTCCTTTCTGCTCATATTTATTTTCTCAGTCCTCAACATAGTGCCTAGGACATAGTCAGGAGTTAATGAATGCTTCTTGTTGTTACCTTTTTCTGGTACTGATCTTGAGAGGACAGTTACATAAATCATAATTAGAGAAATTGACCTTATAATTCCAAAAGTTGACATAATTATAAAAGAAATAAAACCATGTTCCCCAGAAGAAATGAGGCAATGCTTATTACCTAACCTTCATTTAGCATCTTTTTCATCTTCATTGAATCACAAGAAAATAAAATGGAGGTATGTTTGCTTATGTAGTCAGTTGCATGTTTGTATGTATGTATGTACGTATACATGCTTACAAACCAGAATTTATGTGTAAAAATGAACATGATGGAAATGGTATCCTCATGTCAACTGAACTGATTTTTTCAAGAAATTATTTTCCCTCCTTTTTTTTTATTAAACCAGTTCTTATACACAATTAACCTTACAGTAGACTCAAAAACATTTTTGAACATAAACTAAGACTATTTGATTAACTATTTTCCCTCTTTTTACCTTTCTGACAACCAGATTTAGGGAAGGTATGTGGCATAGTGGACAGAGAATTGGACCTGGGTAAGGAACACTAATTTTCATGAATTTAAATCTGGCCTAAGACAGTTGCTAGCTGTGTGACCCTGGGCTTGTCATTTTACCTTCTTTGCCTCAGTTCTTCATCTGTAAAATGAGTTGGAGAAGGAAATGGCAGATCATTCTAGTATCTTTGCCAAAAAATCCCCAAGAGGTCACAGTCAGACACAACTGAAACAATTGAACAACAATAAGCTACCATATCACTCCATATTTTGTTAGAGTCACAGCCCAGCGGTCAGGATGATGGCCATATTATCCAAGTTGGGATGCTAACTCCGACACCAAACAGGAACATTGTCTTTTGTTACGTCATTCTAAAGCTTCTAGCTTTATTTAATGATTCTATTTTTCATGAATAATCAATAATTTGAAAATAATTTTAATGAATACTTAGTATATATTCAACCTTGTATAACATCTATTGGGTTAACAAACACCAAAGTAAAATGAATGTCTTGAATTATGTACGTGTGTGTGTGTGTATACACACACACACACACCTACACACCTACATACACACAAACACGTGTGTATGTATATGCATATGCATATGTATATAGAGAGATATATGAATGTGTACATATAAAAGATATGCATGCATGCATACATACATATCAGCATATAACCATGCATATATACTACTACTGCAAGCATCATCATAACCACTATTACTACTAAGTATTTCCATAGAATTTTATATATTACCCAAAATTTTCTTTGAAATAACACTCTGAGGTAGATTGCGCCAGAGTTATTTAACAGATAAAGAAACTGTGTGATATGAATATTGGTTTATGAGACTGTACCTTTTAAGCATTGGTTAATGTAGTTAAGCATTCTTCTACTGGATTAGAAAAGATATGCTTCCTAAAAAAAAGATATCCAATAAGTTGTCATCTAAAAAGGGATTGGATGCATTCTCTTTGTCTTCAAAAGAAAAAGAAACAACTAGTAGTAATGAGTAGAAGCTGTAAAGAGGCAAATTTCAGCTCTAATAATAGAAAAAAAACTTCCCTCAAATTGAAACTGTTCCAAAGTGGAATTCCATAGCTCTTTTGCAAAACTGGGTTTTTTCGTGCTTTTATGGGCTCCTCTTCAACTGACATTTTCTCAAAACTATTTCAAAGGAGCTTATTGTTCATGCAATAACTGATCTAATTGTTCTCTGGGCTCATTTAGCCATCTGAGATCCTGAAATTCTAAGGATTTATTTCAGTAACAGGTGAGAAAACACACAGGAAGTAAAAATATGGTTTTAAAAATCACTGACTTTCCGTTCTGTTTGACTAAGACCAGATGGTCACCTCACAAAATCAGTGGTGATTCATAAAAGGGACTCAGTGAGAACATGTGTGAAAGCTCAATAGCCTCTAAGAAAACAACTCAATGTGAAATTGCAATAGCATGTTCAGAAAACAACTAAACATACAACTGCTACTGACTATGGGTTAGTTGTGTCAATGAAATAGGTGAGTAGAGTTGCTTTTGTAAGAAAATATGGACAAGTTTAATAGACTCATAAAAATGATATTACTGCAATAAAAAAAGCATTCCACTTTTCCCCCATTTGAACAGAATTGTGGATGGTGATAGAGAAATGGGTTCAGAATGAGACAATTCTAGCTTTATGTCCCACCTCTGACATATTAACTATAGGATCCTATCATCACAGTCCCCTAAGCAAATATTCAATAATGTAAGTTGAAGAATGGTGATTGACTTTCATAAGAAGAGAGTTTTCCAACTGCAAATTTCATCCATCAGTTAAATCACAATACATATATGTATTTATAGATAGATAGATAAATATGGATACACACACACACACACACACACACACACACACACACATATATATATATATATATATATATATATATATATATATACGTACATGTGTATGTAAGAGACAGACAGAGAGAGAATGACATTTCCCTACACATCAGCACCAGTTCCTTTGTAAAATTTATATTGATGAAGTATTTAAATGGAATTGAGGAACTTAGTTATTATCCCTTTAGTAAATTTAGACAACATGGCCAGTGGAAACGTGACTTTATGGCAGTATAGTAGATATGTTCACAAACTACCTCAGGGTAACTCCAAAGCTTCCTTGACCAGAGAAAATGAAGCTAGAATGTGAAAACCTCATGCATACATAAATATACACTCATATGTCCTTATACACATGTGTATATTTCTAAATAAATGCATACAATTGTGCATACATATATACATACATTATGCACAATGTATAGCTCTTATAAGCTCTGGAAATCCTCACTCCACTTCATACTCATACTAATAACTAAGCTCCCCAGATCAAGGATCCACCTCCTTGTCAGTTTTCTAGTTATACTTCTGGGATATTAGGGTGATTTTTCATTTGCTATGGGACTGAGTTCCTATTATAGTGTGTTCTTCCCCAATAGTACCTGCAAGCATTCAGTGGTCCAGTTTCATGTAATCATTTTATATTAAATACCTTTTATAAATGGGTATTTACTAAGACAATATAACATGAAATAGAGTTGCAAGAGTTCTCCCACACTACACATGGGGTCACAATTTTCTCGTAAGGAGAGTAGGTTTACCCTTGAGGGAGTTTTCATAAAGTATTATCTCCACCAAGTTCTCTTCCAAATTTGACATAACTGCTCTACAAATGTTTGCCTCTGATCATATCACATATCTTGGTTTTGATGTTAATTCCCTACTGGGTCAAAGCAGGCTGCTCCTTCAACATTTTTTTAATAGACCACAAACCTATTACGGCTAGGGCTCCTTGAACCTTGCCTAATAGGAAAATACGAAATGTCTTATTTAACTAGTGTATTTGGAATTAATTAACAATTTTGACTAAACGATGAATAAAAAAATTTTTTCTTTCCATGAAAAACGGAGAAATAGGGGGCGGAGCCAAGATGGCAGCGTAGAAGCAGCAAAGCACCACAGCTCCGACACAAACATGCTAAAAAACTCATAAAATGGTACTCTAAACAGATTTTCAAGCTCCAAAACCCTCCAAAAGACAGAAAGCACATCTGTTGATATAGGCAGAACAGCAGGCGGGGCTCTTCGCAGCAGTCTGGGAGCCATGGCCGAAACTGGGCCGGCTCAGGCCCTGGAGCATCAGGCAGGGAGCCGCGTCTATACGAGAGCAGATCAGCTGCACTGGAGGCAATTACCACATTTATCAGGCCAGAGGACAAAAAGGCTAAGAGAAAGGTCAGTGGATTTTGCTAACTGGGGAGGAGAAGAGCGGGTCTGGCCAAACTGCTCCCAGGGCAAGGAAGCAGCGGGAGGCGGGTGTAGCAGCAAAAATGGAGCAGCAGCGGCTTCCCCTGGGCTGCTTCAGAGCCCTTGGCCTGCAGATAGCAGGGGGGCTGACGCAATCCATCGGGGCCAAGGTCTCTTGCGTTGAGCGGCCTGGATCTGGATCGTGGCCTTGAGTGGTGGTCCTGGGGCGCACTTTCAGTGAGCCAAAGCTGGGGGGCGGGCTGCAGTATCCCACTGATAGCTCCAGCAGCTGTGAGGGCCCCAGTGATTTGGGACAGAGCTTTCCCCCTCCAGGAAGCAGAGTTCCACAGAGATAAAAAACCAAGAAATTAATAGACTGGCCAACATGAGAAAAAGGAAGCGGGCTAGGAACAGCAGTAAAACTCTAGAATCCTTTTTTATGGACAAAAAAGACCAAAGAATGGAGCAGGAGGAAGACAACTCAGTCAGAACTCCCTCACCAAATGCTTCCAGGACACTGGAAGAATGCCTACTAGCTTACATCAACTGAAAAAGGACTTTGAAAATCAAATAAGAGAAGTGGAGGAAAAATTGGAAAGAGAAATGAGAATGATGTGAGAAAGTCATGAAAAGAAAGTCAACAACCTGACTGAAGAAAACAATAC
>CM053594.1:227627646-227648994 GCA_028646575.1 Pseudocheirus occidentalis | reverse complement strand
TGTGAACTGTTGAAACGGTGAACATTGTACTGAATGAAGATTTGTAATGGAATAAACAGAGTGTTCACTAATACTATGTAATCCAAATCTTAAAAGCTCCTCACAGTAGCATTCTCTCAGAAATGTACTGCTGATTGGCGTTACAGCTTTACACATATTCATTTCACACATGCACTCTTTGCCTACAAATGCTCCTCTTATATGCTATCATCATCATCATCATCATCATCATCATCATCGTCATCATTATCATCATCATTGTCATCATCATTGTCATCATCATTTTAGTTGCAAGTATTTTTCCATGTAGGAACAAAAACAGTTTAACCTTATTGAATTCCTTACGATTTATCTTCTGTTTAAATTTTTATAAGTCTTATAAGTCTTATATTTGACAGTAAAATGCTGTATTCATCTCTGGTCTTTCATCAGAAATGCTTGAAAGTTTTCTATTTCATTGGAAATCCTTCCCTGCCCCCCTCCCTGGAGGATTATGCTCAGTTTTGCTATGTAGATGATTTTGCCATATGGAATCTTATGTTCCAAGCCAACTGATCCTTTAATGTAGAAGCCTTCCTAGATTTTTTGTGGACACTATTTAGAATAGATTGGAGATTTGGGGGGAAGAGTTCTGGTGACATTTTGTCTAAACTCTTCTTCCATTTCTCATTTTTAAACAATAATTTTCTTCAGTGAACTTTTGTAAATTTTCTTTTTCCAACTGTAGCCTACTCTGCTTTTTAAGGAGTTCTTTTCAATGAGGTTTTGAACCTCATTTTCCATTTGACCTATTCTTATTTCTAGAGAGTTCAGTAATTCATGTGTCATTTTAACCATTATTTCAATTCTGGTTCTTAAACTCACATCTTCTTCATTATTTTTTTTTCTGTCTCTTATGAAGAAGTTAATCCTCTTTTCATATTTCCCTTGCATCACTCTCATTCCTTTACTCATTTTTTTCCTTTGCTACTCTCATCTGTTTCTTTAAACCTACCAGGAATTCTTAGAGCCCCTGGGTAAAAACAATATTTTTCTTTGAAACTTTGTTGTAGCTATTTTTACATTGTTGTCATCTAACTTATTGTCTATGTCTTCCCTTCCACCACAGTAGCTTTTAATAGTCAAATTCTTTTGTTATTGCTTGTTCAATTCCCCAGCCTAGTTTTATTTTTTTTTTTACTTTGAACTTTAGGTTAATATTGGGATCTGCCTACTTGGGTTTGGGGAGGCACTGTGTTAGTCTTTAAGTTCTCTGTATGTGTCATTTTCAGAACTGTTACTAGGGAGTCTTTTATTTTTGGTGCTTCCAAGGTGTTGTGTTGAAAAGAGAGATGTTGTTTCTGTTTTCCTGATCTTTACTCCAAGTTTAACTCAGAAAGAGCCCTTGGTTCCTTGTAGCTACAAGTTGTATTTCTGCTCTTATCTCTGGAACTGAGTTCAAGATTCCTGCTTTCATATTCCCATACAAGAAATGTTTCATATAATGGAACTATGACCTAGAACTGTTTATGGGTCATAAAGTTACCAAACAGTGTTAGTTGTACCCAGTGACAGAAAAGATGATTGGCAATCTCTTTCTGAACATTTGTCTGATCTCCTTACCACTCAATGTTGAGAGTTCTCAAAGCTCCTCTTTTTGCTGTCAGAGGTCTCATTGACCCACTTCCTGGGTGTTCTTGCTGCACTCTGGGCTTGTGCTCACCCTATTATGATAAACCTCTTCTATAGATGTCCTAAGTTATCTTAGGCTAGAAATATGTCTTCGTATGAACTTTTGTGGACTCTGTTGCTCTAAAATTTCATTTGAGGTTTTTATATGTAAACTGTTTAGAGAGGAATATTGAGAGAATTTAGCTTAGGACTGGCTTGTATTCCAACCATCTTGGCTTCACCAGCATTATTTCATAATATGAATTTAGGAGCAAATAAATGGCTTCTTTGAGGAAGACGTGGGAAAGAATGCTTTTTACACCTGAGGATTGCCAGTGGGAAAACCTGGAAACAAGGGACAGAGTAATGTTGGGTAAAAAAAAATCCAGTTTGCCTAAACTAGAGGATATGGGGAAAAAAGTAATTTACAACAAGTCTGGACAGTTGAGTGAAGGCAATAAAGGATTTTAAAAACCAAATGGAAGAATTTATTGGTACTAGAGGTCTTAGGGAGTGACAGGAAGTCATTAAATAAAAAAGTCAGATGATCACATCTGTGCAAAATTTCAATCACTTAAAAAGCTATTAGAAGGATGGATCTGAGTCCAAAAGAAACAAAAATACACACAAAAGAAACTTGATACAGGGTTACCAGGTAAGTGATTTCATGATTCCAGTATCTATTTTATATCTCAAGCTTATATGCCTTTTTAAAGATAATGTTAACAAGGTCCCCATGGAAGACTCTGAGCGCAGTTCTATTGACATATTCTTGAACAAAGAGCTAATCATTCTACCATTTCACCCAAGATTCTGCTTTTTCAGGCCTCTAAGTAAGTTAATTCCTTGGTCAATGAGCATAGGCTAAATATGATTTGTTAATCAGGTTTTAATGAATGATTTTTTTATTGTTAATTAGCACAAGTAATTTTATAAATACTCTTATGATTAATATCCCAGAGCTACATGTAATTAGGAAAAACAATCTATGCACCCTTACAAATTCAAACAAAACAAAACAAAAAAATCATTATTTTAAAAGTTGGTCTAAAAGAATAATAATGACAGAAATACGGCCATGAATAACAACCATAAAGAAATAAATTAAAAAACCAAAACAACCTTTCACCAAATTAAGTTTTTATATTTAAGCAAAAAATTACTATTTTAGGAGAAAATAAATTATTGAATTCCCCCCTTGGGATGAGGGCAATAATCTCTAAGTAGAAACTTTGAAAAATTGTCTAGAAAGTCTTCATTTGGTTCTCATAGTGATTATACATAATGTAATAAAAATATTTTAGTAGCATTTGTTAGCCAAGGAAATGAATCCAAACATAGATAGAAAATGTACACAAAGCAGCCTTATAATTTATAAGTACACAACAATAGTCTTAAAACAAAAAATTCAAGGTCTTTACACATCTAATAATCTATTTTGCATTCAGTCAGCTGGCTCAGCAGTGGCATAATTTGCATTTATCTCAAATTTATTTTTAATTGAATAAATGGTTAGAGGTACAACTAAATCCACTTAGGCATAAGAATCTTTATATAGGCGAAATACCCATTATTAACAAATAGCCAATTAAAAAGCTAACAAATGAATTAAATCACATATTCTATTTATCTTTCTCAGTGATGTAGACAACACATTTTCCACCTAATGGCATTCCAGGAAAAGAGTAACACATTAGAAACTTAGTCAGGTAAAATATTAGTTGAGCGCTTTTTCATTATGGAATCATTTCACCTCAATTCTTTTATCACTTGCTCTTTTTCAGAATTTTTTCCAGTAGTCTGTACTTTATCCCTGATGCCTTTGAATTAAAGGCTTTAGGCTAATATTCTCATTTTCCTTTGATGTATGCTGGGACTTGGAGTGGTGAAAGGCCTAGGTCTGAATATTCTCGTGAACCAATCATAACTCATCAAAGATATCGCACAATAAAGGAAGAATATAGAAAAGAATAATGTGTGAATGTACATGTAAATTATCAATTTTATCATCTGAAGAATGCCTGAATGGATGATTATAGCCATCCACCCTAGTCTTTTTGTCTAGAATTATAACTAAAAGATTATAGAATTAAAAAAAACCTTTTTCACAAAGACTATTGAGAGTGTTATGAATAAGATGAAATTGTGATTTGTGGAACTTTAATTTAAAAATGAAGGATATTTTAATATATCTTACTCTCAATATGAATAATTAAAAAGACCAAATAGTCATTATGGAACTTTCTCATATCAAGCAATTAACTAACTTTTTTTAATGCACAAAATATAGCATTTTTTATTTCATTGTCATCTTGGAGAGCAAAGGGTATAAAGGTGGAATAGGTAGGAAAATATTAGATATAAAATAATGGAAGGTGTTTGTTTTTGGTTTTGTTTTTTGTTTCAAATCAAGGTCCTGCCATTTGTAGCATAGGTAACTTTGGACAAGTGGTAATCTCTCTGGTGCTCAGTTTCCTCATCTGTAAAAATAAAATACTGCATTATAATCTTTCCTGTTTAATGAAATTTGTCTAAATGTTTTAGGCATGAATTAATTGACTTTCCTATATATCCTACAGATATATTTATATGTGAGAGTTATGTAAGAGAGATCTGTGCCTCTTAGGATTGTACTAAGCAAGACCTGACTATTAACCTCTTTAAGAGAATCATATCTTCTCTGAACTTTCTAGCTCCCCCAGGGTCTTATACAGTAAATACTTTAGAAATGTTTGCTAAATTGTAAATGAAGGGTATTAAACAAGATCTAAATATAATAGGGCTGCCAATGAGTTTCCCACATGTAGTCCTGGGGAATTATACTGATTATTTTAAATCCAGGAACATGATGGTATTTATTAAATGTGAATTTAAATAGTTTGTGTATGCATACACACACATACACACACATGCACACACACATGGACACATATGTTCTTATTTTTGGATTATGTATGTATATATGTGTTATGTTTATATTATAAGAATGCATAGGAAAGATAAAAGTAAGGAAAAGTGGATGAGAGATATCTATTGTCTGGTGTATGTTTTTGGTTTAAAGCACAACTTAAAAAGCTGACCCATACTTATACATACATACATACATACACACATTTATGCATGAATACATGCATACATACACACATATATACATGTATACACACATACACCAATATACACTTGCATGCATACATACGAGTATATGTATATATATGCTATGTATGTATGTGTATATGTATGTATATATTGTGTATGCATGTCTGTCTTCTAAAGCTTCTGCAGATGGGCAGTAAACTAGGATGAGGATTTTAAAAGAACAGATGAAAAAAATAC
Source organism: Pseudocheirus occidentalis (assembly GCA_028646575.1). Taxonomy (NCBI): domain Eukaryota; kingdom Metazoa; phylum Chordata; class Mammalia; order Diprotodontia; family Pseudocheiridae; genus Pseudocheirus; species Pseudocheirus occidentalis. The sequence goes on along the minus strand of CM053594.1, from coordinate 227,644,011 downwards.
TGCATTTTAAAAATAATTCTAATTGCCTAAATTTCCTCTCTGAAATAAAAAGTCCATCCTTTTTTTTATCAACTTATCTTTTAGATTTTAGAAATAATTTATCCAATTCCTCATCATTGCATAAAATTGATTCCAGATTTTACAATTCTAAATTAACAAAACATAAGCTCCATCAGGTTTTATCATGCTAGCACATCTTCATCTATGGTGTTAGCAACTAAGTCTAATTTTCAAAGACTAGTTTATTTAAGTATGCAGAGTCTCAACACACAGTAGGTTGGTGAGTTATTGGAAATGATTTGCCTGTGAAAAATTAGAAACAAAGACAAATACAAAATGTCAGTCAATTCCATATATTGTCTCTCCTCTATTTCTACAGTGCACATAGGAGAGTGGAAGAAAATGTGTCAAAAAGAATCATTTTCCATAGATTATCTATAAACTTTAGCTTTAAACTCTAACTGTGAGGTCTTTCCCTGATAACAAATGAATGCTCATGCTAATAAAGATACTGAATCATCCATCAGTCTTGATATTGTCAATGAAAACAAAAACAGAAGAATGAAGGAGGTTTATGTTGAAAAGAAGAATGACTCATTTATGAATTTTTTTAGAGAGGCACTGGAAGGAGCCATTGGATTATGTTTTACTACATACACAAAAACAATAAGAAACATTACAGAAGAGTACATTTGATCATCTAATATTTGTATACTAGGCATGAGTTTTGCGAACATACACACTCAAATTATCATGAAGGTAATTAGAACTTAACAGCAAAATCTACTATAAAAGATGGGGTGAGTGGGAGAGAGAGAGAGAGAGAGAGAGAGAGAGAGAGAGAGAGAGAGAGAGAGAGAGAAGCTCCAAAAATTAGTTAATATTTTGCAAGTGAGACCAATGTACACTAATAACTGACAGTATTAATGCAAAATAAATAATTGATGGGGATGGTGAGAAATTGGAAAACACTTATAACATCAAGAAATTAGATTACTAGGAGTTGCTAGGTGGTGCAGTGAATAGAACACTAGCCCTGGACTTAAGAGAAACTGAGCTCAAATCTGACCTCAGGCATTTGACATACACGCACGCACACACAGACACACACACACATAAAATTAGATTGCTCAAAGATTTCTGGACTGAATAGAAATCTTATGCATAGATGTAGATGTTCTTGCATGTTTTCTTTGATTAAAGAATCAGTAGGAGTTATATGTGGCTATATCTGAATAATATCTGAAAAATCAACTTATTTATATTTTAAAAATAGGAGAATTAATTGTTACTCAAATGGCATTCTTCCTGAATCAATTACTTGTATATAGGAAGACTACTGACCAGACTAAGCTCAAGTTTAATGCAAAAGAAGAAAAATGAGAAATATAGGTAAACAGGTATTATACATTTGAAATAACAAGGTCCTAAACTATTCAAACACATTAAAGACAATGAAAAATGAGCAATAAATCTAAGAAAGGATATAGGAAAAGGCTATTATAATTTTATGGACATTTAATTGAAATTGTTAAATTATCATTGCATGTCAATCAAACGTTGCTCCATTTTTGCTTTTTTTGGAGGAAGGAGGGCAGCGCAACTGTGGTTAAGTGACTTGCCCAAGATCACATGGCTAGTAAGTGTTAATTATCTGAGGTCAAATTTGAACTCAGGTCCTCCTGAGTGGAAAAGTAGAAAATTAGGAAAGTAGAAAATTGTGAAAGAGTTTTTATAATCATTGTCATTAATAAAGGAGTCATTTCTAAAATATACCAAGAAATGAGTCAAATCGATAAGAATGAAAGTTGCTCCCCAGTTGATAAATTGTCAAAGGATATGAATAGATAGTTTTCAGAGGAAGAAATTAATGATATATACAAGCATATAAAAATGCTCTAAATCACTATTGATTAGAGAAATGCAAATCAAAATAATCCTGAGGTACAACAGCTCACCAGTCAGATTGGCCAAAATGACAAGACAGGAAAATGATAAATGCTGGTGAAGATGTAGAAAAATTGGAACACTAATGCATTGCTGGTAGAGTTGTGAACTAATCCAACCATTTTCTAGAGGAATCTGGAATTCTGCCCAAAGGGCTATAAAATTGTGCATACCCTTTGACTCAGCAATACCATTTCTAGGACTGTATACTAAAGAGATCACACAGATGTGTGGATGACTCATATGTATAAAATTGTTTATAGCAACTCTTTTTTGTGGTGGCAAAGAATCGGAAATCAAGGGCATGCCTTTCAGTTGGGGAATGGCTAAACAAATTGTGGTGTATGAATGTAATGGAAGACTATTGTGCTATAAGAAATGAGGAACAGAAGGACTTCATAATAACCTAGAGAGTCTTACATAAACTAATGCTGAGTGAGTACTGCAGAACCAGGAGAACTTTGTATACAAATGCAGACACATTGTATGTATAATGACTATTTTATAGACTGGGCTCTTCTGGGAAATACAAGGTGAGAAAAAAACTACAAAAGACTGATGATGGAATGGAATATCCACAACCAGAGTAAGAATTCAAAAGTCTGAATGCAGATTGAAGCAAATTACTAGCTCTTTTTCTTTAGCATTTTTTTTTGTTTTATCCCTTCTTTGTCATTGTTCACTTCATCAGTTATAACCCTTATTTACAACATGACTAATGTTTAATGTGAAGGTATTTGTAGAAACTATATTTGAATGCATGCCACAATGGCAGGAGAAAAGGGAGTGGAGAGGAAGGGGGAGAAAATTTGGGACTCAAGAGGTTGTAGAACTGAATGCTGCAAACTAAAATTTTAAAAAATTTAAAATAAAAAAAGAATTCAGCTTGATCATGTAATGTTATTTCAGGATTTTATTAAATTTTTGCATTATTGTTTTGTCATATAAGAGATTATTAATAGGCTATGGCATAATTAAATAAATATTTGTATGGAATGAGGCAACTTAAAACAGAAACTTATGATTTCTATTATTTCAATTATCACCCTTATGAATAAAGTTCATAGAATTCTGATAAAACATTTTAGATAAATGATTGTACTATTGTTATTTTGTGTTTAATACTTGCTATTTCATAATTTGATATTATATTGTCTTTGTTGTTGAAAAAGAAGGGAGCTTTGTGCAGTTTTGACTTCTCACTCCAGTATCTTGACTCCATTTTCCTAAATATTTTTAATTAACTATTCTCTGTGGTATAATATTTTGCCTGCCACAAGTTTAGAGTGCTCTTTAAGTTGTGTTCTAAATATGAAAAGGTATTAAAAAAGTTTACTCTTAAAATCATGTATGTAAAAAGTTAGATTTCCAAAGAAAAGAGAAAGACATTATACATTCAAAAATAAATTTATTTTACTAATAACCACACACAAAACTAGTCAAATTTCCTAAAGATCTGATAAAGCAAAGGTCAAGAAAATTTTAAGAAATATCTTCCAGGGACTTAAGGGGGCAAAATTGTAAATTAGATGAGTGGATAGGAGGCACAGTGTATAGGGCAACAGCCCTGGAGTCAGAAGCACCTGAGTTCAAATCTGGCCTCAGACACTTGATACATGCACAAAAAACTAGCTGTGTGACCTTGGGCAAGTCACTTAACCTCAATTGGTCTCCAAAAAGCAAAAAAAAAATTGTAAAAATTGTAAATTATACTAAAATTAAGTGTGCTCAGTGCTTTGGGGAAATAAACAGTTTATGAAATTGTTGGCAGAATACTAAGAATGAAACAGATCTTTTACAGAGAAGTTTTACAATAAAAATATATTTCACAAACTTGAACATGTCTTTTAATGCAGTAATCTAGAATTTTACCCCCAAAATATTTGAAAAAAAGAAACAAAACCTCTGAGAAAAACATACATTTGTTACAATTATTGTCAATATCTTATTAGTTTGTTATAATCAGTAAAGTTGATGCAATTCTGACAAAAATGATAAGAGAGTGCACTAGTATTTTTGCTTAATATTCACTTCCACACAGGCTGATAATATGATTTTGGGGAAGTATTTGAATTAACATAGTTGTGAGGTAAAGCAGATCCACATGAAAATTATTTAATAGGGGACAGTATATTAAAGATGTGTATTTACTTCTTCCTGTTCCCACATGTTTCACTAGTCCTTTATATAAAAAAATCATCTTCCATAGTTCATAGGCAATGAGTCTTCACTATGTCCTCATCTGTGTAAAAAGTTTTTAAAATATCAATATTTCAACATTATATATGGACAATTTTGGATGATACTTTAGCTGAAAGAATGCTCCAACATGAGAACAATTTATTTATTCAAATTGAAAATATATTTAGAGGAATTTGTATTTATGGTATAAGTGCTTGTCATCTATTAGCATATGAAAAAATAGTGTTTCCATATCATTATCATTGTCATCATTGTCATCATCATTGGTAATATCATTTCTATTGTTAGACTAGAACACATACTATCAGGGACCGTAGAATAATTTCACGCAGTGACATTATCAAAAATAGTTACCATTATCAAAGTAATGACAACACCAAATGTATACGTGGGAAATCTTTTCTGGAAGCAATATAAAGAAGTGATTGGAAGAGGAGGAGAGAATATTTCTATCTAAATGCTTTGGTTGGATGGGATGAAAATAACACATAAGCAGGAAAAACATTTATCAGCTCTTATTTTTCTTTTGTTTTCTCTGTCAAGGAGAATGATTTTTGAGCTAGAAAGTGCAGAACAATGATGTTTAATAAGTAGTAGATATGCAAGATAATTGGGGGAATTAAATGATAAGACTTGGTTCCCTTTGATGAATTCCATATTCTAGAGTTGATAGTGTTGAGGTACAAGGTTCAGGGTGTGCAAGACTCCAAAATACCAACACACTGGGTCCTGCTGAATGAATTTGACTCAAGCCTTCTCTCAGACAAAGAAAAGCAAAGTTTATTAATGGTTTGCCATCTTGGATAGACTCTTAAGGAGCCTACATATCTGTGATGCTTGCATTGAGTCTATGCTAGATAATTCTCCAGCTTTCTCATGGAGGCAAGATGGGGTCTTACATACAGAAAGATTGTGGGAGAAATCTAGTGGTTGTCTAGAGGAAGATTTTGGGGAGGGTCTACAGGAGGAGTAAGATGAGGTCAGACTCCAGTAATAAGAGATTAAGGGTTGGAAATAGCTTGAGGCTACCTGGAGATGACAGACAAAATAGGGCTAAGTTAGTCTAATGGTAACTAATTTTGGCATAGATATTTTGGGAAAATAAATGGTGGGGACTAGCTGGATAATTGAGGGCTAGGTAGTAAGAGAAAGAGATCTGGGTAAAGCTACAGTGAAAGGCTTATGGCCTGAGGCAAATGCCTCATCAAATGGAAAGATTCAAGGAGAGTTCAAACTCGTTCCCAGTAAGGAAATGGGGATGAGTATAAGGATGTATCAATAATGCTGACTAAAAGCCAGACAGTTTATTAACCATTTTACAAGTATTATCTCATTTGATAGACAGAACAATTATCTCCATTTATGTTTGAGGAAACTGAGCAAACAGAAGTTAAATGACTTACCCAGGGCCATAGAGTTAGTAAAAGTTTGGGGCCAGATTTAAATACAGGTCTTTTTGATTCTAGGTCCAATAATCTATCCACTGTGCTACATAGCTGCCACAATCAATGGGGAAATTGTATAATACAGTGTGAATGGGAAAAGTGAAACTTCTCAGCCTATAAATTTTGTGGGAGCAACCAGAATTTTGGTTTAACCATCTCTCCCAGACTTTACTGCTGCCATATCTGAATTTTTTAGAAGTTTTTGACCTCCAACCTTGTTTCAGGGCTTTGCCCCTTTCCCTTGCTGTCAATCAGCATTAAGCTCTTAGCCCCTCCTTTCTTCACTCTGGCATTTGCAAAATAAGGGTAGGTACATTTGAATTGGTTATCCTCTATTTCCTTGTTCTTTGTAAGCCCACCTCCCAGCCACTGAGAGATAGTGACAGGCTTCTTTGTTCCTTATCATTGGAAGAGAATCGGGGCTCAGATTGTAAGCCTGCCTCCCTACCAATGGGAGAAGGGACAGCAGGGGCAGGGGGCTTGACTACCTTAGAATATAAATCTTTTTTCTGTCTTATGGAATATGCCTCCTCTCCCTGATCCCTGCCATGGAGAGGACTGCCCTCTTCCCAGCGGGGGAAGAGAACAAAAAATGTCTTGTTCCCTCCTGAAGATACTTCTGACTTTTACTCTTTCTGGGAAAGGTACCATTGGGGTCCCTGAACTCCACACACTTGTGACATTTAAAAAGTTCAAGAGACATAATTTTTGGGTACTTAATAATTTTATTAGTAATGCAAGCATGGTAATAAAAGAAGTCAGTGGCACTCTCCGTCACCAAAGATTCTAATGGTGGCAGGTTCCTGGCTTATTTGTCCTTGGAAAAGTGGGTGTACTCAAAGGTAGCAATAAATTCTGGTTGATCAGCAGTTAAAGAACAGCTATTACAATGAGAAGTGGACTAACTCCAAGAAGGAAAAGAGAGAGTAATGGCATGTCATTCTTGGACAAAGGGTCTATCTGTACACTCAGAAAGCCTAACTGCCCCACCACATTCCCCATTTTGGGTGGGATATCCCCACCCAAACCTGAGTAGAATGCAATGGGTTTCCCCCACCTTAGAATAAATTTATTTTATGTTTGTGAAGGGTCTGACCTGAGACATAATTCAATCTCATTATAAGTAAAAGCCTTCAAGAGACTTAACTTTAAAATGTGGATGAAGGAAAGGGGAGCTCTGGATGTCTCTAGATCATTACTAATTCATAATCATTTGTGTTAACTGAAGGCAAAGATACTTGAATTTGTACTATTGTTATTGTTAAGCTCAAGGAAAACTAAGAAAGAAAGTTGCTAGACATGAAAAGATTAAGGAATTATACTATCAAGTTGGCAGACAGGTCATCACAAGTTAATTTTTTGGATTGATAAAACTTTGGACAAAATTTCAACAAGTAAAGTTGGGACATTGTTATGGAAATCATTACACACAACAATAAAAGTGGGAAATGGAGTTATAGACTTAATATTTGAACTTCAAGAAAGTTAAGGTTATTGAAGCATGGTAGCAGAATAGTAAGAAAGTAGTCATGGTGGGTTTGGGGAGGATAATTACTAAATATACTAATTGCTATCCTTTATCTTTTGCTCCAGGATTATTGAATAATAGAATTTATTACTTCAGAACATTTTGAAAGAGATATGGTGCAGTCTGAGGAGATTCTGATTTCTGTTGAAGAGAGAATATGCAAGGAGTGTGTTTGAAAGTGTTAGAGATAGAAGATGGCAATGTAGAAGCAGGAAAATTCTGCAGCTCCCCCCCTCAAACCATCTCAAATACCCTTAAAACATGAGTCTAAACAAATTTTAGGGCTCCAGAATTCACAAAAGTACAGAAAAACACATCTCCTGCTGAATGCAACTCGGCAGACAGGACAGGAAGGGATCATCACAGTATGCTTGGAGCCAAAAGCAAACTGGCCTGAAGCCATGGCTTGGTCCCAGGGCTGACAGGACAACCTGCAGCTGGACCCTTCAGGAGAATGGATGAGTGGCAGCTATTGCAATTTCCGCTATTATCAACCCATTAGAAACAAGGACTAAGTGAAAGGTCAGTGGAACTTGGCTAAATTCAGGAGAGAAAAGCAGGTGTTGCTGAACTGCCTCCAGGGGAAATAAGCAGCAAAAGCTGCAGTCCGGCAGCCATTTCCATGTGACTGCTTCAGAAGATACCAGCCTGCAGATTGCAGGGGGTTCAAGTGATCATTCAGAGGCTAAGTGCTATTTCCTTGAGCTACCTGGATCAGGATAACAATCTTGGGTGGCAGTCCTGGTGTGTGTTTTCAGTGAGCCAAAGCTTGTGGGGCCTGTAGAGGTCTCCTAACAACTCTGGCAGCTGTGAAAACCCCAGCAATTTGTGAAAGAGCTATACCCTTTGGAAGCTGAGTTCTACTGAGCCCCAAAGTCAAGTAATTGACTGGAAGCATGAGCAGACAAAGGAAGCAAAGCAAACCAAGCAATGCTATTTTAGATTCCTTTTTTTGGGGACAAAAAAGATCAAAACATGGAAGGGGAGGAAGACAACACAGTCAGAACTCCTGCACCGAAAGCTTCCAAGAAAAATGTAATCTGGTTACAAGCCATAGAGCAGCTTAAGAAGGATTTTGAAAACCAAAAAAGAGAAGTGGAAGAAAAATTGGGAAGAAAAATGAGAATGATGAAAGGAAATCATGAAAAGAGAGTCAACAACTTGACTGAAAAAAATAATACCTTAAAAAGAAATTAACTCAAATGGCAAAAGAGGCCCAAAAAGCCAATGAGGAAAAGAATACCTTAAAAAGTCAAATTTGCCAGATGGAAAAAAATCTCAAATGCTTTATGAAGAGAATAATTCCTTCAGATTTAGTATGGAGCAAATGGAAGCAAATGGCTTTATGAGAAATCAACAAACTTTTAAACAGACCCAAACAAATGAAAAAAAATAGAAGGCAATGTGAAATATCTCCTTGAAAAAAAAAAACCACTGACCTGGAAAATAGATCCAAGAGAGACGTTTTAGAAATTATTGGACTACCTGAAAGTCACAATCAAAATAAAAACTTAGCATCCTTCAAGAAATTCTCATGGAAAATTGCCCTGATATTTAAGAACCAGAGGGCAAAAAAGAACTTGAAAGAATTCACCAATAACCTCTTGAAAAAAATCCCAAAAAGAAATCTCTTAGGAATGTCATAGCCAGGTTCTAGAGTTCTGAGATCAAGGAGAAAATATTGCAAGTTGCCAAAAAGAAACGATCTGAATACTGTGGAAACACAATTAGGGTAACCCAACATCTAACAGCTTCTACATTAATGGGCCTGGAATATGATATTTCAGAAATCAAGGCAGCAAGAATTAAAACCAAGAATCACCTACCTAGCAAAATTGAGTATAAAGTTCCTGGGGAAAATGTGGTCAGTCAATGAGGTGGAGGACTTTCAAGCATTCTTGCTGTAAAAACTAGAATGGAAAAGAAAATTTGACATTCAAATACAAGAAGCATGAGAAGGTAAACATGGATAACAAATCATAAGGAATTTATCAGAGTTGAACTATTTACATACCAACATGGAAAAATGATCATTGTAACTTATGAAACTTTTCTCAATATGAGGACCAGTGAAAGGGATACAAATGTATGTATGTAAGTGTATACATATGTATACACACATACACATATGTCTATATGGGAGTGTGTGTATATATGTGTATGTGCATATATGTATATTTATATATGTATAAATATATATCTGAGTATGTGTTTATATGTGTACATAGAGCACACAGAATCAATTGAACAGGAAGGGACCATACTTTAAAAGGTGAAATTATGAGGTGGGAGAGGAATGGAATGAGAGGAGACAGAGAGAGAAGAGGAGGGTTAATCATGTCATATAGAAGAGACAAGGTAAAATTGTTACAGTGGAGGGGAAAATCAGGAAGCCAAAAGGGAAAGGGTAAAGCTTACTCTCATTGAATTTGGCTTAGGGAAGAAATGATATAAACTTTAAACGGGGTATCTTGCTACAAAGGAGGGTAGGGTGTATGAGGATGAGAGGGGTGATGATGGAGCGGATGGCAGGGTGGGTTGCTAGAAGAACACACTTCTGTAAAGGGACAGGGACAGGGTATAGAATAGAACAAGGGAAGGGCAGGATAGGAAGGAGGGACATATAATCAGTCTCTCACAATATGTCCAATGGGGAGATGCTCTGTGTAACTACACATATACAGCCTGTATTGAAGTGCTTGTTTTTTCAGTGGAGGTGGGTGATGAGGAGGAAGGGAAAGAATCTAGAATTTAAAGTTCTATAATGAAATGTTAAAAAAATGTCCATATACATATATATTTAATAATATATTTTTAATATTAATACTATTACATTATATATGATATATTATATACTATATATCACACAATATAGTATATTAATATATGTTCATATTAATAATATATTAATATACAGTTATTTATATATATTATTAACTACATGCAACTGGGAATTAAGATAAATAGGTACTGCAGTAGGGAGATCCATCTTGCCCAATGGAAAGTCAGAGGGGAGATGGGGGAGGACATTGGAGAGAGCAGATTGGTGGAGGGTATATATAGTGCGATGCCTGTTTGGGGGAGGTGATGGGGGAAAGATGGGGAGAAAATATGTAACTCAAAATCTCATATAAATAAATGATGTAGGCAATTCAAAAAATTAAAAAGAAAATGTTGACGATATAGTATAATTTGTTCATAGTAAAATGGGGCACTCCATCTTCCAAAAGGCAAAGTGGAATGGGCTATAAAAACAGTTCTCATCCTGTGGGTCTCAACCTCTTTGGGGAGGTTGTACAATCCTTTCACAGGAGTTCCCTAAGACCAGCTGAAAACACATATTTCCGACGGTCTTAGAACTGTTACACCACTCCTCTATCCATCTACAGGCAGGTCCACCCCCATGTAGATATGCCCACATACAAGTATTAAAGGATAGCGGCATTAAGAAGGTTGAGAAGCACTGGGTTGGAAAGTGGTAAAACCTACACTAAGTATCCTGTAAAAATACAGTGCTGTTATATTTAGGAATAAGCATTTAAGATGGATTTTTTATGAGTGGGAATCTTATATAGGAAAAACTGGATAACGAAAACTAGCGAGCTAGAAATATAGGAGATAGAGTACAGTGTTGAGATCTGTCACAAGAACTTAAAAAAATGACTTAGCAGAGTTTATATGGCCCTGGTTTAAGTGGAATCTGAAACAGTCATATTATATTGCCTGATTCCCTAAAATTTTAGGCCTGATACATATATCTGTTCTAGTATGTCAGTTTCATAGCTCAGACTAATGCAGTAGGAACAAAAAAGTGTTCTAACATGTGATACAAGTATACTTCTGTCCCTTGATTATTGGAAAAAACTAGATAAGGAATTGACATTAGTTCCACATGCAATAGTGATCCCATCTGTACTTCTGACACAAGAAGACATGTGCAGGAGTTCCAGATGTAGATTAGAGAGGGTAACAATAGCAAAATCAGAAATCTAAATACAATTTCTCTTTCTGTTTACTTCTCTATTTTGTTATCAGTCCATTATCTATTGTGAATTATATAAACTATTAAAATCTATTGTTATTGTATGAAGGCCTTGAATAAATCCATATAACATTTTTAGATAAATGGTATCCCGAGATCATTATTAACTATATCCAAGTGTCCAGAGATTATATGAAGCATTATTTAAGAAGACTATTTTTGTCTCAGAAGAGCATAGATATTAACAATAATTACTGAAGAAGATGGCAATACTCCTGATGAGCATTGCTGTCTCTTTGAAAGTTCATGTTCTCAGATTTCAGTTATTCTTTGTTTAAAAAAGACAAAGGTTGCAAAAATATAAAGCAAAATATGTTAATGGAAGGTGGTGTTGATTTGAAGAGTAAGAAGAATGATTCTGGAGATAAATGTAAAGAAGGCAGAAGAGGAGAAATAAAAAAAAATAACTTATCAGTACACAATTCTAAAGGTTTAGAGAATAGATCTCTAAGTATAACCACTATAAAATCATTGTTTTAACATGTATAATGCACACCATCTAAAAATGAAACCTGCATCTATTTCTGATTCAAGGAAAAATATGCATTGTGGTTACATAAAGCTTGTTGTCTGCATCATCTGAAAACTTTTTGCATTGCACTTTACATAAGGAAGAGAAAAAATAGGGCTAAATCAAGCCTTCTTGATTAGTGTGATCTGAATTGTTATTCAAATAAAATTGATTTAAAATAAAGTAAATTCTGGATAACTTTTACAGCCTTAACAAAATTTGATGAGCAGTTTCACTATTTTTGTTTGTGTGTTCCAATTCCCCTTTCTCCCTTAAACTTCTTTTTTTCTTCACTTGCTTCATTCTTAATGGTTTTTATTTTGAGGCAGAGATATTTCAGCAAGATGATCATTAGATGAAATAAAACTATATAGCATTTTTCACTTCCCCGTCTTTCCTTGGAAAATCATGCTCCATTGTTACTTAAAATTTAGTATGTGCATTTCTATGGTGTTTCAAACTCAAGGTTAATACTTTGCAAAGAAAAACAAAACTAAACATTAAAATTTACTTAATATTTTTAAAGAGAAATTACCACTTTGTTAACTTTTGCTGGGAATGGTTAAGTAAGCTGAGTTATAGCAGAACATACATGCACACACACACACACACATACACACACATCACAACACAAAGATGTATACCCACTGTTTAACCACTGAATTCCAATTAAGCAAGCATAAATTTGCAGCTATAGTTCTATTTTTTAATATTGTCTCTATAGTAACTATTATAATTGTCACCAACTAAGCGAGTGTGATTTTCATTACTTTTCCATTTATTCTATTATGAAACATTCCAATTTCAAATATTTCTCCAGTCAAAAAGCAAATCTGAAAATTATATTGTGTAAGTAAACTTATATAACTGTGGTGAATAGATGAGAACATGAGAATTTACATGGATGAAAATCCCAATGCTTTCTCTAATGTTAGAAAGTTTTCTGTACAAATGAATCACATATTCAGACAATGACTCAGTACTTGTGCTGTGGAGAACATGCCAAAAAAACAAAAACAAAAACAAAAACAAAGGAGCCTCCTTCATGATATATGTCTAGATTTAAATAGAACAGTGGATAGAGAACTTAGATTGGAATCAAGACCTGTTTTCATATCTCCAAACATTATTCCCTGATCATGGACCACACCTTATAAAAGTTATAAGAGCTATTCAAGTTTATGTAGAATATAAATATTGTGCTTTGTAGTTCCTTCTGTATGTGTTTTTTTCCTTCTGTAAATCTATCATCCTGATTGTAGAAATCCAAAATGCTTGCCCAGAGCTGAGGTTTGTTTTCAGTTTTATCTGTTTTATCTGCTTTACATGCTAAATATTTATTGCCAGCTAGTTACTTGACTTAGCTTTTCTGTGTATTTCCTGGGAAGAGGCTGCAATCCCTTATTTCACCACCATGTCCCAGAAAATTCTTATCCTGAAAGAGAAGATCATATCAGCCCTGGAATTTACACTTCAGAAGTACCCTCATTCCCTTCAATATCTCCCTCTGATTGGATGGATCCTTTCAAAATACTAATTTGAAAAAGGTACCAGACAATCTTCTCATTAATCAGTACCATAGACTCTTCCATCATGACTCAAAGTCAGGGTCCTTTCCGTCTTTCCATCCCCTCACTTTTAAGCTTCCTTGTAGGTACCATCTTCCCCCATTAAAAGGCAATTTTCTGAAGGGCGGGAGTTTTTTTTCTTTTCTCAGTATCTGTATTCCCTTATCACAGGGCCTGATACATAGTAATTACTTATGCTCTAATACTTGTTGATTGATCAACTCAATTAATGTTATTAGAATATTTCATTATAGAAATTTTATTTGAAGTATGCTTTAAAAAGGGAAATGAATTCAACAGGAACATAGGGTCATTTCAGGACACTTCATATACAGGAAATATTGGGAGAAAAAGTTAGATCAGTTTTTCTGGAGGCAGAATATATTGGGAGGGGGCAGATTTTTATATGATATAATTGGGAAGAAAATTTGATACCATGCTGCAAAGGGAATACTAAATAAAGGTGTTTAAATGTTAACAGACAATACAGAAACAATGAAAATTTTGAGGGGAGTAGTATCAGGAAAATGTATATCCTTGTATAAGGAATGTCAGTCTAACATATATAAATAATTTTTTAAATGATAAGCAAAATTTATTTATTTATTTTTTTGTTTTCATTTTATGTTTTTCAACCTGAATTTCTGGAATATTAAATATATTGATATGTATTTGACTGTTCTTTATCTATTCTTAAATCAGTTATTTTAGCTATATAATTGACAACTGGACTCATATTGTATATTGTAAACTACCTTTCATCTTTATACTTGTTTGATAACCTTTTCCTATGAGAATCTCCACTGAATGCATATAGGAATAGCTTAGGAAGGAAGACTTTTTTCATTCTACCTTCATTTTCCTTCCTGAATAAGCTATCAAATGTGGATTACTGATTTTTACCTTCACCTTATCACCTTAGTTTTGATGACTGATGTTTTCTGGTTGATTTCTGTAAATTCTGATTCAGTCTGACTTTTTTTAACAGTTCTTTTCTAAATGCTTGAAAAATAGCAACACACACACACATACATACATACATACATACATACATACATACATATATTACTTTTCAAAGTTGTTGTCTTTATTATTTCTTTCCAAAATATTTCTTTTTTTAAAAAATTTTCTACATTTGTCCTGTCATTTCCTGAAGCCCTTGTAAATTTCCTGCTATTTAAAAAGTAATTTTCTTATCATTCATGGACCAACAAATTTTAGCAAATTTTAAAAATAATTTCAATAAATATATCTCAGTTCTCATCAAATGAGGAACACAGACAATTAAATCTTTAAAGTCATATACAGTGATCCCTAAATTTTTTCTCCTGTTCATTTTCTTTCCTTTTATATTTAACACATGGGGCATTACTATCCAATTATCTATCCCTATTCCTGCACAAGAGCTAAGGGGTCATTTCACTTTGTTACTGATAGGTATTTGCTTCACCTAACACCAGAGGGCATTCAGGGCAAATGTCCAACTCTGTATCATTTCCAAAGAGGCATTTCCCTCTCTACCTTAGCAATTTCACTTTTATGGCTGGAAAATTGCATCTACTTATTTAGAGGAGTGTACCAAAGTGACTATTCATTAAACTATTTAGAGAAAGACCTTTGTTTAAATCATCATGATGTTATGTGTGTGTGTCAATGTGTGTGCAAGCATGTATACGTGTGTTTGGGAACGGGGTGCTCATGATGATCAAAATAATGTCATAATTGTTTTCAAAAAACTTCAGCAACAACAACAAAATTAAAAGAAAAAAATCATGATGTGTTGAATACAAAATAACTGAGTTACTTTCTTGGATAAGAAGACAGAACCATCCTATAAGCAATGCTAACAACATGCAACATGAAACACATATCGAGACCTTACATATTTAGAACTGCCACTCCCTTCCTCACTCACTCACTCACTTATTACTCACTCATGCACTGTTTTCTACCCTCTTTTCCCCAGTCCCTTTTATATGACCTGAATACTTACCTAGAAGACTTGTACTTTAGTTTCAAACTGTGGATGACCCATGTCTTGTCTTTCCTGTAGAGGTAACAATTATTGAAATTCCACTTGCCTTCCAAAATATGGCAGGAATTTATTCTAGCCAGCCAAAGAAAGGAGAGAGAGAGAGACAGAGAGACAGACAAAGAGAGAGTAATTGTATAGTTCTGGACTGATAATCTGCTGTGCTGTGATCATGCCCACCATTTGCCTATCTCTTACTGTTTCATTGTACTATATTAATGATTCAGAAGAATGGTATCTCATGGCTTATGATCTTAGCACATCACTGGAAAAGATAATTGTTAAAATCTTGGGAAAACTTTAAATGAAAAATAATTTCAATTAAGAAAATACTTGTAGATTAGAGCATCTATAAAAAGTGGAATGCTATTATCTCAATTCACTCTTTTTTGACATGTTTGGCTAAGCAATTTTCTCTTTTTTGTTGTTTGTGTAAGGTCTGGTTCTTGGAGAGGCTGTGAGAGGAGATAAGTGTTTGGGAAGTATAAGTTATATAAAATGAAAAATATCAACAAACATTTAAATAATTAATGGTAAACTACATATCTGAATTAATGTATGTTAATCCTGATCATGCCCACTCTATAGAATGGTTGGTGATAGGAGGAGTAAACTGTAAATTTTACATTGGTTTACAAGTGCATTCAATTTTTGGATAAGAAGAAAATCACACATTCTGAGAGCAGTAATGGTTTTGCTTTCTACATCAGTAATGCATTTTAAAACTAAATAAACTGACTAGAGTGACCATGATTATAAAGGGTCTGGTAGGGTGTGAAAAATCCTTATTTTCACAAGGACAAATAAGTTTCAAATGCACTGTTATACTGTTATACACTGTTATTCAAATAACATTGTTACATAGAAATTGTAATTGCTAATAAGAAAAGAAAATGACATTTTATACTTCTATGACTCAAGAGCAGTGCTGAAATGCATGAACAGAGGAGAAATGGAAAGCCTTAAAAAAAACTCCTGGAGAGTAGGGGACATGAGGATGAGAGGGGGGATGACAGAGGGGAGGTCAGGGTCTGGGGGAGGGATGCTGGAAGCACACGCTGCAGTAAACGGACAGGGACAGGGTAGAGAA
>CM053594.1:227597615-227627146 GCA_028646575.1 Pseudocheirus occidentalis | reverse complement strand
AGAAAATAAGAGAGCAGAACAGGGGAGGGGCTTTACAGTGGGATTGCTGTTTTAGGGTTGGGGCAGGGGCAAGACAGGGAGAAAATTTGTAATTCAAAAATGTAATGAAAATGAATAATGTAAACAAGAAAAAAATAAAAAAATAAAAACTCCTGGAGTATTACAATGTTAAATTCCATGTAGAGAGTTGTGTGTATGATGAACTGGATAACAGTATTTTCCAGTATGGTACTCTTGACTTTTCCATGATGACTGTAACTCTAGGCAGAAAACTCAGAGATTCTTTCCATGCATGTATTTATGTATGTAAGTATGAGGGTGGATGTATGTGTGTATATGTAGATGCATGTGTGTATGTACATATGTATACACATAGATGCAGATACACACAAATATATATATATATATATATTTATATAATTTCATTTCATTTTTCCCAATTCCATGAAAATATTTTAAAGTTATTTTTAAAACACTGAATTCTAAATTAATCCTCTCCTTCCCTCCTTGTTTTGTCTGTTTTCTTTTGCAACATGGCTAATGTGGAAATATGACTCCATATGTATAAGCATTATGAAATTAGATTGATCAAATGGAAAAGGGAGTGAAAAACCTAACTGAAGAAAATAATTAGAATTTCCTAATTTTTCCTTAAAAACTAAATTGCAGAAGTGGAAACTAATGACTCTCTAAGACATAATAAAGAATCAATCAAATGAAATCAAAAGAATGAAAAAAACAGGAGAAAATATACATTACTTCATTGGAAAGAGTCATTTTGTGACTTGGAAAATATATCCAGGAGAAAAAATAATAATAATTATTGGTCTACCTGACATTCATAATAAAAAGCAGTTGAAGGGTGTAATTTCTTTCAAGAAATTGTCAAAGAAACCTGCTCTGGCATCCTAGAAACACAGAGTAAAATAGTCATTGAAAAATCTTTCAATCATCTCCTGAAAAGACCCCCAAATGAAAACACCAATGAATATCATAGTCAAATACAAGAATTAAAAGATCAAGTAGAATATGCTTCAAGCAACCAGATAGAAATAATCCAAATTTAGTGCAAGCACAGTGAGTATTACAAAGTACTTAGCAGTTTCAACGTGAAAGTATCACAGTACATGGAATATGATATTCTGGAAGGCCAAATAGCTTAGATTATGACCAATAATCAACAATCCAGCAAAACTGAGCATAATATTTCAGGGGAAAATATGGATATTAAATGATATAGTGGATTTTCAATCATTCCTAATTTAAAAAAATAATTGAACAGAAATTTCATCTTCAGATACAAGCCTACAATAATAGAGGAGAGAATAAAAATATGCTATTTGATAAGGTTAAAGTCTTTACATTCCTATATGGGAAAATAATCATTTTAAATGCTTAGAACTATACTTTTAGTAGATATTTAGAAGCAGTACACTCAGAGGGGGTGGAAACAAGTTGAATTTGCTGTAATGATAAAAATAATTAATTAAGGGTGTAAAAAAGGTTTGTACTAGAAGAAGAGGAAAGGGGGAGGCAGAATAGCATTCATTACACCACCAGAAGAAGCAGGAAGAACTGTTACAGTAGAAGAATGAAGGGAGGGGGCAAGAATTGTTGGAGTTTCCTCTCATTTCCCTCAAACAGGGAATAACACATACACATTAAAATGGTAATGAGGACTTTTTGCACAGTATAGTGAAGTAAGAAGAGAAAGGTTAAAGAAAATTGAAGGTTGGTAGAAGGGAAGGGAAAGGGAGGAAAGAAGTCATATGGGAAAAGAGAAAGAAAAATAAAAGGAGCTGATAGGTGGGAGGGAAGATTAGGGAAGACAGTAGTCAGACTCAACACACTGTTGAGGAGGGAAACAGTAAAAGGAGAGAGAAAAGAATAAACAGGGGAGACATAGCTTGGTGAGTAAGACACAGTAAAAATAACTGTGAATGTAAATAGGATGGAATCTCCAATAAAAGAGGAATGGATAGCAAAGTGAATTAAAGAACAGTATCCAAAAACATGTAGTTTACAAGAAACACATTTGAAGCAGAGGAATACACACAGAGTAAAGGCAAAAGGCAGTAATTGAATATATTACATTTTATCTGAAGGTAAAAAGAAAAAGCAGGCATGTCAGTCCTGATCTCAGATGAAGCAAAAATAAAAATAGACCTAAGTAAAAGTGATAAGAGAGGAATCTACATCTTGTTAAAAGGTACTGTAGAGAGTGAAGTAATATCAATGGTAAATAATTTATGCACCAAGTGGCATACCATCCAGTTTCTTAGATGAGAAGTTAAGTGAGTTACAGAAAGAAATTGACCACAAAACTATACAAGTGAGTGACCTCAACCTCCCTTCCTCAAAACCAGATAAAACCAACCACAAAATAAACAAAAAAGAAGTGTAGGAGGTAAAGAGAATTTTAGGAAAGTAAGATGTGATAGATCTCAGGAGAAAACTGAGTGGGGATAGAAAGGAATATACCCTTTTCTCAGTATTATACAACACCTGCACAAAAAATGACCATGTACTAGGGCAATAAAATCTCACATCCCTGTCAGAACATGAAACAATAAAATATTGAAAATAATTAAGGATCATGGAAAGATACACGAAAAATTAATAAGAAACTGAGTAACTTAACCCTAAAGAATGAGTGGGTCAAATAAAAAATCATGGAGACAACAGAAAATTTCTTTTTTTTCCACACTGTATTTATTTATTTTTCTCTTTACATCACTCATTTCCACTAGATTTTGAGTTACAATTTTTCTCCCCATCTTGTCCGTACCCCTCATCCCAAAATAACAAACCCACTGTAGAGCCCCTCCACTTATCTGCTCCCTCCTATATACTCCCCCATAACTCCTCTAACTTTATGGTAGGGCAGGATGGGTCTCCCTACCACTGTATATCTTAATTCCAAGTTGCAAGTAGTTAATACCAATAATAATCTTTATACATGTATACATATATATATATATATGTATATTTAACATTTGATTATAGAACTTTAAATACTAGATTATTTCCCTTCCTTTCCTACCTCATCACCCATCCCCACTGGAAGGAAAAGCAATTCAATACAGGCTATACATATGTAATTACACAGAACATCTCCAGAGTTTACATCTTGTGAGAGACTGATTATATGTCTCTCCTTCCTATCCCACCCCACTCTTGTTTGATTCTCTACCCTGTCTCTGTCCCTTTACAGAAGTGTGTACTTCCAGCAACCCTTCCCCGCACTCTGCCCTCCCCTCCATCATCCCAATTCTCATTCCCTTTCCCCCTACTCTCCTATAGGGCAAGATACCCAGTTTAGAGTTTATGTCATTCCTTCCCTAAGCCAAATTCAATGAGACTAAGGTTGAACCTTTCCCTTTTGCCTTCATGTACTTCCCCTCCATTGTAACAATTAACCCTTGCCCCTTTTATATAAGATGATTAACCCCATTCTGTCTCCCCTGTCTCCTCTCATTCCAATCCTCTCCCAAATCAGAATTTCACCTTTTAAAGTATCATCCCTTCCTACTAAATTGATCCTTTGCCATCTATGTACACATATATACACATACTCAGATAAGTATTCATATTATAGATATATATATATACATATATATATATACACACACACACACACACTCTCTTATATAGGCATATGTGTATGTATGTATGTATATATACATTTATATTCCCTTCATATATCTCCATACTTAGAAAAGTTTCATCAGTTACCATTTTCATTTTTCCATGCAAATATTGCAACTTCGAAAAGTTCCTTATGATTTCTTTTCCATATTTACCTTCCCATGCTTCTTGTATTTGAGTGTCAAATTTTCTTTTCAGTTCTGTTTTTTTCAGCAAGAATATTTGAAAGTCCCCCACCTCATTGAATGACCACATTTTCCCCTGGAACACTATACTCAATTTGGCTGGGTAGGTGATTCTTGGTTTTAATCCTAGCTCCCTTGATCTTTGGAATATCATATTCCAGACTCTTTGTTACCTCAATATAGAAACTGCCAGATCCTGGGTTATTCTAATTGTGTTTCCACAGTATTCAAATTGCTTTCTCTTGGTAGCCTGTAACATTTTCTCCTTGATCTTGGGACTCCAGAACCTGGCTATAATATTCCTAGAAGTTTTCTTTTGAGGTTCTTTTTCAAGAAGTGACCAGTGAATTTTTTCAAGTTCTATTTTGAACTGTGGTTCTAAAATATAAGGGGAATTTTATTTGAGAGTTTCTTGAAGGATGTTTTCTAAGTTCTTTTTTTTTGATCATGGTTTTCAGGTAGTCCAATAATTTTTTAATTGTCTCTCCTGGATGTATTTTCCAGGTCAGTGGTTTTTAAAAGGAGATATTTCACATTGCATTCTATTTTTTTATTTGTTTCGATCTGTTTAATAGTATCTTGGTTTCTCATAAAGTCATTTGCTTCCATTTCCTCCACTCTAATTCTGAAGGAATTATTCTCTTCAGAAAGCTTTTGAGATTCATTTTGCATCTGGCAAATTCAAATTTTTAAGGCATTCTTCTCCTCATTCGCTTTTTGGGCCTCTGTTGCCATTGGAGTTAATCTCTTTTCTAAGGTGTTATTTTCTTCAGTCATGTTGTTGACTTTCTTTTCATGATTTTCTTACATCATTCTCACTTATCTTCTCAATTTTTCCTCCACTTCTCTTATTTGGTTTTCAAAATCCTTCTTAAGCTGATCTATGTTTTCTAGAAAGTCTACAAGTTTCTTGGAACCTTTAGGTGTGGGCGTTCTGACTGTGTTATCTTCCTCCCATTCCATGCTTTGATCCTTTTTGTCCTGAAAAAAGGATTCTAGATTTTAGTTTCTATTTTTAATTTGCTTCCTTTTCCTGCTCATGTTGCAAGTGAATTACTTGTCTTTTTAGCTCTGTGGAACTCTGCTTCCAGGGGGAAAAACTCTGTCCCAAATTGCTGGAATTTTTGCAGCTGCCAGAGCTATTAGGATGCTGGTGAAGCCCCCACCAGCCTTGGTTCACTGAAAACACACTCCAGGACTCCCCCCCCACCCCAAGACAATCTGGATCCAGGCCTCTTAGCCCAAGATCACTTGGCATCTGAATCATTGCTTGGTCCCCCTGCATTCTGCATACTAGAAGCTGTGAAGCCGCCAGGTGCAGCATCGCTGCAGGGCTGCTGTTTCTGCCCCTTCCTTGCCCTGGAGGCAGTTCCGCCAGACTTCTTTTCTATACCAAATTTAGTTGAGTCCTACTGACCTTTCACTTAGTCGTTATTTCTTCTGGCTTGATAAATCTGGAAACTGCCACAGCTGCCGCTGATCCACTCTCCTGAAGGGTCCAAATGCACTTTTTCCTGCCTACCTCTGGCCCAAGCCACATTTGCAGGATGGGCTGGTTTCAGCTCCCAGCACTATGATTAGCTCTACCTCCTGAGCTGCCTTCAGAGGGAGATGTATTCTTGTGAGTTTTGGAGTCCTAAAATTTGTTTAGAGTCATATTTTATAGGTATTCAAGGTGGTCATGTGAGAGCTATGACATTTTCCTGCTTCTAAGCCGCCAACTTGCCTCGGCCCCCAACAATAAAAAATTTCATTCAAGAAAATGACAATAATGATAAAACATACCAGAATTTATAAGAAGCTGTCAAAATGGTTCTTAGGGAAATTTTACATCTCTACATGCTTACATGCATAAAATAAAGTAAGAGGAGTTCAGTGAATTGGGCATGCAATTTAAAAATTTAAAAAGAACAAATTAAAAATTTCCATTTGAATATGAAATTAAAATTCTGAAAGTCAGAGGAGAGATTAATAAAATTAGCTAAGAGCTGGTTTAATATCACAAATGAAAAATGTGAATTCACCACAAATGAAGAGGAAATTAAAAAAAATAATTTGGAGCTATTTCATCCAAATGTATGCAATAAATCTGACAATCAAAGTGAAAATGACGAATATTTACAAAAAATAGAAATTGTCCAGATTAACAGAAGGGGACCTAAAATACTCAAATGACTTCATTTTAGAAAATGAAAATGAAGAATTGTTTGGTGACCAACTTAAAAAAAAATCTCCAGGCTAGATGGATTTGTAAGTGAATTTTACCAAATATTTAAAGAACAATTAATTCTAATATGATATAAACTACTAGAAGAAATAGGTGAAAAAAAAGAGTCCTACCCAATTATTTTTATGATATAATTGTGGTGCTGATACCTAAATTGTGAAGAGACAAAACAGAGAAAGAAAAATATAAACCAGTGTCCCAAATGAATAAAGATGCAATAATTTTAAATTCAATCCTAGAAAAGAAACTACAACAACTTACCATGAAGATAATATTCTATCACCAGGAGGAATTTATATGAGGAATGCCCAGTTATTTCAATATGAGGAAAATGGTCAGTGTAGTTGACCATA
This sequence comes from Pseudocheirus occidentalis, assembly GCA_028646575.1. NCBI lineage: Eukaryota > Metazoa > Chordata > Mammalia > Diprotodontia > Pseudocheiridae > Pseudocheirus > Pseudocheirus occidentalis. The sequence continues at coordinate 227,620,733 of CM053594.1, read as the reverse complement.
AAAATAGCAAAATTAATGAAAATCATGTGATTATATCAGTAGCTGCAGAAAAAAAAGGTTTTGACAAAATACAACATGCATTGTTATTAAGAACACTAGAGAGCATAGAAATCAGTGGAATGTTTCCTACAATGATAAGTAATATATATCTAAAACAATCAGCAGTATTATATGTAATGGTGATAAGCTGGCAGCATTTCTAGTAAGATTGGTGGTAAAACAAGGCTGTCCATTATTACCATTGTTATTCCATAATGTACTAGAAATGTTGACTGTACCATAAAGAAAAGGAAAAGAAGGTGAAGAGAATAGAATAGGTAATGAAGAAACAAAAATACCAATACTTTCTGCTGATTTTATTGCATACTTACAAAATCCTAGAAAATCAACTAAAAAACTACTTGAAATTATTAAAAATTTGAGCAAAGTTGCAGGATATAAGCAAACCCACAAAAAATCATTGGCTTTCCTATTTATAACTAATAAAACCCAACAACAAGAGAGAGAAGGAGAATCTAGGAATTATATGAACACAATTACAAAACACTTTGAATACAAAAAGATATATATATATATATATATATATATATAGACATATATATAATTGGAAAAATTCAATTCTTCATGGTAAGCTAAGCTAAAATAATAAAATGACAATTCTATCTCAATTAATTTACTTATTTAGTGCCTTATAAATCAAACTACCAAAATTATTTTATAGTGTAATAAAAAATAATTCATCTAGAAGAATAAAAGTTCCAGTATATCAAAGGAATTAATGAGAAGAAATGCAAGGGAATGTGGGCTACATATACCTGGATCTAAAACTTTATTATAAATGAGCAATCATCCAAACTACTTGATACAGGCTAAGGAATAGAGTGGTTGATCACTGGAATAGGTTAGGTATACAAAACACAATACTCAATGACTATGGTAATCTCCTGTTTGTTAAATCCAAAGACTACAACTTTGGGGATAACAACTCACTATTTGGCAAAAAAATGCTGGGAAAACTGGAAAAGAATATAACAGAGACTACGCATAGACTAACATGTTACACCATATATAAGAAAGCATCAAAATGAGTACATGATTTAGGCTTAAAGTGTGAAACTATTTGCAAATTTGGAGAGGAAAGAATAGTTTACTTGTCAGATCTATGGGAGAAGGGAAGAATTTATGACCAACAAGAGATAAAGTTATAAAATGCAAAACAGATCATTTTTCTTGTTGAAAATAAAAAAAAAGATTGTGCAGAAACATAGCCAATGTAGCCAAGAAGAGAAAAGAAGCAGAAATCTGGGCAACATTTTTGACAATCGTTGTCTCTGATAAAGGCCCCATTTCACAAATATGTAGAGAACTGAGTCAAATTTACAAGAATACCAGTCATTCACAAATTGATAAGTGGTCAAAGGATTCAAACAGATACTTTTCAGATGAAGAAAAAATACAGCTAGTTATGGTCATATAAAAATGCTCTAAATTCCTTTTGATTAAAGAAATGCTAATCAAAATAACTGAGGTACTGCATTATATCTATCAGATTGGCTAACATGACAAAATAGGGAAATGATAAATGTTTTAGAAGATGTGAAGAAAATACAACACCAATTCATTATAAGTGGATATGAGAACTAATTCAAACATTCTGGAGAGCAATTTGTAACTATATCTAAAGGACTATAGAACTGGGCACACCATTTGACCCAGCAACCCTGCTTCTAGTATCTCAAAGAGATCACAAAAAAGGAAAAGGATCATGTGTACAAAAATATTTATAGTAGATCTTGTTGTGGTAGCAAATAATGGGTCATTGAGGGGGTGCCCATCAGTTTTTGAGTGACTGAACAAGCTGTGGTATATGAATGTAATGGAATGTTATTGTTCCATAAGAAATGGTGAGCAGATGGATTTCTGAAAAATTTGGAAAGATTTGTATTAACTAATACAGAGTGATGTGAGTAGATCCAGGAAAACACCATAAATAGTAACAGTGACATTGTAAGATGATCATCTTTATTAGACTTAGCTATTCAGAGCAATGCAAAGGTCTGAGAAAATCTGAAAAGATTCATGATGCCTAATGCTATCCAATTCTGGAGAAAGAAGTATGGAATCTGAATGAAGATCAAAGCATACTATTTTCTCTATCTTTTGTTTTTGTTTGTTTTCATCTCTCATGTTTTTTTTTCCCTTTTGTTCCGATTATTTCACAGCAGGAAAAATATGGAAATGTTTTTAATATGATCACACATATATAACTTATATCAGAGTGTATGCCATCTTGGGGAGGGAAGGGAAATTTAAAACTCAATATGTTATGAAAACAAATGTTGAAAACAAATGTTGGAATCTTTGTTCAAAGACTTCCTACAAGTGGACTAATTACTTCCTTCTGATGCTTCATCTCCCATTTGTGAATAGCTGTATCTTGTCAGTAGTATATCACTTCCTAAACTGACTTTAACATGTATACCCATTACTTCTAGTTCTGGCCATGAAGCCAAACAGGGAAATTTCAATCCCCCTTTCATATTAAATACTTAAAACAGATATGGTGTCCCTTGAATTCTCCACTTCTCACAGCTAAAATAACCAGTTGTCTCATTCACTCCTCTTAAAGTGTATTTCCTCATCCCACTTGTCCTGCAAAAGGCCTGTGAGTCTGTGATAATAGAGTTCTGCATAATCTCCAAAAGTAGTTTAATGTCATAACAACTAACCCTTCAGTATCCCAGTAATATTAAACATACCAATGAATTAAAGTTTTGTAGTAGCAATAATACTTTTAAGGTTCATGAATTTCTTGACTGTAATTTTAGTGCCAGAGAGCAGGTTCAATAAAAAGAGAGTGGTATTGCATGCTACGGAATATGATTATATCTCAGAAAGTATTTGTGACTGAAATTTGCATAGTGCCTGTAAGATCTACAATTATTTTCTTCGCAACAACCTTGTGAGCACTGTAGTGAAATTGACACCTCTCAGGGGCGGCTAGGTGGCGCAATGAATAGAGCACCGGCCCTGGAGTCAGGAGTACCTGAGTTCAAATCCGGCTTCAGATACTTAACACGAAAAACTAGCGTGTGAACTTGGGCAAGTCACTTAACCCCAATTGCCCTCTGAAAAGCCAAAAACAAAACAAACAAAAAAAATTGATGCCTCTCAATTTATTGATGAGGAAGTATACACAGAGATTTTCAATGTGACACATACTACTAAGAAAGAGAGGTATGATAATACAGAAAGAGAATCAAGAAGACATGAAAAATTTTTAATGATTTTGGTATTTTATTATTCTACAGACCAAGGAGACAGGAAAAGGAACTAATTTATGAGTTTGGCAAACAGATTACACACTTGGCACTGAGGCGAGAAATTGTAGTTTAAGTGGAATACATATTGACATCAATTGGAGCACTCTCTACACTAAATTCAGAGCAACTAATTTCTTGATTTGTCTTTCATGTTAATTTCAAAAATTAATTGGGAATGAAAGATACCTTCTGCTCTATTCTACATCTGTTTGTTGTTATGTGTTTGTTCTGTTTTATTTTACTAATAGAGAGAAACTGCTGTCTGGTTTTAAGATTATGTGATCTCAAGAAAAAAGGAAAACTCTATCATAGATTTTGTGGTAGAAGAGAAGAAACAAGGGTGGAAGGCTCACATGTACAGAAGATTTTTTCATGAAAATAGTTTTTGAAAGTCTACAGAAAATACTGGCAATCTCATGGAGTAAAATGTTCTTTTAAAGGAAAGTCAGACCAAGAAGACAGTCAAGAATTAAATTTTGCAAACACAAAGGGAAACACTAACAATGAGGAAATACTAGAATCTGTATGAAGAAATTTGCTGAATGGGAAAATCACTAACCAACTTGGACTTTAAAAAATTTATACAAAGAGAAAGTAATGAATAAATATAGGAGCATGGTCTATTAAAAAATACCATTAGGTATCCTGAAGCTCAGAAGGAACTGAAGAATGGAACATTGTTTGAGAAGCTAACATCAAAAACAAAAAAAGGTTTTGCAGTTATATTGTAAGAAAATATGAGAAAAAAGAAAAGAAAATGCCTTTATTAGCAGTATATTGAACAATGATAATCACAAACAGGGAAAATGTAGAGCTGCAGTGTGTGTGTGTGTGTGTGTGTGTGTGTGTGTGTGTGTGTGTGTGTGTGGCAGAATAATGGAGAAAGCCAAATACCATTTTTTTAAACAAAGGAAAGATAAGAGATTGAAGATTATTGGCAAGCGAACTTGAATTTGGAGAGTCTGCACAGGCAGTTAACGGGTAGAGTACCCCCACCCCTATGAGCAATAAGGTCCCAGACTTCTTTCCTAGCCTTTTCAGCACCCAAGCCCAGCAAAATCTCAGCTGTAGTAAAATAATTACAGCTGAGTTATTTTACACTCCCCAGTGTAGAGTGGGGAGTTCTACACTGTTTCTGCACTTCGAATTCTCTGTCCAAGGCAGGTACCCTGAACCTTCCCTAAGTCTTAGGTCTGTTTTCTGAGCTACAGAGAGTTCCTTTGGGTTATTCCAGGCAATTCCAGCACAGCTCTCCTGAAAACAGAACCTGGATCCACTTCAGTCCTAGTAGCTCCCAAAGCTGGTACCAGACTAAAGAAGACAGCAGCCTTTTGACATTGTTGGCAAAACTGGAAACAGAGTATTTGCTTATTGGCTATGCTAGAAGCTAAAAAAAATTATAGCATATGAACATAATGGAATGGTTTTTTGCTCTAAGAAACGACAAACACAATTTATATAGAGAAGCATGTAATCACTTGCATGAAAAGACGCGTAAAATAACTAGAGCCAGGAAAACATTGTACACAAAGGCAACATAAATGTAAATAGAACAAATGACAACCACAAAACAATCAAAATGGAATGCTGTGACATTATCAAGAACAATTAAACCCCAAAGAATAAGTGGAAGACATTTCCCTCTGTTCCTTTGCTGTATCAGAGTCTATGAGAGAGGAACATAAGATTGTCTTAATGACTTGATAGATTTTAGTGAACTTTTTATCTTCTTTTCCCTTTCTTTTTCTTTTTTTAAATTAATTTTTGTGAGGAATGTCTTTATAATAAGGGAAGAGAAAGAATTAAAAGGAACATCTAGGAGAAGCTAAACAAAAAATAAAACCTTCAAGTATGGAGCAGCTAGGTGGCACACTGAAAGAGTACCTGCCTTGAGTCAGGAGGGCTTTAGTTCGAATCTGGGCCCAGACACTTAACATTTACTAACTGTGTAAAATTGGGAAAGTCACTTAACCTCAATTGTCTTACCTTCCCCACTCAAAAAACAGTTTAAAAAAAATTTTTTAAAGCATTAAAGTATGGTGGAGGCCTTCATAAAGAGCAATTTTCTCAAAAATATCTGAAGGATAATCTTAGGTTGCAATAAACAGGGCATAGCAAATTGGACTTGGTCATTAATAGAGTCACTGACCTCTGGCCTCAAGTCTCAGAAGAATTATGTTTTGTTTTTGGCACCAGATTTTAAAAGGGGCATTTGAGTGTGTCCAGAGAATTGCACCAAGGGAGGTAAAGGATGCTTAAATCAATGATATACAATGGTTGATTGATGTAACTGGGTTTGTTTTTAGTAATGATTGAAGAAGACTCAGAGAGGACATGATGTCTGGATTCAAGTACTTGAAAGGCTGTCATAAGCTAGAGGGATCAGACTCCATCAGTTTGGTTCCAGCAGCAATGGATTAAAGGTGCCAATAGGCAAATTTGGGTTTGATGTCAGGAAGAACAACAAAAAAATTTCTAATATTTAAAGCAGTTAAAAGAAAACTGACCTGCCAGGGGCACATTAGTTGTTGGGTATGTTAAAGTGTGGTTTCCTTTTTGATGTTTAAGATAACTTTTAAATTTCAAATTCTATTATTTTATGTTTCTGTAATACTTCAGGAAAGTAATTTCCCTCCCTGTCCTTGAGTTCATTCCATCATTCCAATAATAATGAGCAAGACAAAAGGAGTAATTTCAGTCTTTATACAGAACAGTAAAATAGCTGATTGGAGGAGGGTGAGGGAAGAGGTGGCAGGCTCTGAGGATCATCTTAATTGTAAATTGGTGTGATTAAAAAAACTCTGAAAGAAAAATTAATGTACTGAATTCCAAGTTTCATGATCAGGGTGGGGAATTTGTGACTCTGAGGTCACCTGTGACCCTCTAGGTCAAGTGCAGTCCTTTCACTGAATTGAAAGTTCTCAATCTAATCTTAGAATAAAGATTTGTTTTATGAAGTTTAGATTCAATCAAAGGCCTGCACTTAAGGACCTAGAGGGTCACACATAGCCTCAAGGCTGCAAGTTCCCCATCCCAGGGAGACAAATAATACTCAAATGCCCATGAGTAGAACAACACTGGAGGTAACTAACTCCAACATTGGCTATGTTTCCTAGTTCTCCTTGGTAACAATTAAGGTATAATATTAATTATTATGACTTCAAATAAGTTCATTGAACTTCTGAATTTAAGGGATGACTCTACTGTTTAAGGACTTCCTGCATTCAAATGCAGTAGTTGTTATAAAATGGAGTCACATTTGTTTGGCCACCTCTATTATGCCAAGCTGACACAATGGAGACTAATTTAAATGTAGTAGATATAAAGTAAAAGTAAGTGAAATCCTGGGTAGATCTTTGGAAATTATGGGTTAATTTTACTACATTCTCATTATTTCATTTTAGCAATATAAATGTGCTATATGATTTTATTAGAAATTTGTAAAAAAAAAACAGAACACAAAATATTATAGCACGTTACACAAGACAGCACAGCATTGTACTATTTTGCAATTACTTTAATTTTTGCCATGTTGCCCAAGCACAAATATAATAGGAAATTGTTTTAATAAGTTCATTAGCAAATAAGTATGTGATGTTGCAAAATTACTTTATATAATTTTCATTGTTATATTAATTTGCTTATACCTTTATAGTAATCATTTCTATGCAAATGTTTTCTAGGTCAATCACATTTTGATAAGTAACACTCAATTTCAAGAGCCTAATGTCTCTTTCTATTCTGTTGACATGTATAAAAGGCTAAGTGAAGAATGAAGTGAGAAACATTTCATAATGTACACCCATCTAAAAATCAGGTTTGTTTGTTTTTTTGGTTTTCGTGTTTTTTAGTAACTTAGGTACTCATGTTATATCAGTAGCACAGATATAAATACATCTTTGGGTCAAATCATCTATTTTCCATAAGTATTATATTTTATTTAATATTGAAAGGAATCTAATGAATAAATTCATTATTGAAAATTTTACTCCAATTGATTTTCTTCTATCCCTTCAAAGAGAAATAACCATCCAAAATGTCGAGTTTAAGGAGTTAGTGACTCCTTTATGAATGAGAAAAGGCAGGTTTCCTTTTTTCTCTCTGGTTGTACTTTGAGGGCTGATAATTAAATGTGTAATAACTACTAAATCAAGGTTTATTATTTCCACATTTCATACCAAAAACTCTCATAATATGCCTTTTGAAGTGTGTTTAAGAAGCAACTAGATAGCTCAATGGATAGAGCACCAGCACTGGCATCAGCAGAACCTGAGTTCAAATCTAGCCTCAGAGACTGGATATTTAATTTGCTGTGTGACCATGGGCAAGTCATTTAACCTCAATTGTCTCATCAAAAATATAATAAATAAATAATGGGATATTTAGAAGATTTTGACTAAAAATGTCATCAAGAAAATATCTTAATTTTAATAATGTTTTTTGTATCATACTGGCCTAGTGTAGCCTTCATATATCATTCTGCAATTTGGGGCAGTAATTAGCCCATCAACTACCACTTACTAGCACATATTATTTTTAGATACTTTGCTAAATTCTCAATCTTGAAAGACCAGAGCCAGTGGAAAGACAGGGTGGAACAGTCTTTTGGTCAGGGAGACCTAGAGCATCATCAAAAAACAAAAGAAAAAAAAGTTCCGCTATCACTAGGGTAAAGAGGGCAACACAATCAATAACAGGATGCATCCAAGGAAACCGGTGACAGGCTACATGTCAGCAAATCAGCAGGAGATCCTAAGCCCCAGAGTGGTGGAGTAGATAAACACCAATGCTGGAAACTGCCCCTTCCCTGCCCACCCTGTAAACTTAGCACAGGCAGATGAACTGGAGGATTCCAGCTCAGAGAAACACCAGGCAGACATGTATCCTCAAGCAGGGCACCTCCCTGTGCTTCAGCACAGCTCCAGCAGGTAAGCTTATTCAAGTATTCAGATGTCTGCATGATTCAGCATAACCTCATGCATACAGGCATTGTGCAGGGGCCAGACCTCCTTATGTTTCAGTGTAGCCCTGGGAAATGAAGAAAAAAAATCCCACCTGGCCTCAGCATATGTCAAACACCACTAGGATCCCAGCTCAGCAAGTGATATAAGCTTATAGATGTCTATAACCTCTGATGACCAGCACCTGAGGACCTAGGGGAAAAGCTAGTGATGAGGCTATTGGACCCATCCCATGAAGCTTGGGAAAGTACTCCCTGTGCTCCAGCAGGAGAGTTCAACTTAAAAGCCATGAAATAGACAAACACCATGAACAAAATGCAAAAACCAAAACAGACCAAAGACTTTTTCTAGGGGGCAGGGAAGATCAAAATACAAATTTAGAAGAGGATAAAAATGTCAATATATATCTATATTTGAAACCCCAAAGGGGAATATGAATTGGTCTCAGACTCTCAAAAGAGTCTTATTGGAAGAGTTGAATAAGGATTTTCAAATTCAAATAAGAGAGGTAAAAGAAAAAAATGAGAAAAGAAATTAGTTATGCAAGAGAGTCAATTGCTTGGAAAAGGAAAGACAAAAATTAAAAATTAATTCCTTAAAAAGTAAAATTTACCCAATGGAAAAGGAAGTACAGAAACTAGCTGAAGGATATAATTTCTTAATAAATAGAATTGGGCAAGTGGAAACTAATAACTCTATAATATATCAAAGATCAGGCAAAAAAACTAAAAAGAATTTAAAAAGAGAAGAAAATATAAAATACCTAAATGGAAATTCAGTGAAATGGGGGCCTTCAATCATTCCTAATTAAAAGAAAAATCACACTACAGGACAGAAAATGTGATCACCAAATAAAAGACTCTAGAGAAGTACAAAAAAAGAAATGGGAAAGAAAAAAATGTTATTCAATTAGGTTAAACTCTTTACATCCCTAAATAGGGATATGATACTTTTAGCTCTTGAAAACTTCATCTTTATTATGGAATTTCGAAGAGGTATACATAAACAGAAAATGTAGGGATAAGTTGACATTTATGTGGTAGTAAAATTTTAATTAATTAAGGGGTGAAAATAAAATAATTATATAGAAAAAAGAGGAAAAAGGAGGGAGAAAGGGGCAAATTAAATCATCTGAACAAGCAACAGAACTATAACAGTAGAGGCAAAGAAGGGAGGAAGTTGAGCTTGTTTGAACCTTTCACTGATCAGATTTGGCTCAGAGAGGGAACAACATACACTCAATTGGGTAGAGATATCTATCTTACCCTGCAAAAAGTACAAGAGGAAAGGGAAAAGAAAAGGAGGAGAGTCTATAGAAGGAATGGAAGACTGAGGGAGGTGGAGGTCAGAAGGAGGAGGAAAAGGAAGAAAAGAGAGAGAAAACCATAAATGGGAGGGAGGGGAGGTGATAGAAAGAAAGACATAGCTGGTAATCATAAATGAATGTGAATGAGATAAACTCTATTATAAAACAGAAATGAAGAGCAGAATGGGATAAAAGCCATAATCCTACAACGTACTGTTTACAAGAGGCATTTTTGAAGCAAAGAGGTACACACAGAGTGAAGGTAAAGGCTGAAGCTGAATACATTATGGTTCAGTTGAAGTAAAAAATAACAACAATGGAGTAACAATCCTGATCTCAGAAAAGGCAAAAGCAAAAAGAGACCTCATTAAAAGAGATAAGGAAGGAAACTCCATCCTGCTAAAAGTTAATATAGACAATGAAGTAATATCAATATTAAACATCTATGTACCAAGTGGTATAGCAACCAGATTCTTAGGTGAGAAGTTGTTAGTTACAGGATGAAACAGACAATGAAACTAGAATAGTAAGGGGGACCTCCATCTCCCCCTCTCAGAAGCCGATAAATCTAACTACAAAATAAATAAGTAAGAAGTTAAAAAGATGAACAGAATTTTTGAAAAGTAAGCTATGACAGATCACCAGAGAAATCTGAATGGGGAAAGAAAGAAATATACACATTTATCAATGGCACATGACTCCTAAACTAATATGGACCATGTACTAGGGCAATAAAATCCCATAATCTAATGCAGAAAGGGAGAGATATTAAATGCATTCATTTCAGACCATAATGCAATGAAAATTGCATGTAATAATGTGCCATGAAAAGATAGACTAAAAATTAACTGGAAACAAAATAATCTAATTCCAAATAATGAGTGGAACAAACAGCAAGTCATGGAAACAACCTATATATTCACCTAAGAGAATTACAATACTGAGAAAACATGTGAAAACATATAAGAAGCAGCCAAAGTGGTTCTTAGAGGAATTTTTACATTTCTAAATGCTTACATGAATATAACACAGTATGAAGAGATAAATGAATGGGATATATAATTCAAAAAGTTAGAAAAAGAACAATTTTAAAAATCCACAATTGAATATTAAATTAGAAATTTTAAAAATCAAAGAAGATTTTAATAAAATTAAAATCAAGAAAACTACTGAAATAATAATAATAAATAATTATTTATTTAATAATTATTTAAATAATAAAGCTAAGAAATGATTTAATAAAAAAATTAGATAAGCTTTTGGTTAATTTGATTTTTAATAAAAGAAGAAAACCAAATTACAAGTATCATGAAAGAAAAATGTGAATTTTCTACCAAATGAAGAGTAAATTAAAATGACAATTAGGATCTATTTTGACCATATGTATGCCACTGCATCTGACAAAGTAAAAGAAATATTTGAATATTTACAAAAATAGAAACTTCCCAGATTAACAAAATGACTAAAATATCTAAATATCCCCACTTCAGGGGAAAAAAATATGTAGAGGCCTTCAATAAGCTCCCTAATAAAATATCTCCAGGGTCAGAGGGATTTGAAACTGAATTCCACCAAATATTTAAAGAAAATTAATTTCAATACTATATAAAGTATTAGGGAATATAGAATAAGTAGGAATCCTGACAAATTCATTTTATGATACAAATATGGTTTTGATAACTAAAATGGGAAGAACCTAGACAGAGAAAAAAATTATAAAGCAATTGCCCTAATGGATATAGATGGGGAAATTTAAATAAAATATTAACAAAGAAGTTATAGCACCTTATCAAGAAGATAATATACTATAGCCAAGTGGAATTTATACTAGGATTGCAGGGCTTATTCACTATGAGGAAAACTACCAGCACAATTGACCATATGATAAGCAAAACTAATGGAAATCATGTGATTATCTCAATAAATGCAGAAAAAAATGTTTGACAACATGCAATACCCATTTTTGTAAAAGAAAAAAACAGAGTGAATGGGAATCAATGGAATTTTACTTAAAATTTTAAGTAGCATCTATCTAAAACAATCAGCAATCTTACATGTGATGAATATAAGCTAGAAGCATTTCCATTAAGATTAGGTATGAAACAAGGATGTTCATTATCAATACTTCTATTAAATATTGGCAAAGAAATGTTAGCTATAGCTATAAGACAAGACAAAAAATGGGAAGAATTAAAATGGGCTATGAAGAAAGAAAAATACCTAGGAGCAGAGTCAAGATGGCAGCATAGAAGCAGGAAAACTCCATGGGCTCCCCCCAAAACCACCTCAAATACAGATGAAATGTGACTCTAAAAAATGTTAGATCTACAGAACCCACAAAGTGACAGAGAGAAACAAATCTCTTTCTGAAGGTAGCCCAGCAGGCTGGCAGGAAGGGTCGATCACAGCATTCTAGGAGCCAAGTCCAGCCCCTCATGGGCTCACAATTTTAGCCCCAGGGCTGCCCCAACAAGCAGCAGCCTGAGCAGACATTGTGAGAGTGTATCAGCAACAGCTGTGGTGGTTGCCAGAAACATCAACCCATATATGCCAAAGACAAAATAAAAAGTCAGTGTAGAACTCTGTTGGAACTGGGAAAGATAAAGGCACAGTCCAGTTTCTTTCCCTGAAGAAGAAATGATGGAGGCCCAGCAACTCTGCAGCCATCTCCATGTGGCAGCTTCAGAACTCCTGGACAGGAGATCATGGTGGGGGGGGGGGAATGACCATTCAAATGGTAATCTCTCTTGCTTTAACCTGCCAGGATCTGGATTGTGGTCTTGGGTAGTAGTACTAAGGTGTGTGACCAGTGAACCAAAGCTGGTGGAGGCTGAAGAGACAGCACACTTCAATAGCTCTGGCAGCTATGAAAACCCCACTGATATGGGACAAAACTCTCCTCTCTGGAAGCAGAGTTCTATGGCAACAAAGAGCTAAAAAGTCAAGAAATTGAGTAGCAACATGAGCAAGCAAAGGAAACAAAGCAAGCACAGCAATGCAACTGTAGATTCCTTTTTTTGGGGGGGGGACAAAAAGGAGCAAAGCATGGAATGGGAAGAAGATAACACAGGCAGAACTCCTGCACAAAAATCTTTGAAGAAAAATACATTGGTTGCAGGACATGGAGGAGATCAAGAATGATTTTGAAAATCAAGTAAGAGAAGTAGAGGAAAAATTGGGAAGAGAAATGGGAATGATGCAAGAAAATCATGAAAAGAGAGCCAGCAATCTGACTGAAGAAAATAATACCTTAAAAATAGACTAACTCAAATGGCAAAGGAGGCCCAAGAAGACTATGAGGAGAAGAATGCCTTAAAAAGCCAAATTTGGCAGATGAAAAAATAATTTCAGAAGTACACTGAACAGAATAATTGCTTCAGAATTAGATTGGAGTAAATGGAAGCTAATGACTTTATGGGAAATTAAGATACGATTAAAAATACCCAAACAAATTTTAAAAACGGAAGACAATATGAAATGCCTCACTGGAAAAACCACTGACAACGGAAATAGATCCAGGAGAGATAATTTAAAAATTATAGGACTGCCTGAAAGCTATGATCAAGAAAAGAACCTAGAAATCATCCTTCTGGAAATTCTCAATGAAAATTGCCCAGATATTTTAGAACCAGAGGGTAAAATAGAAATTGAAAAAATTCACCAACATCTCTTGATAAAGATCCTCCCCCCAAAACTCCTAGGAATATTATATCCAGGTTCTTGGAGTTCCCAGATCAAGAAGAAAATATTAGAAGTAGACAAGATGAAACAATTAAAATTTTGTGGAAATACCACCAGGATATCATAGAATCTATCACAGGATCATGATATTCTGGAGATCAAAGGAGCTAGGATTAAAACCAGAAATCACTTACCCAGCAAAACTTAGCATAACGTTCCAAGGAAAATATGGTTATTCAATGGAATAGAGGTCTTTCAACATTCTTGATGAAAAAATCAGAGTTGAATAGAGAATTTGACATTCAAATACAAGAATCAAGGGAAGCATGAGAAGATAAACAAGAAACAGAAATCATAAAGAACTTCACAAAGTAGAATTATTTACATTCCTACATGGAAAAATTATAATTGTAACTTACAAAACTTTTTTCAGTATGAGGATATTTGAAGAGAATATAAATGTGTGTGTGTCTCTGTGTGTATGTGTATGTCTGTATAAATGTGTATATATATGTATATATGTATATATACATACATAAAAACACATATGTCTTTATAGCAGGGCATATGTGCTTATGAATATGTGTGTGTGTCTATGTGCACAGGTAAACATGGACATAGGGCACAGGATCAATTGAATAGGAAGGGATGATATTTAAAAGATGAAATTGAGAAGTGAGGGAGGAATATAATTAGAGGAGATAGGGAGATATAGAATGGTGTAAATTATTTCATATAGAAGTGTCAAGGGATAACTGTTACAATGGAGAAGAAAAACAGGAAGGCAAAAGGGAATGGGTTAACCTTACTCTCCTTGAATTTTGCTTAGGGAGAGTATGACATACACATTAAATTGGGTATCTTGTCCTACAGGAGAGTAGGAGAGGAAAGAGATGAAAGGGGGGATGATGAAGGGAAGGGCAGGTTGGGGGGGTAGTAAGAAGCACACATTTTTGTAAAGGGACAGGGTTAAAGTAGAGAATAACACAAGTGGGGGATGACATAGGAGAGAGGGAAATATAATCAGTCTTTCACAGTAGATTCACTATGGAAATGTTTTGTGTAATTACATGTGTACAACTCATATTGAATTGCTTATCTTTCCAATAAGGGTGGATGATGAGGGAGCAAGAGAAAGAATCTGGAATTCAAAGTTGTAAAATCAAATGTTTAAAATTATTATTTTTATTATTATTAATGTTTTACATGCAATTGGGAAATAAGATATACTGGTATTGGTGTATGGAGAACCATCTTGGAGAATATTGTACGGGTAATGAGTAAGGATAGAGGAGAGAGCAGATTAGGAGAGGGGGTATACTGTGAGATCATTTTTTGGGGCTGGTGATTAGGGGAAAGATGGGGGTTGGGAATTCATAACTAAAAATCTTGTGGAAATGAAGGATGTGAACTAAAAATAAACATAAAATAAAATAAAAAAGAAACAAAAACACCATTCTTTGGAAGTGATATGATGGTATACGTAAAGAATCCTAGATAATCAACAAGAAAACTACTTTAAAGAATTTACAATTTTAGCAAAGTTGCAGGATAAAATAAACCCATATAAGTCATCAACATTTCCATATATTACTAGCAAAACCCAGCAGCATGATTATGAATGAAAAACATTCCATTTAAAATAACTGTATTCAGCATAAAATATTTGGTGGTCTGCCTTCCAAGGAAAAACAAGGAACAATAGGAACACAATTGTAAAACATTGTTCATGCCAATAAAGTCATATCTAAATAACTGGAAAAAACATCAGATGTTCATGAGTAGGGCAAGCTAATATAATAAAAAATGGCAATTCTACCCAAAGTGATTTACTTATTCAGTGCCATACAAATCAAACTACCAAAATTTATTTTATTGTAGAACAAAATTCATATGAAAGAACAAAAATTCCAGTATATTAAGGGAATTAATGAAAAGAAATGCAAGAGAAAGTGACCTACTGGTACAAGGATCTAAAACTTTATTACAAAACAGCAATCATCAAAGCTACTTGATATGGGCTAAGGAATAGAGTAGTAGATCAGTATAATAGTTTAGGTACACAAGACACAAAAGTCCATGACTATACTAATCTCATGTTTGATAAATCCAAAGACTACACTTTCAGGGACCCATTATTTGATAAATACTGCTGGGAAAACTGGAAAAAAGTACGTCATAATCTAGCCATAGCTCTTCATTTTATCCTGCATACAAAGATAAGGCCTAAATTGGTACATGATTTAGACACAAAAGGTTGAATTACAAGCAAATAAGGAGAATAAAAAAATAGTTTATCTGTCAGATCTGTGGAGAAGGAAAGAATTTATGACCAAATAAAAGAAAGAGAATATTATGAATTCAAAATGGACAATTTTGATACATTTATTTAAAAGGGTGTTGCACAAAGTCAATAAAAACAAAATTAGAAGGGAAGCAGAAAGCAGGTGGGAAACTTTTTTTAAAACAGTGTCATTTCTGCAATATATAGAAAATTCAGTCAAATTTAAAATACAAGTCATTTTCTAGTTGATATATGTTCAAATGTTACAAATAGGCAATTCTCAGATGAAGAAAATAAAGCTAGTTATAGTCATATGCGAAAATGCTCTAACTCACTACTGATTACAGAAATGAAAATTAAAATAACTCTGAGGTAATACCTCACACCTATAAAATTGGCTAATATGACAAAATAGGGAATTGATGTGTTCGAGAAGATGTGGGAAAATTAGAACACTTACACATTGTTAATAGAGTTGAGAACTGACCCAACTACATCTGAGAGAAATTTGAAATTATGCTTAAAAAACTGAAAAAATATGCATACCATTTGACCCAACAATGATATTTCTAGGTCTATATCACAAAGAGATCATAAAAAAGAGAGAAAAAAACCTTATATATGAAAATATTTATAGAAGCTCTTTTTGTGGTGAGAAATAATTGGCAATTGAGGGGAGACCCATCAATTGGGGAGTGGCTGAACAAATTGTGGTACATGAATCTAATGGGATACAATTTTTTTGTAAGAAATGATGAGCAGGCAGCCCCAGACACCCAACACTGGGCCCAACCCACCAAGCAGGCCCTGGACAGCCATGGCAGGCAGAACACAGAGAAGCTGTCCTCAGATGTGGTCTGCTAATCCACCAACCACAAGGGCCACTCCCAGGTCTATTACCACAGGGCTGGGAATAGACTGAGCTGGGTAACAGACAAAGGGAGGGCCTGCAGGAGGGGCAGCACCTATTCCAAGGATTACTCATCCACAGCCAGGAAATTTAAAAAGCCCCTGTCTAAACTTCCAAAGACCAAGATGGCAGTCTGAACCTTGGCTGTTCCAATCCCGCTCCCCACCCCAAAACCCAATAATTATTGCCCCAGAGGGAAATTTTAAGTAGTAAAAGTTTAAGAAACCAAAGAGGAAGGGCATGGCTAAGGTCCTGCCTTAAAATGGGAAGAAAGCAGGCTGCAAAGACAAAGACTAAGACTGTGGAATCCTATTATGGTGAGAGGGAGGAATCAAACTCCGAAGGAGAGGGTATTGACTCCAGGCCGGCAGCTGAAGCCTTAACAGGGACTATGACCTGGTCTCATGCACATAAGGCATTCCTAGATGAGCTCAAAAAGAACTTTGAAATCCAGCTTAGAGAGGTAGAAGATAAAATCAACAGATCTTATATAAACAAAATTACAAAATTAGAAAAACATTGCAATGATGAGAACAGCTCCTTAAAAAGTAAAATGTGTGAAGAAGTAAAAATGAAATCACAACATATGGAAAAGGAGCTTCAAAAACTAACTGAGGAAAATAATTTGCAAAAAACTAGAGTCAACCAAATTGAAGTCAATGAATCTATAAGGAACCAAGAATCAGTCAAACAAAACATCAAGACTGAAAAATGAGAAGATACAAAATACCTCAATGTAAAAAAAAAAAAACTGACCTGGAACACAGATCCAGGAGAGACAATCTGAGAATCATCGGTCTACCAGAAAATCATGATGAAAAAATGAGTCTGGACAATGTTTTCCAAGAGCTCATCAAGGAAAACTGCCCAGAGATCCTAGAACCAGAGGGTAAAATAGAAATCAAGGGAATCCACTGGCCACATCCTGAAAGAGATCCAAAATTGAAAAGTCCACAAAACATGGACAAACTCCAGAACTATCAGGTAAAAGAAAAAATACTAGAAGTGGCCAGGAAGAAAAAATTCAGATATGGTGGAACCATGGTGAGGATCACACAGGATATGGTAGCCTCAAGGCTGAAGACTGGAGGAACTGGAATATGATTTTTCTCCAGGCAAAAGAGCTTGGGCTACAACCAAGTATCACCTATATTATGCTCAGTAAGACTGAGCATAATCTACCAGGCAAGATGGACAGTGAGAGATGACAGAATTCCACACCTTCCTAATGAAAAAGCCAGAGTTCAATTGAAAATTCAACCTTCATTCATAAGACCCAGGAAAGATATAGAAAGGTAAGTAAGGCAACACACACACACACACACACACACACACACATACATACATACTTGTTATTTAACAAGAGCAAACTATTTACATCCCACTATGGGAAGCTGATACCTGTGAATATTGTGAACTCTATACCTACGGCAATATCTATAAGGGATAAAGACAAATAGAGGGTCTGAGTGTAAATTATGCAAAATGATAAAAATCCTTAATAAGGGACTTAAATGGGAGAAGAGGAAAGAATGAAGCAGAAAAAGGGTAAATTATGCCACAAGAAGAGGCATAAAAACAATAAAGTAGAGGGAAAGAAGGGAGGGAGGTGACCATTATATGAGTTTTTTCCTCCCTGGTTCTGGTGCAAGGAAATAACAGAACCAGTTAAAGATAGAACTCTATGGAGAAGAGACATAAAACTTATCATAACAGGGAAAGAGGGGAGGGAAAGGAGCACTGTATGAGATCTATTCTCATCAATCTTGGTCCAAGGAAGAAATAATGTACAACACTGAGTATAAAAATCAGTCATATCCTCCAGGCAGTAGGAGGGGTGAAGGGCCAAGAAAGTGGAGGGGGGTGTTCGAAGGGAGAAAAGAAGTAGTAAGGGAGAATGGTAGGAAAATGGAGGGGGGCAGATAAAAGGGAATACTGAGGGAGGCAGCAATCAAAAGGAAAACTCTTAAGAAGGGGAAGGAAGAAGGCAAAAATTAAAAGCATAAACGTGGGAGGGAATAGGATGGAGGGAAAGACACAGATAGTAATCATAACTGTAAATGTGAATGAGATGAACTCTCCCATAAAATTGAGGTGGATAGTAGAATGGATTAAAAACCATAATCCTGCAATATGCTGTTGAAGAGAAACATATCTGAAACAGAAGGATACACACAGGGTAAAGGTAAAAGGCTGGAGTAAAATATATCATGCCTCAGCTAAAGTAAAAGTAAAAAAAAAAACAGGGGTAGAAATCCTTACATCAGACAAAGCAAAAGCAAAAAATAGATCTAATTAAAAGAGATAAGAAAGGAAACTCTATCCTGCTAAAAGGCACCATTGAAAATGAGGCAAGGCGGTGGCTAAGTGGCACAGCGAATAGAGCACTAGCCCTGGAGTCAGGAGGACCGGAGTTCAAATCTGGCCCCAGACCCTTGGCACACTTAGTAGTCATGTGACTTTGGGAAAGTCACTTAACCCCAATTGCCCTCCAAAACCAATGAGGCAATATCATTAGTAAACATTTATGCACCAAGTAGTACAGCATCTACATTCCTAAAGGAGAAAGTAAGGATGCTAGAGGAAGAAATAGATAGCAAAACTATGCTAGTGTGGGACTTCAATCCCCCCTCTCTGAGCTCCATAAATCTAACCTCTAAATAAACAAGAAAGAACTTAAGGAGGTAAACAGAATCTTAGAGAAGACAGAAATGGTAGACCTCTGGAGAAAATTGAATGTGGATATAAAGGAATATACCTTCTTCTCAGTAGTACATGCACATACACATAAATTAACCATGTACTAGGGCATAAAGACCTCACAGTTCAGTGCAGAAAGGCAGAAATATTAAATGTATCTTTCTCAGATCATGATGCAATAAAAATTATATGTAATCAAGAGCCATGGAAGGATAGATGAAAAACTAGAGGGAAGCTAAATAACTTAATCCTGGGTCAAACAAGAAATTATAGAAACAATCATTCAAGAGAATGACAAAAATGAGACAACATACCAAAATTTGTGGGATGTAGCAAAGGCAGTTCCTAGGGAAAGTTTTATATCCCTGAATGCATACATGAATAAATTAGAGAAGATGTAAAGCAATGAATTTGGCATGCATTGAAAAAGCAAGAAAAAGAACAAACTGAAAATCCCCAATTAAATACTAAATTAGAAATAATGAAAACCAAAGGAGAGATTAATAAAATTGAATTCAAGAAAACTATTGAAGAAAAAATAAAACTAATGAAAAAGCCAATAAAATTGATAGACCGTTAGCCAATATGATAAAAAAGAAAGAAAACCAATTATGAATATAGAAAATGAAAAGGGTGAATCTACCTTCAATGAAGAGGAAATTAAATCAATAATTAGGAATTATTTTGCCCAACTGTATGAACATAAATTTGACAATCTCAGTGAAATGGATGAATATTTACAAAAATACAAATTGTCTAGAGTAACTGAAGAGGAAGCAAACTACTCAAATAACCCTGTGTCAGAAAAAAAAATTAATAACCCATCAATTAATTCCCTAGGATAAAATCTCTAGGGCCAGATGGCTTTACTAGTGAATTCTACCAAACATTTCATGAACAATTGACTCCAATACTTTACAAAGTATTTGGGAAAATTGGAGAAGGAGTCCTACCAAATTCTTTTTATGAGACAAATATGGTACTGATACCTAAACTGGGAAGAGACAAAAGAGAGAAAGAAAATTACAGACAAATTTCTCTTATGAATACAAATGTAAAATTCTAGATAAAATATTAGCAGAATGATGACAGCAAATCATCACAATAATACTCTTTGATCAGATAGAATTTATTCCAGGAATGCAAGGGTGGTTCAATATCAGGAAAACTATTAGTATACTCAATCACATCAAAAACAGAACTAGCAAAAAACATATGATTATCTCAATAGATGCAGAAAAAGCTTTTGATAAAATACAACATCCATTCCTATTAAACACTAAAAAGTATAAGAATAAATGGAGTTTTCCTAAGCAAAAAGTAGCATCTATTCAAAGCCATCAGGAAATACTATATGTAATGGGGATAATCAAGTAGCATTTCCAATAAGATCAGGGCTGAAACGAGGATGTCCCCTATCACCCCTCTTATTCAATCTGGTACTAGAAATGTTAGAAGTAGCAATTAGAGAAGATAAAGAAATAAAAGCAATCAAATTTGGCAAAGAAGAGAATAAGCAATCAATGTTTCCTGATTTTATGATGATATGCTTGGAGAACCCTAGAGAATCAAATTAAAAAAAAAAACTTCTTGAGACAATAAATAAATTTAGAAAAGTTGCAGGATATAAAGTAAGCCCACATAAATCCTCCACATTTCTATATATTAGCAATGAAGTCCAACAGCAAGAGATAGTAAGAGAAACCCCTTTTAAAGGTACTGTAGACATTATAAATTATTTGGGAATCTAAATGTCTAAACAATCCCAGTACCTATATGAACACAACTACAAAACACTTTTCAGATAAATAAAATCAGATCTAACCAATTGGAAAAACATCAATTGCTCATGGCTGGGTCAAGCTAATATAATAAAAATGACAATTTTACCTTAATTAAATTATATAGTTAGTTCCATACCAATCAATCTACCCAAAAATTACTTTACTGAGCTAGAAAAAAGTGACAAAATTCATTTGGAAGAGCAAAACACACAAAATATCAAGGCATTTAATGAAACAAAATGCTAGGGAAGGTGGCCTAGCCATACCAGATTTGAATCACTACTATAAAGCAGCAGTCATCAAAATTACTTGGTATTGGCTGAAGAATAGAGTAATGAGTAGATCAATGGAATAGACTGGTACAAATGACTCAGTAATCAACGATTATGGTAATATACTGTTTGATAAGCCCAAAGTTTTTGGGATAAGAACTTGCTATTTGACAAAAGCTGCTAGGGAAACTGGAATATAGTATGGCAGAAACTGGGCATAGACCACCATCTAATGACATTCAACAAAATCAAGTTCAGATGGGTACATGACCTAGGTATAAAGGCTGATACTGTAAATAATCTGGAGAAGCAAAGAATAGTCTACTTGTCAGATTTATGCAATAGGGAAGACTTTATGAACAAAGAAGAATTAGAAAGCATTATAAAATGCAAAATGGATAATCTTGATTACATTGAATTGAAAAGTTTTTGTACAAACAAAGCCAATGTAACCAAGATTATGAGGGAAATGGGAAACTGGGAAATAATTTTTACAACCAGTGTCTTTGATCAAGGCCTTATTTCTAAACTCATTCCCCAATTGATAAACAGTCAAAGGATATGAACAGGCAATTCTTAGAGGTAGAAATTAAAGGTGTCTATAAGTATATGAAAAAATGCTCTAAATCACTCTTGATTTGAGAACTGCAAATCAAAACAAGTTTGAGGTACCACATCTCACCAGCCAGCCTGGCTAAGATGACAAAACAAGAAAATGGCAAATCGTGGAGATAATGTGGAAAAATTGGAACACTAATGCATTGTTGGTGGAGCTGTGAATTGATGCAATCATTCTGGAGAGCAATCTGGAACTATGTTCAAAGGGCTATAAATAATTGCATGCCCTTTGACCCCGTAACACCACTTCTGGGGTTGTATCCCAAAGAGATCATAGAAGTGGGAGGATTGAGTCTATGTACAAAAATATTTATTGCAGCTCTCTTTGTGGTGCCAAAAAATGGTTAAGGGGATGCCCATCAATTGGGGAATGGCTAAACAATTTGTGGTATATAAATGTGATGGAAAACTATTGTGCTATAAGAAATGCAGAGGACATGGACTTCATATTTACCTGGAGATGCTTATACAAATTGATGTTAAGTGAGAAGAGAAGAACCAGGAAAAAATTGTACACATTCAGAGATACATCATATGTGTGGCCACCAATCTTGATAAACCGGACTCCTCTCAGCAACACACAGTCATAAGACAACTCTGTAAGTCTCAGGATGGACAGAAATACCAACATTCAGAGAAAGATCTAGAAAGAATAGAGTTTAAATGGAGAATGAAGCAATATTCATGCCATCACTCTTTTCCATGTTTGGTTTTGTTTCCTTTTAACTATTGTCCATTCCATTGGTTACAACACTTCTATACAACCAGCCTAATGTCCAATGTGAAAATATTTGCAGATTCTATACCTGACTGCATGCCACCATGGGGTAGGGGGAGAGGGAGGGGAGAAAAACTTGAAACTCAAGGGACTCTGAAACTGAATTTTGTGTGCCAGAAGTAAACAAACACATCAAATTTAAAAAGTAAATGTTGAGCAGATGATTTTCAGAAAAACCTGGAAAGACTTGCATGAACTGATGCTGAGTGCATAGGCAGAACCAGGAGAAACATTTACATAGTAACAGCAATATTGTGTAATGACCATTTTTGTTATATTTAGTTTTTCTCAGCAATATAATGATCTAAGACAATTCCAAAAGACTCATGATGGAAAATGCTACCAGAGAAAGAATGATATATAGATCAATGCGTACTGTTTTCTCTTTTTTTTTCTCTTTTATTTCCTTTGTTTTTTTCTTTTTGTTTTGATTCTTCTTTTACATAATGACTAATATGGAATATGTTTAATATGATTTTAAATGTATAGCCTATATATATA
>CM053594.1:227581595-227597115 GCA_028646575.1 Pseudocheirus occidentalis | reverse complement strand
AAAAAAATAGAAAGCAATGTGAAATATCTCCTCGAAAAAATCAGTGGCCGGGAAAATAGATCCAGGAGAGACAATTTGAAAATTATTGGTCTACCTGAAACCCATGACCAAAGAACTTGGAAAGCATCCTTCAAGAAATCCTCAAAGAAAATTGCCCTGATGTTTTAGAATCAGAGGGCAAAATAGAACTTGAAAGAATTCACCAATCACCTCTTCAAAATGATCCCCAAAAGAAAACTCCTAGAAATATTATTGCCAGGTTCCAGAATACGCAGTTAAAGGAGAAAATATTACAGGCGTCCAAGAGAAAACCATTTGAATACTGCAGAAGCACTATCAGGATAACTCGGGATCTGGCAGCTTCTACACTGATGGATCAAAAGTCCTGCAATATGAAAATTTGAAGATTAAGGGAGCTGGGGTTAAAACAAAGAATCAACTACCCAGCAAAATTGAGCATATTATTCCAGGGGAAAATATGGTCATTCAATGAGGTGGAAGACTTTCAAGCATTCTTGCTGAAAAATCCAAAGCTGAACAGAAAATTTGATAATCAAACACAAGAAGTATGAGAAGGTAAACATGGAAAAGAAATCAAATATGAAATATTTACGTGCCAATATGGAAAAACAATAATAGTAACTTATGAAACTTTTCTTAGCATGAGGATAGGTGAAGGGAATACAAATGTATATATATATACTTTCACATATGTCCATATAGGAGGCTATATATGCATGTGAATACATATCTGAGCATGTGTGTATGTGTGTATATAGAGGGTATAGGATGAATTGAATACGAAGGCATGATACTTTAATAGGAGAAATTCTGAGGTGGGAGAGGATTAGAATGAGAGGAGACAGGGCGAGACAAAATGGGGTTAATTATCCCATATAGAAGCAGCAAGGGATAACTGTTACAACTTTACTTTCAATTACTCTCACTGAATTTGACTTAGGGAAGAAATGGCATAAACTCTAAACTGGGCATCATGCCACTCAGGAGAGTAGGGGGCATGGGGATGAGTGGGGGGAGGACAGAAGGGAGGGCAGAGTCTGGGGGAGGGATGATGGAAGCACACACTTCAGTAAAGGGAAAGGGACAGGGTAGAGAACAGAACAAGGGAGGGGGGGCTGAGGGATAGGAATGAGAGACAGATGATCACTGTCACAATATGTCCACTATGAAGATGTCCTGTATAATCACACATCCATAACCTGTATTGAATTGACTGTCCTTCCAGTGGGGATAGGTGACAAGGGAGGAATCGAAAGAATCCAGCATTTAAAGTTCTGCAATGCCTGCAACTAGGAATTAAGATATACAGGGGCTGTTATAGGGAGACACTCCCTGCCATACCAGAAAGTAAGAGAGCAGAGTAGGGGAGGGGCTTTACAGTGGGATTGCTGTTTTAGGGTTAGAGCAGAGGAAAGATGTGGAGAAAATTTGTAATTCAAAAATGTCATTAAAATGAATGATGTAAACAAGAAAATAAATAAAAAATAAAATAAAGAAATTGTTGGATATTATTAAAGTATTTGCCATGGTTTAAAGATGTAGATTCACCATATTAATGATAAGTCAACTATTGGATATTTGCTATATGCCTGAAGACCCATAATGTAGCTAATTTTCATTGATAAGTAAAAGATAAGTGAAATATTAACTGTTTGGGAAACATCAGGAAAGTAATGCCCTAAATTGTGGCTTGTGAAATCTTGCATTTAAAGTAATGTAACACCATGTGACTGAGCCTCAGTAATCAGATTACTTCAAGAACTTCCCTCAGTGTACTCCAATCCCGTCTCATCCTACTGCTATAAAACTTTGCCTCTCTTTGCATATTTTCTCAATTTCTTAAACTTTTCTTTCTTCTTCTTCTTCTTCTTCTTCTCCTCCTCCTCCTCCTTCTTCTTCTTCTTCTCCTTCTTCTCCTTCTTTTTCTTCTTCTCTTCTTCTTCTTCTTCTTCTTCTTCTCCTTCTTCTTCTTCCCACTTTCTCTGTCTCTCTGTCTCTGACTCTGTCTCTATCTCTGTCTCTCTCTGTCTCTGTCTCTCTGTATCTCTGTCTCTCTCTCTCTCTGTCTCTGTCTCTCTGATGCCATTCACAAGCAGCTTCCCAAAAGAATGCTACTCTGAGCATCTTGTAAGGTTCTGATTACACAATATAGTGAACACTCTATTTATTCCATAACAAATCAAAGCCAACTTTCTCAGAAAATCAAGGTATAGTATTATATTCACAACATTACATCTTTTCAGAGTACATTATAATATAGTGTTCACAACAGCTTGACATTAGAATGGCGACAGTAGTTTTCACCAAAGTGGGGACAGTATTTGGAATGAAGAACAAAAGAATAATCATCTGGTTTCCCTAAAGGGGAAACCTTCTTTTCTTAATCTTTCAATTATCTCACAATACAATAATCAATCTTCCACTTACGGGGCAATCATAAGTTAACTTAATCTGTCACTTATCCAGATTTACAACTACTAAGTATCATTAATCACTGAACATGATCATTAGAAAATTACACAAACCCTCCACCCATCAGTGTCTAGTAAACTTCAGTTTCATCCCATGTTCTTCATCCAAATGTTGTACAGAGAATAAGACAGGATCTGGATTCAAGGCAAATTTAGGTGTGGATTATTGATCAAGTTTGAGACTACCTAGACTATATCTCAAATCAGGCAGTCCTGACTGAAGGTACAAGCAGTGTTTAAAAAGGATAAGAACACAAAAAATGCAATCCAGGGAGGGGAGTTTGCATAAGCAATGATGTACAGAAACCAATTGTTTAGATCCATAGCTCAGGGCTAATTTGGGAATATGGTGCAACTGTACAAGGGTGCAACCTCCCTGGAATTTGGTGGTCCCTCCTAGAACAAGGTGTAGGATACAGGGTAGGGGGTCATAGTTAGCTTACCAGAACAGTGTGGAGAGTCATTGGGTAAGGGGGAGTGGAGAACAGTCAGTTCCTCAGAATAGACCAGCGTCATGTTTTGGGTGAAGGGTGTGGTGACCGTGCTTGGTCAGTAGAACAGAACAGGGTCGTCTCTTCTTAAGATAGTCTTGCACCATAACTCTGAGACTGGTCCTGGTATAGAATGCTGACTCAGGAAGGAGGGGGTAAGGAGACTACACTTAGGACAATACCCATGGCTACGCCTTAATCTGTTTCAAGCTATTACAGTGTGTAGGATAGAAACAAAGACAAAAATATAAAGGGGCTTGATGGTGAGCCACAAATCACGTGGAATGGGGCTTGATGGTGAGCCACAAATCACGTGGAATGTAGTGACCTGGAATTTGGGTTTGGACACAACACAGGGTCGAGGGTACAGGATTGATTGTCATTGGACAATGAGGAAGTGGAGAAAAGTCAATTTCCCAGAACTGACGGGGGTCATATTCTGGGTGAAGGGTGTGGGGACACTGCTTGGTCAGCTTCCCAGAACAGAGTGGTCTCTAGGTAAGACAGACTTGCACCATAACCCCCGGGGAAGGGTACAGAATGCTAAGTCAGGGAGAAGGGGGGGAGTGGTCAGGGCATCACACCTTGGGCAGTTTACCCAGGACTATGTCTTAAGCTGTTTCAAAATAACCTTGCTAGTGCAGGGTTTTAGAGCAGAGACAAAAACAAAAATATGAAGGTTCAAATGTATCAGTACTGCATCACAGCACCCATGGTGGCTATGAATATGCTGGTAGAGTTGTGAATCACAAAACATAGCAAACTCTCCACATGGAAGGCAGAACCAAGGTCTTTATTCAGAAACCAGAACACCGAGGCCCAGAACCAGAAGGACAAGTCCCAGAACCAGAAAGCCAAAGTCATTATAGTGGTAATGAAGTTGATACACATAGTTAATGCAGTGAACACCCACATTCCCAAGCCTTAACAAATAGAACAGGCCCCCTCAAACAGAGTTCTTTATCAGACTCACCATATTTCCTCAGCCTGGTCCTTGGAAGTTCTTGGTAAAATCTGCAGAAGGAGGATCTCAGCAAAAGGTGTAGTCTCTAGGTGGTGACCAAGAGAATATCTGACTGTCCAGCTGATTCTCTTCCTCATATACAGTATAGCTCCTCCCTGTTCTTCCCCTTAATGTTAAGGTGTTAACTGCTCCCAAGGAGTTAACTTGAAGTAAGGAGCTAAATGCCTGTTTACTAAGTGCTTAATTTGAAGTAAAGAGCTAAGTGCCTTTACTAGGTGCCAATAGAATGAGGCATGGAAGATCTTCTGATTTCATAACATTACACCAAAATGTGGTAGGCCTCAAAATAATATAATTTGAGTTTGGGTACAGCACAAGGAGAGGCCTTTTCTTCATCTTGAATCAGGGTGGTCTCTCAGATTCCCTGGATCTCCTTCAATGGTCCCAGCTCCTAAATTAATCCAACAAGTAGTCACCTGGATTCAGAGGCAGACAGTTCCCAGGTTCTTGTCTAGTCCTCCAGGCCTTTCTTGCTACACACTGAAGTTCACAAGGTCCAGGACATCTCAAAATCTTCACAATTACTGTTGCCGGGATCTCAAGGATCAACCAAGTCAAAAGCAAAGTCGTATCCTGGTCATGTTTCTTCAATTCTCTAGCAGTTCAGCTGGCACTAAGACCCAGATGAAATCTCAACCTTCCAAGTGGCAGCAGCCACTTTGGCCTTCCAGGAGGCAACAGCCACTTCAGTCTTCACCAAATTCTGGTCTCATAAAAAACTCCTACTCAGTCTTCGGTCCAGTAGCAGCACAGCCCCCAGATGCTAGGACGATCCTACCTCCTCCACCAGGAGCAAAAATTCTTGATTTGGATTCAATCCTCTCAAGTTCTTCTTAAACACACACACACACACACACACACACACACACATTGGCTTCCTGTCTCAGCCAACCCCTTCCTGTTATGTTAGGAACAGGAGACAGAGTTCACAGCTTGTTTCTTTCACAGAAGTACTTAATACTAAGGGCTAAGTAACTACTAAATTAAACAGGTAAAATTCCTGGGATTGTAATTTGCTATTATTTTGAACTTAGATTACAAAGAGAATTGTCTGAATTGTCATGAAGAAAGCAGTAGAAAATGGCCTATATTTCAGTCTGGGAATTGCTAAAGTTGGACGTCTGTGAATGTTTGGGGGACGGCTTAGGGATGGCCTATGTTGGATCCTCCCTAACTTAATTTCCCCATTGTAATATTTCCTATCAGAAAATGAAATTTCCCTGCCAGGTTAATCTTGAGACTTGTTTTTAATACCCTGTTGTTTTGCAGAGAATATGAGTGAGCTGAGACCTGGGTTCAAGGCAAATTTAGGTATGGATTTATTGATCAAGTACTGGATTACTGGAAGTGTAAACTCAAATCAGGTAGCCCCACTGAAGATACAAATGGTGTTTAAAAAGACTAAAACCATGAAAACCATAATCAGGGAGGGGAGCTAGCACAAATAATGATGTACAGAAGCCAAGAGCAGCCATTGGTTAGTGTCATAGGCCAAGACTTTCAGGGGCCTTGGCCACATTAGCTTCCCAGTTCTACAAAGGTCATTAGGCAGATATGCAAGGAAAGTATGATCTTGTTGGGTGGATGCTCTCATTGGTTTCATGAATATCTAAAGAAAGTACTGAGTTAATTAGCAAGTCTTGATTGTAACACCCTCTTTGTTTGTGCCTCTGGACATGGTCCTAGGATAAAGAGCTTAAGGAGTGATTGGCTTTGGCTGGGGTGGAGAAAGATGCAGACCAAGGGTGGTTACTTGCATTCTGCTAAGGGTATATAAACCTTGTATCTTCCATGTATCTTTGGCTCTGTGTGAAATGGTTCTGCAACAAACAGACTATGGAATACATCCCCGTCTCTCTCCCTCTTTCTTATTCATCTATAAGCTCTCTTGCTCTGTCCCTTTTATTTCACTCAGCTGGTAGCAAGGCCCAGACTGTGCTAGCCACAGCAGGTTAGATCTATAGCTCATGGCTAATTTAGGAATATGGTTCTAGGGTACAAGGGTACAAACTTCCTGGAACATGGAGGTCCCTCCTAGAATAGGGTGGAGGATACAGGGTGGAGAGTCATGGTCAGCTTCCCAGAGTAAGGTGGAGGGTACAGGGTGGAGAGTCATTGTGTAAAGGGGAGTGGAGAATAGTCAATTCCCCAAAACAGACTGGGGTCATGTTCTTGGTGAAGAGTGTGGGGACCCTGCTTGGTCAGCAGAACAGAACAGGGTGGTCTCTTCTTTAGACAGTCTTGCACCATAACCCTGGGACTGGTCCTGGTACTGAATACTGACTCAGGAAGGAAGAGGTTAGGGGACTACGACTTGGGCAATACAGAGGACTATGCCTTAAGCTGTTTCAAACTATTACAGTGTGTAGGATAGAGACAGACAAAAATGTAAAGGGATTTGATGGTGTGCCACAAATCAGGTGGTGTATAGTGACTTGTGATTTAGGTTTGGGTATAACACTGTGACTATATCATTGGTTGTCGGATATGAATCATGCCTGGAATCAAACAGATCTAAGGGAACCTCACCCCCCACTTTTCCTTTATTGTATGTGGCATTGGTATAACTACATCCCTTTTTTCCCTTTATAGCAAATTTTTAAAATCAAGAAGTTTTGTAAGTACAATATGAAATATTAAATAAAAGATAGATACAGGAACATCTCTGAACTCCTAAAATAGATTGCACGTATGGAGATATTACTAATTTAACCTATATTTGTAGCCAAATAATAATATAAGAATGATGTTCTGATAAGGGGGGACACTATTAGACATAGTAAAAAGACAGAGAATTATGCAAAAGTTTTCTAAATAAGTGAAATAGAAAATTTTGAGAAAAGCAACATAACATGTGACTATTTCCTCCAAGAACAATATGCACACACACACACATAGGATTGTATTCCAAAATTCCATGCAACTTCAGTCTTTGACCATATTTTAGTAATAAGTTTTCAAAAGTGTATTTTAAACATTGCATTGATAATGGCAAAGAAAATGAAATTATTTTTCTGTATTTTTAAGGTATCTATTTGACAATATAAAAGGCCAAAAGAGTTCATTTTGCAGACAGACTCTCATAAGTTTTTAAAATATTCTTGTAACAGGTAACGTATTTGGGTAAGGAGAGAAATAGCAAATGGTATATAAAATGAAATTTTTTTGAACTTTCAAAATTGGACAAACAAATTTATATGATACTACTAACAGAATTACCTGGGAACCTCTAGATTTGGAACCAAAGAAGCAGAGCCCCTTTTAGAGCTGTCTTGAGAATAAGCATATTGTCTAAGAAAAGGTATCTAGGCACCAGATAACTACATGAGATATCTGAGACTCAAAAGATGCTCATTACGTGGGTATTCAAGATTGGACACTAGGATATAAGGAAACTTGATGTTAATTTATATTGGTTATAACTGTTGCATTGATTTGGTCTTTTGTTTTAAGATGTTTATGTTTAACTTTTTCTTCTTTAGCTCAGTGACATGTAAATCTCCCTTTCAAAACTAGTGCTCCAAGTAGTTTGATCTGTACCTGACTTAATGTAATTATGCAATTATGGGAATTGCAAGAAAAACCTTACTTCCTTGTTTGAACCTAAACTTGCTTGGCTGGGAAACAAGACTATCTCTATGTATTGTTTAGAAATCCTTAATAAAGGTTCTATGTTATGCTGACAGAAATTAACATTCAAAAATTGATGCAATGAGTTTTTTCTAAGTGCTCCTACCAGGTTCTTCTGAGTACTCTGCAGGTATCAAACCTGTGGGTCTGTGCACCTGGATCATTTGAAGAATGCCCCTTCTCCTGTATGGTGGAACTCTCTAGGGACCTTAGCAATCATCTAGTGTGGACCCAGAAGAGGGTTGAGTATGCTGTCCTAGTCTTTTTTTCCCCCTCCCCCTTTGTTATGGGCCCTGATTTAAGTTTGTGTTTGCATTTTCTCCTTCTACATTCCTGCCCTCCTTTTCTGCTTGCAAACAAACAATGGCTAGCAATGATACCTGGGACACACTTCCCAATGGTTCCCGTCAAGTAGCTAATCTTCAAGGAATCTCTCATCCTGATCCAACTGGCTGCTCATGGTATCTCAACTTATATCCTGGCTTTCGTTTATTGACCAGAAGGGGAGGGGTATAGTAGACCAGATTTTCAGGGGTCCTTTGGCCCCATTAAGGAAATGCTCCCTTTTTCTATGAGGTCACTAGGAAGATATGTAGGAGTATAATCTTGTGGGATGGATGCTTTCATTGGTTCTATGAATAATTTAAGAAAGCACAGGGTAGTTAATTTGCAAGTGTTGTTTAGGACTCCCTGTTTATTTTTTCCTCTGAACAAGGTCCTAGGATTAAGTCTAAATGGATAAGTAGCCTTGGGCTGGGGTATTTCCTAGTATAGAGAGTGGTCAGGATTAAAGGATGGTCCTTGAATTTCAATTACCTAAGAGTTTCTGCTATAGGGTATATAAACCCTGTGATCCTCTTGTATTTTAGCTCTGTCTGAAATGGTTCTACAATAAACAGACTATGGAATATATCCCCATCTCTCTCTTTTATTCAGCTGGTAGCTAGGCCATGCAAATGTGCTGGACATAGTACAGGGGATCTTTCAGACCTCCTTCCTTTCACCAAAAGGAATAAATGTCAAGATATTAGGATAAAACCTGTTTTTCAGGTTTAAGGCCCAGCAAGCAAGCTATGCCCTGAACTTGGCATAACTAGAGTACTTTGATCTTACCCTCTGGATGATCTCAGCAACAGCAAAATACCAGAATAATGTGAAATAACTAACGTATGTCTTTGACCATCACCAGGTCTCTGAGGCCAGAAAAACCCCACTATGAATCAAACTTGTCTCATTCTTGCTATTAGCTTCCATTGTCAGGGCTATAGCTCACCACATAGCAATTGGCATAAGTATTGAGATCTACATACATTAAGCAGAACCAATCCTGCTCTACCCCACCCCCACTAGGGTCAGAGCTCTGCCACTTGTGTCATTGCTTACAAGTCATTTCCTTCACTTTGAAATCAGACCTTTTTTTGATTCCTGAGTGTCCTGTCTCTATACTCATCTGTTTGGCTT
The DNA here is from genome assembly GCA_028646575.1 of Pseudocheirus occidentalis. NCBI lineage: Eukaryota > Metazoa > Chordata > Mammalia > Diprotodontia > Pseudocheiridae > Pseudocheirus > Pseudocheirus occidentalis. Next base: position 227,588,017 of record CM053594.1, on the reverse strand, counting down.
CCACCACTCAGAGGGCCAGTTCCTAACATTTAATAATCAGTTATTATATGCAAAGCAGTGTATTAAGCATGGGGGATACAAAAAGAGTAAAAAGACAATCCCTCTCCTCAAGAATCAAATCTTACATGAACACAATTACAAAACACTATTCACACAAATAAAATCAAATCTAACTAACTGGGAAAACATCAATTGCTTATGGCTTGGTTGAGCTAATGTAATAGAAATGACAATTTTACCTAAATTAAATTACATATTTAGTGCCATACCAGTCAAGCTACCAAAAAAATTACTTTGTAGAGCTAGAAAAAAACAGTACCAGAATTCATCTGGAAGAACAAAAGGTCCAGAATATCAAGGCAACTAAAGAAAAGAAATGCTAGGGAAGATGGCCTAGCCATATCCAATTTTAATTTGTACTACAAGACAGCAGTCATCAAAACTACGTGGTATTGACTGAGGAATAGATCAGTGAATCAATGGAATAGGTTGAGTATAAGACTCAGCAGCCAACGATGATAGTAATTCACTGTTTGATAAACTCAAAGACCTTAATTTTGGGGATAAGAATGCATTCTTTGACAAAAACTTCTGGGAAAACTGGAATGCAGTATTCATGAGGTGTAGGCTCTGGGAACGCCCTTGAGCTTCTTGAATTTTTGAGGTACAGGCTCTGGGAAAGTAAATCCTCCCAAGGAAGGTATTTGCCTGAGTTCATGAGCCTTAAGTTGTGCTTCTGCCCAAGTCCTTTGTTCCAATAGTTTCCCATCCTTGAACTGGCCTGGCCCACCATTGTCTATTGGTCTCCAGTAGCCTCCAGAAACTTCCCACCCTTAATCACTTATTACTGGAGTCTGACCTCATCTTGACTCCTCCTGAAGACCCTCCCCAATCTCCTTCTCTAGACTACCCCTAGATTCCTCAGTATGTAGAGTCCCATCTTCCCTCCATGTGGTGTGAGAGTGCCTTAGAATAGCTTAACACAGTCTTGCTCTGTGTGAGAGTGCCACAGAATGCCCTAGCACCCCATATGGCAAACTTGAACTATCAATAAACTTTACTTTTTGTTTGGCTGAGAAGACTTGAGTGGAATTCATTCTGCAGGACCTAGTATGTTGGTATTTTGGGGTCTCAAGCAGCCCTAACACTCTTTGGGTACCTCTTCAGTATGGCAGAATTTGTGTATATACCACTATCTAACACTGTACACCAAAATACAGTTGAAATGAGTGCATGGTCTAGCTATAAGAGTTGAAATTGTAAGCAATCTGGGAGAGCAAGGAATAGTTTACCTGTCAGATCTATGGGGGAGGGGGAGGAGACTTCATGATGAAAAAAGAGTTAGAGAGCCTTACAAAATGCAAAATGGATAATTTTGATTATATTAAATTGAAAAACTTCTGGACAAACAAAGCCAACGTTACCAAGATTAAAAGAGAAATGAAAAACTGGAAAATAATTTTTACAACCAGTGTCTCTGATAAATGCCTCATTTCTAAAATATACAAAGAATTTCAAATTCATAAGAATACAAGCCACTCCCCAATTGAAAAATGGTCTAAGGATATGAACAGAAGATGAAATTAAAGACATATACTGTTGTGCAGAGAATAAGAGAGAGCCGAGACCTGGATTCAAGATAAATTTAGATGTAGATTTATTGATCAAGCGTGCGACTACCTGGAGTGTAAACTCAAATCAAGCAGTGATCTTTGGGGTTACAGACTTGATTGTACAGGCCAAAACCATGAAACCACAATCAGGGAGGGGAGCTAGCAGAAGCTATGATGTATAAAAACAAAAAAAGAACTATATTGGTTATATCTATAGTCCAGGGCTAATTTTGGAATATGGTGTGAGGGTACAGGGGTACAATTTGCCTATGACTCAGGTGTACCTTGGAAGAACATGGAAGTCAGCCCTTTCCAGAACACGGTAGCAGGTCATGAGGTATGGGGGAACTGGAAAGTCCCAGGATGATCTAGGGTCATGTTCTGGGCAGAAGGTATAGGGACCATGTTTTGTTAACGGGGTCTCTATGTTGCAGCATAAACCTGAGTTGCACTTTTTACACTCATAATGGTTCAGGGAAAGAAATAGGTAGATAGATAGATAGATAGATAGATAGATAGATAGATAGATAGATAGATAGATAGAGAGAGAGAGAGAGAGAGAGAGAGAGAGAGAGAGAGAGAGAGAGAGAGAGAGAGAATAACAATAGGGAACTTTGCCCTGAGCAATGCCCAGTCATGCCTTGCAGCTGTTCCAAGTTATAACACTATATAGAATAAAGATAAAAACAAAATAGGGGTGGCCAGGTGGCACAGTGAATAGAGCACCAGCCCTGGAATCAGGAGTACCTGAGTTCAAATTTGGCCTCAGTCATTTAACACAAAAAACTAGCCGTGTGACCTTGGGCAAGTCACTTAACCCCAACTGCCCTCCAAAAAGCAAAAAAAATTTAAAAAAAGATAAAAACAAAATAAAAAGGGGCTTAACTGTGAGTCATGGGTGGTCTATTAATCAGGTGTTGGGCAGGTGACCTGGGATTTGTATTCAGGCACAACACTATAAGCATATGAAAAAAATGTCCCAAATCACTAGGGATTAGAGAAATGAAAATAAAACAAATCTGAGGTACCACATCTCACTGGCCAGACTCACTAAGATGACAAAACAACAAAATGATAAATGCTGCAGAGGATGTGGAAAAATTGGAACACTAATACATTTTTGGTGGAACTACAAACTGATCCAGTCATTCTGGAGAGCAAAATGGAACTACACCCAAAAGGCTATAAATAAGTGCATACATACTGTTTGACCCAGTAATACCACTTTCAGTGTTATATACCAAAGAGGTTAAAGAAATGGGAAGAGGACCTCCATGTACAAAAAAATTTATAGCAACTCTTTTTGTGGTGGCAAAAAATTGGAAAACAAGTGGATGCCCATAGATTGGTGAAAGGTTGAACAAACTCTCTGCTGACTTCAAATCTCACATCTCCAAAATGTCTATCATGTATCTGGAATTGAATATCCAAAAAATAAATGAAGTCAAATTATTCAAAACAGAACCCATCTTTTCCCTTAAACTCTTGTCTTCTATTTCCTTCTTTATTATTATAGAGGAAGACACTGTCTTCCCTGTCCCTAAGACTCACAACTTAGGAGTTTTCTTAGAGTCCTCATTATCTCTCACCTTCTACATCCTAATTGTTGCTAATTCCTACCTTTTTGACCTTTCACCTTTTTGACACACCTGGAATATTTTGCTTCTTTCCTCTGACACTGCTACCACTCTAGTATAAGCTCTTATCACTTCACACCTGGGTTATTGTAATAGCCTGATGGTGGCTCTGTTTGCATCAAGTTCCTTCTCATTCCTATCCATCTTCCATTTATCCAGTAAAATGATTTTCCTACAACAGATCCAATCAAGTCATTTCCCTACTCAGTAAACTCCAGTGGCTTCTAATTGTCTCCAGGAACAAATACAAAAAAAATGTTCTGTCCAACATTCAATGCCCTTCACAATCTGGCTCCCTCATACCTTTTCAGGTTTTTTGTTTGTTTGTTTTTACCATACTCCCCAACATGTCCTCTTTGATCCAGTAACACTGACCTCCTGATTCTTCCATGAACAAGACACTTTATCTCCTGGCTCTGGGCTTTTTCTCTGGATCTCCCCCATACCAAGAATGTTCTCTGTTCTCTGGATCAGGACATTCATTTGCCCATCCCTGAGCTTGCTATCAATTACCTATCAATACTCTAGATCTTTCTATTTCTTTTCAAAGTGCTTATAATGTCTTTTTCATTAGTGGGTAGGTCAACTGCTAAATTCAGTAAACCCGTAAAAATTATATTCAAAAGCAATACAATATTTAAAGAATTTAAAGAAAATTTAAAGAATTTAAACATATGTTTATTAGATTATCTATGATGGCCTATGATTCATGATTTATTTTTGGAAATAAACCATGTTATTGAACATTATAGCATATGGAGAGTTAACATAAAATGAATCATACAACTCATATTTAGTATTAAACAAATAAAACAGCATTGCTCTTAGTATTGTAGAAGTACATTCACATAACAACAAATAAGTGAGCCAAAGCATTACATTTAGATTCACTGACACTGACATGGAGCTTCAGGGGAAAAGTGTATCATTAGTAGTATTATTGAATAACAGACTTTTTTTCCTGTTTTCTTCATAAGAATACTGTAGATTGCTTATTAGAGAGGTAAATGCCTATGAGATACTAGAACAAAATCACAAGTGAAAATGATAGAAACAATCAAAATAAGAAACAAGAAAATTTTGACATAATGTTTTAAAATATTAATGGGAGGATAAAAGAATTTTCTGAAATATTTTTGAATCAAAAATTTGAGAAGGATAAAGAAGGTGGAAGAATTAAAAACTTCCACAAATTATGGATAGAAGCTAGGATATCTTCAAAAGAACACAAACGTGAAATTAAAAAAAAAACCTGGAAGAACCCTCACTGGCAAAAACATCTGGTGAACTGGTGAATAGGCTAGCAAAGCAGGCAGATAGTCTCCCTCATCCACACACAGAGACACAGACATAGACACAGACTTATTTGTTTTGGTAGGATTACCTCAGAATTTTTTCCACTGCTGGGGTATGATTTTCTCTTTCATCATTAACTTGGTCCCTGCTTTTCCAAGCATTCCAAGAGGAAGATGATAGACAATTTATATCCAAACCTGTAGGTATCTATTTTCTGAATTCTGATTTGAGCCAAAGGAAAATTACACTTACATCTGCTGAAGCATGGAAGAAACAAATTAAAGTTCAAAAACAAAATAAATATTTAAAATTCATTTTCTTAATTTGCTTTAAATTTTTCATTTATTTATTCATTCAAATATGCATTCATTCTATTTGCTTATTTATTTGCTAACCTATTTATCTATAATTATCTCTTGTATTTGATATGCATTTATTTGCTTATTTATTAATTTCTATTTGTTTATTTATTTTTCTATTTACACAGTCATTTGTTTGTTTCCGTCCTTCCTTATAGTCTCAGAGAGTTTATAGGGGCACAAAATATTGCAGTGTATTTCTTGTAGGTTTATGCCTTGTCTTTGTCAACAACATGACTTGAAATAATTTTTTCTTTACTCTGAGGCTACATACACCCATTAAAAGATGCTCTCAAAAGAATTAACACTTTTCTGAAGTAAAAGAAAATATACCATTGTGGAACTTTTGCTACTATTTTATGGTAAAAACATTTCAGTCACTATGTGAACATTAAATATTAACAAGTTATATACTTAATTTCCATACTGGGCCTTATTAGGGAAAAAACAGAAAGGTCAAATGTTAAAAAACCAGAGAAAATTAATTTTCAGATCTTTTAAAAGTACTAAATAAAGTGAAATAAGTATATTATGTTTTTAAAAGGCTAAAATTTAATAATCTAAAATGGCCAGCTCAAAAAAAAAACATATGAACCTGGTAGAGTTGATAGGGATAGAGTAATTGTGAGAAAGTTCTAAAAGGTGAAATAACATTTGTGTTTTAAGTTTTTAAAAAAAATTATTTTTTTCTTTCTTCTTTAGTTTAAATAAAAATAACTCTAGAAATGAACCTCATTTCTAGTACACAATAAGACTTTATTATGGTAGAACTAGTTTCAAATCATAATTCTAATCCTAGAGGAAAACATTTATTTATTTTTCTTAAAGAAGTCTTCACTTATTGAAAATAAATTATTCCTTTTAGTTAAGCCAGGTGATTGCTACAAAGAGATGACTTATTTCCCCAAAATGAAAGGTTTGCTGTAAATAAAACAAAAAAATTATTCATGAGAAAGAAACCCACCCATCTTTTCTTCTCTCTAGAGTATTATAGGTCTTTAAGTTCTGCAAATGAACTAGTAGTAATCTGAATATTTCACACAGTAATATAAAATTCAAACTAAAGACCTAGGCTTGAATGACCTCATAATTGTGATGGCGATATACAAAATTCCCCCATCAAAAAAGTGATCTTGAGTACATTACAAAATGACAGGCAAAGGATACAAAATGAAAAATGTGTAAAGAGTAGCAGCAACCTTATTGATTAAGGCATTAGTAAATACCAGTCTTAAAATTGTGTCATGTTTTAGGGCTCTTTCCTGTATCCTCTTCTGTTCCTTTTTATTGGTGACTTAATGAAGATATAAATGGAATATTCACAGCATTTTCACATGACACAAAGCTGAAAAAACAAAGAAATACTATTCCATAAACTTTGACTATGTTGATTGTGTGTGTGTGTGTGTGTTTGCATTTTTTCCCTTAATCAAGGGAAATGGTATTATGCTCAGGTCCATTACATTCAGCATTTGAATATTTCTATTTTTGAGAGCCACATTTTAGAAGAAGCAATG
>CM053594.1:227546875-227581095 GCA_028646575.1 Pseudocheirus occidentalis | reverse complement strand
AACTGGGTATCATGCCACACAGGAGAGTAGGGGGCATGGGGATGAGAGGGGGGAGGATGGAGGGGACGACAGGGTCTGAGAGAGGGATGCTGGAAGCACACACTTCAGTAAATGGACAGGGACAGGGTAGAGAACAGAACAAGGGGTAGGGGATAGGAAGGAGAGACAGACGATCACTGTCACAATATGTCCACTATGAAGATGTCCTGTATAATCACACATCCATAGCCTGTATTTAACTGAGTGTCCTTCCAGTGGGGGTAGGTGACAAGGGAAGAATAGAAAGAATCTAAAATTTAAAGTTCTGCAATACCTGCAACTAAGAATTAAGATATACAGGGGCTGGGATAGGGAGACCCTCCCTGCCCTACAAGAAAATAAGAGAACAGAACAGGGGAGCGGCTTTACAGTGGAATTGCTGTTTTAGGATTGGGGCAGGGGCAAGATGGGGAGAAAATGTGTAATCCAAAAATGTAATGAAAATGAATAATGTAAACAAGAAAACAAATAAAAAATAAATTAAAAAACAATTCAATGGTGTTTCACTTGGTTTGTTCCAGTACTGCAAAAGATCTGTCATGTCAACAGTAACAGTATTCCATACAAAAATGCAGATTGTAGCCTCTGCATATCTGTTTAATCCATGATTTGCCATATGATCATCACTGAATGTACTAAGTCAAAATCCTACCAACCTCTATAACTTCTGCTTACATCATGAAAAGGTCAATGGAGCAAACCAGGCTGTCCATTATTTAGCCCTCACTCTAATTATGTTATCAGCTTTTCCTTTTTGATTACACGTGTTTTTGAAGATATAATTTATAATATTTAACTTTTCAAGGAATTTGTAGGTCTTGAATCTTTGTCTATACATGTGCATTGAATGATGTTCCATTGCACTTTGGAATTTAACTCAGTTTTATTTCTTCAGAGATGAGCATCTCAGAGAGATAACATCATTAACAAATACATTTATTTCTATTTCAGAGAGAAACCTTTGGTTATTAAAAAAGCTCTCCCCCTCTTGGTTATACCCGCAGTGAAAATGTTGACTGATCCATGTTCAAGGTCTATACTATTCCTAAACACATCAATTACGGAAACAGGTAGATGGTGCAGTGGATAGAAGATTGGAACTGGAGTCAAGGAGATTCATCCTCCTGAGTTCAAATTTGACTTGAGACACTTACAAACTGTGTGACTCAGAGCAAGTTATCTAAACCTGTTTGACTCAATTCCCATTTTTGTAAAATGATTTGGAGAAGGAAATGGCATCCAGTGTCTTTGGTAAGAATACAGCAAATGGTTCATGAAGAGTTAGAAACAACTGAAAAATCATTGGGGAAAAAAACCTGCTCATGAGCATCCAGAAGCATAGAAGATATATTCCACCAATCTAAAGTAACAGTGAGAAGAGTAAGCATATGCCTAGATTGTACTGGTATAAAAGGCTCACTGTTGTAGAACACAGGTGGCCAACACAACTGTGAACTCCAATCTTGCAGAACCACAAGGTCTTTTCTTTTGTCATGATGTGCTCACATCATTATCCTATGAAAACCAGGACATTGAGGAAAAGACATATATCTGAATTTTCTGGGTATGGTATCGCTTAAATGCATATTATTTTACTGGAAAACATCATTGCAGGGGAGGAAATCCTTCCTGTCTAAAATGACAGAATCCCTACATTCCCCCACCCACAATATCACCCTGAAGTGCTACTCAATTCAATTAAAAATCTCAATCTATAGGCTTCTTAAAAAAAGAACATTTCACAATATACCAAAACTCAGAGTATGATAAACATTCATTTAACAATTTTATTCTTCTAATAGAACAATAATCTTTTAGGGGAAACAAATAAACTTTTAGCAAACCCATAGAAAGAATTTTTTTTTCTAAAGCCATTATATTTAACATTTCCCATTCCTGAGAAGGAAATGACACTTAAACTAGGATCTGTTGACTATTTTGTTTAATATATTTTGATAATTGCATGTCAATGTAATTATTTTCTTTTGGAATTCTTTATGTTTCTATAAGGGTAATATTTGTAAAGAATTCAATATCATACCTGGCACAAATTCAGAACTTAATAAATACTTTTTTCCCTTCTCCTCCCACTGTATTAATGCATTTAAAATGATTGTCCTGAGAAGGGATCCATAGGCTACTGCTGCTGCTACTACTACTACTTCCACTACTACTACAAGTACTTCTACTACTACTACTACTACTGGAGGAAATAGAGGAGGGGAAAGGAAGAGGGATTGGGGGAAGAAAGAGGAAGGCAAGGGGAGAGGTAGAGGGAAGGAAAAAGGAAAAAGAGAGGAGGAGAAAGGAGGGGGAGAGTGGGAAGTAGGAAAAAAAGCTGAAGATGAGGTGGGAAGGGAACAAGAAGGAGCAAGGGATGAGGATGAATAGGGAGCAGGGGGAGAGGGAAAGGAAGTAAGGGAAGAGAGAAAGTGGGAGAGAAGAAGCAAGAGAAGCAAAGGAGGAGGAACTCACTGTGAAAGGGGCCTAAAGAAAAAGAAAAGTTAGGAATCCATAGTTCCAGTTTTCAAGTTCCAGCCTAGATGAAAAATAAAAAAATGAAAGCCCCTATGTGGCCCGCCATGGGATTACAACATTGAATAGCTCCTTCCCTTACAATCTAGGTGAAGATGAAGAACAATTCCTTTATATCAGAGCACTAAGAGGTTTCAGACATACCCAAGTGCTCCTAGCCAGTATGTGTCAGAAGCAAGGTCTGACCACCCTTGTACATGACTTTGAGGTCTGCTTTCTCACCATACTCCACTATATTGTCACTCATAAAAGTGCAAGTCAAACTTTAAAAAACTGAAATGTAAAGAAATATTGAAGTTGTTTCAGAAATTTAAATAAGATTTAGAAGAAGGCACAGTTGTTCAAGGCATTGATGAAAGCAAGTATTCCATATCTAAAGTATAGTAAGGTCAAATTTAGGAACAGTCCAGACGTATCTGAAAGCAATCTTTTTATTTAATTATTCAAACACAACAGAATTGAGTAGTTCATATTTTATTGTGTTTTAACTTCATGGCATGTTTCTATAAAATGCTTAGATGCTTTAGCTTTTTGCTTTGTTAAATCAAATATTTAAAAATAAGAAGAAAATGTCATGGCTTGAAAAAATATTCATTTAAAAAAAATTTTAGACAATAATATATACAATGAATATGATGCCTTTTATTCCATTTTAGAAATCAAATTAATCCTCAGCACTTGTCTTTTAATCATGCTCTCATTTATTTAGAAAATTTTTGAATAATTGAAATAGTCACTGAAATTGTAATCACTTTTGTAATTTATTAGCAGATTGAAATTGAACATAATTCTAGCATATCTTGAAAATAAAAGACAAATTTTAGCACATTATTTTGAAATCTGAAGTCATCTTAAAATTGAATTTTATTTACTGATTAAATGTCTTTCCTCTTACCCTTAACTTTTATTCTGATTTCATATTATGCTTTTAGAAAATACAAATAAATAACTTGGTATTTGTCAGGTGCCCATGATCAGAAAATGTTATCTTAATCATTTCTTCATTTCCATGGACAGGAGCATTTGCTTTCTCTCACTGTTGAGTTGTTCAAGTCACTATCACTTCTATCATATGTTTTTATGTCATTTCATTAAGGCAGTTAGTAATAATGCATTTAGAGAAAGGTTGGAAAAATAGCATATTTCCCTTAGCATTCATCAGATCTAGTTACAATGCAAAATTGTTTCTGTGATTTTCATATTCCTACCTAGTGTAATGTGATAGAGATGGTTCCATTTCATGCAATCCACTTCTTAACTACTTCCCTTCCTTACCTTTCTCATTCCCTCCATCCCATAAAATACATTGCTAAAGTTCTGTCTGACTATTTTAGTCATAAGTACTTGTCAGAATGGTTGGTAATTGGCTTCCCTTCTATCCGTGAGATAAAAATATAAAGTAGATATATTAATGAAATAAGAGAAATGATAATGTTTGCCTATAAAAGAATGTCTTAGCCTTTAAAGGAAAATGTGGATTTGTGAAAAAGACAAATTCAATGTAATGAAAAATATCAGAGTGAGGAATAATTTGCCTCTTGTCTAATTGTCTTGTTGTCTAATTGGGCTAATCACAAAATCTTTCCTTATAGTTGTGTGTAGCAATTTATTTTGAGCAAGTCTGACCAAGACAAAGTGACAAAATATAACTCTTCCAGCCCAAATAAGACTGGAATCTGAGAGAGGTAGTAACTGAGTAGAGTCATTGCTGTGTCTAACAGGGAAAATAAATAATGGTATAGGAAAGATGGTGCTGTAAGATAAGATTTGCTAATTTCATGTGTATGTACTAAGTAAAAACTAACAACTTAAACTAAACTATCTAATTCTTACATGCTGGAGGCAGAATTTCTGACTAAATCTATAACATGCATTCATATATATATTCAAATCAGTAGCCTTAAGTTAATTATTACTAATTAGTAGATTTTAGAAACGAATACTTCACATTTGAAGGTTAATCATATTCCCATGACTTTCTTCATTTTATACCATGAACTTTATGGTAAAATAGAATTCATATCAAAGAAAAACAAATTTTATCCTAAAATGAAATATTCACTACATTTGGAAAATAGGTTTTTACAAAATTACATCTAAAACAGAACATGCTTAATCTTCTGAAAATATTGACAATTTGTATTAGCCTTTTGGCATTACTCATAAAATAATATGTAATCATTTAAACATAACATCATTCTTCATTTTCACCCAGTTTTTAAGAAATATTTCTTAAAGTAAAACATATTTTTAATCTTAAATAATTTAAAATTCATTTTAAATAAACAAAAATGTTTAAATATTATTTTTAAACTTAAGACCTTTTTTAGATTTTCTAAATAACTTTTGTTTATTTTTGGTTTGCATCATTGATTTCCACAAGATTTTGAGTTACAAATTTTCTCTCTATCTTTCCCCTACACACACACCCAAAACAGTAATCCCACTGTATACCCACTCCCCCAATTGGCTGTCTCCTATATCCTCCCCCTCCCCCTTCTAATTTTCTGACAGAGCAAGATGGATCTCCCTATCCCAAAAATATGTGTGTGTGTTTATGTGTGTGTGTGTGTGTGTGTGTATGTATGTATGTCTATCTATCTATCTAGGAACATAGTATTTTAGAACTTTAAATTCTAGATTCTTTCCCTTCCTCCCTTGTCACTAACCCCCACTGGAAAGACATGCAATTCACTACAGGCCGTACAAGTGAGGTTATGCAGAACATCCTTACAGTAGACATAACACTGACAATATTTCCCTCCTTTCTATCCCTCCCTCCCCCTGTTCTAGTCTCTACTTTGTCCCTGTCCCCTTACAGAAATGTGTGTTTCTAACAACCCTCCCTCCAACCTGCCATCTCCTCAATCATCCCCCTTCACATGCCCTTCCCCTGTACTCTTCAGCAGGCCAAAATACCAAATTTAGGGTGCATGTCATACCCCCTCAAGCCAAATTCAATGATAGTAAGTTTAACCCATTCCCTTTTTGCCTTGCTGTTCTTCCCATCCATTGTAACAGTTATCCTTTGCCTCTTCTAAATGAAATGATTGACCTTATTCTGTCTCTCCCTGTCTTCTCTCATTCTATTCCTCTCTAACCTCTTGATTTCACCATTTAAAATATCATCCTTTCCTACACAATTGATGCTATTCCCTCTGTCTATGTACACATATATACATAATCTCCCATGTATATATTCATATGCACATATAACCTTCCACATAGAACTATGTGCAAGTATACATACACACAGACATATATGTATATGTATACATATACATATATGTATGCATGCATGTAGATGAATACACACACATGTATAGTACACATTTATATTTCCTTCACCTATTCTCATGCTGAGAAAAGTTACATAAGTTACAATTCTCATTTTTCCATGTTGGCATGTGAATAGATCAATTTTGATAAGTTCCTTATGATTTCTTTTCCATGTTTACCTTCTCATGCTTCTTGTGTTTGAACGTCAAATTTTCTATTCAGTTCTTTTTTTTTCTCCAAGAATTCTTCATAGACCTTCACCTCATTGAATGACCATATTTCCCCCTGAAACTTTATACTCAGTTTTGCTGTGTAGGTGTTTCTTGGTTACAATTGTAGCTCCCTTGATCTGTGGAATATCATATTTCAGGCCCTTTGATCCCTTAATGTAGAAGCTGTTGAATCCTGGGTTATCCTGATTGTGTTTCCACAATATTAAAATTGTTTTTTCTTGATAGCTTGTAATATTTTCTCCTTGATATGAGAACTCCAGAACCTGACTATAACATTCCTAGAAGTTGTCTTTTTGGAATCTTGTTCAAGAGGTGATCAGTGAATTCTATCAAGTTCTATTTTGAGCTCTAATTCTAAAATATCAGGGAAATTTCCTTTGAAAATTTCTTGAAGGATGCTTTCTAGGTTCTTTTTTTTTATCATGGCTTTCAGGTCCTCCAATAATTTTAAAATTGTCTCTCCTGAATCTATTTTCCAGGTCAGTGGCTTTTTCAAGGAAACATTTCACATTGCTTTCTATTTTTTCATTTGTTTGTATATGTTTAATAGTATCCTTATTTCTCATAAAGTCATTCACTTCCATTTGCTCCACTCCAATTCTGAAGGAACTGTTCTCTTCAGACAGCTTTTGAGATTCTTTTTCCATCTGGCAAATTTGACTTTTTAAGTCATTTTTCTCCTCATTGGCTTTTTGGCTCTCTTTAGCCATTTGAGTTAGTCTATTTTTTCAGGTGTTATTTTCTTCAGTCAAATTGTTGACCCTCTTATTATGATTTTTTTGCATCATTCCCATTTTTCCCCAGTTTTTCCTATACTTCTCTTATTTGGTTTTCAAAATCCTTCTTAATCTCCTCTATGGATTTTAACCGGTTTATATTTTACTTGGAAACTTTTGATGAAGGAGTTCTGACTGTGTTAATTTTTTCCAATTCCATGATTTGATCCTTTTTTTTCCCCAAAAATGGAATCTAAAGTTGGATTGCTGGGCTTTCTTTGCTTCCTTTGCATGCTCATGTTGCCAATCAATTACTTGACTTTTAACTCTGTGGAACTCTGTTCCAGAGGGGAGAACTCTGTCCCAAATTGCTGGGGTTTTCACAGCTGCCAGAGCTATTAGGAGGCTGCATTCTCTGCATCCCCCACCAGCTTTTACTCATTGAAAATGCACCTCAGGGGGTGGCTAGGTGGTGCAGTGAATAGAGCACCAGCCCTGGAGTCAGGAGTACCTGAGTTCAAATCCGGCCTCAGACATTTAACACAAAAACTAGCCATGTGACCTTGGGCAAGTCACTTAACCCCAACTGCCCTCTAAAAAGCAAAATAATAATAATATTAAACAGTTCTATAAAAAAAAAGAAAATGCACCTCAGCACCACCACCCATTACAGCAATCCCAATTCAGGCAGTTAAAGGCAAGAGCACTTAGCCTCTTAATGATTATTTGGCCTCCCTGAAATCTGCATTTTATGAGTTTTGTAGCTCTAAAATTTGTTTAGAGTCATATTTTATAGGTATTTGAGGTGGTGTTGGGGGTAGCCATGCAGTTCTCCTGTTTCTACACTGCCATCTTGACTCTGCCCCCAAAAAACATCTTTATAAAAGTGTTGTAGACTGGAAAATGTGTTGAATTTGGTATTTAAGAACCAGGATTCAAATCTTGGCTCTGTTATTTAATAAATGTGTAAACTTAGACATTCCATTTTGCATTTTTCTTCCTCAGTTTCCTCATCTGTTAAGTGAGTTTGATGGAAGAGATGACACTAATGTCTCCTACAAGTTTTAAATTTCTGATCCTATCTGATATCAAATAATCGAAAAGAAACCACTGACATGCTTGACTTGTATTATGCACATTCAGGAAAACAAAAATTGTTAAGCAATGTTACTGAAACAGAAACCACACTTCAAGTAATTGTATTCTACTCATAATGCCTTTGACTGCTTTATTGTCCCATTGCACCCAAATCCCTTCCCCTCCTGCCACCCCCCCCAAAAAAAAACCTTACAATTAACAACAGAAGCTACATAAAGCCAATCAAAGGAATGCATCCTTATCCAAGAAACAAGATTGTGGGGATAAAAGTACTGAAAGTGTTTTTGCTGCTTATGGAAAACCACAAATACACGTGCGCGCGCGCACACACACACACACACACACACACACACACACAAACAATGTAGGCCTTCATTTCCTTTCATGGATCTATGTTATAGTAAGAAAGTCAAAATAAATGATTTTTGGTGATTGCAAGACAGAAAATGTTACTTATAATACTGACTACTATAAAATGTTTTCTTGCATTATTGAGCAACCTACAGATGGGTAGATTAAAACAGGAAGAAATAAGGGCTTATTTGCTTCTGTGAAAGGTTGGGCCACTATATTTCTGTTATTGAAGAATTAGTCAAATTAATGTAATAAGATAATTATTAGGGTTTACTTATGTAAATACTACTGAATTTACATATATAAATTTATATATACATGAATTTATTATCGTATTATCATATTGTATATTTATATTATATATTTACATATAATTATCATTATAATTATGAATTCATATATGTAAATATATATTGTGAATAAACTTAGATCACCTTCAAAGCAAAGAAAGGTAATAACCTGGGTGAAATCTCTACACAGATTTAAAGTATGTATCTTAGGTTTTGATGTTGCCAAATTACTTCATTGTGTATTTCAATATATGTTCCTTTGAACTGTGTCTGTACCTCAGAAAGTGTTGTGCATCATGATTTATTGGACTTTTATGTGAGTTACCTTGGTTATTGGTCTTAAATATTACACATAATATAATGATCTTCTGATTTTCTCCCTTTTCACTTGGCTCTTCCCTTATCAGAATTCATGTTATTCTAAAAATATAAAATTAAGAATAGGACTTGACTTTGAATTCTCAATAATTTATGTTTTGACAGAATAGTTTCTAAAAATCTCACTACTTTTATAAGACAAATGTTTACTGATATAATTATCTTTTTGTCATTTTCAAAGCATGCCCCCATCTAGGTCTGAAAATAAAGTAAGTTACCCCCTTCTTTATAGATACTTCTTCTCCTGCCTTAGATTTATTTTTTTTCTGTAAGTTCATTAAAATTTTGCTCCTTATGGAGCTGAGAATGCCCTGTATTTTAGTTATGTGAAAAGTCGTGAAAACTTAACCCATCTCATACAAACTTCATGAGTTCTTTGAACTCAAGCACAGAACATAATATGAATTGACCCTTTTAAGTTTTGATAATAGCCTAATGAGAAATATTTTTGATCATAATACAATCAATAAAATAAGTCGCTCTACTTTCTATCTAATTTTTATCTCAAAATTGGTAATCCATTAACATCTCCCATATCACTAAACAGGATGGAACCAAGTACTTAGTCCTCAGTCATATTACTTCCAGATGTTTTGGGGAAACAACCTTAGGTTGATTTAAACTAATTAAACCTAATTCTTTATGCCAGTTCACAGTTTTCTAAATACTCATGTCTATGCTTTTATGAAGCACATTCTAAAAACAAGTACAGAGTTAATATGTTCATATAGTTTAAAAGATAACCAAAGGACTAGCCGAATTAGAGAATTCTATTGTAACTATTATATAATATAATAATTATATAATAATTCTATTCTATCCAATTCTAACTCCAGTGTCAAGTTCTGCAGTTTTAAGCTAGTTATTTCTCTCTTCATTTCCTCCAAGGTTTTCCATATGCATCTTTTTTGAACATAGGTTGTGTGCTATCTCCCCTAATAGATTATGAGTTATTTCAAAGAAAGAGTGGATGTTTTTTTTAACATTTCTTTGTATCTTCAGCATTTAGCACAGTGTCTGACACATAAAAGTCACTTAATAAATGCCAGTTAACTTACTAATATTTCAATCAAAACTGCAAATGTGACCATTGAACCATGATTTTTCCCCTCACGACAGTGCTCCTCATTCAACTAACTTGTTTTTTGAGCAGTAGAATGTCCACGTAAAATAATATTTGTTGAACCAAGTGTAAAAGGATAAGTTGATATCATCCAGTGTTTTAAAATATAGTTTAAACTTATGACTTGTGTTTTCCCCTTTTATTCTGTTTATTATTTCTCATCATGACTAATGTGAAATATATTTAACATGATTGTACATACATGTGCTATATCAAATTGCTTACTTCCTTGCAAAAGAGAAAAGGCAAAAACTTTGGAAATGAAAATCTTTCAAAAATGAATGCTTAAAACTATCTTTAAATGTAATTGAAAAAATATTATCAATTGCAAAAAAGGAAAAGAACATATGCCCTATAAAGACAGCTTTATTGCACAAGGCATTCAAACAATCCCCAAATCAACCACAGTTGTAGCCTACAGAGCATTCTGAAGGCCATTGTCCTCAGCCCATAGAGAGTTGATGCATATTAAATTGTAGTCAGTTTTATATTTTGTGGTGTTCTTCATGTCTGTCATGTCCAGTGATTTCAAAACTCTCTTCATGAAGTAATTATTTCCTGAAGGTAAATTAGTCAAGTAATGCATGTCTTTAAATTTTTTATTTTATTTCTTGTCATGTCAGTTTTAACTTTCCAACATCTCTTACATCCATGCTTTCTTCTCTTCTCTCACAATCACCACTCTCATTCAGTCAAACTTGCATCACTTCTTACCTGGTTTTTTACAGTAACTTCTTAATTGCTATCTTTGTTCCTAGTCTCCATATAGCTGCCAAAACAATCTTTTAAAGCTCTCATCCAACCAAGTCACTCATTTGCTCAAAAATCTTCAATGGTCCCATGTTGTCTATAGGATAAGTATAAACATCTCAGTTTGACTTTTAAAGCCCTTGCCACTTAGACTCCAGCCTACAATTCCAGATATTTCACAATACTCTCTTCACATGATCTATGTTATTGTCAAACTGACCTACTTGGTATTCCCTAATCCTAACATTCCACTAGACTCAAACCAAAATAGTTTGTTACTAGGCAATGTAGAAGGGGTTCTTTCAGGAAATGTTGATACCCTCTACCCTATTTGAAATCCAATTGGGGGATGCTATCACAATTTGCCACTGCATACCAACAAGGTATTGGATAATTTTTAAGGTTATTAAATCTATTGCATGTACTTGTTTTCATTTAGCAAAATGTATACATCAGTGCCTATGTATATAATTGAAACCCATGTGTCAAGAATTTCTTCCTCTATGTAGTAGAAGGAACAAATATAAGAGGTTCTAGTTCTTATACAGCTCTAAACTACAGATCAATGCAGACAGATAAAACCTAAAAATCAACCTACTTGTTACCATGATTAAGACACTAAAAGGACAACTTATTCTTAGACTGAATAAATCCCATAACATGCTTAATATTTGGACTAATTTTTATCTTTATCATCTGAATCCCTGGTTCTAAGTATTCAAAATCTCAGGTATGCTGGATTCATGAAAATCTGTAAACCTAACCTGGAAGTATTAGTGTCCCAGAAATCCATTGGTATAACAGTGGTCCAGATCAGTGACCAAGGAGACCAAAAACCTGTAGCTGTATTACAAAATACTCGAAGTGTAACCCTCTTTTTTTTTTCTTCTCAGTAGTTCTGGAATTAAGTAGACTGGTGTTGTATGATCTAGTCAATGGGTGACTTGGCAAATTTCATGTTTTAAGACATTAAGTACTAAATGCATCTGTTAGAATGATATGCTACATTCACTCAAGCCCTGTCCCTCATTTTTTCCCATCATTACCCTTCACCTCACCTCTACTGTAGACTACAAAGTGAAGTAATAAAAGATTTACCATGATATTTTTTTCTGTTTTATTTTCTAATACAAAGCAGAGATGTTATCATTGTGAAGACTGATTATTGAACAATATTGCAGTGACCATCTTAGGGAAAGACATGTAAAAATTCTTCGGCTTCAAAGCTAGAAACTTGACACCAAGTGAAACAGTGCATAGTTTTCTAGTCAGCCCTAGAGACTAAAAAATATGATTCAAAGAAATAATTTATCATAGTAACTACCATAAGATACCCCAACCCACTAAAAATTTTGCTATGGAGATAAACTCATTCTGTGTTGCTAGGGGCTATATTTTTATTGAATTTTTCCACAAGCCAGGCCTTTGTACCCACATATATGTATGTATGTGTATATGCATATAAACATACAGAAATACATATGTATATATATGTGTGTATGACTGTACACACATAAATACACACACACACACATATATATATACGTATGCAGACTAAAATGCAACAAAAGATAATTCAATAGCTAATTTTCTAAGTCAATATGCACCTTCAGTGACCCTTATGTAAGGTTTAATGTTCCCAATTTCTATTTAAATTTCATACACTGGTATAGAGAAATTCTGACCATCTATCACTATAGATTAACAATTTATCTATGTGAGGGTTGAAGGAAAAGGAGATAGATAGGATCTCTCTCTCTCTCCTCTCTTTCTCTCAAAAAAGTTTTCATAATCAATGTTATTTTATGCATTTGAGACAATATCTTGTGAAATTCAGTCAATCAGGTCAGAGCCAAGATGGTGGTATAAAAACAATAACTTACTGGAGCTCCCATTTCATCCACCTCCAATTCCTGTAAAATATGACTTTAATTTTTTAGAACTACAGAAACCACAAAGTGACAGAGACAAGCATATTGCCCACTGAAGGCAGCCTGAAAGGCCAACAGGAAGGGTCTATCATAAGAGGCTGGAAGCTGAGTACAGAACATCATGAACCAAAAGGTACCAACAAGCAGCACAGAATGACCAGAGTAGACTTCAGGAGAGTAAATAACAGCAGCTATGGTGGTTTTCCAGACTTCTCAACCCATAAACATCAAAGAGAAAGTAAAAGGTCAGTGGGGTATCCTGTTGATTAAGGGTGTGAGAAGAGTGTGGTCTGGTCCCTGCCCCAGAGCAGCAAAGGTGGCAGAATTATGGCAGCTACAATTGCTAACACATGGCTGCCTCCTGAGCTCCTTGCCTGCAGATCATAGGGTGACCAAGGGACCATTCAGATGGTAATCACTCTTGCTTTGACCTCTTTGGATATGGGTCACAGTCTAGGGTAGTGGTCATAGGGTGAGGAATGCTAGCATGCCAGAGATTCTGGAGGCTTCACATAGGCTATCCTCCTCACAGTTCTGACAACATTTGTGAAAACTCCAGAAAACTGGGACACAGCTCTTTCCTCTCTGGAAGCAGAGTTCTACCATGACAAAGAGCTCAAAAGTCAAGTAATTGGTTGTCAAGGTGACCAAACTGAGGAAGCACAATCAGACCATAAAATCTTTTTGGGGGTACAAAAAGAATGAAAACATGGAATTAGAAGAAGAAAACAATGTCAAAACTCCTGCATCAAAAGATTCCAAGAAAAATATGAACTGGCCACAGGCCATGGAATAACTCAAACAGGATCTTGAAAGCCAAGTATAAGAAGTGGAGATAAATTGGGAAGATAAATGAAAATAATGCAAGAAAATCATGAAAAGCAAGTCAAGAACTTGACTGAAGAAAATAACACCTTAAAAATAGACTAAATCAATTGGCATAAGAAGCCCAAAGAGCCAATGAGGAGAAGAATGCCTTAAAAAGCAACATAGGTCACATGGAGAAGGAATTTTAAAGACTCACTCAAGACAGTAATTGCTTCAAAATTAGATTGGAGCAAATGGAAGCTAATGATATTATGACAAATCAAGATACTACTAAGCATGTCTGAACAAATGAAAAATAGAAGGCAATGTGAAATATCTCATTGGAAAAAACACAGAACTGGATAATAGATCCAGGAGAGATAACTTAAAAATTATTGGATGGGGGTGGCTAGGTGGCACAGTGAGTAGAGCACAGGCCCTGGAGTCAGGAGTACCTGAGTTCAAATCCAGCCTCAGACACTTAACACAAAAAACAAGCCGTGTGACCTTGGGCAAGTCACTTAACCCCACCTGCCCTCCAAAAAGCAAATAAAAAAAAAGGATGACCTGAAAGTCACGATCCAAAAAAGAAGCCTAGAAATCATCCTTTAAAAATTATCAAGGAAAATTACTCTGACATTGTAGAACCAGAGGACAAAACAGAAATTGAAAGAACTCACCAATCTCCTCTTTAAAAAGATGCCCAAAAGAAAACTCCTAGTGATATTATAGCCAAATCCCAGATTTCCCAGGTAAAGGAGAAAATACTATAAGCAGTCAGGAAGAAACAATTTTAGTATTATGGAAACACAATCAGGACAACATAAGATCTAGTAGCTTCTATACTAAGTGATCAAATGGCTTGGAATACGATAGTCTGGATTTCAAAGGAGTTAGGCTTAAAACAAAGAATTTCATACCCAGCAAAACTGAGTATGACGCTTCAGGGAAAAATATTGCTATTCAATGACATACAGGACTTTCAAGCTTTCTTGATGAAAAAAGAGCTGAACATAAAATTTGACTTTCAAGTACAAGAAGAAAGAGCAGCATGAGAAGGTAAACTTAAGGAACTTATTAAAGTTGAACTATTTACATTCCTAAATGGAAAAATGATAATTGTAACTCATGAGACTTTTCTCAGGATGAGGATAGTTGAAGGGAATATGTGTAAATATGTATGTGTATACATGCATATTTGTGTGCATATGTACACATGCATATATGTATGGATATGCATGCATGCATTTATGTACGTATAGGAGGGTGTATTTGTGCATAAATATATATGTGACTGTGTGTACATGGATACATATTGTATAAAAAAGGCAAGAGAAAACTGTTACAAAGGAGGGGAAGAGCAGGGAGGTGAAAGGGAATGGGTCAACCTTACTCTCATTGAATTTGCCTTAAGGAGGGGACAACACATACTCTCTATTGGTTATCTCATCCTACAGGAATGTATAGGGGAAAGGGGATAAGCGGGGGCAAAAGTGAATGGAGGGAAGATTGGGGGAGAGGGTAGTTAGAAGCAAACACTTTGGAAAAGGAATAGTGTGAAAGTAGAAAAAAAGAATAAGTATGGGGCAGATGGGATGGAGGGATATATAGTAAGTCTCTCATAATTTAACTATTAGGGAAACATTTTGCATAACTACACATGTACAACCTATATTGAATTGTTTGGGTTCTCAGTGTAGGAGGGTGAGGAGGAAAGAAGGCAAAGGATCTGAAATCAAAGATTAAAAAAATGTTAAAAATGTTTTTTCACATGCAACTGGGAAATAAGATATACAGGAACAGGGGCACAGAAATTCATCAGTGGAGAGGGGAGAGGATATAAGAGAGAACAGAAGGGCTATTCAGTAGATTCACTATCTTGTGGCAGGGGTTGGGGGGAAAGACAGGGAGAAAATTTGTAACACAAAATCTTGTGGAAATGAATGTTGAATACTAAAAGGAAATAAATAAATTAAAAGAGAGTAAATCACCCAACATGCAGTCATCATTCCAAGTGACCAAAAAAAAAAACTTAAAATATCTACAGATTGCTAAAAAAAAAATCAAACCATACCTGTCAAGCGTTATTTTTTATATATTCTTCTGAAATATGATCTAAATTTCCAGTCATCCTTAACTACAATTTGACTCTTGCCTTCAAAGAAAACCCTACTACCAATACTCCTTCTCCTCTTCATTCTCTACATTGTGATATTCCATATATCACTCATACTTTGTCCTATTAGTTTCTATGCCCTGTTAAAAGGCATCAACTTTACAGTCATTTGACCCACTTGACCTCAACTAAACATGATTGACCTGATATGGTACCATCATATATGCTACACCTATATTCAAAATCAACACTTGTTAAACTATCCATCTGGCAATCCCTGATACACTAATAGATTTTCTCCCTTGGTGTTTTTGCACACACCATACTTCAGCAATTTCATGCTTTCCACTTCAAACCTATCTAAGACTTTCCCTAGGTTCTATCAGAGTACAGTTAATGTATGATTTCCTATATGATGCCTTTGCTGTTTCCCAAAGTTATTATTAGTACCATTTTTTAACATCTCTTGGTAATTTTTTTTTATTTTAAAGCAATTTTAATAGTTGCTTTATAGCTTTCTGTATGTTTTTTTATTAGAGGCAACATGATATAGAGAAAAACATTGGCATCAGTATTTCATAGGTTCTAGTTTAGCTTTTGATAAACAGTAGTTAACTATTTGACTACAATTATTCTTTCCACATTGTGACTTCCCCATTATGGGTTCAATATACTGTGGATTGGCATAAGAAAGAAAATGAGCATTTTTTGGAGGTTG
Organism: Pseudocheirus occidentalis; assembly: GCA_028646575.1. Lineage (NCBI taxonomy): Eukaryota > Metazoa > Chordata > Mammalia > Diprotodontia > Pseudocheiridae > Pseudocheirus > Pseudocheirus occidentalis. Next base: position 227,564,728 of record CM053594.1, on the reverse strand, counting down.
TGCAGAAGCCATAGATTATGTGAAGGTCAACAGATGAAATTTAGAAATTCAGAAATGAATAAAATTACTGTTATTGCATTGTAAGTTATTGCATAATATTGACATGTTTTATCATTTAATGCTATGAATATGCCCAATTTCTTTTTTAAAGTTAAAATAAGTTGAGTTAAAGTGTACAAAAAGAACACAAAAGCCAGCAGACATCACATAAAGGCTACATGTGTACATGTATCTTTAAAAAAATTAGTAACTCATGAATACATAAAAGACATGTACTGTTATTTATAATATTAGCTGTACGACATTTTACTGTTTAATAGCCTAGATGAACAGATAAAGATTTTTTTTTCTTAAAAATAAATTGATATTAAAGAACTGTTCTGTACAGTGGTTTGGGGATGCCAACATATTCATGGCAATCTCTCATGTGACATATCCCAGTGATCCCAGAGTGATATTTGCATCTTGAGTTTCTGGAACCTTGTGCTGCTTAAACATCACAAACTCTATTAAAATTGTGGGTCCCAAAGTGTAGCCTATGACCAAATACATAACCCAAATTTTATAATAAGATGCTGTGAATATCCCATAAAAGAAAAGGAAAAAAAATCATCCTTCTTTTCTGGCATAAATGGAGGGCTATATAGTTGTATATCTCCTTCTTATCCCTGGAAACCATGTGAAATTACAATTTGGATAAAAATTTCCTTTTTTATATTTTTAATTTGAATGTTTTTGGAGGGGGAAGGTAGGGCAATCGGGTTTAACTGACTTGCCCAAGGTCACATGGCTAGTAAGTGTTAAGTGCCTGAGGTCACAATTGAACTCAGGTCCTCCTGACTCCAGGGACGTTGCTCTATTCACCATGCCTCCTAGCTTCTCCAGGAGAATAAGGTCTAATCTTCTATGATAGATGGTGTTACCTCAAACAGAAGTTCTCTATGCTAGGAGTGTGAGACTCAACTAGAAAGGTGAATGCTAAACCATACAATGTGACAGACCTGTATTGACTTAGAAAACAAGATACTCTGATTGTATTATTATGTTTTAATTATTTAATTACATATGTTCCAATTACATTTTAATCTGGTTCCTGAGCTGTCAAGAGTGTTGTGATACCACCTTGCAGGCATAGGTTTGACATATTTGTGCTATACCATTGTAGACATAGGTGCAAATGACACATAAATAGAAACATAGGTATATGTAAAGACTTTCCAAAAATAAGAACTACCACTGAAAACAATCCATCTGACTTAACTGACGAATTAATTGATAAATTTGATAAAAATTGATCAATTTGCTTTTGATTCTTCAATCATTTTTCTCTGGGTAAGTCTAGCCTCTAAATCTCTAATTTACCTGATGTGTATGATTCAGAGAAAATAAATTAATTGTAATATTATACCATCTGAAATAGCACAAAAGAAAAACATTTTGAAGGCAAAAAAAAAGAAAAGAGTCATTCCCATCATTCTAGAGGATTATTGTCATTTTAAAAAAATAATTTACTTTGGTTTATTTTTAGTTTACATCATTCATTTCCACAAGGTTTTAAGTGACAAATTGTCTCCCCCTCTTTCTGCTACCCACCAACCCAAATCATCCATCCCTTTGCATACCCCCTCTCCCAATCTGTTCTCTCCTATATCCTCCCCAATTACCCCTCTGACTTTCCATTGGATCTCCCTACCCCAGTCCCTGTATAACTTATTTCCCAGTTGCATGTAAATAATAATAATAATAATAATAATAATAATAACAACAATAATAATAATAATAAATTTAAAGATATCATTTTAAAACTTTAAATTCTAGGTTCTTTCCCTTTCTCCCTCATACCCCAACCCCAATGGGATGGCAAACAATTCAAAATAGGCTGAACATGTGAAGTTATGCAAAACATCCCCACAATAGACCTATTGTGAAAGACTGACTATATTTCCCTCCATCCTATCTTGCCCCACCTTGTTCTATTCTCTACTTTATCCCTGTCCATTTACAAAAGTGTGTGCTTCTAACAACTCTTCCCCCTATCCTGCCCTGCCCTCCATCATCTACCCTCACATCCCCTTCACCTCTACTCTTCTGTAGGGCAAGATACCCATTTTAGAGTGTACATCATTCCCTGCCTAAGCCAAATTCAATGAGAGTAAAGTTGAATCATTTTCTTTTTCCTTCCTGTTCTTCCCTCCTTTGTAACAGTTATCCCTCACCTCTTCTATATTTGACAATTAACCCCATTCTATCTCTCCATGTTCTCCTCTCATTATATTCCTCTCCCACCTCTAATTTCATCTTTTAAATATCATCTCTTCATGTTCAATTGATTCTGTGCCCACTGTCTATGTATACCTTTACACATATGTACAAACACTCACATATGTATTCATATGCATATATACCCTCCTATATTGATATATGTATATGTATACACACACACACACACATATATATATATATATATATATATATATATGGTCTTTCCATCAAGAATGCTTAAAATTCCTCCACCTCATTGAATGAACATATTTTCCCCTGAAACTTTATGCTCAAGTTTCCTGGGTAGGTGATTATTGCTTTTAATCCTAGCTCCTTTGATCTCCAAAATATAATATCCCATGTCCTTTGACCCCTTAACGTAGAAGCTGCTAGATCCTGTGTTATCCTCATTGTGTTTTCACGTTATTCAAATTGTTTCTTCTTGACAGCTTGTAATATTTTCTCCCTGATTTTAGAACTCTGGAATCTGGCTATAACATTCCTAGGAGTGTTCTATTTGGGATCTTTTTAAACAGGTAATTGGTAAATTCTCTCAGTTTCTGTTTTGCCCTCTACTTCTAAGATATGAGGGTAATTTTCCTTGAGAATTTCTTGAAGGATGATTTCTAGGTTCTTTTTTTGATCATGGCTTTCAGGTAGTCCAATAATTTATTTTTACGTTTTCTTTCCTGGATATATTTTCCAAGTCAGTGTTTTTTTCAATGATATATTTCAGATTGCCTTCTATTTTTTCATTTGGTTGGATTTGTTCAATAGTATCTTGATTTCTTTGTAAAGTCACACACTTCAATTTGCTCCACTCTAATGTTCAAGGAATTATTCTCTTCAGTGAGCTTTTGTGATTCTTCTTCCATCTGGCAAATTCAACTTTTTAAGGCATTCTTCTCCTCATTGGCTTTTTAAGCTTCTTTTGCAATTTGAGTTAGTCTCTTTTTTAAGGTGATATTTTCTTCAGTCAGTTTGTTGACTCTCTTCTCATGATTTATTTTGCATAATTCTCATTTCTCTTCCCATTTTTCTCCAACTCTATTATTTGGTTTTCAAAATTCTTCTCAAGCTCCTCTTGGCCTGTAACCAGTTCATAATCTTCTTGCAAGCTTTTATTGCAGGAGTTCTGATTGTGTTGTCTTCTACCCACTCCATGCTTTGAACCATTTTGTCCTAAAAAAATGAATGTAAATTTCCTTTGCCTGCTCATGTTGCCAGTCAAGTAACTTGACTTTTGAATTCTTTGCCACAGTGGAACTCTGAGACCATCAGGGGAGAGCTTTGTTCCCATTGGCTGGGGTTTTTGCAGCTGCCAGAGCTATTAGGAGGACAACATCTCTACAGGTGTTGCCAGTTTTGGCTCACTGGCCCAGGACCTCAGGACCTCCACCAAAGACCATGATCCTTATCCAGGCAGGTTAAGGCAAGAGCAATTATTCACTGAATGATTGCTTGCCCCACCCCTGCAATCTGCAGGCCAAGATCTCTGAAGCAGCCACATGGAGGTAGCTGTCAGTCCTCTGGTTCTGCTCCTTCTGGCTCTTGGGCAGAGGACCTGACTTGCTCCTCTGTCCCTGCCAAAATCAGTCTAATTCCACTGACTTTTCACTTTGTCTTTGGCATTTATGGGTTGATAATTCTGCAAACCAACACAGAGGCAGGTTATTCACTCCTCTGAATTCTCCAGCTGGGCTGGTCAGGCCACACTGTGGGTTCATTCTTGTTTGGGCTCAGCTCCCAGTGTGCTGCAAGGAACCCTTCCTGTCTGCCTGCTGAGCTTCCTTTCATGGGTGATTTGTTTCTCTGTCATTCTGTGGGTTCTTGAGCTCTAAAATTTATTTAGAGTAAAATTTTCTAGATATTTGAGGTTTTTATGGGAGGAGCTCATGGAGTTTCCCTGATTCTACACCACATCTTGACTCTGCCCCCTGGATGATAGTATTTTTTTTTTACTAATTCTATGATTTCATGATTCTAAATAGAAAAAATGTGGAAAACTGAAAATTGAACTGACAATGGTATTAGAAGCATTAATTTCTAGATTCAGTTCTGCCATTATTTTGCTAATTAAATGCAAGGGACAATGGGCAAGTGGTTTCATTTGTCTCATCTTCAGTTTCCTATCTTTGTAACATGAGGAAATAGAATTAAATCAGTAAGATTTCTTTCTTATATGTATTTCTATTATTTTGCTATGACAGACCAAATTTGCATTGTGTCCTTGATTTTGCTTTCCTTCATCCTAAGTTCCATAGAGGTATACTGCAGACCAAATAAATAAAAATAGTATTGAGTCTAAGTGTGGATAAGACAGATATTGGTGTTACCCATAAATACACATGTTATTTGGTATTCTTGAAGCAGTCAAAATCAACTTGAAGGAAGAGGAAGGCAATATATTCAACACTAAATTAAATATATAGTCATTACCAAATGCAGCTATAGGCTCATAGGCAAATACAGACAAGAGACCTCAGGTGCATCAAGAACTGGTATTCAGATCCTCAATTTCAATACTTTTATGTTAAAGTTATATATCCATTCCATATCAATCCAATCTAAGAATGGATACATAAAGAATGGACAAGAGGGAATTTATAAGACTCCTTAAATGCTCATTCATGTTCCTATTAATCTTCTTCATTGGGTTCAAGTGGCTTTTTTCCTTGTCCAAGTCCCAATATTATATGTGTTTACTTTACTTAAAACCAGTAAAAGCAAATGAAACTTGCAAACAGAATATCCGTATTTAGAGGGTATTTTTAATCATTTAGGTAAAGGTACTGTCAAATATCCTTGAAGGGATAGAATAGTCCATGAAATATCCTTAAAATAAGTTTAATAAAGCAAAAGCTAACAAATGGACTCAAATCATTAAAATGGCATGTAAATCAAAATTTAATTTTTAATGATGATGTTCTCTGAGTGATCACATTCTTTTCAGTTACAAATTCTCCACTATTTGTTACTTTTTCTCCCTAACTCAGTAAAATACTTTTAAAAAATAGCTGAATAGGGATGGCATAGAATAAATAGATTAGTTAGGAAAGATTGTCATTTTTATTATATTGACTTTGCCTTCCAGTGAACAATTAATATTGTACCAATTATTTAAATCTGACCTTATCTGTATGAGGAAAGATTTGTAATTATATTCATGTAGTTCCTAGGTCTGTTTTGTTCCTGGGTCTTAAGCATAGGCCTTTTATACGAAGCTTCCTGATGGCTTTCCCCTGTGGACATTGCTCACTACAGTGTTCCCAGGCCAGGGGCAAAAACACCACACTTTATCTTGAGGATCCAATTCTTACACCTGCATGCTTGAAATCTTCCCTTGTGAATGGGTAATTGCTACAGGCCTGGAAGCCTGTATCAATTCATCTAAGGGGGCTTATTCAGCCATCAGGATCAGAATCTCACTGTCTTGTGGTCCTCAACACTATTTACAATTATTTTAGAAGGTCTAAAGGAATACTTAATAATATTGATAACATATAGTAAACTTTCCATTTTGGTCTTTAAATTAAAGCTACTCAGCTTTAAGTTTTTCTGAGATCATACTTATTACCCCTGTTATTGTTATTATGTTTTTTTAACTCCATGTATTTCTCTTGTTTTAAATTTCTTTAAGAAACATAATTAAGATTTTTAATTCCTTCTGCTCTCTGTTTCATCGTATGGGTTAATTCATTCCATTCACATTCAAATTTATAATTACTATCTGTATATTTCCTATTTTAAATCACTGTCCTTTTCAACCTATTTAACCTACCCCTCTTGACTCATCTAATCTACTGCTAAACACTAATTATTTATTAATCTACCCATGCCTCTATGGGTCCCTACTTTATCCTCTCCTTCATCTTCTTAATTCTAAATCTACACACCCTAATAAGTCTTTCTGCTTCCACACCCTCACCTTATTTCTCTTTTTAATCTAATAGCATTTTGTACCTTTCTAGATGTTTATGCTGTTCCCTCTTTAGTCCATTTCCAATGAGAGGAAGGTTCAAGCCTTACCAGCCCTCTACCCTGACTTGTTTCTTATGTGTTATTTCTTCATTTCACGCTTCATTTGTATGAGATAATTGCTCCATCTTACTTCTATCCAGTTTTGTATTTTACAATCAATGCTGACCATGTCTTTCTTTCAAACTAGAAAGCAATGATGACAGTCTTTTTTTTTCTTTTTGGAGGGCAATTGCGGTTAAGTGACTTACCCAACATCACATGGCTAGTATTTTTGTGTTAAGTGTTTGAGGCGAGATTTGAATTCAGGTACTCCAGACTCCAGGGTGGATGCTCTATTCACTGTGCCACCTAGCCACCCCTAAATGATGACAGTTTTTAGAGTACCAATTGCTTTTTCACTTATATGAAACAAACAATTTGACCTTATTGAGTCACTTATAATTTTTCTTTAAAGTTTATCCTATATTTCTTGTGGATCTCATATGTCAAATTTTTCATTAAGTCCTGGTCGTTTTTTTTTTGTCACAAATATGTGAAAGTCTTTCAGTTCTTTAAATGTCAATTTTTGTTGTTTTTGTAGTTGAGGATTATATACAACTTTGATTGCATAAGTTATTTTTTGGTCATAATCCATTTTATTTCTTGTTGAAATACAGTAATTCTAGATCTATTATCTCTTAAGTAGAAGCTTCTAGGTCTTGTGTGGCCCTGAGTATAGCTCCACAGTAATTGCATTGTGTTGTTGTTGTTTTCCTGTTGCTTGTAATATTTTCTTTTTAACGTGGGAGCTTTGAAACTCAATTAAGTTATTTCTGCAAGTTTTCCTCCTGGAATTTCTTCAAGGTGATGATTGATTTTTTTCCTCACTTTCGCTTTACCTTTTTGTTCAAGAATTTTAGTGCAATATTCCTTAATATTTTCTTACAATAATATATGAGGACATTTTTTTCATCATGACTTTCAAGTAGTCCTACAATTTGTACATTGTCTCTCTTTGATTTGTTCTCTAGATAATTTTTTTAAAGAGATATTTCACATTCTATTATTTCTTCATTCTTTTGATTGTATTTTATTATTTCTTGGTATAACATAATTAGTTTCCCCTTACCCAGTTCTAGTTTTTTTTCTCAGCCAAAGTTCACTATATGGGGTAGACTCTTAAGGATCCAGTCTATGCTACATCATTCTGTGGCGCTCTCACACAGAGCAAGTCTGTGCTAAGCTATTCTATGGTGCTCTCACCCCCAATTCTAGTTTTTAAGAAATTATTTTCTTCCTTAAATTTTTGGATCTCTTTTTTCCCACTTAGTTGAATTGCATTCATAATTTCCTTCATTTTCTTGAGTTGCTTTTGTATTTCCCTCAGTCTCACTTATTTGAGTTTTGAAGTCCATTTTAAGTTGTTCCGTGAACTCTTCTTTTTTTTTGAGTGGGGACTGGAGGGCAGTTGGGGTTAAGTGTCTTGCCTAAGGTCACATGACTAATTTTTTTGTGTATTAAGTGTCTAAGGCCAAATTTTGACTCAGTTCTCCTGACTCCAAAGCCAGAACTCTATTCACTGCAAACCTTGCTGCCCTCATGAACTCCTCTTCAGTTTGTGACCATTTGCTATTTCTCTTTGAAAAAAAGTGTTTTTAAAATAGTTTTAAAATCTTCCTCTACATATTAAATCAGCTCTTCTTTGTTCCCACATTAGCAGTCTATGGCTGAATTTTTTCTTAATTGTTTCTCATTTTTATTTTGTTGATTTTTAGCACCTTTTAATTATAATCAAGTTCTAGTCTAGAAGTATGGGGAATAGTGCCCCAGGCCTCATGGTCTTCTTACTGTGATATTATGAGCTGCATCCAGGAGACCCAACCTTGGGCACTCCTTTCTACCCCTAAACTGTGGCTAGGGTCCACAATCATGCTGTCCAGAAAAGTGTTCTTGCTCCCTGTAGCACTTCCCATGGCTGCAAACTTCAGCACTCTCCTTTCTCTTGGAACAAAAATCAGGAACTCCTCTCTCTTGTAAGTGCCCACAGTTAGCAGGGTCCTCACCCCTCTACTACCACACTCATGATGTATATGCACTTGTCTTTGCTTCCACGGTTATAGCCTGGAATCACATCTAGTCACCATAGCTGGGCCTGGAGTTCTATAACAGCAGAGGGCACTTGAATCTTCCCCTTCTCAGCTATCTAATCCAAACTCCCACACTGTGCCTGATGTGAAAGTTCCTGTATTTTTTGTGCAATAAATTTGGAAAGTTTGGAGTTTTCTGATCTACTGTACCATCTTGTAAGAATCATCTTCAACATTCATTACTTTAGAATATTGAGGAGTGGGTACTTTTTAAGGTTCCTAGTCATTTACTTCAGTGTTTGGTGTCCTCAAATCTCTTTGTAGAATGAATGAAGCTGTTAGCCACATGCCTCGATTGCAATAGTGTTCTCAGTCAAGATGGATGGGAGACATTCAGTAGACCTTTTTTAATTCTTGTCAGAAAAATATTATTTTTTCAGGAAATGTTATTTGGATGTGATGGTGAAGAAACTACTGCAACAACAGATGCTTTTGCAACTAATTCAATCAAAAATGATTGTGGATATAACAAAATGGTTGTTCAGGTAATGTTGTCTGCAAAGCAGGTCTAAGTAAATATCCAGGAGATGAGGTGATATTAATACTTTTGCTGCAGGCAACAAAATTGCCAGGAAAGCCCCATGATTGGTTAGTGGAGTATAAGAAACAGAGCAATCTGAATGAAAAGCACAGAATCTCATAGTCTGAAGAGACTTCATTATGTTCCAGGCCAAACAATATGTGAAGAGGAATCATTTTTACAACATCTCTGAAAAAGTAGTTAACTAGTCTTCACTTGAAGACTTTTGGTGATGAAAAATTTACTATGTACTTGGGCCGACTATTCTACTTTTGAAATGGTATTATGTGGGGAGGAAGTGGAAGGTGACAAAATGTAACCTAAATGTAAGACTATTATATCAGCCATGAGTTCTCATCATATGTATGGCTAATTACACATGCATACTATATGTGAGTGAACTACAAGCATATCACCATGGACTAGGATATTTCTCAAAGATATAAAAAAATCATACTTGTACACATATATGGTCTATATATTTGATCATTTTTCTTATGTGATTATATTATATATGTAAATACATACTCATATATATGCATATGCACATATATAGTCTCTCATACATGTGTATACTCTCTCTCCACCCAGATATCTACATGTGTGTTTATGTATTCATTTCCATTGGACATGTGATGCAGATTTCAGTAGTCCAGTATATATTTCCTTGATTATCTAAACATATATTACATGCTCACATAATATGTATATACATATGTATATAATATTTACATATTTACATATGTACTCACACAATACTTAGATATATATTCATACTTACATTAAGATATACAAATATGGAATGGGTACTTCCATTGAAAATCTATTGTGTAACATAAGTACAATGTCAATATAATATAAACATGAATATATGGAGTTTGTATATGTATTTACCTACCAATGGAGAGAGAAAAAGACAGAAACACAAGAGCAGCATGGAAGACAATTCTCTCATACCTTACCCTTAAATGACAGAAAGGGAAACTTCTTAGGCTAGTATCAAAAGCAATTAATACATGTAAGCAACTTGAAACTGATTGAATCTTTGTGAATTCATTGGAGAAAGCACAATCTTGTCCTTTCAAGTAAATAAGAAAGGACTTTAGGGAGCTCAGGGAGTAACACACAAGAAATTTTGTCAGTACCTTCCAACTGGAAAAGTCTTTCTGTCTCTCTGACACTCTGACTCTCTCTCTTTCTCTTTCTCTCTCTCTCCCCCTCTCTCTCTCTTTCTGTCTCTCTCTTCATACCTTCCTGCAGATTCTGTACATCTATAGGAAGAACACACTATTTTTAAATTCTCATAAACCAAAACTTTCTCTCCAAACTGACATTTCAACATTGCGTTTAGCTTTTAAAGAAACATTAATAGAATTTATAGTACAGAACTTGTGGCAAAATTTACTGAAATGGGCTCCTTTAATTAATTAATTTTTTATAAAATCAACTTAAAAATTTTTTAATAATGTCCTCCTTTCTCCATTGCCTTATAGATTAAATCTTCTGAATTCTGAAATACATTTAAGTACATTGGTAATTGACTCATACAGGCCTCTTATTTGAGAGGCATTCTCTATTTCATATCCATACACAATACTCATATTATCCAGACTTCCAGACAATGTTTACTTTAATCTGCTTTCATCACATCATCTCTTTGGGGTGAAATTTGGAAGCTCACAAGATGATAATAGAAAAGATAAAGTATTTCACATTGTAATCACTCCTTAGGAATTTGATACAAATATCTAAATAACTTTCTATAAAATTTTTGTCACACACATGTATATACACACATACATCATATGTGTGCACAATGCACACTCAATATAAATGTACACATATGTGCATATACACACCTATATGTGCATGTACATGCATGCATATATTAGCATATGCCTGTACACATATATGTACATTCATACTTACAGATACACACACACTGAGGATAACACTGTGGGTAGCAGAAGGACACAATTTTTTTAATGTCATTACAATAGGAAGTGCCATGGAAGAATTTATAATTGTTCTTCAGAATGTTATGGCATAATGTCAAATACTTAAGCAAATGACATCTAGTATCCTTTTCTATAAAGTCAATATTAGTCATTGCCATAAAAGCATGTTTCACAATAAAAGAAACAATGAAAATATGCTCCCAATGAATATGGCTAATTGATAAATTGATTCTTCACATGGAATATTTCACCAGTAGTTCCAAATATGACATACTAGTCCCACATTCTCTTTGGTATTTCTCTTGAATCAGACTGAAATATTCAGCAAATCCTTAAGAAGAGGAGTACTTACCACTTATATTCATTGACCAACTCTACTCAGTAGCAAGCAAAATAGAGAGGGTTTGGTCAGCCTTCTACTTGGCTTATCTTGAGGGAAAAACAGATTTTCTCTTCCTACAGATTTAGTGTCAGTAATAAACTAGTCCGGTAGGAGTGAGATCTTAGTTTTATTCCCGGTATCTCACTGAAGAGTCCTATAGAGCAAAGCATTTCTCTGTGAGGGGAATAGGCATCTGTTACAAACAGATGGGCTACCCCAAATACAACATAATAGGTAATAGCAAAGCAGAATGCATAATCCCCAATTCTCTAAGTTGATTTAGTTGGGTGTTTGTTCATTTCAGAAAAAAAATACTGCTTCTGAGTTATTATCTCTTTTTAATATTTGAGGATTGAACCAAGAGCTCTATGATCTCATGATTCCAGTGAATAATTGGTCTTTAGGTGTGATTTAAGTACTCTCTACTATATTTTAGCTTTCCTTATTAACAGTCTCAGAACTTAAAACTCTTAACTCCACTGCTGCTTATCAATTTACTCTAGCCTATCTAAGGACACACTAAATGTATTTCTAGTTCAGGTTTACAGATTATATATGACTGTAAGAGCTGTGCATTGTTAATAGGAAGTCTTATTGTGTCTTAGAGCTAATAGAACTGAGATGGCATGCTTTATCAATGGGAAGTACTTATTAAGAAACTGCTCTACATACTGGACTAAGGGGAGTACTAAAAGGGAAAATAAGATGGAGTCTATGTTTTTAAGAACTGAAAAATTATAGGTGTTGATAATAAGTGTGTATATAAGAGTTAATAGTTTATAATAAAAAAGTTAGACTCCCAGGCAGTATTAAGTGTGACAGAAATTTAGAGAAAGGAAAGATTACTATGTTTTAAGATAACCAGGCAAGAAGCAATGTAAGAGACTGAGTTGAGTGTAACATTAAATGAAATATTAGGCAATCAGTGATCAGAGGATGTGGATATTTAGAATGGAGGGAAGATGTTTATAAAAGTGCTGATATCAGCTAGTCATGAAAGAAACAGACAGAAACAGAAAGAGACAGAAAAACAGACAGAAACAGAGAGACAGAGGAAGACAGAGACAGAGAGACCAACACACAGAAATAGGAGAGAGAGAGAGAGAGAGAGAGAGAGAGAAAGAGAGAGAGAGAGAGAGAGAGAGAGAGAGAGAGAGAGATTGAGACTCATAGAGACAGAGAGCAACCACTGAATGAATTCTATTCAACATAGTGTTGAGGGTACTTTTGTAGCTATAATCAAATTGTATACCCTCAAAATTTCTTCACTTCCACAACTAAACAAAATAAAAACAAAACAAATAGGAGTTTGCTTACAATGCTAGCATGAGTAGTAATGTGACCATTTTACAAGTGAATTCACTGTATAGTTCAGAGAATTTACATGATTTCTCCAGGCTTATATAGCTTGTATGTTATCAGAGATTGAAATGTTGCTCTGTCAATATAACTTCAAATCTAACCATCTTTCTTATAACCCTGGATAGGACCTAGTCCCTGAAAGAATTGAAGGTGGGAATGTAGACGATGATGGAAGAAAGTAGTTTAGTACTGAATGGAATAAAGTACTGGGTAAAGAACAAGGCAAGGTCTTAGGTACAAGAGGGAACTATAATGAGCCAGGTATATAAGTATAGCCCAAAGCGGAAACAGAACAAATGCTAATGATGCTGATCAGATAGAATAATGAATATATGATCCTTAGGTTTCTCATTCAAAAGAAAATAAATAGATTAGTCCTGTAACTTAAAGAAAGGCTACAGTTCTATGTGTAGATTCAAGTGTCTCCATCTGTGAAGGCCAGAGAAAATGGAGGCTATAAAAAAAGCCAGTCATTATTCTCTCACTCTGACTCCCACTAACTTTGATTTTTTCCTTCATAGAAATCAAGAATCACAGACTCAGAGGGTACTCAGTCTACATCTTATTTGACTGAGTTTCTCTTCCCTCTCTCCCCACATATCCAAGAAGCATCTTGTTTCTTCCACTTAAAGATCTATAGTTGTGGACATGTTGCAACATAAGACAGCTATTTCTACCATGACATAGCAGTGCTTGTTAAGTAGTTTTACTAAATTTAACACAAATCTACTTTTCTACAGTCATTTGCAACTGATCCCATTTATGTCTTTTGAGAAAAGAACATGTTTAACATTACTTCTATATGATAGAGATTTGAATAGTTGAAGGAAGCAATTGGGCACCCCCTCCCTTACTCCTTGGCTAGAAATAGCCAATTACTGCCAATGATTTTCATAGATCATAGTCTCCAATCTTTTCCCATCCTGGCATTCCATTTTGCATGTGGTACAGAAGGTCATTACCCATCCTAACCTGTAAAATTAAGAACAGAAAACAATACTTCAGGAGTGGAATATCAAATGTAGCTAACACTGTGAAAGTCTTGTGTCTTGTTTGAGACATTAAGCTGTTTAAATAATATTTTATCATATTTCCCAATTAAGACTAGAATTTTAATGATCACTCAAGTCCACAACATAGCAGGTTCATTAGCAGAAAAATGCTAAACAAAGTACAGTTGAAAATGAAAAATTAAAAAAAAAACACCTCAAAGTGCAAAAGCGAAAAAGCTACAAAATTAACTAATTAATAACCAAAAATTAAGAAAAGACCTTCAAAGGGATATGAAGAGAGGAGCTTGAGGGAGTTATATAGATGAAAATTACTATAAGCATATTCGGAATGTCCCAAAAAAATTCAGTGTAGCTTTAAGTTTTAATAGCTTTAAATTGCACTAAGACTTTTGGGAGATCTTTTCACTGCTGTATAGAGAATATATACAATTCCATTAACCATTTTATTAATTAAAATTAACATCTATAAGTATAGTTGAAACAAACTGTTATGATTAGAAAGTTTGAGAGACAGAATTTCTGGGTAATTTCATCATTTTATTAATAAAGTCAGCAAGTTATTAATGAAAGGCTGGCCATTTAGTTGTCCTCTCTGGAAGCAGAGTTCTACTGTGGCAAAGAGCTCAAAAGTAAAGTTAATTGAGTGGCAGTATGAGCAGGCAAAGGAAACAAAGCAAGCAGAGCAATCAAACCTTAGATTCCTTTTTTGGTGAGACAAAAAGGATCAAAGCATGGCCTGGGAGGAAGACAATGAAATCAGTACTACAGTATCAAAAACTTCCAAGAAAACTATGAGCTGATTACAGGCCATGGAGGAGCTCAAGAAGGACTTTGAAAATCAAGTGAGAGAAATGGAGGAAAAATGGGGAAGAGAAATTAGAATGATGCAAGAAAATCCTGAAAAGAGAGTCAACAAACTGAATGAAGTAAATAACAGCTTAAAAAATAGACTAACTCAAATACAAAAGAAGCCAAAAAGCCAATGAGGAGAAGAATACTTAAAAAAGCTGAATTTTCTAGAAGGAAAAAGAATTTCAAAAGCTCACTTAAGATAATAATTCCTTCAGAATTATATCAGAGCAAATGGAGGCTACTGAGAAATTTATGAGAAATCAAGATACTATGAAACAGATTAAAAAAATGAAAAAAAACAGATAATATGAAATTTCTTGTTGGAAAAACCACTGACCTGGAAAATAGATCCTGGAGAGACAATTTAAAAGGTATTATACCCAAAAGCCATGGTAAAAAAGAACCTAGAAATCATCCTTCAAGAAATTCTCAAGAAAAGAAACCAGTGGGCAAAATAGAAAATGAAAGAATTCGCTGATCACCTCTTGAAAAATATCTGCAAAAGAAAACTCCTAGGAATATTACAGCCAAGTTCCCAAAGTTCCCAGATCAAAGAGAAAATACTACAAGCTGCCAAGAAGAAACAATTTGAATATTGTGGAAACAATCAGGATAACACAAGATCTAGCAGCTTCTACCCTAAGGGATGGAAGGGCTTGTAATATGATATTGCAGAGGTCAAAGGAGCTAGGATTGACACCAAGAAGCACCAAGCCAGCAAAACTGAGTATGTTTCAAGGAAAAAATATGGTCATTAAAAGAAATAGAGGACTTTCAGGCATTTTTGATGAAAAAAAAACAGCTAAATAGGAAATTTGACATTCAAATACAAGAAGCAAGAGAAGCATGAAAAGGAAAACAAGGAAAAGAAATCATAAGAAACTTATCAAAGTTGAACTATTTACATTCCTATATGGAAATAAACTATAATTGTAACTTATAAAAGATTTCTCAGTATGATGATAGTTGAAAGGAATATAAATTGGTGTGTATGTGTGAGAGAATATGTTCATATTAATACATATGTGAGTGGGTGTATATATGTGTACAGTTATACATAGAGGGCAAAAGATCAGTTGAATACGAATGGATAATATTTAACAAATAGGGGTGGCTAGGTGGTGCAGTGAATAGAGCACCGGCCCTGGAGTCAGGAGTACCTGAGTTCAAATCTGGCCTCAGACACTTAACACAAAAAACTATCCGTGTGACCTTGGGCAAGTCACTTAACCCCAACTGCCCTCCAAAAAGCAAAAAAAAAATTTAACAAATAAAATTAAGAGGTGAGAGAGGAATAAAATGAGAGGAGACAGGGAGAGACAGAACAGGGTAAATTTTCTCCTAGAAAAGAGGCAAAGGAAAGCTGTTACAATGGAGGGGAAGAACAGGAAGGCAAAGGATAATGGGTCAACCTTACTCTCATTGAATTTGACTTAATGTGGTAATACTATACACACTAAATTGGGTAACACACCCTGCAGGAAAGTAGTGGGGAAGGAGATAAGGGGGGGATGATAGAAAGGAGGGAATATGGGGGGGGGTAGTTAGAAGCATGCACTTTTGAAAAGGGATATGGTCAAAGTAGAAAATAGAATAAGAGGGGGACAGGAGAGGATGGAGGGAAATAAAGTCAATAAAGTCAGTCTATCACAATATATCCACTATGGAAATGTATTGTTTAACTACACATGTACAAGCTATGTTGAATTGTTCATCTTTTCAGTAAGGGTGGGTGATGAGAGAAGAAGGAACAAATGTGGATTTCAAAGTTTTAAAATCAAATGTTTAAAAAATTATTATTATTTTTACATGCAACTGGGAAATAAGATATACATGCAATGGGATATGGAGATCCATCTTGCCCTACAAGAAAGTTGGAGGGGGATTGGGGGAAGGTATCAGAGAGAACTGATTGGGGAGGGGGTATTCAGTGGGATGTTGGGTAAGTGACAGATGGGGAGAAAATTTATTACTCAAAATCTTATGGAAATGAATGTGGTAAACTAAAAATGTATATAAAATTATTTTAAAAAAATAAGACTAAATTAGAGCAAAATATTTTAAAATTATATACACACTAAAAGTACTAGAAAACAAAAATAAATTCCTAATCACCACAAATTCCTGAGTACCACTACCCTCTCATAAAAATGTATTTGCAATGGACAGGATATTTATTTTTTATAAGCCAAAAAGAGAAATGTACTCAATTAAATTAGTGTTATCACAATAATTAAGTCTACCAGGCATTTAAAAATTTACTTAATATAGTTTTCTTCTCTTTATCTTTAAGTAGATCACTACAAATCAAGAAAAACAATTACATAGGCTTCCAGGCGGAGCCAAGATGGCTGTGTAGAAGCAGCAAGGTCCCACAGCTCCCACACTGCCACCCTAAACACCCATAAAATATGAGCCCAGATAAAGTCTAGGACTCTCTGACTCACACAAAAATACAGAGAACACATCTCTCTCTGAAGGCAACTCAGCAGCAGGGGCTCAGCTCAGCTGCTGGAGCGGAGGATGGAACAATCTGAAGCCGAGACTGTGGCCAGGCCTGGGGCGGTGGGAAGTATCCTGGCTGAGCTGAGCCAAGCGGGCACTGGAGCCAGTCTGCAGGAGAGATCTACATCCTCCAGCACCTTCACATCTGCCAAGGCATGAGGAATGAGATGGGAGAGGGGCAGCTCATACCTCAGCAAAGCAGGGACCCAGCCAGCCCAAAACCTCAGTGGCCACTCTAGGCCCCAGGGTGGCCTGGAGGAGTGAGCCTCCCAAGCTTCTACTTCAAAGAAAATCTAAAGCACCTGCTTAAGGGAATCTTCAAATCCTCAGAGACCGGTTAGTGAAAGTGAAACTTTGAAAAGTAATTTGGGGTTGGTAAAGCAGTTCAGCCAATCTACCCCCGGGGCAAGGAAGCAGTGGGGGAATGGAACTGCTGGAACCAGCGGTGGCCCTCACCAGGCTGCTTCAGAGCCCCTGGACTGCAGACTCCGAAGGGGGGCTGAATCAATTGATCAGGGCCAAGTGCTCTTGCATTGAGTGGCCTGGATCCAGATCGTGGTTTTGGGTGGTGGTCCTGGGGTGCACTTTCAGCAAGCCAAAGCTGGGAGGTCTTGCAACAACCCCCTAATATCTCCGGCAGCTGGGAAAACCCCAGCAATTTAGAACAGAGCTTCCCTCCTTGGAAGCAGAGTTTCACAGATGAAAAAAAAAACCCAACCAATTAATTGATTGGCCAACATGAGTAAGAGGAAGCAAAATAAACACACCAGTAAAACTCTAGAATCCTTTTTTATGGATAAAAAGGGGCAAAGCATGGAATGTGAGGAAGACAGCCCAGAACTCAGAACTCCCACACCAAATGCTTCCAAGACAATTGAAGAATTCCTAGAAG
>CM053594.1:227527994-227546375 GCA_028646575.1 Pseudocheirus occidentalis | reverse complement strand
TCTCCCATTGAATTTGGCTTAGGGAAGAAATGGCATAAACTCTAAACTGGGCATCATGCCACACAGGAGAGTAGGGGTATGGGGATGAGAGGGGGGAAGATAGAGGGGAGGGCAGGGTCTGGGGGAGGGATGTTGGAAGCACACACTTCAGTAAAGGGACAGGGACAGGGTAGAAAACAGAATAAGGGCGGGGGAGGGATAGGAAAGGGAGACAGAGGATCATTGTCACAATATGTCTACTATGAAGATGTCCTGTATAAACACACATCCACAGCCTGTATTGAACTGAGTGTCCTTCCACACTTAGTTCAGTGGGCATTGGTGACAAGGGAGGAATAGAAAGAATCTAGAATTTAAAGTTCTGTAATACCTGCAACTAGGAATTAAGATATACAGGGGCTGGGATAGGGAGACCCTCCCTGCCCTACCAGAAAATAAAAGAGCAGACCAGGTGAGGGGCTTTAAAGTAGGATTGCTGTTTTAGGGGTGGGGAAGGGGCAAGATGGGGAGAAAATTTGTAATTCAAAAATGTAATGAAAATAAATAATCTAAACAAGAAAACAAATTTTAAAAAGTTTAAAAAAAATTAAAAAATATAAAAATTTAAAAAAATAAAGAAGGCTTCCAATCCAAAAAAAAAAAAAGAAAAACAATTACATTCTAAAATCCAATGCAGATAGTGAATGTGATCATTCACTTAAATCCCTAAAAAATCACCACTGACCAATTACTGTAAACCCAAAATATCTTTAGGTGAAGCAGGCCTGAAAATTGCATTCATATTTTGTGCAAGCCTTGCAAAGGGTCGATAAGAATTTATGACTAGATGGTTCTAAGAATATTTGTAGGTTTAAAAAAGAGATTTTACAAGATATTTCCTCCATGTAATTACCAATTTTTCTTTTTTTAAAATACTGATATTAATACTTGATTAAACTAATAACTCCAAATAACTTAGTTAATCTCATAATGGAAACTTTAAGGTGAGTATTAAGAAGTTTACTTGCATTTTTACATGTGTTCTAATGACCAATTAAATACCAAACACAAGGAGAATCATATGTCTTGACAAGCTGAATAATTGAAAAATAATTTTATGTGAACTTCCCCTTAAATATAGGCAAAACTTTAAAGTTACAGTTCTTAAATTACAGTACTTTTACAGCACATTGTCAGCAGGGCTGATAGAATGGCTTAACAGTTTCCTAACACATTCCTTTTTTAAACAGTAACATTATTACTCTAACAACATCAAGATTATAAATGAAATTGTTTCTTACAACACAGGTGATACAACTATTTAATGAATTATACAATTTAAGAAAATTTAGAAGCATTAACAATAACATAAATAAGATTATGTATTTTAAGTTAGAAATTAAGCTATCACCAATCAGGTGATTTTCACTTAGTTAATGTACTTTCAAATTACCTCACACAGAAAATCAATCATCTCATCACCATTGGCATTGTATGATAATCACATCTAAAACCCATATAAAGTTATTAAAGATGAAGTAATTATACCTAATGAAAGAACTAATAAAAAAGCAGTTAACGTTTATATAGCATTTTACCTATCTCAAACACTTTACAATCATGTGATCTTCACAACAACAAAGGGGGGGGGCGAGCTATTCATATCCCTTTACAGAACTGTAATGCCAAACACATGAAGCTTTTCAGAGGGCTGCTGGTGTGAATAGCTTTAAGGTTCTGATCACATAGTATAGTGGACTATCTATCATTTAGCAGTAAATTAAAGCAAAATATTATAACGTAACAGCATTTCACTATAGTGGCCGCATATTTTAAAGTTTGAAAGATATCATTCACTAAGTCCTTAACTCAGTGATCCTTAAGGAGCAAGGCTCCTTTTTTGTTTTGTTTTGTTTTTGTTTTTGTTTTTTGTTTTCTTGTTTACATCATTCATTTTCATGGCATTTTTGAATTACAAATTTTTCCCCATCATTCCCCTGCCCCAACCCTAAAACAGCAATCCCACTATAAAGCCCCTTCCCTGCTCTGCTCTCTTACTTTCTGGTAGGCCAGGGAGGGGCTCCCTATCCCAGCCCCTGTGTATCTTAATTCGTAGTTGCAGGCATTGCAGAACTTTAAATTCTAGATTCTTTCCATTCCTCCCTTGTCCCCCACCCTCACTGGAAGGACAATCAACTCAATACATGCTGTGTATGTGTGATTATATAGAACATCTTCAGAGTAGACATATTGTGAGGATGGTCATCTGTCTCTCCTTCCTATCCCTCCCCCCACCCTTGTTCTGTTCTCTACTCTGACCCTGTCCCTTTACTGAAGTGTGTGCTTCCAGCATCCCTCCCGAAGACCATGCCCTCCCCTTCGTCATCCCCCCTATCATCCCCATGCCCCCTACTCTCCAGTGTGGCATGATGCCCAGTTTAGAGTTTATGCCATTTCTTCCCTACGCCAAATTCAATGAGAGTAATTGAAAGTAAAGTTGTAACAGTTAACTCTTGCCTCTTCTATATGGGATGATTAACCCCATTTTGTCTCTACCTGTCTCATCAATTTCTAGTCCTTTCCCACCTCAGAATTTCGCCTTTTAAAGTATCATCCCTTCGTATTCAATTCTACCTATACCCTCTATATATCCATACACACCTATGCTCAGATATGTATTCATATGCATATATAGCCTCCTATATGTACATATGTGTACGTATGCACATATATCTATGTACACATTTGTATTCCCTTCATCTATCCTCATGCTAAGAAATTTACTATTCATAAAGTTACTATTCATAAGTTACTATTATCATTTTTCATATTGCCATGTAAATAATTCAAATTTGACAAGTTCCTTATGATTTCTTTACCATGTTAACCTTCTCATGCTTTTTGGGTTTGATTGTCAAATTTTATGTTCAGTTCTGGTTTTTTAAGCAAGAATGCTTGAAAGTCCTCCACCTCATTGAATGACCATATTTTCCCCTGGAATAATATGCTCAATATTGCTGAGTAGCTGATTCTTGGTTTTAATCCCAGCTCCCTTAATTCTTGAAATATCATATTTTAGGCCCTGCGATCCTTCAGTGTAGAAGCTGCTAGATCCTGAGTTATCCTGATAGTGGTTCCACAGTATTCAAATGGTTTTCTCTTGGAGCCTGTAATATTTTCTCTTTAACTGGGTATTCTGAAATCTGGCAATAACATTTCTAGGAGTTATCTTTTGGGGATCTTTTTGAAGAGCTGATTGGTGAATTATTTCAAGTTCTATTTTGACCTCTGACTCTAGAACATCAGGGCAATTTTTTTTGAAGATTTCCTGAAGGATGCTTTCCAAGTTTTATTTTTGGTCATGAGTTTCATTTAGACAAATAACTTTCAAATTGTCTCTCCTGGATCTGTTTTCCAGGTCTGTGTTTTTTTTTCAAAGAGATATTTCACACTGCTTTCTTTTTTTTTTCATTTCTTTGTAACTGTTTAATAGTATCTTGGTTTCTCATAAAGTCTTTAGCTTCTACTTTCTCCACTCTAATTCTGATTGAATTATTCTCTTCAGAATGCTTTTGAGATTCTTTTTCCATCTTGGAAAATCAAATTTTTAAGGCATTTGTCTTCTCATTGCCTTTTTGGGCCTCCTTTGCCACTTGAGTTAATCCATTCTTTAAAGTGTTGTTTTCTTCAGTCAGGTTGTTGACTCTCTTTCCATGATTTTCTCGCATCATTCTCATTTCTCTTCCCAATTTTTCCTCCACTTTATTATTTAGTTTTCAAAGTCCTTTTCAGTTGATGTATAGCTTCTAGGCATTCTTCAAGTGTATATATCTATATCTGATCTATATCTATATCTATCTATGAATACATAGGTAGACAGGTATGGATGTAAATAAAATTTGTCATATTGGGAGAGATTAAAGAAAAAGAACATTTACTTGGTGCTCTAAGTAAAGGTATCATGACAGCTAATTTTTAGAAACCATAATTATCAAAGTTATGTGCCAGGGATGTACTTCTTTAAAAATAACTATTTGTGGAAGCGGAGCCAAGATGGCGGCATAGAAGCAGCAAGGCTTCACAGCTTCCACACAACCACCCTAAACACCCATAAAATGTGACCCCAGACAAAGTCTAAGACTCTCAGACTCACAAAAATACAGAAAACACTTCTATGGCTGAAGGTAGCTCAGAGGCAGGGGCTCATGGCGGTGGGCGAGGAGCCGAGGCAGGTACAGACTGAAGCCAAGACAGCAACCAGGCCCAGGGAGGTGGGAAGGAGCTGAGCTGAGTGGAGCCGAGCTGTGCAGCAGCCAGTATGTAGGAGAGATCTACAGCCTGCAGCACCTCCATATCTGCTAAGGAGTGAGGAATGGGGATTAGAGAGGGGCAGCTCGGGGGGAGGGGCTCATCCAGCAGGCCTGAAGGCCTGAGCAGAGACCTGGCTCAGCCCAACCGCACCCGAGGCCAGGCCAGGCCCCAGGGTGGCCAGGTGGAGCCAAGCCTCCAAAACACTAGCTTGATTCTACTTCAGAGAAGATCTACTGCACCTGTGGGAATCTCCACATAAAGCAAACCAGGATTAGAGATGGACAGTGAAAGTGAAACTTTGAAACTTAATTTGGGGGAGGAAATGCAGTTTGGCCAATCTGCCCCTGGGGCAAGGAAGCAGTGGGGGAGGGGAAACGCTGGAACCAGCTGCGGCCCCCACTGGGCTGCTTCAGAGCCCCTGGCCTGCAGACTCCATAGCGGGGCTGAATCGGTTGATCAGGGCCAAGTGCTCTTGCTTTGAGCAGTGTGGATCTGGATCATGGTCTTGGGTGGTGGTCCTGGGGTGCACTTTCAGCAAGCCAAAGCTGGGGGGACTTGCAACACCTCGGTAATAGCTCTGGCAGCTGGGAAAGACCCAGCAATTTGGAACAGAACTTTCCTCCCTGGAAGCAGAGTTTCACAGAGTTAAAAAACAAACAACCAATTAATTGACTGGCCAACATGAGGAAAAGGAAGCAAAATAAGAAGAGTAATAAAACTAGAATCATTTTTTGTGGATAAAAAGGATTAAAGCATGGAACTGGAGGAAGACAACCCAATCAGAACTCCCACACCAAATGCTTCCAAGACACTTGAAGAATGCCTAGAAGCTATACATCAACTGAAAAAGGACTTTGAAAACCAAATAAGAGAAGTGGAAGAAAAATTGGGAAGAGAAATGGGAATGATGCGAGAAAACCACGAAAAGAGAGTCAACAACCAAGGAGCAAACCTCCTTAAGGGACAAAAAGTACAAAGGTCAAAGTGCTCCACCCCTATGTCATAGTTAATCATGATCCTCTCAGTGAGAATTAAGTACTCAAGAAGAGGTCTTTCCATCTTGACTCAAAGCTGGCTCAGATTCAATGGTTCATCTTACATAGTCCCAGCTCCTGCCTTAATCTACCCAACTGTCACCTGAACTTAAAGGTAGGCAACTCTCAGCTTCTCATCCAGTTCCTTGTCCAACTGTCCTTCCAGTTCCCATTCCATAATGAAGCTTACAGTGTCTAGTCCACATTAAGTCCTCCACAGATTCTATTTCTGAAAAGACAAAACTTAACGTAGCCAAAACAGCATTCATGCACATTGACAGCTCCATCATCAGTTTACTATATGCCTATGAAATTAACACAAGCTCTAAGAACTCCACAGAAATCATCAGTACACTCCTAGGACCTGAAAATTCCTTCTCCAGGACTTCTGTAGACATCCAACCAGAAATTCCTCTGTCAGGGCTTGCAATAAGATCCCTGGGCTTCTGTACAAAGTATCAGAAACAAAAATCAACACAAATAGAACAGACAGAGTGTCTGATCACCATAAAGTTCCCCTTCTCAATTATGGTCTTTCCTAACTTTAGTGTCTCCATACATATGACCATTAGCTCCTCCCTATTGCATCAGCAAGTTACTCCCACTGTGGGATTGATCCCACAGCAAGTTATGTTTCTTACAAAAAAAAAGACTTGAGACATATTGGCTAGAGTAGACTTGAGGAGAGTGAATCACCAGCAGCTGTGGTGGTTTCCAGGCTTCTCAATAAATAAATGACAAAGAGAAAGTTATGGGTCAGTGGGGCACTCTGTGGGAACCAGGTGACAGAAGAGGCTGCTCCAGTCCCTGCTCCTGGTGCAAGAAGTGGCAGAGCCATGTTGGTTGCAGCTGCTGCCATGTAGCTGCCTCCAGGTCTTCTGGCCTGCAGATTGTAAGGGGACCAAGCAGCCATTCAGAGAGAAAATGTAGTAAACATGCTTTTTACTGCTTGGATCTGGATTGCTTTCTTGGGTGGTGGCCCTGGGGTAAGAAATTCCAGTGTGTCAGAGCATGTGGTTTCTGTAGAGAGAGTGCCCTCCTCAGACCTCAGACAACATTTGTGAAAACCCCAGCAATTTGAGAAAAACTCTCCACTCTGGAAGCAGAGTTCTACAGTGGCAAAGAACAAAAAACCAAGTAATTGGCTGGCAATATAACCAAGCAGAGGAAGCACAATCAGACCAAAGAATCCTTTTTGGGGGACAAAAGGGATCAAAAACTGGAATCAGAAGAAGTCAGTAAAGTCAATACTCCTGCATCAAAAGCTTCCAAGAAAAATATGAACTAGTTAATTAAAGTCAAGCATTAGCAGCTTTTTAGAAGTATATTACTGTGAACAGCTTTTAAAATTCTGATTACACAGTATAGCAAACACTCTATTCCATAAAAATCAAAGCAAAATATTCACAGTAAATCAAATTACCACATTCGCAATGTCACAACTTATCGCAGAAAATCAAAATATAGCATTCACAACAACTTATCACAAAAAAATGGCCACATAGTTCCTACAAAAGTGGTCCCAAATTTTACAACAAAGAACAATCATTTAATAACTCAATCATTCAATCATCATGAGGTTTGCCTCCTCAAGGAATACAAAGTACAACAGTCAACATTTTCCACTCCTGGGGCATAGTAAGTTTACTCAATCAGTCACTTATTCAGTCATCAGTCACTAAGTACAGTCATTTTCTCAATCAATCATTATATCAACTTGATCATTTAATCATCCTTCATCATTCACTATTCAGTTATCAGAAAATACAGACCCTCCACCTGGAAGTGACTAGTAAGTTTACAGTTTCTCAGTCAGTACACAGTATTCAAGTAAAATCTTCTTTCAGCTTGACTCAGGGTGGTTTCTTGGATTCCCTGGATCCCCCTCCTCAGTCTCAGGTCCTACCTGGATTCATCAAAAGGCCACCTTGGTTCAAAGGCAGACAGCTATCAGTTCCTTGCCCTACTCTCTATGCAGCCTCTGTTCCATGCTGAAGCTCACAGAACATAGTCCACCCTAAATCTTTCAAAGTCTCTGTTCCAGGGAAGTCAAGGCTCAACAAAGCTACAAAGAACATAGCCTCAAAAAAGTTTATTCAAAGTACTAGCATCATAGTCATGCTTCCTCAGTCTTTTGGCAGCTCCAGCTGGCCCTCAGACTCAGCAGAAATTTCAGCTGGTTCCCAGAATCAAAATCACTCTATCCAGGTTTTCAAAAATAAAAATCATTCTCTGGCCAGGGAAGGGGGATAATGAGAGTGGGGCTTTGTTCTTCAGTCTACATGGCTCCTCTTCAGCTGCCCTTGTGACAGCAGCTTCTGCCTCCATGGAGTTTGCTGCAAGAACATCTGTCTCCCTATCTTTGGGTTTTTCCTTACATACAGCATTTCCTCTCCCTGTTCAACCCCTTCCTGTTATGTGAGCAACAGGTGAAAGGAGTTAATTCTTTCTGTTTCTTTAAATGAGGCTTAATCTGAACTAGGTAATCAGTACTTCTTAGCTTAGCAATAGAAAAGAAAATTCAGATCTCATTACTACTACAGTTATTGGTCATGGAGGAGCTCCAAGAAGGATTTTGAAAATCAAATAAGTGAAGGAAAGATTGGGAAGAAAAATGAGAATTATGAAAGAAAATCATGAAAAGCAAGTTGACAGCTTGGTAAAGGAGACCAAAAAAATGCTGAAGAAAATAAAACCTTAAAATAGATGAGATCAAATGGCAAAAGAGACCCAAGAAACCAATCAGGAGAAGAATGCCTTAATAAGCCAAATTTGCCAGATGGAAAAGAAATTTCAAAAACTCACTGAGGATAATAATACCTCAAAATTGGATTGGAGCAAATGGAAGCTAATGACATTATGAGAAATCAAGGTAGTATGAAACAGATCCAAACAAATGGAAAAAAGAAGGCAATGTGAAAATACCTCCCTGGGAAAACCACTCACCTGGAAAATAGGTGCAGGAGACATAATTTTAAAAATTCATACTACCTGGAAGCCATGATCAAAAAAAGAGCCTAGAAATAATCCTTCAAGAAATTCTCAAGGAAAATTGACCTTAAATTCTAGTGCCAGGGCTCAAAATAGAAATGGAAAGAATTCACTGATTTAGGCTTGAAAAAGATCCCCAAAAGAAAACTTCTATGACTATCATAGTCAAATTCCAGGGTTTCCAGGTCAAGGAGAAAATACTATAAGCAGTCAGGAAGAAACAATTCAAGTATTGTGAAAACATAATCAGGATAACACAAGAACTAGCAGCTTCTACACTAAGGGATCAAAGTGGTTATAATATGATATTCCAGAGGTCAAAGGAGGTAGGATTAAAACCAAGAATCACCTACCCAGAAACCTGAGCATAATGCTTGTTGGCTAGATAGCACAATGAACAGAGCACCAGCCCTGGAGTCAGGAGGACCTGAGTTGAAATCCAGCCTCAGACACATAAGAATTACTAGCTGTGTGACCTTGGGCAAGTTGCTTAACCCCCAAAGCCTTCCCAAAACCCCCGAAAAAAACCAAAACATAACAAAAGTGAGTATAATGCTTTAGGGGAAAATATGGTTATTCAGTGAAATGGAGGACTTTCAAGTATCCTTGATTAAAAAACCAGAACTGAAAAGAAAATGTGACTTTCGAATACAAGAAGCAAGAAAAGCATGAGAAGGTAATCAGGAAAAAGGATCTTATTAAAGTTGAACTATTTACATTCCTACATGGAAAAATGATAATTGTAACTCATGAGACTTTTCTCAGTATGAGGATAGTTTAAGGGAATATATATAATTATGTATGTATACATACATATGTGTATGTATAGGAGGGTATATGTGCATAACTACATATGTGAATGTGTGTATATGTTTGTATATGTGTACATAGACATAGGGTATAGGATCAATTGAATAGGAAGGGATGATATTTAAAAAGGAAATTAAGAAGTGATAGAGGAATATAATGAGGGGAGATAAGGAGAGACTGAATGGGGCAAATTGACTCATATGAAAGAAGCAAGAGAAAGTTACAGTGGAGGGGAAAAGCAGGAAGGTGAAAGGGAATGGATCATTCTCACCCTCACTGAATTTGGCTTTAGGAGGGAATAACATGCATCCTCATTGGGTATCTTATCCTACAGGAGAATAGGGGGAAAGGAGATAGGAGGGGGGATGACAAAAGGGAGAGCAGGTTGGGGGGGAGAGGGTAGTTAGAAGGATATACTTTTGAAAAGATACAGGGTTGTAACAGCAACCAGTTTAGCAGATACTTAGCCCTTAGTAACCTAGGGCTAAGTATGGAATGTTTGACCTAAGTATGGAAGGTGTGAACTCTGTCCCACTGTGGAGAAGGCTGAACTCCCCTGTTGACATGGAAGAAGGGGATTGGTTCAGACAGAAGGCCAGTGTGTGTATCTAAGCAAGAATTCCAGAAACAGAGAGACAAAATTGGAATGTTCTTCCTGGTGAAGGAAGCATCATGGAGACTGAAGCCAGCTGAGGAGGGGGAGAAGGGGGAAAGTTTTTCTCCCAGCATCTGAAATCTGAGTAAGAACTAAGACAGAGTTTTCCTAAGACCAGAATCTGGTGAAAGTCACCTTCAAGGCTGAGAGGGTTTGCCTGGAATGCCTCCTGCAATGCTGATATTCCTTCTGGGTCCTAGGGCCAGCTGAACTTCTGGAGGACTGAAAATGCATGACCTGGATAAGACTTTGTTTGTGGCCTGGCTGATCCTTGAGTTCCAGGCAAGAAAAGTGGTGAAGGGTTTGATAAGTGCTGGACCCTGTGAACTTCAGCATGCCAGGGACTGCTTGGAGGACTGGACAAGGATCTTGGGGCTGTTTACCTCTGAGAACTGGGCAAGAACCTGGCAGCTGTCTGCTTCTGAATCCAAGTGCCTGTTTGGTGGATTCAGGAGAGATCTGGGACCATGGAAGGGGGTCCAGGGACTCAGGGAGACCACCATGAGACAAGGCGTAGAAAAAGCCTCCCCTTGGATGAAATTGAGGTTTGCTGGACACCAAGGGGTGGAGGTTTTTTGTGGTTTTCTAATGATTGTATTTATTGACTGATTGAGTTGATGTATGATTGCCCCATGAGTGAAAGATTGATTATTGTAGTATGAATTGATTGAAGGATTAAATATTCATTTGCCCCATAAGTGGAAGACTGATTGCAATATTATTAATTGATAAAATGACTTGTTCTAAATATTGTGGCCACCGAAGTTAAAATTGTGTAGCCATTCTAATGGTAAGTTATTGTAAACACTATATTGTGATTTTCTGTGATAAGATGTAATGTTGTGAATATTGTATTGAACCTTGATTTGCTGTGAATATTATAGTGTGATATCTTGTGAATGTTTGCCTTGATTTGTATTGGAATAAATGGAGTTCTCACTATACTGTGTAATCCAAACCTTAAAAGCTGTTCAGAGTAGTATTTTTTATGAATCTACTTCAGCATGGCATTACGAGGGTCAAAGCAGAAAAAAGGATAAGGGCAGTGTGGAATAGAATGGAGGGAAATATGATTATTTTTTACAATACAACTATTATGGAAATATTTTGCATAACTACACATTTATCACCTATATTGAATTGCTTATCTTCCCAGTGAAGGTATGTGGGGAGGGAAAGGGGAAAGAATCTGGAACTCAAAATTTTAAAAACAAATGTTAAAAACAATATTTTACATGCAACTGGGAAATAACATATTACTGGAACTTGGGTACAGAAATTCATTTTGCCCTTCTAGAAAGTTAGATGGTGTATGGGGAAAATGTAAGAGAGAGCCGATGGTGGAAAGGGGTATTCAGTAGTCTAGCCATCTTGTATTGGGGGATCTGGGAAAGATGGAGAGAAAATTTGTAACTAAAAATCTTGTCAAAATGAATGTTGAAAGCTAAAAATAAGTTTAATTAATTAATCAAAGTAAAAAACCACAAAAGCTTGTTATAATATATACTTGAACACAAAGAAGGTGCTAAATACCTAAGTGGTGAAACGAGGCACTAAGTATTTTTTGTTTGCCTTTACAAGGACAGTAACTGAGGTAAATAGAACTTTATTGGTGCCTTGCTGTGATAATAATGAAATGTGAAGATCCCAAGGTGAGAGTTACTTAGCAACTAGTTTCAAAGTAAGTCTCTGTTAAAGAAACAGAAGGTATGGACCTCTGTTGCAGATGAACTAGGAAGGGCCTGAGGAAGCAACCCCTGTTGCTGTTGTAACAGGAAGGAGCTAAACATGATGGAGATATATTACATTTAAGGAAGAGCACAAGCTGGACACTCAGAACTTTTGGGGACAAGCATCTGAAAGCAGAGCAGCTGCTGCCAGAGAGAGAGAATTTATCTCAGCAAACATCTGAAGTTTGGGCTGCTGCTGCTGGACTAGAACTTCTGTGGAGGAAGTGATTTTGGTTTTTGAGAATGGGAGAAAGTGATTTTGATTTTGAGAATGGAGGTGCTGAAGATTTCTGAGAGCCAGCTGGAGCTGACAGAGGAAGCATGACTGTGGTGGTGATATTTTCTCTGTCTGTGACTCTGTTAAGTTTTCTCTTCCCAGGAAATAAACTGTGAAGGACGTGAGGTCGACTGGACACTGTGAGCCATGGAAGCTTAAAGCCTGACCTGAGTCAAGATAAAAAGACCTCTACCTGGGTACTGATTAGTGACCAATGAAATAGTACTGAGTAGTGACTGACAAAATTGTTATTTATTAGTGACCTAGGGATGGAAGGCTTGTGTATATTCCGCTAGCCCTTAAGAGAGTACTGAGGAGTGACAGATATTGTAACTTTATTGCACCTCATGGATGGAGGGCTTTGACCTTTGTACTTTGTGTCCTTTAAGGAGGTCTTGCCTCCTTGAGGATGATTGAGTTAAGGATTAAGAAGGCTCTCCTCCTTAAAACTGATTGAATTAAGGACTTAACTAAATGATTGTCTAAATGAATTCACTTTATTTAAAAGAGAATTGAATGATTGAGTTACTAATTGACTGACTTACTAAATAATCGTACTTTGTTAAAAATTATGTGACCACTTTGTTGATAACTAGTAACAATTTTAGTGACAAATTGGTGAGGTGTGACATGATGAATGCTGTGTTTTGATTTTCTGTAATAAGTTGTAATATTGCTGTACCTTGATTTTATGTGAATGTTTTTCTCTGATTTGTTATTGAATAAATAGTTTGCTATACAATGTAATTAGACTCTTGAAAGCTGTTCACAGCAGCAGTCCTCTAGAAAGCTGCTTGTGCATGCCTTTATACAAACACCAAATTTTTTTTAATACCAAATACCAAATATCTTTTATATTAGGTTCTAATTTACAACAATTATTGCAATTGGAGAGCACACTCAGAACATATTCTGATTGCCTTCAGATCTTGGCTTAAATTAAATCAAGTACAAATTCCTAATTGCTAATGGCAACATTTTAATTTTGAAGGCCTAGCACTAGAAAAGAATAAAAAGATTATTTTCTATAAATTCATATAGATTTTTAAAGATACATGGTATCAATCCCCAGTTCCCATATAAATGTTTCCTTTACTTCTTTAAAGAGGTAGAAACATTGCTTCTACTTTTGAGACTTATCACAAAAAATCTTCCAAAAGAAAATGCATTCCACTTCCCCATTCCCATCCTCCTGGGAATTTCAAGATGCATATATGAGGAAATACATATAAGGTTTTAAAAACAATTTGAAATAGCACATGTTATCAGCTTGGCTGGGCTAAAATATCCAAAGACTCTTACTTCACCTGTTGTTTTTTGGCTCAGGCAAAGAGACTGAAGGAATTTGATTTAATGCTGGCAGGGTGTGGCCCATTTCTCCAAGCATAAACCTTCAGAAATTTCACAGAATTACTCAAGCAATAATTAAATAACTGAACAGCACAAGGAAGATTTTATGATTTTATATAATAATAAGAAATCATAAAAAACAATATCTTTAACATATCCATTAGTTATGTACAGTTAGATTTAATATTTCCTTTTTATAGATTTACCTTGAAAGGCGGGTGAGCATGACTAACCAGATAATTATCTTATCTGACTCCTGAACTAAAAATGATTACAGAATGATTTCTATTTTTTTTTCTTTTGTAATTTCTACTTCTTAACTGAAGTCAAATCACCGCAATTTAACTACCCAAGCACTGGGGCTAGATCCTGAAATTTTAAAATATTGACATCCTAACTCAGTTGCTTATATGATACTGAGTATTATTATTTTTTTACATCAGCCTTTGAGAGTTAAATCCAATACCTAAAAGACGAATTTCTATTTCTACCAATATTTATAATACAATATATTATCAAATGAATGGTAGTTATTACCTTTATACATGTTACAAATCATTTAACTGGGGTAACTTGACTTAAAAGCAGACAACTAACAAGTTTCCTGATGTCAGGTGGGAGCCACAGGAGCAGGATCTTTTCAAGCAGGTACTGTAGGTTCACTCTTGATCATATAGGGTCACAAGTAGGTTCACTCTTGATCTGGGCAGATAAGACAGTAATAGACATATAAAGAAAGGTTAAATAAGTTTACTTTATTCTAGGCTTCTCAAGAGAGTTGCTGATAATGGGAGCATTAACTCCTCCAGCATTCCCTAACTATTTTTCTAGCATGGGCAGGTGAGAATATACTAGGACCTACAACTTTCACTTGTCCTCTAAGTTTTGATGGGAGCTAGTCAAGTTTAATACAAATTAATTAATCTCCCAAGCCTTGAGGGAGTTGGTCAAGGCATACTCATCGTTCCAGCTTGTGCATTTCCTCCATAAGACTTTTTTGTGCTTTTTTTTTTTTTGAGGGCAGTTGGTATTAAGTGACTTGCCCAAGGTCGCATGGCTAGTTTTTGTGTTAAGTCTGAGGCCGGATTTGAACTCAGGTCCTCCTGATTCAAGGGCCAGTGCTCTATTCACTGTGCCACCTAGCCTTCCCCATTTCCTCCATAACACTTAATTGAGGCCAGTTAAGGCAAGCAAGCACAAATGCACATTCCCCTTGTGCGTTATTATTCCCCACTTTCTGAGCCGTGCTTACTTGATATATAGGGTAACAGAGAAAGAAGGCAATTTGCCAGCATTAGCATCACAAATGTGCATTAACTCCTTATATCTCACTGTGCAGTCACAGTTGATATTTAGAAGTATAAATGCAAATGTTTATATTATTTATCATCAAAAACTCTGCAGTAGAGATGTTTACAAGCCATGACCTTGGGAACTAGAGATTTTTATGGCCATGAATCCTTGGTAACTAGTATCTATGAACATGAGAACTATTATCAAAAAGAATAATAAAATTCACCTCACTTACATCTGATATATTATAATGATATTGAGATGTAATAAATTTTACTAAAAAAGAGACCAGATGAATTTAATTATATCTGAGTCTATTTTCCAAATATTATCATACAAAATTTAATTTATGATTTCAGTTATTTACTATTATACTTTTTTGCAAGATCTCTTTATTCCAATCATTTGATATTATGAGATTCACTATTTCCAGTCAATCTCCTACAAAAGATTTTTAAAATGGCAGTACATAACAGATTTTAATTATCTTACTTAGCAACTTCATGCTTATCAAATATCACCTAACTTTATATAATTTCCTGTATTAGATTTCAAACCAAGTTATGATGTTTCCTTAATTAATCTTCCCATCACATATCAGACTATACCTAATTCCAGTGGTTTATAATATTTCTCTTGTCTGCATTCCTCTTATCTACCTCTCCTACTTTGACCACACTTTGAAAGGGAGAGGAGACTCTTTTTTATTAAAAAAAAACACATTCTAAATTCTATGTACAGAGTAGTTAAAACTTCCATGGGGCTAGGGATAGGACTGGTTGTTCTCCCCTCAACTCCTCATTTCTTTTTTCAGAAAGTCTCTTCCCTTAAAACTAAGGCAATAACTATTTGAAAGCCCTCTAACCAGTACAGGTTTTGACTCTTCAAATCAAGTTTAAAATGTTCATTTGACAATAACAACCAAGGTCCTATCTCTTATT
Organism: Pseudocheirus occidentalis; assembly: GCA_028646575.1. Classification (NCBI taxonomy): domain Eukaryota; kingdom Metazoa; phylum Chordata; class Mammalia; order Diprotodontia; family Pseudocheiridae; genus Pseudocheirus; species Pseudocheirus occidentalis. The sequence goes on along the minus strand of CM053594.1, from coordinate 227,531,004 downwards.
GAGCAAAAATTGATTTTTTTTTGCTTTTTGGAGGGCAATTGGGGTTGAGTGACTTGCCCAAAAGTCACAAGGCTAGTAAGTGTGTCAAGTGTCTGAGGCCACATTTGGACTCAGGTCCTCCTGAATCCAGGGCATTTACTGCACCACCCAGCCATACCATAATTTTTTTCTATAGTTCCTAGCTCTACCTAGTCTCAGCTCTTGCAGTTAGGATTTCACAAAGCTTCTAATAAATATTCCCATTCAAATCCATTCAAGACTTTCACTTATCTGCCACATCTCATGCTAGCTATACATTTTGTCTCCCTTTCTTCCAGTTCAGAAAAAAATACCTATCTTTGTTATTTAATTTAATCTTAGATAAATTTGAATTTTACTGCATTTGCCCATGTAAAGCCAAGCACAAACAGCTCTCTAGAGGACAGCTACTATGAATAGTTTTAAAGTTCTGATCACATAGTATAGTGAACTCTCGATTTATTCAGCAGTAAACTAAAGCAAAAGATTCACAGAACCCAAAGTACAGCATTTACAATGATATAACATAACAATTTATTTCTAAAGTGACCACATAGTTTTAAACAAAAGATATCATTCACTAAGTCCTTAATGCAATCATCCTTAAGGAGTAATCCCCCTTAGGGACACAAAATACAAAGGTCAAAGTTCTCCACTGCTAGGTCACAGTAAATAAAACCCTCTTTATCAGCATTAAGTACCCAAGAAGAGTTCTTTTCATCTTTACTCAAGACTCCAAAACTCCATGGTTCCTCATCATCAATTAGGAACTGGATGTTTTGATTTAAATTAGGTAAACATTGGGAAAAAGTGAACAATTCCTTTTAAAGTATAAAATTATGGAGAACAAACATAGGTGTAACTAATATTTGTTGAGAATAGATTTCAAAGAGTCCAAGGTGATGCTAGGTAATCAGTGCCATTGACTTGACAATTTTAGAGAAGGATATCTTGAAGATACAAAGAAAATAAAACCAAGTGAAAAAATAAATTGTGCAAACAGAATGGTGTGGATAAACAGAGAACTCTCAATAAAGTGAGATTTTTTAGAGGATATGTGCCTTCTTGACTGATAAAAAAAAAGGTCAAAAGACAGAAAAAGGCAGTTTTCAGAGGAGGAAACACAAGCTATCAATGGACATATATATGTAATCTATATCCATATCCATATCTTTATCTATATTTATATCTATCTATCTATATCTATCTATCTATCTATCTATCTATCTATCTATCTATCTATCTATCTATGTCTATCTTTGTCTCTCTATACATACACACATTTCTAGCAGGTTTTTTGGCATAGCAAAGTATTTGAAACTGAAGAAGATTGTTCATTAATTATTGCCCTTTGTTCTTAAAAAAAGAGCCAAAATGGCATCACTCTTTTGGAGTCAAGATATAGTGTGTTTGACCAGACCAATATGAGTTTGGGAAGGCTCTTACTATAGGGGAAAAAATTCTTCACGTGAACAATTGCTGTGGAAATGTCTCTAAGTTTGAACATCTAATGAGACTTTTGAACTACTACAATTATGCTTTGTTCATAGAGCACAATGTCTTCTTTAATGAAGGCAATGCCATTCCAGGTTGTTCTTCTCAGGAGTCTCCCATGTCATGAATCTATTCCAAATGTCTTCAAAGAGATCTTAAGAATGTCCTTATATTTTTCTTCTGACCTCCATTTGAGTACTTGCCTCACATGAGTTATTCGTAAAATAATCTTTTAGACAAACACATTTGAACAAAACAACCAGTCTTTCTAGTTGCATTCTTTGAAGGATAGTTTTCTTTGGTACTTTTTCCCCCATTTTTCTCAATTGTATTTTTAAAGGATTTGTTCAGTTTTTCTTCTGTCTCCCTTATGGGACTTTTAAAAATCCTTCTTGAGCTCTTCTAAGAAGACTTTCTGGGCTTGAGACAAATTCATATTCACTCCTCTTTGAGGTTTCAGAAGTGGGTATATTGACCATGTTGTCCTCTCCTGAATTTATGTTTTCATCTCCCTGTCACCAAGATATTTTTCTACTGTCATTGATTTTTTTTGTTCTACTTCTTCTTGCTCATGTTGTTTGCCTTTTCTGACTTAAAATTTTTCTCTGTTTCTGGGGTCTAGGGGGCCTGTCCCAGACTTCTTCTGCTGGGGTCTAGCAGGCTGGTTACTGGTTTTCTGTGCTGAGGCCTCAGGTACTGGCAGCTGCCTACTGTAGTTTACCTGGTGCTGAGTTGGAGTTGGTGGTGGTGGCTGGCATGTTCCTTGTGTTGGATCTTGCTTGCTCCTCCACTCTAGGGCTCAGAATCTCCCATTGGTTGGCTGAGGTGGGGCTTGCTGCAGGCTTGCTAGGATACATGTCCTGTCCTTCAGCCACAGCAAGAGGGACATTTCCTGTTAATACCCCTAGCATCCCAAGCTAAAAGATTGCTGTATCACATCTTTCTGCTGGCTACACTATTCCAGGATTTTTCCTGGAAAATTTTTCTCTATGTTTTTTGAGGTCAATGATGGAGGGTGAGAACAACTTAGTGTTTACTTTAAAATCATTTTGGAGGGGGGCGGAGCCAAGATGGCAGCATAGAAGCAGCAAAGCACCACAGCTCCCCACAAACATGCTAAAAAACTCATAAAATGGGACGCTAATCAGATTTTCAAGCTCCAAAACTCTCCAAAAGACAGAAAGCACATCTTTTGCTACAGGCAGCGCAGCAGGCGGGGCTCTTCGCAGCAGTCTGGGACCCACGGCCGAAACCCCAGCTGGCTCAGGCCCTGGGGCATCAGGCAGGGAGCCGCGTCTATAAGAGAGCAGATCGGCTACACTGGAGGCACAATTACCACATCTATCAGGCCAGAAGAAAAAAAGGCTAAGAGAAAGGTCAGTGGATTTTGATAACTGGGGAGGAAAAGAGCGGTCCGGCAAAACTGCTCCCAGGGCAAGGAGGCAGCAGGAGGCGGCTGTAGCAACAGGAACAGCTGAGAGCCGCAGCAGCTTCCACT
>CM053594.1:227493789-227527494 GCA_028646575.1 Pseudocheirus occidentalis | reverse complement strand
GGGCATAAAAGGGAACAGATTGTGAGAGGGGCCTTACAGTGGGATCAATGTTCTGGGCTTGGGGGTAGGGGCAAAAAGGGGAGAAAATCTGTAACTCAAAACCTTGTGGAAATGAATGATGTAACCAAGAGAATAAATTAAAATTAAAAAAAAAACCATTTTGGTTCCTGGAAGTATAAATAGGTGACTTTCAAACTTTCATTCTATGAGTTGATAGCCCCAACAGTAGCTCACACCACACCTGCATGCCTTGCATAGGACTGCACTTCTCCCTCACCCAATTCTGATAGAGCTCCCTCTCCATCCTATATCCAGAGGTATGGAAATTTCCACTGTTGCCAATGTTTCAGGCTCCTGGGGTGTGCTCAGCATTTGCTATGGTCAGGTCTGTGCTGGTACAGTCCAGGTACTAAACTGTGCTTCTCTCCCAGCCCAGTATATTAGACCCTTCCTGTCAACCTTCTAGATTGTCTTGGGCTGGACATGTGCCACATTCTGTTTCTTTGTGGATTTTGCCTCTAGAATTTGTTCAGATTAACTTTTTAGAAGTATTTGAAGGGGTTTGTGGGAGAACTCTGGTGAGTCCCAGCTTTCATTCCACCATCTTGGCTCCACCCACTCCCCCCCACAGGATAGTTTTAATGCTTAGAAGTTTATCCCCAAAAGAGACTTCAGTATCCAGTAACTTACCTTTCAAGATGAACTTCAAAATCCTCTTAAGACAATTCAAATGGAAACCATTCAGTTTCTTGACATGGTGCCGATATATTTTCCATATTTTACACGCCTACAAAAATGAGATCAGTACAACTATTCTGAAGATCTTCAGTTTGGCTGGCATTCTATAATACCTGTTCCCTCTCACACTTTCCTTCAGAGCCTCCCAGACACTGAGCTAGCTCTGACAACATGTGCATCAACTTCATCAATTATGTCTATATCCCTGTAAAGTATTACTCCCAAGGTTAAGAGAACTTTTCCACAGCATTCATTATTTCTCTATTTACTATAATCAAAAGTTCCATGTATTGATGCTGTGCTGCTAGTTGGTGGATAACGTGTGCTTTCTTGCTAATAATTATTAGGCCAAAATTAACACAAAGAGCTGGAGACATGCTTTGTTTCAGCTTAGCTTTAGAGGCTACATTGAGTGCACAATTATTTGTGAATAAAAAGTCATGCACGAGTTTTTCCTCCCCTTGAGTCTTGGACTGCAGCCTATTCAAGTTAAACAATTTATTGTCAGTGCTCATTAATTAATGAATGGATATACACACATGCATAAATGCATGCATCTATGTATGTATGCATCTATGTGCATGTATATGTGTGTATATGCAGGTATATATGTATGTGTATGTGTATATACAAGTATTTATATACATATATGTATATAAGCATATAAAGAACACATGCCATATTCAAATCTGTATACATATGCATCTATCTATACACAGTTGTCAGGAACATATATGTGTATATATATATATATGTGTGTGTATATATATAATGCTATATTATGTCATATTATATCAAATTGTGTCATATTATGTAATGTCATGTCATATCATGTCATGTCATAACATATCATATTGTATCATATTGAGAGATTATATTATGTTACATTATATCATGTTATATCATATCGTGCCATAGCATTCATGTCATATCATGTCATTTACTTCATGTCATATCATATCATATATCATATCACATGAATATCTGTCATTATATATTTATATATCCACATAGATAAACAGTATTTTGTTTAGCAAAACACAGTATTTTCTTAAATATATATATTCACCCATTTTCATTCCCTGTAGAAAGTGGCCTTTTAAAGAAAGCCAGCAATCAGAGTACTGGAGGGAGAAATGTCCATGTATGGGGACTGTCAGAAAAAATTCCCAGAGATAAGAGATGGACTGTGTTATTTGTGGAATATCCAGGAGTTCCATGTCACTTGATCAAAGAGAACATGTTGAATAGTAAGGTGAAAGAAAAGTGCAAAGGCTGCAGGGGGCTAGGTTATGAAGGGTTTTGAATGCCAAATCAAGTTTTTTGTAAATGCTCCTGGAAGCAATAGGAAGCCACTGAAGTTTATTGATGGTAGCGGAGGAGTTTGGACATGATCAGATCTGTGTTTTTAGGAAAACCACTTTTGTGGCTGAATGGAGAATAGGGTAGAATGGTGAGAGATTTGAGGCAGATAGACCAACAGGCTATTATAATAATAGAGATATGGGGGGATGAGTGCTTCTAGTAGCTTAGTTGCATTGTCATACGAAATAAATGGGGCATATTGAAGAGACAAGGCAAATGTAAAATGAACTAGACTTAGAATAGCTTGGATGTGGAGGGGTGGGGAGAGAGATAATAAGGACTCCAGGATGACTCCTAGATGAAAGCCTGAGGAACTAGGAAGATAGTGTTGCCCTGTACAGTAATAGGGAACTAAATGGACAGGGGGGAGGAAATTTAGGGAAAAGATAAGAAATTGTGTATTGGACATACTGAGTCTAAGATATCTCCTGGATATCCATTTCATGATATGCAAAAGATAACTGGAGATGTGAGATTGGAACACAGGGAAGAAATTAGGACTGGAGAGGTAGATTTAAGAATCATCAGTATAAAAATAGTAATTAACTTCATGGGACCAGATGAGAGTACCTAATGAATTAGTGTGGAGTAAGAAGAGAAGAAGACCCAGGATGGAACCCTGAGGGACACCTACAGTTACAGGACATGATCTGGGGAGAATCCATCAAAGAATAAAGAAATGGAGTGGTCAGGTAGGTAGGTGGAAGAGTAGGAAAGAGTGGTGCGCCGAAAATCTAGAAAAAAAATTTATATATATATATATATATATGCTAATATATTGCTATATATAATAGAGAAAAGAGAATATCAGGGAGGATAGTGTGATCAACAGTATCAAAGTCAGCAGAGAGGTCAAGAAGAATGAAGACTGAAAAAAACACCATTGGATTTGGTAATTAGATCATTAATAACTTTGGAGAGAACAATTCCAGTGGAATGGCAAGGTCATTTATATATTTCTGTATGCGACCATAGGATTTTTCTCGCTGGGTCCTATGGGAAGACTAATGTCTAACCAGCAGGCAGAAGTATCCACAGGATGAACTCATTTTCTAACTATTCTGAGAGAGATGAGGCTGTCTACCATGGGATATTAATTTATAGTTAAATGGATTTTGTTGACTAAAGCTGCATATAAATAAATACACGAATGAATAAGAAAATATTGTGAAGCTTTGGCAAGTTTACAAGGTGCTTTCATTCACAGTATTCAGTTTGGTCCTTAATACATCCTTGCAAGGGAGGTACCAAAAATGATTCCCATTTTAAAGATGAGGAAGCTGAGGTTCTGAAAAGATGGGTTACTTGGGCAAGCTTATTCTGCTAAGAGTAGTGGAGCTGAGATATAATCCCTTCTTTTGATATTAATTAATCTTTTGGCCATGCTATACTGGAGACAATATGTCTTTTCTTTAGTTGTTTCTGTCAAGCTCCTACCTCAATTCTAGGTCTGTAATAGACGTAGAACTTGTTTGATACCACTGCTAATCTATCATCATGACATAATCACAGAATTCGAAGAGATTTTGGATTCCATCTTTTGTATGCTAGTGCTCATGGAAGGAAATAGGACACTACTTTTCAATATCGCTAATATGCGAGCATCTAGTATTTTTTTTCACGTCCTCATAGTGAGGGGAGTTTCCCAAAGTGTTTAATTCTACTTTTAGACAATTCATTTTTTTAGGAATTCTTTGCTATTATCAATTCTAATTTGTCTCTTTTAACTTATTTTTATTGCTTCTAGTTTTGATCTCTGGGGCTACTCAGAAAAAAAAAAAAACTCTGTCCTTCTTCTATGGGATGACCCTCCAAACATTTTAGGAGAGCTAAAATAGTTGTCCTATTTAGCTATGGTATACCCCACATGCACTTGTAAAGTTTTCTTCCGGCGAAACAGTTCTCTTTAATTCAACTAATCCTCATGTGACATGATCTCAAAATACTTCAATATCCAGGTTGAAGATAAGTCTGTAGATATTTTTTTTCATTTAAGTATTTTGCCAATAAAGTATAACAGATTTTTTCTGACATAGCAGAGCAGAACATCATCTCTCTAATTTTAGATATTATTCAGATAAAGTGTCTCCTGCTCCCTGGATTCCCTAAATTATCAGGCCAATATACCTCCCCTCATAGTATTCTGTGTTCATTTTCATTTAACCATATAATTTATTTGCATTTTTTTTAATTTTTTGACTTTTGGAGGGGGGAAGGTAGGGCAATTGGGCTTAAGTGATTTGTCCAAGGTCACACAGCTAGTTTTTTCTGTTAAGTGTCTGAGGTCGGATTGGAACTTTGGTCCTCCTGACTCCAGAGCAAGTCCTCTATTCACCGAGCCACCTAGCCATCCCCATAGAATTTATTTTTAATTAATAAATAACCCTATTTTTCTATCTGCCTACATACACTCCCATGTTTAAAGCTAAAGTAAAATTCTCTCCATCAATTTAGGGGTGCTAGAACTCCCAAAATGTCAGGATACAGGGTTGTGTCTCCTTGAATGAATTCATATACTCCAACCATATTGTAGTCAAGTGACAAAGTTCTATTGAGATGCTCTAAAGTGGGCCAAGTTCTTTAGGGAACTTACAAACTAACAAGTGTGAGACTAAAGCTTATATAGAAAAAGAGTGAAAAGAATGCCAAGTATGCTAATTAGATGATCTGAGGTAGGATTAAAGACTGGTCAGTCTTCAAAGGAATATACAAGAAGTCCAGCTGTCTTGGACACAGATGACAGTGGTCTGGACTTCTGGAATGTATGAGAAAATTCAGGGAGTCAACATAGCTGCCTCTGTTGATACTTGGGGATATTTGGGGAGAAGGGATAATATAGTTCTGTTTACACAAAGGCTTTCCAGGGGTATGGAGGCAAGGACAAGCACCCCTGCACCTTCACTGAAAGGTTTTATCTGAGGAATTACAGAGACATGTCTGTATGTGCCTGCAACAATGAAAGGGATTTTTTTTTCAAAGAGACTTTCAAAGATAGTGGGTTGCTTCCAGAAACATGGTATTTTCCTTTGGGGTCCAGGACTCATCATGGTCATCATCATCATCATCATCATCATCACCACCTCTCTTTCTATGTGTTTATGCATGTATGCCTGCATGCATGTGTGCATATACACATATATTTACTTATCTCTCTCCCCATATATGTGTATGTGGTGTCTGTGTATATTTACACATGTACCCACACATATACATATACACAGAAGCAAAACCATATCCATTTATCTAAATACACATATTCAAACTGATGATAAATGAGTATCCTATCTAAAGTCATCCAAGAGAGACAGAGAGAGAGAGAGAGAGGAGAGACAGAGAAACAGAGAGAGAGAAAGTGAGAGAATGAGAGAGAGAGAGAGAGAAAGAGAGAGAGAGAGAGAGAGAGAGAGGGTCAAGCAAGTCTAATTCCCACATTGACATATGCAAAGATTATATACTTCTTTTTGGAACCTGAGTCTATTTATCATATTTGTTCTAGGTACATATATTTATTTTCCTGATCTAAGGAGTTACCCATTTAGATAAGGAAAACTTGATAGTTTCTTGAAATTTTATCTTGTTCTTGTCCCACCGATCACCACCCACCCCAATTAGCATATTGAGTTTATAGCTATTATAAGTCAACAATAGTTGAAAATAAGATTGCAAATGGCAAAATCTGAGTTGTTTAAACTGTCCCATAAACTGATGGAGCACAATAGTTATTTACAAGTTGTCTCATAAATTAGGGGAGCATAGGAGCCACTGGGAACTGCCAAATAAATTAATTGAGGCCATATCCTGAGACTATGTATTCAAATAGGGGAAGCTGTATAGGTCCTCATGTGAAGGTTCCCCTAACTGCCCTCAGTTTGTAATTGCAGATAAGCTCTCAATATGCACAGGAAGACCATTAATATGTAAATGAAGGAACCCTAAATGGATAATTTCTAGATTTTGTTGATATGTTAATGAACTTATGTAAAGGAGGCATGGATAAGAGTTAGTCCACTCCTTACCACCAAAACTTATAAAAATAGGACTGGAAACTCCTGCTCCCAGAAGACTGTTCCATCTTCTATAGGTTCTTGCTGCCTGAGTGGTTCCAACTCCAATCTATTGCTATTTAAGTGACTCTGTCTGTCTTCCTCCCCATTATCTTCTCCTTTCTAAATAAATCCCTGAACTACCCTTTCTCCCCTCCCACATTATTTCTGTGCTCCCTAAGTCATTTATCCCTGTGATCTCTGTGTTTTCTCTGTACTCTATATACCTTATTGAAGTGGCATTGAATCATTATCCCTATTTTCTGCCATCATGTTCTTTCAAAGCCAGTATCCAAAGAACTAGGAATACTTTCTGGGACTTGAAAGAAACCTTTTGTAGTTCCTTCCCTCATTTCATAAATTGAGAGCACCAGAATTGAAAATAAATTCTGTCCCACAGCTACCTCTGTAGGGAACAAACATGGCACAATGAATTCACTAATACAATTCAAGGGTGGGTCAGTGAACCTTATGCCCCATTCTAGGAGGAGTTTTCCCATTATTTGGATAATTCCCTAAATCAATTAATAATTAAAAATCTATTAGGTTTAAAAGAAAAAAAGACAATGAAATCTAAAGAGAAAGCTGTTGGATGGAAAATAGCAATTCTACATCCCAAGAAAGAGTCTGAGTCAGAGGACTGAATAGCTCAATCATACAGGAATATGTAAATGAGCTGGTGAACTGACCTTCTGGAGAAAGACTGAATTCTTACCTTTGCCCTTAGAAACTCAGAGATGAGATCCCCAGAGAAGTAAGGGAAATTGAACAGACTGAATTGAAACTAATCACCCTCAGGCAAGGTAGAGTGCCTCATTGTGGGGAGGGTCTTTGAGTTAAAAAAAAATTTCCAGTTGTAGAAGCTAATCTCCCATTTCCTTTCTGGAAGCTATGAAGGTATTAAGGGAAGTGTCTTCTGTGAAATCTGAACAAAGTGTCATTGACCTAACAAAAAGAGTTGCATAACACTCCAAGCTGAAAGGTATGATACATGTCTATGGAGATACTCCGACAGAAGTACAGTATCCCCCCTCTTACCTCCAGGTCATCCAATGGCTTCTTACATATGTGTTTCTTCCATATGTGATTCCCTACAACTGTATTTTAACTTCATCCTCACTCTTAACCCTGTGGACTCTGTGAATAGTTGTGGGACAGCATGTGCTTATTTTCTGGGGGGAAATGCTTTACAAATACTGTATAATTATCCCTTTCACATCACAGAGGTTTTGGGAATGACATCTGGGAATCTGGAAAATCTGCATAAAAATTTCTGGTCTTCCCCTCATAACAGAGGAGTCTGAGTTATTATGGTAATAAAAGATAAAATAAATCTATATTCTACAATGCTACACAAATTTTATACATTTCCAATTTTTTTTTCTGTCTTCTGTCAGCCTTCATTTTGTCTGTGGCTTCTGTAAAACTCCCTGAAATTCCCATTTAATTTCTTATGCTGACTCATGGTATATTGAAACAACTGTGGGGAAAGTCACAATGTGGAAGAGATAACATGAAATTTAAGTAAATGATTTTGCTAAAGAACTGAATCTACTGGCTTAAGGTTACGGGGATACTCCTTTGTGGGGGTTGATGAGTTATTGTTAGGATGAACACATACAGAGTTACCGAAAGAATACTAAAATAGTAGCAGCCAACCTACAAGGCACTGGACCTACTAGTGTGAATGGTGATTAGGTACTGAGTGATCCTAAGTCAGGTGTTAAACATACTTTTTCATTTCCTTATTTGTGTATTTGGTGGTTCACCACAATAGAATATAAGTACTCCGAGGGCAAATTTGTTTTGTCTTTGTATCTCCAGTACCTGGCACATTGTACAGCACATATTAGGTGCTCAATAAATGTGTCAAATATATTCAATAATGCAGTCTAAGCTTAGTTTTTTGGTGACTACAAGAAAAGGTTGACTTGGAAAATTTGCAATTTGCAATAAATCCCTTATGATCTACATATATCGGCAGTACTTGTGTCTCGGTGGTACTTTTCATTGTCATATGAGCAGTCAGAGGTCATTTTCAAGAGCACTGCTCTATGAAATTCAACCCAAAAGAAAAAAAAAGGAAGGATCTTCATGTTAAAAACTAAACAACCCACTGAATGCTTTCTTCCGAGCATTGATTTTAATGCTAGGCAAGAGCCTTAAGCCGTTTTTAATGACTAAGTTGTAGCTCACTGAAAGCAGGGATGAAAATAATGATTATCCCCATTTCTTTAACTACAGCTGACTCCAGATGCTCCACAATGATTATTTTTGTTTATGGTTAATAAGGTTAATGTAAACTTTTTGTCATTAGAGCAGATAAAGTGCAATGACAGAAATTATTGATTTGCCCTTGCCTGGGCCTGTCCACTGTTTAAGAGGCTTGGGTGGTTTCTCCAGCTCTGGGTACTGTGATCTTCACCCTTCTCCTGCTGCAGGCAACTAGGACAGTTCAAGTATCACTTTGCTCTGTTAATCTTTGCTTTATGCCTACTCTTGTTTTGGCTATTAAGGATTCTATTCATTTTTCAAGTACATCTGAAATAAAGTGGCAGAGATGGTAGCTGAAAATACAAAAGAAAAGGGGGGTGGTGGTGAGACACATATATATGCAACATAAAAATGTCATCTCCACAGTTCAGCATTTTAATTACAGCAGGAAGAAAGCTGGGGCTTAGCTTAATTCCTGAGGAGTCCATAGAGAATGTCTCTGAGTTGCAGCAATTTCAGTGGTGCCAGAACATTATTTGCCAGGCAGGCAACAGCCTCAGTACAGCCAGAAACAGCTCCCAAATGTGACCAGTGAGGCAAGTTAGATCTTAAATAACAATCGTGCCCCGCTGTAGGAAAGCCTCCCAAATGTGACCAGCGGGGCACATTAGATCTTAAATAACAACCATGCCTCTCCGTTTAGAAAATAAATCAGTGTTTAAAAGAAACCTGTCCATGCAGTATAGTGTGATTAAAATTAAGTGGAATTAAGTGCAGCGAAATTGGATGGATTTTTTTCCCCCTCCTTTTGGCAGTTCATACAAAATCGCAATACCCAGTCAGCCAGGTGAAATATATTTTCAAGAGACATCAGGCATGCAAGAAATGTTCTGGCTACTGGCTACCCTTAGGGGTTCAGTGTCTGCCCTGCTCTCTCACTAGTAATTTGCAATGTGATTTTTATGCAGTTTGGTTATATTTAATAAGAGACACATTTGCATATAGCTATTGATTGTTTGTTGCTCATTTTTGGCCAAATGCTGAAATTTTCCAGGCACTTCACTGTTTAAGTTCTTTGCATCTATATTGTGCATATAATGATCATAACAATACCTTCAATTTGTATGGCCCATTTCTTCTGATGAGCTCAAACAACTTAATCCATGATCAGCCCTATTCTTCCCAGCACAAAGCAAGTAGGTGAGCGATTTTAAGGGCATAAAAGACATCCTTATGTGTTCTCATGCCAATGAAGGGTAATTGTGCCATTCCCCACACACCCCTCCCCCACATCCTTGAGCTTCATGACCTTATTGCCAAAGTACTATGCATAATGCATACCTAGTCTGAGAGACCCATAAAGGAAGGTTGTGAAAAAGCCAGAGCATAGCAGAGGCTGCTCAGCAAGCACTTGTAGTCACAACACAATTGTGCCAACTTTTCCATCTGGCAGCTCTGCTTCCAGGCAGCTCAGAGGCATAGTAGGCTTTGCTTACCTGGCTAGAGTCACAGGCTTGTTTAGAGAAAAGAAGCCTAAGTCAGAATGGTAGTCATTAGAAATCCCATTGCTCCTCCTATCTCTATTTTCCCTCAATGAAGTACAACTGATATTTGCCTGGGCTAGTGTGACCTCAGAAAGCCCAATGTGGATGATGTTCTCTTTTCTGCATATTGGTATCTGAAGGGCTAGGGGTGAAAATTTCAGGACTCTCCACTACAACACTTACTGCACATGCTGCCCTGTGCATAATGGGAGATAAATACTGTCCCTTCTCCCCAGCACCCATCTTATTGCTTTCAGATGCACATGGTGTGTGTGTGTGTGAGGATCTGCATCCCCTTGATTCAATAACAAACATTTCATCACAAAAGAATTCAACTTCCTTAACTAATTCATAGTTTTCATGGTAGGTGCAAAGCAACAAATTCTACAAGGAAACTTTCAAATTTGACTTGGATAATTGCCACTACATGTAACATATCACTCAATCAATCAATCAGCATTTGTTATATATCTACAATATGCCAGGCACTCTGCTAAGCACTGGGTATACAAAATTGACAAAAGAAAGTCTCTGACCTAATGAAACCCAACATCTAACAGGAAAATAACAGACAAATTTGCAGAAACAAGCTACACCCAGATAAATAGGAAATTATCAACAGAGGGGAAACAGTATAATTAAGAGGGGTTGGGAAAATTTTCTAAAAGACGAGATATATAAATGAGTATTCTTGGCAGCCACCTATAAGGGGAAAATTGAGAAAAGCTAGAAGTTTCACCTCTTTCAAAGTCTCTCCCAAGCCATGAACTCCAAGGCTTAAATGGTCAGCATAAAACTATAAGAATTAGCTCATCAAAATGCAGTCTTTTGGTTAGAAAAAGGAAATTTGGAAATAGTTAAATTTTGGTATGACAAATTATGATGTTGCGTTCATATGGCTTAACTATGGGTTCAAGTAGTAAACCACAATAGGTCTTCCAGGAAGCTAGGACTCAACCTAATTCATTCATTCATTCATTCATTCATTCATTCATTCATTCACTTGTTCGTTTGTTTATTTGTTTGTTTGTTTATTCATTCATCCATTTATTTACTTATTTAGTTATTTGTTTGCTTGTTTAATTATTTATTTATTCATTTATTTGTTTGTTTATGTATTCATTCATTCGTTCATCCGTGCATTTATTTATTTATTTATCTATTTATTTACTTATTTGTTAATTATTATCCATGGTGAGTAAATTGGTGGCTTATGGTTCCACACTACATTTCTTGAATTTGTGTCATTTTTTCCCCCTATTTCTTATTTTAAAAAAATTCCCTATTAGTGAGCTAAGGGAATATTTACCCAAGCATGTCAACACTGCCCTCAATGGAATGGGCAGAGGAAAAGAATGTGTTCCAGCAGTTATGAAGGTGACTGAAACAAGCACTGTGGAGAACTCAGCACTTGGTCAGATACCAAAAACTTCTAAGTCAAGTGCTGCACTCTGGGTCATCAGCAGTTGTCTCGACTTTTGCCTTGCAACTGGGCTTTGTTGACTATGGAAGAAAGAGTGAGACTAATGATTCTGGGCAAACCTGCTTCACTTAAACCCAATTCACTCTCAAGTCACACTCAAGTCACCACTCTCAAGACACCACTTTGTGTTGTCATTTCATCTTCTTCTTCAAAAAAAAAAAGGGTGAACAACAACATCAACCCAATCTATCAATTTTACTACAAAACAGTTAATATTTTAGTAGCTTCTAGATAATAAAAATATTAGGGGCAGCTGGGTAGTGCAGTGAATAGAACACTGCCCTGGAGTCAGGAGGACCAGAGTGCAAATCTGATCTAAGTCATCTGACCTTTGGCCAGTCACTTAACCCTAATTGCCCTGCTCTCCCACCTCCTAAAAGCAAAAAAAAAAAATTAAGAACATTAGTTGGTTTCTTTCTCACTTTTTGTTGTTAGGCAATTACTTATTTCTTTATTTTCTTTTCCAGTGAGTCTCTTTAACATTTATGTAAAGGGAACAAAAAAGATTATTTATAGAGTGACTACAGGGATAACATTGTATTATAGCACTCTATCATTATTTCAAGCTAAATAATAATAATAATAATAGCATTTATATAATAATTTGCATTTTACAAAGCATTTTATAAATATCACATATTGTATATATATATATATATATATATATAGAAACACATCTATAAATCTATTTGTTCCTATCCTGAAGATGTCCATTACAAAATCTAAATGGAAGAGAGATTCTTTTAGATATGGATATTCCCTAGATGCCACTGTTGGGTGATGACATTGTTGCAAGTGCATCAAAAACCAGGAGTATTTAAGAGCCCCTAAATAAGTTCCATGAGCAAGATATTTTGGCATAACTATCTACAAAGGAAAACAAAGTGTGTAAAGAATGCCTATGGCTCAGGTTATGTGTTAGTAATCAATGCCCTAAGGCAGCAGTTGCCTATCCCTAATCTAGATGATACATAGTTATGAGGACAATACCTACAGTTTGCCCTAGCATTACATTTATTATGAACAAATACTATAGATAGAAAATAGTTTGAAGATGGAATTCATTAGGAGAAAAAATAACAGCAATACATAACCTCAGAGTTGGAAGGCACTTCAGTGGCTCTTCAGTTCATCTGTTACCCCCAAAAGAATCCTGCCACAACTTCTCAGACAAGTTATGAAGACTCTACTTTAAAGATATATAAAGGGAGGTAACTCATTATGATTTGAGACAATATCCATTCAAACATTGGACAACTAATTATAGCGAATTTTTCTTTCCCTGACATTATGCTACTTCAAAGGTGCCCCAGTCATTCTCAGTACACTCTTACCTTGCCATATTTTCAGACATTTTTCTATGTTTTCTCACCATCAGGCTTCCCACCCTGGAGAATGCTACTCCATGAGGATTGATTTAATCATAGATTAATTACCAAGTCTCTAACTCAGTCTGCTATTTCTGGAGAGAACTCAATAAAGTGCAATTCAGCTATAGGTGGATTCTCCAATGACACAGTTTGACTTCCATCTTTCATCCCCATTCCTGCTTTCTAGTCCCCCTTTACATACTTTTTTTACTTTAATGAATGTAACTTGATTTTTTTTTTGGTTTGAGTCTTTAACCCTAATATTTGGCACAGTGCCTGGCACAATGATACTAATAAATTATAAATCTGCCTATCATCTAGCTAACTAGGTAGATATAATTTAATAAATTTAAATTTGATTGAAATTAAGGGCAGCAAAATAATATGTAGTGACCTTTGTGATATTTGTCAATATTTTTGGTGAACATGTGTTTCTCCTTGAAAAAAAATATGCCTTTCTTTTTACTCATATTATCCCAGCCTCTTACATGAATGACTGTGTGATCCTCTGACAAGTCATTTAACATCAATCTACACTGGTCAAGGGGATATAGTCAGCTAATTCCCTATACCAATATAAACAAAGATGTACTCCTACCTTTCTAATCTCTATTCTTTTTCCAGGCATGCCTTATGGTTATGAATTGGGGAATTATGGATTATTTGAGGAGATGACACTGGATGTTATTCAGTGGTCAAATAAAAGCCAATTTGTGGGTCTAAGTAGATAACAGCATATTAATAAAAATATTTGTAAATAAAGTCATTGTTAACTAAGCCAAGTCACTGGTAAGTTGTATCTCAGGAGAAGTTGGAGTAATAGGACAGTCTAATGGCAAAAATGAAGAAAGTGAAATGGGCAATCCTACTGATCACTGGCAATTTAGCAATGCCAAGACAAGAGGAAGAGCCTCAATATATTATGTGGACCATTTGACAGTGTTTGAAGGCATAAGAAGAGTTACACAAGATCAAATAAAAGGAAAGACAGGTTTTAATTTGCACTACAAGAAATAGTTCTCCTATCTATGAGATTGTTGAGCCACTAAATTATTGAAACATTCTCCATTATAATAAACATTGTTCTCTGAATTATTGTGAATTCTGTGGTACCAATGAGAAGTCAATATAAATATATACTAGGGGCACCATACTTATACTTTCCCTAATTTTATAGATGAAACGAGTAACTAAGATTGAGAATATCCTCCCAAATATAGTTTTGCCTTTTTTTTTATCAGAAAGGAATCTTTAATAGGAGGGTTGCATTTTTTGAACAAGACAAATTGACTAATAGAGCCAAATATTCTCATAAACATTTGGATGTGATTTAAGTAAAACATTAAATGAAGTAACAAATGGTATCCTTGTGAATAAGAAAGAAATGTGGGCTAGATTATGATAAAATGAGAGAGATTCAGAACTTTTGGGATGACAATAGAGCTAGTAAACTATTGATGATTAGTTGATTGATATTATTCCAGAAGGACGTCTATAAAAGAGTGTTTGAGACTTTTTATTTTTACCTGTTTTGATCAATACTTAGGCTAACTACTTGGATGGCAAGATAGTGTCAGCATCTGATTCACAGATGACTGTAAAATGGACTCATAGCTAACACGTATGATCACAATATTTGGTTTCCAAAAATTTTAACATTCTACATTAGGCTAAACCTGTTCAAATGAAATTTCATAAAAATAATTATATAGATCTATACTTACATTCAATCAAGAAAGCAAGCATCTGTTCAATGTCTACTGTGGGCCAGGCACTGTGCTTAATCTTAGGGATACAAAGACAAGAATAAAATAGTCACTGTCTTCGATGAGCTTATATTCTACCAAGGGAAATTGTGTGTGTGTGTATGCACATACATATACATATGCTTGTATATATACATATGCATATGCATATATATATATATATATTTGCCAGTGACTTTACTTACAAATAAATATAATACATATACTTGTGCATATATATGTATATATATATATGTGTGTGTGCATACATATGTATATACATGTATGTATTGTATAATATAGATGCACACACAAATACACACACAATCACAGATTATAAATGAAATTAATACAATGGTAATTTCAGGTGGTAACATAGGAGTAACTTAAAAATGTCTCACAGGAGGTAGACTTTGAACTGATCTTTGAAAGAAACTAAAGATCTTAAGAAGTGAAGAAGAGGAAGTGCTACTGACAAAGGTGGTGCTTGTACAAATGGCTCAAAGGCAGAAGATACATTATATGAGAAGAAAGGCAAGAAGGTCAGTTTGGACCAGAAAATGAACTGTGCAATAACAAGATTGGAGAGATGTAGAGATACAAATAATCATGTGAAAAGGATCTGTCATTTTAGTGGATTTCAATCTGAATAAGAATTAACCATGTGACAGGTTTTCTACAAAAGAAAATATGGTCCTATTTTAGAGCCAGGAGTGACAGGATGCTTAAGTGAGTTTGTGGATTCGAAGAAAGTGGAAAATTTTAAAGTGATATATAAATGCTGGTTATCATCCTCATCACCACCATCATTCATCACTATTATGAGACTTCTGTCACCAAGCCTGCAAGTCAGGTGATAGTTTAATTCCCTGAGTCTTCTACTGTACTCCTGATGGAAGTTTTATAGAGCAATAGTGTTTGTGCATGTAAATATTAATGAGCTAGACAGAAGGTAGTTGTATCACATTAATTTAAGTTTCATGTGTATTATTAACACTTTCTTAAGTGTAGACAATCAACATAAAAAATCAGGTACTGATTTTTAGCAGTAACAATTTCTGAGTTGAAAAAAGCTCTAGAAATTTGACAATAGGCTCTTGCCAACAGATTTCAATTTGCTCCTGTACTCCCTTGGCTACCCTGATAGAAATCGAGTCCATAAGAACAGTAAATGGAGGGAATAATCCAAATATATTGAGATATGGTTAAAATTAAGAATTCGTTTTTGCTCAGCTATGGACATCATATTTTAGGAAGGACAATGGAAAGTTAAGGTACGTCCAAAGGAGGGAAATCAAGCTAATGAGGGCACTCAAAATAGTGCATAAAAAGGCATGTATGTCTCCAATTTCTTCTGAAAAATCAGTCATATGGAAAGTAATCAGGCTTACTTTACTTGGATGCAGAAGTCAAAAGTAGTAATAATAACTGGTGATTGCAAAGAGACAGATTTCAGCTCAATATGGAGACAACCTTCCTAATAATTAATTTTTAAAGTGGATTGACTGCTTCAATATATTGATTTCAGTTAAACTTGAAAGCCTTAAGAGTAACTGATTGCTTGTGAATGATATTTCAGTGAAGATACTGTTAACATATGGCTTTGACTAGCTGAATGCACCAGTTGTATTAATTATGGCATGAGATGATCTGTCACTTAATTTTATCCTAAGTTACTAATTTTTTTAAATGAAAAGAAAAACTTTTGACAATTATTTGAATACTTAACACTTAAGTTTTGGGAGGAGGGGTAGGATTTGAAAGGACTTTGTTTAGTAAGTTCAAATGTAGCCTCAGACACTTAGTAGCTGTGTAACACTGAACCAGTCACTTAACCTCTGTCTGCCTAAGTTTCCTGATCTTTAAACTGAGGATGTCTATCTTTCTGTGTTGCCGTGAGGATAATCTATGTAAAAGACTTTGCAAACTTTAATACATTCTATAAATGCTAACTTTTATTATAATATCTGGAATGGAAACATTATGAAGGAGTGGATGCAGGTTAACAATTGAAGATTGTATTCATGCAGATTTTGGAGATGATAAAATTTTATAGAATATTCTCTCAATGTTCAACCTTTTTGGCAGGAGGTGATGTTGAAGCTTGTCAAGTCCAGAAACCCACAGTAAAACAGCAAGGGAAAGTAGGTGAAGGGTATAATGTTCTGTGGAAGAAATATGGGGAGAGTTATTCTAGATTGGAAACTGGAAATTACAAAAAGAGGTGAATCTTGTCTGGGAACAGTGTTTGGATAACTGAAAGATGAGTCAGAGGTTGGCTCTGGGGCTCAGCAGGACATCCTAAAAAGATTGAGGTTCAAGGAAACCATATTCAAGCAGGATGGCTTGTTCTGATGATGGGCCGATGGCAAAGAACATAAGTAGCTAAGATTGTGTCTGAGAGAAGCAGCTATCTCTGGGAATTGCTAAGGGAAAAACTATTGGCCACAAATGGAAGTATTTGTTTCTTTGTTTTTGTTCAAGCCATTTTAGTGCATTTCATGTAGTCATATTGATCCATTATATCACCTATGTAGGTGATTATGCAAACTTAGAGTTGGTGCTTGTTTAAAAGGCAAGTGGAATGTTTTGGCAAGAGGATATCTGATCTGATTTCAAGGGAGATGAAGGTTCAAATACTCGGAAATCTATGAATCATCTGACTTTGAACAAGTCATTTAAGCTATCTACATCTCAATTTCTTCATTTGTGAATTGGAGATAATACTTGCTGAACTTAGCTCAGAGGGATATTGTGAGAAACATGTTTTTCAAGACTTAAAGTACTGTATCAATGGGAGTTATTTTCATCAAAGCAGTTACATTGAACACAGTAATGATTCACATCTGCCTTCTTTTTTACCATGCAGGCCACAAAACTGAAATACAAACCCTTTAAATTTGGAATATTTAGCAATATTTGTCAGTGTTATATTTTATATCTACAAATTGAAATTTCAAAGCAAAAATCACTCCATCAGTTCTCAAGTCTTTACAATTTATGATCATTCAAGGGTATTATTTAAAGAATGAGTTCTACTACTATGTTCCCAGAAAATCTTAGAAAAGCAATAAGCCATGTTCAGCTAATGCATAAGGTCCACAACATGTGAAGTGGTATACAGTCAAGAAGTCAAATATATACATATGTGCAAAGAGAATAAATGAAACTGCATTGTATTCTCTTCAGCTGAATAAAGCAGACCTTCAAGAAAATCTCTGGAGAAATCATGCCTACCACATGCCAAGGGTAGGCAAAGTTGGAATTTTAAAAAATAGCTTTCATAAAAAGACTATGATTCTCATGAATCACCTGCAAAGGTCACACTTTCCATGCTTCTATTTCATGGAAAATGAATTTCTGTAGTCAGTTTCCGAGTGAATTTAAAAACTATTTTGGAAGACAATGCACCTAAGAGCTCACTGGAAAAAAATTTAAAAAAAACTTTCTCTCACAATATTAAGTATGAATTCAACTTAGACTAAAAATCCAAAATGAAAGCAGACGTCTGGCTTCATGTAGATCATATTTAACGTAAAGACTTCTTTCATTATTTTTTTAAAACTGACTAGAATAATTATTCTGGTTTTCAACTTTTCATAGGAGAAAGATACAAGGAGAAATCAAGTTGAAAATCAAAACTGCTATAATGTTGTAATCACTAAAATTTAATTAGTAATTTCATTCCCACATGTCAGCTCAGTCCTTTGGATCAATGCAATTTATCTCAATCCCATTTAACATGCATTTATTAGGTGTTTACTGAGTACACGGTACTATTAGAAACTAAGAACTCAAAGACAAATATAACATAATTCCTGAACACAGGAAGCTGGCATCCTACTAAGGAAAATGATATGGACATAGATAAGGACATTCAAAATACATGAAAAGCATTTTGGTGGTGATGGAGACTGGGATTGGGAGGGAAAGGTTAACAACTTTGGAGAAGAAGGCAGCCCTCTTACAGTAGTTAGTACAAGAGTTGATTCCTTTTTAGACCAAAGTAGGAATCTAATGAATGCAGGTGATAAAGGATAATATCCATTTCAAAGGAGAAAGAAAATTTGTGTACAAGGCCAGAGGTTACAGATGAACTGCTGGCTGTGGGCATCAGCACATGGACCAGTTTGATTGACAAGTAAAACTTGTGAAGGAAGTAATGTGAAGTGACTCTCGTCTAGAGTGATGGGTTAGACCATTAGTCAGATCATTCAGGGTTTTAGAGGGTTAACTTAGGAGTTTATACTTAAGTCTAGAGATGAGAGAAGACTACTCAAACTTCTTGAACAGGAAAATACTATGACTGGTCCTATATCTTAGGGATATCAAAACAGGTTAAATCTAATCCTTCTTCTACATAAAAGTCTTTCTACATTGGAAGACAACCACAATGCATTATTCTTCCCCATTCTCTTTTTCAAAATTGTAGCTTAATATCTGATATGATGTAGTTTCTCTATTCCTTACACCCTGGACTCTGCTTTCTTTTTAAAATTATCATAAACCAATTGCTTAGCACTCTGTTACTAGATTTTGTAAAGACTGAAGTTCCATGATATAGCAGTTTCTCATAACATTTTTGTTAACAATAACTAGAACTTCAATGTTTATCAAAGGTAAATCCAGAATAATAGTTTTTCTTATTGTTTTCCATAACATCTGAAATATTAAATTGTTAGTAAGTCACATTATCAAATGTAGTACTTTTTTGCAAGGTAAAATATACAATAGATAGCTAGGTAGTGCTGTCTTATCAATGGGACAAAAGGAACGAGTGGAAGCCAATGTGAATTACAAGGGTCCAGAGTACAGAAAGAACTCCAGATCCCAAACAGGATACCTATATTTTTGCTTTTTTTTCATCTTTCTTTTTCTTTCTCAGCAAGTGTTGTCATCCATTATTTTAATACTCACTGTAAAATTAAGGAATTTAATTACTAACAATAAATTGCATGCTTGTTTAACATTATATAGCTTTTTACATGTCTTCTCATTGAATCCTCACACATTTCTGAGAGGTAGGTGACATTCTTATCATCATTTTTATAAATGAGGAGACCAAGGTGGAAGACAAATTTTTCTCTCACTCCAAGACTCATACAGATAGTATCTGAAACACAATTTTATCTTAGTCTTTCCTTACTCTAAATTCAAAACTCTATACCTTATATTAAATAGCTGCCTCCAATTTCAAGTAAAATAGTCAAAATAAAAGTTCTGTCGGTGTCCAATATATGCTCTCAAAAAGCAGATGATATGCGCCAAAATAAAATACGTTTAAGGCAACATTTATATTAATATAATATGTGTCTAAACATGGATGTAGATAGATAGAACTGAAAATAGAGATATTTTGAGATATAAGTAGAGAAAATTTAATTCACGAAAATCTAAAATCTTTTTGCCATGAACTGAGTATTTACATAAATTTTCTAGACCATGAGAAAGTTCATTTTTCCTTTTTGAGAATGCTTCAGTCTGTTCTCATCCTATTATAAAAAGTTGCAATTTTTATGAATCAGTTGTTTTTAAAATGCAGATTTTTATACATTAAATTGCAATTTGAGAATTTGGGGTATAATTTCATCTTACTGTGATAAAATATATATATAAATATATATATACATATATAAATATAAAGCTATAATATTACTCTTTTTAATTACAAAACAATTATGTTACTTGGTATTATGAATAATGTTTTCCTAATACAGATTACTAAACTAGTACATAAGCAATAGATTGTTGCTATAACTTACAAGTATTTTAAAGGAAAAATACTTAAATATTTTAATTTAATTTTCTCTTAATTTTCAAATAAAAAAGAATCCATGTCAAAGTTTTAGAAAAATGCAAATTTAACATTTTAGTGAAAAGCAATCAGTGGCAGGATTTTCCAAGTGAATAAATTTCAATATATTGCATAAAGAGTGTTGCAAAGGAGACAGCTTGTATACCAGATAGGGCATTAGAGTGGAAGTAAAGAACTGAGTCCAAATTTGGATTCAGATACTTACTAGTTATTTACCCCTGGGCAAGCTACTTAACTTACCTCAATTTTCTCAAACAAAATAGTTATATCACTTACTCACGGGAATGTTTTAGGATTAAATTTGATAATATTTGGAAAGTGCCTATGATGGTGCCTGAAAAATAGTAGATGCTTTATAAATATTTATTTCCTTCTCTATTTTAAAGTTGTTATATGCCAGGTTGAATTTTATATGGATTTACTGTACCATGAATTGTAATAAATGATTTTTGGCTAAAGTTTTTCATATGCTCACTAATTTTTTAAAATGTATTTACCCCTTCAGAATAAA
The DNA here is from genome assembly GCA_028646575.1 of Pseudocheirus occidentalis. Classification (NCBI taxonomy): domain Eukaryota; kingdom Metazoa; phylum Chordata; class Mammalia; order Diprotodontia; family Pseudocheiridae; genus Pseudocheirus; species Pseudocheirus occidentalis. The sequence continues at coordinate 227,506,666 of CM053594.1, read as the reverse complement.
TGTTTCTTTTCTTATTCCATGCTTCATTTCTATACCAGGTACAGCAAACATATGCAATGCAAGTGTCTATATCTATGTATGGATATAATATATATGTGTGTGCATATCTATGCATATATTTTGTACAAAAATAAAAACTATATAACTTTTTTAGAATGTATAAAAATTCTCTGTCACCCCTTTCTATCCTTTCTCCTCTTGTTTTTCTCTTTACTATCCCTCATCTCTCTTTCTCTTTCTTCTCTCCCTTTCTTCTTCTTCTTACCTCTCTTCATTCTTTTTGTGTGTTAATTGGGAGTCATTTCTTTCTTTTTTTTCTTCTCCCCCAGACAAGATTTCAGTGGCACTGCTCACAATTAGCAAGTGGTGATTTTATACTTGTTTAGTAATCTATATATATTAGAAAAACATTATTCATGTCACCATATAGCCATTCAAAGTAAAGTAACACATCTTAAAAAACAAAAGAAACAAAACAAAACTACCATTTCTCTCTCTTTCTATGCTAACACAAATGGTATCCAATAAGCAATGGATTATTGATAGTCTCTATGTAACTTGGAGTCCTAGGGGTTTTATATTATTCAGAATGGGGGTGTGGTGGGAATGAGAAGAGTACAAGGCCTATGAAGGAGTGAATGTCTACATAAGGTTATAATGGTAAAGGAATTTGAAGATGTACCCTGACACTTGATGGGTCTCACTTGGAGCACAAGAGAAGCTTGCTTGATGGAGGCTTGCTTTTCAGGAAGGCCCACCTTTTCTTACTTTGTAATTAGGCAGAGGGACAGGAAGATTATGAAGTTCTCCGAATCTGGAGAAAACTATATATACATCTGAGGTGAGGTTTTGCTTTGGGACTCATTTATGGGAGGAGTTGTGTGATTTGGCCAGATGAGATTCTGGGCAGTTGTTGAGCCCCCCAACTTGGAAAACCCAGATGTTGGTGCCTTTCTCTGGGAACTAACCCTGTACATATATAATAGTCCGACAACTAGAAACCATGTCTGTTGATTTGTTGAATTGTGTTATTTTCTCCATCTGTATTTTTCTCTGTTTGTAGTTTTTTAAAGTTCAGTGTGCAGACTTTTTCCCCTGAACTCAGTCAATTATACATACATACACACACATACACTCATATATATATATATATATATATATATATATATATATATATATATTTGATTAAAGTAAGACTTTAAATTGTAACTTTGATTAAAGTAAGAGTGTTAACCCCTTTTGATTTATTTTTCTTTATAAAAGCAGATCAAATATCCTGTTATCCTGTGCTAGCAGCCATTTTGGTTATGCTAGGGTGCTTGCTCTTACAAAAGTAAGTGAGAATGAGTAGAAATGCTTACCCTTTGGTGCAGGAATAATGGAGTTGTGTGGAAATTCAAAGACTATTTAATTCAAGACCATCATTTCAGAAGTAAGAAAACTGATGCAAAAAGAGGGTAACGTGACATAATTGATAATTCTTGCACTTTGTTCAGGAATACTTAAATTTGAGTTTAATCTTGATGAGTAACTATGTGGCCTTGGGAGAATTATTTCACTTCTCTTAGCCTCAGTTGCTTAATTTGTGAGCTAGGAATTGCCTCAAAGGGTAGTTGTGAGAATTAAATGAAGTAATTTTTATCAAAGGTTTTGAATATCTCAAAGTGCTAGAGAAATGTGGGCTATATCAATTATTATTCTACGCTTGATATAATGTTACCCTTACCAATTCCCATACTTATAGTATATTAAAACTTAAAAAAGATTTATTAGAGATGACCTTTTATAATCCCCTCCTTTAACAGAAGAGAAAACTGGGCCCTACAGATTTTAAATAACTTACCAAAGGTCACTGACCTTTACACATGACCAGAACCCATAATTTCTCATTGGAAACCACATATTCTTTTTATTAGGCTAAGGCTTCCTAATATAATATTCTACTTCCTTTGCCCTTCTATTAAATCCGTTTCTTTTTAATATTATATTAAGTTAAGATTACACAATACATTGTTTTTTAAACATTTAAGGTCATTAATATTATTATATCCCTGGGTTCCAACATCCCCTTGCCTTAAATTCCCAGGTGGGAGATTGTACTTTCCACAAATAGAATATAAAAGACAAAAAAAAAAAGAAAACCAAACCTCAAACCCTTTCCTTTAGGTCAAATTACCTGGGAGGGTGTAAAGGAGGGATAGAGAAAGAAAGAGAGAGAAACGATAACAGAGAGAAACAATCAAAAACAGTGATATAGAGAACAACAGACAGACTATCTCAGGTAGCTGTGAAGACACGGACTGAAAGTAGTTCTGAGTATATGGAAACAGATTGCTTCCAGTCACTTGAGGTTTGCAAACACCAGTCCTTTTCTCTTCAAGAAGCAGGTCCATTGCATTTCCTGTATGGGTTCATCATTTATGATCCAGACAAATGCCAAATGTATCAACAATGCAGTATTCACAATGCCTACAGTAACTATAAATATGTTGATATGGTTATTAATCACAAAGTGCAACAGGCTCTCTACATGGGAAATAGAGCTGGAACATTTATTAAAACACCAGAAAACTGAGTCCCAAAACCAGAAAATCAAAGCCATCACAGTAGTTATGAAGTTGGCACATGAAGTTAATGTAGTAAATACCCACATTCTCAAGCCTTCAGAACAGGACAGGCTACCTCAGGCAAAGAGCCTCCTTTCCTCACTCATGGCAACTGCTCAGTATACTCAGCAGCTTAGTCCCAGAAGCTCTGGTCCCCTACAGTTCTCTTCCTTGGCAGTCCCTACCAGAAATTCTGGCTGGATCAAAAAAAAAAAAAAAAGGAGTTTGCATGGCACCGGCAGCCACTGCTTCCAGTCACCACCACACTGACTTTAGTTTGGCTCTGGCTTCCTCTTGTCCCACCCCTTCCTGCTATGTCAGCAAGTTCAAGGGGTATGAAAGATTTTCAAATCCCATAACCATTACACCAAACAAGTCACATTTATTTTTATTTGTTTAAAATTTTATCTTTTCAATCTCTCCATCTACCTTAAACTTCAGATTACAATCCTCCTAATCAGGTCAGAAATTTACTGCCATATCTATATACTTCTCTGTCTTTGAAAGACAGCTTTATATCTCAATTTCCCTTTTGTCAGATTTTGCCAGCACATACATACTTATTTGTTTGTGTATGTGTTTAGCCTTTTAATCCACATAGATGATAGGATCTTAGAAATAACAGATATCATGTAAAAAAAGAAGAAGAAATTTCAAGCAGACCTCCACGGAAAATGAGCCAGATATTAGAAAAGATTCTGGGGGTGGGGGGGAGGGGAGGGAACAGTTGCTAAATTATGAAGTCCCATGTAAATCAATAAAGCTTCTAAACAGGACCAGATTTCATTAGTATTCAAAATGTGAAGAGAAAAACAATAGTAAAATTATTTGCAAATCTTTAATGAATGATGCCGAATTCTATGAAAGAAATTATATATAATATATTTATATAAAATATGATGTTATTGCAGGTAAGTGTTTATGAGTAGAAATAAATTTAGAGCTGTCTGGCTATATATCTATATATCTCTGACATTTCATCAGTATAAGCTCTGCCTTTATTTATTATTGATCTTCAAAGGCACTGCTAAGAAAAGTAGATATCATTAGATAGTAGTACAATAATAAATAAGTAGTAGTTTGAGGGAAAATAAAATAATTAAATGTCACATTTTATATTAAATTATATTGCAAGATCTATATTTATTAGCAAAGTTTAATTAATAGAATTTCATGCTGCTTTTTGTTTATTGATGATATTGTTTAATCATTTTTGAAATAGAAATATAATAAAATACTATAAAATCAGCATGAAAATGTAAGGTTGAAATATGGATTAATCAACAATTCAAATGTTTATGGATATCAATTAATTTTTCCATATTTTCCTTAATTCTTTGACATAAAAATAGAAATATTTTATTCTTTCAGATAGCAGAAACAAGTTCATCTCTCTGTGCCATCTCTGAGGATACTTTCCATTGAAAGATCTGAGCAAATGTATTTCAGGTTGCATTCAACATTAAATAAAGGACAATGACAAAATAGTCTAAATGAATTATTTATTTTCAAAATAACTGATAATATCAAGTTACCAGCTTCTGTCCTTTCTTATCTCTTCTTTAAATTTTTTTATACTTGCATGAGGAAATTCACTATCTTATCACTGTGTTTATTTCCTTCAGTAATTTAGATCTCAACCAGCAAATGCTTCTCTATCCTCTGTGACTCATTTCCTTCCATACCTCCAATCAAATACACATACTCTCCCTCAAATTAGTCAAAATTATTCACCAACCTGCTCTGATCACCTTGTTTTTCCCATAATTTTATTCAAGCCACCCAACTGAAAAAAAAATTACCAAGAAAAGCTACATTCATCTCAGAAGGGACTTTTTGTAATACAGACATAGGTTACATGTGTGTATTTTGAGGTTATATTTTTTGGAATAGTATTAGAGAATGCTTGACAGCACCATGACCATCAATAAAGGATTTGCCAGCATGCAAGATATTAATGTTGAGTACCTATCAAGAAGAAGCAGTACAATTGAGGTCTATCTTAGGTTGCTATGTAATAATACTTGGAAAATGAATATTATTATTAAAATAATTTGCACTGTAATAGCAGAAAACATAGGTTACCTGATTTCCTAGTTCTCCTCAATTATGTTTAGTTCTGTGGAAGAATAATTTGATATGAAATAATTCACATAATTTTTTACATTTTAAGGCATTCAATAAACATTTGTTGGATAGAAGTATGTTGGAGAAAATTTTTCTCCTCCTATTTGATATTACAAAGAGCTTTTAACAATGATGATATCAATGCAGAAGAAGAGAAATAGATTAATTGCTACTTGTATCAATGCAATTATCTGCATCCTTGCATGTACATGGGTCTTTATTACATTAAATTTATTTAAAATTTGTTAGGGATGACACATTGCTTAGAACTTTCAAAAACTTATTGTAGATCAAACTAAACATATGGGCAGTTTCTCCCATCTTTACATTTTCCTATTGTAATAGTGTGCTTTGTTGTTGATATTAAAATTAATTAGCCATAATTATCTCCCTCCCCCACTGAAACACACGATTTCTCATCACTTTTGTTAGAAAGACAAGAGTTTTAAGGAAAACTGTCCAAGAAAGAAAGGTAAATAGAACAGAGGTGTTTTTAATATAAAATTTTGATTCTCATATAAGTTTGCATTAAAATTGCTAATGTCTATTAGAAACATTGGTTTATAAAACCTAAAAATTCATTTTTTTCCTTGAGGTATATTTCTTAACCATATCCAAAGCCCAAAGTACTGAGCAACTTGATTTTGAGCTGTGATTTAAGATTTTACTATTCTTTCTCATTAAATGTTTACAAAAAGAAACTTTAAAATAATAAACAAGAAGCAAGTGCCCATTATATATGTATATATGTATGTATGTATGTATATAAGCTTATACATATATAGAGAAATAATGTACAATTGCACATTGTATATATTATATGTATATCTACATAATACACTCACAGTGAGACAGAAACAAATATAGACAGAGCACTTAAAATTTTACAAACAGTTTACATGTTTTATCAGCACTTAGCACAATGTGTGGCATAAAATGGACACTTAATAAATGCTGTCACATGACTGAATGTCAACATATCTTCACAGAATCTCTCTGAAGTGAGTACTATTATTATTTCCAGTTTATAGATAAGGAAACTAGCTGTGAGAGGTTAAAGATAAAGTTTAGTGTCTGAGACATGATTTGAGTAATTATTTCTTACTACAAGCCCATCACAATCCACTAGCTATGGTGGATGGTGGGGGTGAGGTTAGAGGGAAATGCTTGTTCATGTCCACTAACCTTAGTAATAAAAATTCTAGCTACAAGGATAAAAGCAGGATAATTGTAGTTCTACAGAGTACCCCTACCCCACAAAAGAGGAAAAGACATAGTTATTATAACCCTTAGCTTCTGATAGCAATAATCTGATGCATTTAGGATAAGGATTTGTAATTGCAAAAGTTACATAATGAACTAGGTGAGAAAAAGACACAAGTAACAACAACAACAAAATAGTATTCAAGCTATAATGGGAAAAAATAACACATTTCTCCTCCTAGGCAGAGATGGAATGATGGTAATAAACAATGGAGTGGAGACAATTAAATACTACTTATTTAAATATTCTACTTAATTCTCATTTTAATATTTCCAAAATTAAAGATAATGTGATTTCTTCTCTTTAGAAGAAAGTTGATGCTGAAAATGAATTAATGATCCAAGAAAGGAGTCATGTAACTGTTGGTGATAAGTTAAAATAATAAGGCCAAGACCAAAGCAGTACTATCAAGGTAGAATGTTCAGTGATCAGTGAAATATTACAGATAATGAAAAAAGCAACTCAGCACTGGAAAGGGGTAGTTTCCCAATTTGAAAAAAAAATCTTTATATGTTCTCAAATTAAAATAAAAAGCCATGAGTTATTGGGCAAATAGGAGATCTCCAAGTTTGAATTAAATGAATCAAAAAGATTCTGGAATGTATTTTTAGAGAACTACAATTGCATTATGGGTCACTGAACAAGTAGAAATTCTTACTACATTTACCGTCTGTGTGATGGACACATACTGCTTTTTGAGAGCTTTGATACTATGCTTGTGGTTGTTTTTCCTGGGATATGATTCCCCCCACCCCCTGCTTAGTTCTTAGTCTCAACCCCTTCTGTGGTAGTATTCATGGGTCACATTCTCTCATTTTGTATTTTTTTATCTTCTTTTCAGTAACATACTGAAAATTCATCTTAGGAGAAATAAATTATATATTAAGGCTGAGGGCAGATTTACTGGCACTTATGCTCAAACATGAAATAGTCAGTGTACAAACACCTGTTTACTATGAGGAATGATGTCATGTGCATTGCTTCTATAGACACACACATAGATATAAACATATACAGTACATATATGTATACACATAGAAATTTATGTATGTGTGCCTTCATATTATGTGTCTTTATATAAATACATATGGATATATCTAAATCTACATTGGTAATCTATCTATAATTGGAGATATCCTGAACTGGATATCTAGTAGACATCTAAAACTCACTACATCCAAACCAGAACACATTACTTCTCCCCTAAACACTGCCTCCTTCTACCTTTGCTATTATTGTAGAGGATATTAACATCCTCCCAGTCCCCAATGGTCATCCTCCCAGTCTCAGAGACTCACAATCTAGGAGTCAGCTTGAATTCCTCACTCTTTCACTAATACTCCCATTCAAGCTGTTAGTATGGCTTATCCAATTTTCCTTTTGCAACACATCTTGAATATGCCCCCCTTCTCTTTTCATATGCTACCTCCATTCTAATATAGACCCTCTCCTCAGCATCTCACACCTTGACTCTTTTGTCCTAGCCTTCTAGTGGGTACCTGCCTCGAATATCTCCCTTTTCAAATCTGCCCGCCATTCAGTCACTAAAATAATTTTTATTAAGTTCAAATCCTACACAATAAATGGAATTGTTCCCTATTTCCTCCAGGAGCAAATAGGAAATGTTCTGCTTAGTACCCAAAATTCTTCATTACCTAGCCACGATCTTACCTTTCCAATTTTCCTATACCGCACTCTAATACATGCTCTTAGATCCAATCATACTTCCTCTCGGCAATTCCACCAATTAGAAACTCCATATGTTGGCTGCAGGCGTTTTCTCTGCCTGACCCCCATGTCTGGAATGTTATCCCTCCTCCCATACAACTCCAAATCTCCATGACTTCCTATACATCCCAGCTAAAATTTCACCTTCTACTGGAAGTTACTCCTAATTCCTTTTAATTGCAGGAAGTTCCCTCTTTTAATTATTTCCCATTTATCTTGTGTATACCTTGTTTTATATATAATTCTTTTTATGTTGTCTCCATTTGATTGTAGCTCCTTGAGAGCAAGAACTGTCTTTTGCTTTTGTTTTTTTCCACTGCTCTTAACACAGTGCGTGGAATAAAGTAGATGTTTAATAAATGAGACTGATAGATATACATGTGAATATCTATCTATTTATATAATGTAACTTTTATTAAAATGGCCAAACTTTTAGATTTTTTTTTGCTCACCCAGAATGAAAGAGAAGAACTCATCTTTTCTTATTTTAATAGCTATGCTTACATATGTAAAACAGGAAGGGTCTTGCATTTTGATATAGTCAAATGTGTGCCTATTACAGAGTCAATACAAGGAAACACAGTTTTGGATAGGTGTTTCTTGAAAAACATATAATATTTACAACAGGAAGAAAGAAAGACAGAAAGAAAGAAAGACAGACAGACAGAAAGAAAGAAAGAAAGAAAGAAAGAAAGAAAGAAAGAAAGAAAGAAGGAAAGAGGGAAGGAAGGAGGGAAGGAAGGAAGGAAGGAAGGAAGGAAGGAAGGAAGGAAGGAAGGAAGGAAGGAAGGAAGGAAGGAAGGAAGGAAGGAGGTGGAAAGGAGGTAGAAAGGAGGTAGAAAGAAAGGGAAGAAGGAACAAAGGGGGTGGAAGAGAGAGAGACAGAGAGAGAGAGACAGAGAGACAGAGAGAGATAGAGAGAGACAGAGAGAGATAGAGAGAGAGAGAGGGAGGGAGGGAAAGAGGAGGAATAAAAGGAAAGAAAATAAAAGGAGGGAAGGAAGAAAGAAAAGAGATTTGGACTGCTTGTTGTTGCCCTCCTTGACAGCTAGATATGGGCAACAAAGACACAACAAAGCCAGATAGCTTCATGTGGTGTAGTGTTTTACATGCTGATATTTATATTTGATTTCACTGATAGCAGTAGCACATATTTGAATCGAGAGATGTTGTGATGAATGGGGCTAATACTTCATGCCTAGGAATAATAGGCCACTTTACTGATGATTTGCATCTGACCCTGGATATCCTTCAGTGGATACTGATAGTTTTATGTTTGTAAGTCTTTCTCATGTAGTAATTTCTATCACCTAATAATTGGAACTTAAACAACTAATTGCATATTTGACAGCTGAAAGTGATATAACTAAGGATAGGGTTACTCAGACATGTACTGATAAATGTTTAACAACTGGCTCTTCAAAAATGAAAGACACAATCTTAAGTTTAATCTTAATTATTGATGTTTTACTTATTACTTTCTTAATCCTAGATAATAAGTAAAACAGTAAAGCAAGTATTGATTTTGTTACCTTTACTGATTTCGGAGGTTGAAAAGCTCAAAACAAAAATTTAACAATCTGCTTTTTAAAGCCAATACAAGCAGGTTATTGAACACCACTAGGGTTAAAGAATGTCTAAATAATGAGTGATTACAAAAGAACATACATAGTTTTAGCTAAAAGCGGATGTTTCTGACTCAAATTACTTTCTTTTATGACAGAGTTTATTAATTGATTGATGAGGAAAATGTAGTAATTTACGTAGAATTTATCAAACCACTTCATAAAATACGTCATGAAATTTTAATGAAAAAGATGGTAAGATCGAAATCTATCATAGTAAAATGAAGAGGATACAGAACTGTCTAGATATCTGGACTCCTAGAATAGACACTTGATGAATTTTGTGAACTTGGAAGGTATTCCCTAGAGTAGCAGTTATCAACATGTGGCTTATGTACAATTTGTAACAATGAAAATACATCTTGCATATCAGATAGATCCATAACAGTAGCAAAATTACAGTTATGAAGTAGCAACAAAAATAATTTTGTGGTTAGGGGTCACCACAACATGAGGAACTGTATTAAAGGGTCACAGCATTAGGAAGGGCATGAACCACTGCCCTAGAGGAAGAGGTTTGTGTAGTTCTGAGAGCAATTTTTGATTTTCTTTTTTTAATTTTAGTTCTTTGACAAAATTATTTGTGTCAAAGAGGTAGTCTTTTCCTCACAAACTTGCACATATTTAGTTATGTTGATCATACTAAAGTAATGCTGTTTTTTTTTCTTGGAGTAACATAGGAATATCAGGCAACCTGTAATAGGATATCTGGAAAAAAGGCTTTGGGATGTATCTTAGACTCTATGCCATTCAATGATTTTATCAATACATTGAATATAGGGTGTAGCCAAGACAGTAGTGGAGAAAAGGTAGGAGCTTGCCAGAATTTTTCCAAATTCTCCATCAATCAACTAAATAATGCCTCAAAACAATTTCTAGCGAGACAAAACTGCCAAAAAGAGGGAGTGAAACAATTTTCTAGCCCAAAATGACTTAGAATAACTGTAGGAAAGATTTGTCTCATATAAAAGGAGAGCACAGCCCAGGACAGTCAGTGTCCAGGCAAGCCAGTGGGAAAACTCAAGCCCTAGCACAGATCATCATAGGAAGATGATACTTATAACTTTTATGAGCCATATCATTCATAGAGTAGTTAGAAGGAATACACATGGATAGAGGGTGCAAATATAAGTTGAGATCGATATGATCACAAAAAATTAAGGGATAAGAAAGACAATTACTTGGAGAAAAAGGAAGGGAGAGGTAGAATGAGGTCAATTAACTCATATGAATAAGAGAAATGAGGGACCAAATATTGCTTGAACTTTAATCAGATTTGACTAAAAGTGGAAATATTTTAGCATTTCTACATATCATCAATAAAATCTAGCAGCAAGAAATAGAAATAGAATTTACCTTTAGAACAACTATAGACAATATAAACTACTTGTGAGTCTGCCAGCCAAGACAAACACAGGAACTATATGAATATAATTACATATCACTTTTCACATGAATAAATTCAGATCTAAACAACTGGAAAAATATTAATTGTTCATGGGTAGGCCAAATCAACATAATAAAGATGACAATTCTAACAAAATTAATTTTTTATTGAATACCATTTCAATCAAATTCAATCAAGCTACAAAAATGTTTCATAGAGATAGAAAAAATCAGCACAAAGTTTATATGGAAGAACAAAAGTTCAAGAATACTGTGGGAATTAATGAAAAAAATATGAAGTAAGATTACCTAGCCATATAAGATTTCAAACTGTATTATAAAGTGATAGTCATCAAAAATCTAGTATTGATATGAAATGTAATTGTGAATCAGTGGAATAGATTAGGTATATAAGGTACATAAGACTTAGTAGTAAAGGACCAAAGTAATCTAGCATTTGACAAAACCAGAGACTCTGACTTTTGGGATAAAAATTCACTATTTGACAAAAACTACTGGGAAAACTGGAAAACTATGCAGCAGAAATGAGGTATAGACCAACTTCTTATACCATGTACCCAGATAAGATCAAGATGGTTAAATGAATTAAACATAAATGGTGGATATCATAGGCAAATTAAGAGTAAGGAATAGTTTGCCTGTCAGATCTATGGAGAGGGAAAAGCTTTATTATCTTAAAAGAGATTTCACAGAAACAGAACTCTTGCAAACAAGTTTAGAAAGAAAGCAGAAAACTGGCAATTTTTCTTTTTTATGACAAGTGTTGCTGATAATGGCCTCATCTCTCAAATACATAGATAAGGGATTGCAATTTATAAGAATACAAGTCATTCCCCAATTAATAACAGGTTAAAAGCTATGAATAGTCCTTTTTCATACAAAGCTATCAAAGCTTGCTTTAGTCATATTAAAAATGCTCTGAATCACTATGGATAAGGGAAATGAAAATTAAAACAACTCTGAGGTACCACCTCACACTATTAGACTGGCTAATCTAACAGAAAAAGAAAATGATAAGTGGTGGAAGGGATCTGGGAAAACAGGGACACTAATGCACTGTTAGTGGATGGTGAACTGATCCAATCTTTCTGGAGAGCAATTTTGAACTATGTCCCAAAAGCAACAAAACAGTCCATGCCCTTTGATACTGTAACAGCACAAATAGGTCTGTATTCCAAAGAGATGTTTTTAATGAGAAATGACCTCATTATACATAAATATTTAAAGCATCTCATTTTGTTGTGACAAAGAATTGGAAATTGGGGAGATGGCCATCAACAAAATTGCTTGGAGAAGTTGCAGTAAATGAGTGTAATGAAATATTATAGTACTATAAGAAATGAGCTGGTGAACTAAAAAACATACAAACCTCAAAAGTCTTACATGAACTGATGCAAAGTGTTAGCAGAACTAAAAGAAGATTGTCCATAGTAACAGCAATACTGTATAATGATCAGCTACAAATGGTTTAGCTATTAAAATGAAAAATGCTATCCACCACCTGCGAAAAAACTGATGGAACCTGCAGCCCCCACCAGGCTGCTTCAGAGCCCCTGCCTGCAGACTCTGAAGGGGGGCTGAATTGATTTATCAGAGCCAAGTGCTCTTGCATTGAGCATCCTGGATCAGGATTGTGGTTTTGGGTGGCGGTCCTGGGGTGCACTTTCAGCAAGTCAAAGTTGGGGGGACTTGCAACACACCCCTAATAGCTCTGGTAACTGGGAAAAGCCCAGCGATTTGGAACAGAGCTTTCCCTGCTGGAAACAGAGTTTCACAGAGCTAAAAAAAAAACCAATCAATTAATTGACTGGCCAACATGAGGAAAAAGAAGCAAAATAAGAACAGCAATAAAACTCTAGAATCCTTTTTTCTAGACAAAAAAGATCAAAGCATGGGATGGGAGGAAGACAACTCAGTCAGAACTCCCACATCAAATGCTTCCAAGACACTTGAAGAATGCCTAGAAGCTATAGATAATCTGAAAAAAGACTTTGAAAAACAAATAAGAGAAGTGGAAGAAAAATGGAAAAGAGAAATGAGAATGATGTGAGAAAATCATGAAAAGAGAGTCAACAACCTGACTGAAGGAAACAACACTTTAAAGAATAGATTAATTCAAA